>CM076584.1:1686424887-1687024887 GCA_034641835.2 Pinus albicaulis
TGTTGAAAATGCAACAAGATGATGGAGCTTAGTTAAAAGAATTCGCCTTCACTAAGTGGGCCCGCAGGCTATTTTTGGCGCAAAGTCTATTTTTAGACTATGTCTATTTTTAGACATATGGATCATGGTCTATGAGTTGTAGGATGCTATTTATGGATGATTGGTTGAGTTGGTAAAAATAGATGGACCTCTATTTTTAGACATTGGGCGGAATCTATTTTTAGACTGCCAGGCTAAAAATAGAACAGTCAAATATTATTAACCCTTAATAATATTTAGACTATAAACATTATCTTGTCCTCTTGGAGCACTTCAGTTTGATGCTTGGATGTGGCACATGCAGTTGACAGAAGGAAATACGCTTTTCCTAAGGGTTAGTTGAGCTATTGCATGGTTGACTTCAGTTAGAACTCATGTGGCAGAGTTTGGTGGAGTTGATGAGACAATTGGTGGAGTTGTGTTCGGTTTAACTTAGTTGAACTAGTTGTATTTAGTCTAAATGAAAAATACATTAGTGATGAGTGGTGTGAATTAATTATTAATTAATTCACTAATTATTAACTCATAAATCAACTAAAGAACACATCAGTTAACTGCAATGCATGGACAGTTCAGTGGAGACCAGTGTTAGAGGTGGGTGAAAGGGTGAGTCTACTATCGGTTGTGACTATGGCTGTGCATGAGATTTGCACACACATTGATGGAGATTGCCAATGAGGATTGCGCAGTTGAAGCCAGGTGGATTCGAACTTGGATCTCATCTATTCTCATCTTGGATTGCGCAGTAGAGGCAGGCAGACTTGTGGAGAAGATTTGAACTTGTGACTTGTTCTATATCTGAGCTAGTTTGTGTGTAGCATGTGAGATAGTGCTGAGAGTTGTGAGAGCTTTGTGCTATGTATTGTTACATGTTCTCTATCATTATAATATACAGATAGTTGGGGGTTTTCAGCTGTATGCTTTCCCCATTACATACTGTGTTATATGTGTTCTTGATTATGTTTTAATGTGCGCATGCGACTGCTTCTATTTCCGCATATTGATGATCAATTGTAGAAGAGGTTATGTATTATGCATGAAGCTTAAATAGTGTGTAATCAGGATAATCTCGGTGAATAATTCAGCTATTATTCAAATTTCTACATGGTATCAGAGCGAAATTGATCATTGGATCTATTACAGTGATTACAATTTATTTCGGTAGACAAAGTCTGTAAGAGGGCTAGGTAGCCTCTGGATCCATCCTTTCTCTGAAAGGTGATATATCCAGTAAATTCCCCTACAGTCGATCTCTGTGCTAGAAATACTTTGTTCTCACAGATCGGAAGCGGTTGAGTTTTGAGCTGGTGGAATTCGAATTTGCAGCAGGATTTGGAATTCGAATTTGCAGCAGTTTTCTTGGTGTCAAAGTCAAAATGTCTTTCAACGGATTGCGACTGGAGTATGCCCTTGAGGGCAGCTTGAATTATGTTACATGGAAAGACAGGATGGAGGCGGTATTAGATGATAACGGGCTGAAGGTGTTCATAGATGCTGAGGTCCCAAAGCCTAATGATGCTGCTCAAGTTGAGACTTGGCAAAAGAAGATGGAAAAATGTCGAAGGATTCTGTTTGAGGGCGTGAAGGATCACATTGTATCCAGGATGCATGGAAAAGATTCTCCATACTTGATGTGGAAAGCGTTGATAGATTTATTCCAAAGGAAGAGCGACCAGAGGAAGTTGGCGCTCAAGGATAAACTCAGACACATAAAGATGGATAAAGGCGACAGTATGCCCAAGTACCTCACGAAGTTCATCCAATGCAGGGATGAGCTGGGAAGTGTGGGGGTGACTGTAGATGATGAGGAATTGGTGAGCTTGGCTCTCCTTGGTCTTCCGAAGAGTTGGCATGCACAATACGGATTACGTACGATGGTCGGGAGAAATTTCCGGGATGGGACGACTTTGGTACCGGATCTTGTCTGAACGAGATAGGCGCGGGGTACCAGGGACAGATCTTCATCAAAGGCATCTGATGAAGAAAATTTTGCTTTGGCTGCCAAAGCAAAGAAGGGGAAGAGCAAGAAAGCTTCTCATTCCGGTGCGAAAGGCAAGAAGCAGGACATGTCCAAGGTGAAGTGTTTTCACTGTCACCGGCACGGACATTATGCCACAAATTGTCCGCAGAAGAAGAAAAATAAGCAAGCTGCTGGATCTGCAGTGGGAGAGGCCTTGGCCTCGCAGTTTGAGCTGGATTTTTTGCTGATCGCATGCTTGGTCTCAAGTGTGATGGGATCAGTATGGTTCTTGGACAGTGGCACGTCTTTTCACATGACTGGAGATCGAGATTTTTTTTCAGATCTGGATGAGAAAGATCTTGGAGTGCACATCGAGATGGGCGATGATGGTAGATACAGTGCGACCGATATCGGTACCATTTCCTTTGAGAGGGAGTCTGGTAAACCCTTCATATTGAAGGAAGTGATGCATGTTCCAGGATTGAAGAAGAATCTTATCTCTGTGGCGATGTTAGAAGACAAGGGATATGATGTTGTCTTCAGCGAGGGAAAGGCTTTCCTGCGCAGTAAGACAACTGGAGAAACCCAGAAGATAGGGGTTCGAGTCAAGAACCTTTATCAATTGCAAGTAGATGGCTGCACAACAATGGCATGCAAGGCAGAAGGAGTGGTGAGCCGGGATGATGGCGAGTTGTGGCATCGGAGATTGGGCCACCTTCACCATGGAGCTTTGAAGATACTACAGCAGATTTCTACTGGGCTTCCTAAAGGCACTCTTGCGCAGTCAGATCAGTGCAAGGGGTGTACCTTGGGAAAATTTGTGAAAGCCACCTTTCACGAGAAGGATAGTCGCGCCACGACGATCCTTGAGAGAATTCACACAGACGTGTGTGGACCTTTCTCGGTAGCTTCGACAGCAAAGCACAGGTACTATGTGATCTTTGTTGATGATTATTCTCGGAAGTGCTGGATCTTCTTCATGCAGAAGAAGAGCGAGACATACTCAAATTTCTGTGAGTTCAAGGCGCTGGTTGAGAAGGAATCGGGGAAGCATGTGAAGGCTCTTAGGAGCGACAATGGTGGTGAATTCATCTCTGGCGAATTCAAAGACTTTTGCAGCGCAGAAGGGATTTGAAGAGAGCTCATAGCACCCCATAACCCACAGCAGAATGGGGTTGCTGAGCGGAAGAATAGAACGATCGTGGGTGCTACACGGGCGATGTTGCATGATCAGGGCCTACCCCTTCACTTATGGGCGGAGGCATGCAATACTGCAGTATATGTGCAGAACCGTTGTCCTCACAAGATACTTGGCATGAGTACACCCGAGGAGGCGTTTTCTGGCAAGAGGCCTGATATTTCCCATTTGAGGATTTTTTTTTCACCTGTCTACATGCATGTGACGAAGGATGCCAGGAAGAAGCTGGAGCCGACCGCAGAGGTTGGGATATTTTTGGGGTACACTGATACACCCCACAACTATCGTGTGTATTTTCTAGACAGTCGCAAGACTGTTGTGCGACGGGATATCAAATTTCAGGAGGAGAAAGCCATGAAGTGTTCGCTTGAGAGGGAGCCACACTTGCATGCAAAAGAGGAGCTATTAGTTCCTAAGGAGGAGCTTCCGGATGTGGATCAGCCACAAGAGGAAGTTCATGAAGTGGAAGAGACCACTCATGCAGCACCAACCATCAGAGGGCGCAAGCGCACTACATAAGTTGAGTGACTGGCTCGAGATGCAGAGAAGGTTGTAGGACCACCTACAGCACAGCGCAGATAGAGACAGTCACCGGACCGGTACACTGGATACATGGCTCTTTTGAGAAAATGTGTCGTGATAGAGCCATCCTCTTTCGAGGAGGATGTAGAGGACCCCACATGGGTAGATGCCATGGTGGAAGAGTATGATTTGATTGTCAGAAACAATGCATGGGAGATTTTCCCGCGACTGGAGGGGAAATCAGTGGTGGGTTCGCGATGGATCTACAAAGTGAAGCAGGCAGATGACGGGAGTGTGGAGAAGTACAAGGCAAGATTTGTTGCTTTTTGTGCGTAGCTCCACGGATGAGGATCGAGATAAAGGGAAACCTTTGCACCTGTTGAAAGGTATTCTTCCATATGGACGATTCTTGCTCTCTCAGCGCAGATGGGGTGGCACATTCATCGGATGGATGTGAAGACTCTGTTCCTCAACAGATATATTGAGGAGGAGGTGTACATAGAGCAACCCGAAGGTTTCAAGATCTTCAGCAGCGATTCGCATGTGTGCAGGCTCAAAAGAGCGTTGTATGGGTTGAAATAAGCACCTCGTGCTTGGTACACATGGATAGATAGTTATTTCACAGGACTTGGATTCTCCAAGAGTGAGGTGGATCTGAACCTATACTAGATTGTGGTGGAGGGTAAGTTGCTGATCATTTTAATTTATGTATATGATTTGATTTTGACGGGTGATGAATTGTTGATACACTCATGCAAGGCTGATCTTACAAAGGAGTTTGAGATGAAGGACTTGAGCCTCCTTCATTATTTCCTAGGATTGTAAATTTGGCAGCGCAGTGATGGATTGTTTGTGTCTCAAGGCAAGTATGCCCGAGAGATACTGGAGAAGTTCAACATGCATGGTTGTAGCTGGTGATGTCTCTCTTCACGGAGGTTGGGAAGGAGGATGCTACTTCGAGCGGAGGCGGTGGATACCACTTGTTTATGCTTCGATTGAGTGGGTCGCTTATGTATCTGGTCAATACGACATGGAAATATATGCTATGCGTTAACCGGCTTTCGCAAGCTATGGTTAAGCCTACCAGAAAGCTCTTACGGAAGGCGAGGCAAACATGTATTGCGTTATCTTAGAGACATCGGGATATGGCTTGTGGTACGGACGGGAGGATGAGGTGAAGCTATGTGGCTTCACGGATGCGGGTGCGGGGGCAACGAATAAAGAGCATACGGAGGGATCTTCGATTATCGAGTTCACGACGGTTTCTTGGTACAGCAGGAAGAAGAGATCCGTGGCACTCAGTTCAGCAGAGGCTGAGTATATGGCAGCAAGCTTGGCTGCATGCGAGGCCATATGGATGAGGAAGATCCTGGTCGGGTTGTTCGGGTCACACTTGGAGCCTACTGTGATTTATTGTGATAACCAGAGTTGCATTAAACTCTCAGCTAATCCAGTATTTCATGATAGATCCAAACACATTGACATTAGGTACCATCATATCAGAGATTGTGTGCAGCGGAGAATCATGTTACTTTCATATGTTCCCACGGAGGATCAGGATGCTGACATCTTGATGAAGGCGCTCACCAGGAGCAAGTTCGAATTCCACAGAGGCAGGATAGGGGTTGCAGATAATCCATATCTTGTTGAGAGGGAGTGTTGAAAATGAAACAAGATGATGGAGCTTAGTGAAAAGAAGTCACCTTCACTAAGTGGGCCCGCAGGCTATTTTTGGCGCAAAGTCTATTTTTAGACTATGTCTATTTTTAGACATATGGATCATGGTCTATGAGTTGCAGGATGTTATTTATGGATGATTGGTCGAGTTGGTAAAAATAGATGGACCTCTATTTTTAGACATTGGGCGGTTTCTATTTTTAGACTGCCGGGCTAAAAATAGAACAGTCAAATATTATTAACCCTTAATAATTTTTAGACTATAAACATTATCTTATCCTCTTGGAGCACTTCAGTTTGATGCTTGGATGTGGCACATGCAGCTGACAGAAGGAATTACGCTATTCCTAGGGGTTAGTTGAGCTATTGCATGGTTGACTTCAGTTAGAACTCATGTGGCAGAGTTTGGTGGAGTTGATGAGGCAGTTGGTGGAGTTGTGTTCGGTTTAACTTAGTTGAACTAGTTGTATTTAGTCTAACTGAAAAATACACTAGTGATGAGTGGTGTGAATTAATTATTAATTAATTCACTAATTATTAACTCACAAATCAACTAAAGAACACATCAGTTAACTGCAATGCATGGACAGTTCAGTGGAGACCAGTGTTAGAGGTGGGTGAAAGGGTGAGTCTACTATCAGTTGTGACTATAGCTGTGCATGAGATTTGCACACACATTGATTGAGATTTCCAATGAGGATTGCGCAGTACAAGTCAGGTGGATTCAAACTTGGATCTGATGATTATTCATCTTGGATTGCGTAGTAGAGGCAGGCAGACTTGTGGAGGAGATTTGAACCTGTGACTGGTTCATCTTCTGTGCTAGTTTGTGTGTAGCATGTGAGATAGTGCTGAGAGATGTGAGAGCTTTGTGCTATGTATTGTTACATGTTCTCTATCATTATAATATACAGATAGTTGGGGGTTTTCAGCTTTATGCTTTCATCATTACATACTGTGTTATATGTGTTCTTGATTATGTTTTAATGTGCGCATGGGACTGCTTCTATTTCCGCGTATTGATGATCAATTGTAGAAGAGGTTATGTATTATGCATGAAGCTTAAATAGTGTGTAATCAGGATAATCTCGGTGAATAATTTAGCTATTATTCAAATTTCTACAGGTTCAACCATTACAAAAGGAGATGACGAGAAAAACCTAATGGCTTCTGGACTAGAAAAGGTAAATGATGGCTCACCCAAAGAATGGGGATGATAGGAGAAATTAGTGGAGGAAGCTGATAACGGGGGATGAAGGAACCAATCAAGGAATAGGAGGGAAGTTGGAGACAAAATCGGTAAATCATGAGGGGTCAGGAGGAAATGTTCAGAAATTGAACTAATGACGGGGGAACCCACAAAGGCAAGACCAACCACTAAAAAATAGTTAAAATCCGGGGGGTGTGTGCCAGAAGAGGTATATTCCGATGAAACCCTAACAATTCCATCGAGAGAAAGTGGGAAATAAACCAAAAGAGAAAATGAAATAACTTTAGAGAAACATGGAGGTTCAGTCCAGATGGCAGAAAAATCATAGGGGTCTTCAGTAAAGTCTAGGAGCTCCTCGTCCATCTCAGCAACCATTAAAAGTGGAGCTAACCGCAAACAACAAAATAACCACGATAGGTATCAGATCTCGTTGAATATACGGTCGTGCCCCCAGAAGGTAGACCACACACTGTTGTAAAGAGGATGGAGGGTAAAGGTGGCGGAAGAGGTAGCAGCAGGTAACTAGGTGTTTAGCTAGGCTTGAGCGACAGGTGCAAGGTCGATTCACCTGGTGAATTCAGAGCCATCATGAATCCCTTCCCAAATGTTAATCTTAATATTCATTGGTTAAATATATTTATTTATAAAGTGGTTGAAATAATTAACAAATAAAAATGAATTAATAAAGAAATAATTATTAAATAGTGGTTTAATAATTATCTCATAAGGAAAATATGGAATAAATAAGGAATAATAAATAAATATTGATTTATGTAAATATTCCTAGATGATTAAGTCAAAATTAATTAAGAAAAAATGATCAAATAATTATTTAATAATTATTTCTAAATAAAATTAAATAAATAATGATTTTTTCATTTATTCTCATGGGGTTTTTGAATTTTAATGAGAAATAATCTAGGAAAAATGGTTTACTAAATTATTTCCCATGGTGAAAGTGACTTTACCATGGTAAAATTAATCCCACATTGTGTATTTCAATCCACCTAGTAAGAAATGGCTAGGTGATCAATTTTTGGGTGATATAAGATTGGTGCCCAATGTAAGAGTGTCAGGAGCAAATTGTATGACTGAAATAGGTTGTAGGTTGCACTTTCATGAAAAACCGAAGAAGAGAGAGAGAGAGAGAGAGAGAGAGAGAGAGAGAACTGAAGCAATGCAAGGAAGGATTGGAAATGGAGGGGACAAGAACTACTAATATGATATAAGTATCCTTTTATTTTGGAGCACATGATCTCAAATGAGGCGGGGGAGGCATACCCATACATGTCGATATAGCTGAGTAAAAATAATAATGATGTGCCTAGAAATGTGGGTTTGTGAAACAAATTATCTGATACATGATATGTTGGCATCAATGGGCTAGAAAGTAATACAATGATACAATGAGTCCCATATACATAGTGCGCTTGGAAAATAGAGGTGAGGATTGAATACCATAAAATATGTTGATCTGAGTACATGAGACATGATTCCCCTCAACCTGACATGGTGAGGGGGGATCATAAACAAAGAGGCCCTGCCAAACAAGAAAGGGCTTTGAATATTTGAAAGGACTATCTGACGGAGATGTCCATACTGTGGGTGCTACAAGCGGCCCGAAACAATCAAATTTATAGAACTACATCTGAGGCTGGATCATAATCTACTGTCATCCTGACATGTGGGGCGGTGTTTGGTCAATTTAGTGTGTCCTAAATTGCTAAATTAATTTTTCAATCCGGGATTCGTAAGCTGACGAAGTGTGGCGCACTATATGTGCAAGATAACCTATCTCTTACTTTTTGTCGTTTTTGGTTTTTTTTCTTTTTATCTTGGTTGGTTTCCTAATGTGAGATGGAAATTCTAAAAGACAAGTATGGTTATGATTGTTCAAGGCAATGATGTCCTTTATAATGATTTACCAAACTTTCAAACTTCAAAAAGATTTTGAAACATACAATGACAAAATTAGTTCCTAAAAGGAAATGAAAATGTGCCACTATTCTAGTTAAACAAACAGTGAACTATTGATCATGAAAACCATTACCCTTGCTGCTGTCTAAACACAAAAGAAACTGTACTCAAAGAAAAGATTGCAAGTAAAATAAAACTAAAATCAAATTACATCAACTCATATTTTGACCCCTCACCATTAGTCTCGCTATGGCTTTCGGAGGTAATCATAAACAACTTGAGCAATCTGATATCTAATTTGCAGAAAAGTAAACTAATATCAAATTACACACTCATACTTCAATCCCTCACCATTAGTCTCTCTATGGCTTTCGGAGGTAACTGAAAATGACATGAGCAATTTAATATCTATCTTGCAGAAAAGTAAACTAATATCAAACTATACATTCATACTTCAATCCTTCACCATTAGTCTCGTTATGGCTTTCGGAAGTAACTGAAAATGACATGAACAGTTTAATATCTAACTTGCAGAAAAGTAAACTAATATCAAACTATACACTCATACTTCAATCCCTCACCATTAGTCTCGCTATGGCTTTCGGAGGTAACTGAAAATGACATGAACAGTTTAATATCTAACTTGCATAAAAGTAAACTAATATCAAACTACACATTCATACTTCAATCCCTCACCATTAGTCTCGCTATGGCTTTCGGAGGTAACTGAAAATGACATGAACAGTTTAATATCTAATCTAACTACTAAAGAAAATGTGCAAGACTGAAATAAACAAAACAGTGCTGGAATTAAGCAAAAACTAAGAAAAAGAAATCAGCAGAAGGACAATATTGATTCCATGTCATTAGTCATTATAAAAAGATGTGCAAATGCCCGGGCTGTCTATTGTAATCTGAAACAAGAACACTGATCAGTTAACAACAACATAATACATAAAATATTATGGACAGAAGTAAAATATAAAACATGAAAGATTATGGACAAAGATGAAATGTAAATACCATGAAAGATGTAATCTATATACACGTGAATGACTATAGCACAATGAACATAAAGAAATGAAGCATGAAACTATATAGCAATACACAAAACCTCAGCGTGTGCAGGGGCCCTCTGCACAGACCTCGGGCAACAGCTTTCAAATATGAATTACGCTTTTGAACAAAGTCTTCTCATATATTAAAATGCGGTCATAACAGAGAAACAATGTCACAGCACAATGGCGACGCAATTACATTACAGAGCTAAAGAAGATCTAACTATTATGCGTATGAGAATGCATTATTTATAACAGAGGGAGATATAACTAATTCTCTAAAGTCTGCGTTGATAGAAGACACGTGAACCATCACGTCCAG
Organism: Pinus albicaulis; assembly: GCA_034641835.2. Classification (NCBI taxonomy): domain Eukaryota; kingdom Viridiplantae; phylum Streptophyta; class Pinopsida; order Pinales; family Pinaceae; genus Pinus; species Pinus albicaulis. The sequence goes on from CM076584.1 coordinate 1,686,434,791, forward strand.
AGATCTAGCATTATGGCCGCCGTGAGGATTAAATCTATGGAGAGTGGATTTTGGATTCGGCTTATGGAGCCGTTTACAGGTGTTGATGTGTCTCCCGTGTTTTAGAAACGGCCACGCAAATCTCCACGTGATGAGAAATAGAGTTCTGTCACCGTGGGACTCTTCGGTTGACCACAACTTGGCCACCTTTGACCACATCCTTCTTAGGTGAATTTGACCGAGCCAATAGGACACGATCCATGTCCATGTCATTTCTAACTTGCCCATGTGGCTCGATTTTCCTGAAGATACCTGCAACATAAACTTTAACAAAATGGCTGCAGAAAGTTGCAGCAGCTGCGGAAAGTGACAAGATTCCGCAGCTAAATGAGCAATAATCTAAATCAAACAGCAGACACCAAACATAGTTAAAAACCATTTTAGATGCTCTTTTATAATTAATATGCAATGATATTGATGACTTAGAGGGTCCAGGTGAATGAAAAAGGTCTAGAAAGGTGTATAAGAAAGATGCAGATTTGAGACTCAACATACCCCCACTGTGAAGGTGTTGCATGTCCTCATGCAACCAAAATTTGGATAATCCTTCTTCAATTCATATGCCTTGACACTTTAGCCAGTACATTCAGTCCTCTTCTCCTCTTCCTTGGTGCTGCTAACATCCTGGGCTTCTTCATCAAGCATCTGAATTTGATATTAACCAATGCTCTACTTAACTTCTCGCATTTCTTCTTCAATTTCCTGTTCTTTTTCTACCATAGTCCCAGATGTAGCATGGTATTGTCATGAATGATCTTGTCCAATTTGCTTTGTTCCTTTAATGCCTCATTTTCATTTTTAATGTGTCTATTCAAAACCTCCAACTCAAAGACTTCTTGTTTCAATGATTGGACGAGATCTTCTTTTGTTGTGTGAGGCTGAGTGGATGAAGTGCTGGGACCCGTGGCTGCTCTTTCTAAATATTCTATATAATCATATACTTCTTGCTGCTTTGGGTCTATCTCAGGTGTCGTTTTTATTGGGCTGTCCCCAAAATGCCGTGGAGGAGAATTGACTTCAAAATCTGGCTGAAAAGGACTCATGTCAACATTTGACTGAGAATGCGGTGGACTATGTTCAACTTCTGGCTAAGAATGATATGGGCTATGTTCAATGTCTGATTGAGAATGAGATGGAATATGGCCAACTGGGGATTGTTCAGGTGTTTCTTCTCCCAAATCAATAAAATGGGGTCCTTTCATTTGTGTTTTCCTCAACTTCCCTTTAAGCCTGGAACCTCTTCTTACACGCTGTGGACCACTATATTTTCCTTTTTGTTTTTCTTTTCCCCTCTTTTTGGCCATAGATCACTGTTCCTGAAGGTGAACTAGTCTCTCAGATAACACTTGATGATCTTCTTCGGAGGAAGGGTTTTGATGCTTAGCCTCAATACTTTTTCTCTCTTTTGATGTTATAGGCTTTTTACCCTTGGTTTCTTCCTTTCTCCTTTTTGACAGTCTCTCTTCTCTACTAGTTCTTTCAATTGTAGTAGTAGGAGTGCTTTGAGTTTCATCATTTGTTCTCTTTCTCCTACTCCTTCTTGATGTACTGCCTTCAGGAATTTCTTGGGGTTCTTCAAAGAAATTTCTAATCAAAAATTGTTCCCATGTGTCCTTTTTCTCTTTTAACTGTTTTTCAATCAAAATTTTCACAATACCATGGTGATACAAATGTGGCTCCACGTCCCCTAGATGCTTCTGGACGGTCATAGACATCTTCTTCAAACTATTTAATAAAAAGTATGGCAGATTGAGGGTCTGGTTGTCTAGAAAATTCATCAGCAACCGGGTATGATACATATACATGGACCCAAAACGGCCCTCACAGGTGATAAATTTTTGAATAACTAACAATAAGCTGGCCCACTCTTCTTTCAAAGCATGAACAAGAATTCTCTTTTTAAAAATAGTTACATCCATACCTGGGTTACGCAGGATCATTCTCCAGGCTTCATCACTAATGCTTTTGTTCTTGAACCATCGTTCACCTTCTTGAGGGAGTTCTGTAGTAGATGCTATGGATGCCTCATTCACCGTAAATTTGAGGTCCCCAATCTCTACTTCCAGACCATTGAAAGACCTTGCAAAAGATTTTGTCACCTCTTTATGGTAGCCTCTAAACTTTTGAATGAACCGAAGCCACTTTTCCTTTTTCAATATATCCCTGACTTGCGGGTATCCTTCCATGAATTTAGGTCCTTCTGGTTCTGTTCTCAACAACTGACCCATCCTTCTTTCTGCTCTTTAAAACTTGTCTGCGTGAGGAGGGTTCAACGGAGGTAAGACGGCTGAATGAGTGGAAATGAGCACGATTTATGGAGGAGACCAGTGACTATAGGCGGATATCAGAGAATGGGTTTACGGAATGTAGCGTAACAGAGAACAAAATGGAGTGAAGCAGAACAGAGAAGGGTTACGTGAGCATGGTGGAAATGCGGCTGTGAGATCAATAGAACAATAGGAGAAGTAGAACACATCCGGCAATATTTAAAATTGGGTGGCTGCAGAGTAAATGTAAGCACGTTTATAAAATGGCTACGGATTTTATGCGGCTGAAAGAAGCCGTAGTCAAATCAACCACGTTTCATCATCACAGTTGGAGCATCGGAGTGTGAGTGAAGATCGGAGGCTTGATTATGGGACCGTTTGAAAATGAATGCAAGGATTATGGACGGATCATATAGAGATCGTGGAATGGTTACAGAGTTTTTCAACACAATCATTGCATATAATGGAGCTATGGTTTATAACTATGTAAAAATGTGCTTAAATGCCATTTGAAATAAATTTTTACTCATACCTTGGAATTCTTGCCATTTTTCATTGGTCTTCAATTAGTTGCTCCTCATTGATATCTTGAATGCCCCATGTCTTCATAATATGTCTTCATACCTGCATTTGATTTCATGATTTTTGAACTAATATCTGGCTGTACATTTTTTGAAAAACAGAGTGGTAGCTGCAGAATCTGCTTCTGGCTGCGGAAACTGGTGTCAGCTGCGGAAACAGATGTCAGCTGCGGAAACTGACATAGCTATTATTTGGGTGAATGGAAATAGATGGATGATAACTGACTAAATGAAAATGGTCATGAAAGAAAATTTTATTGGTGAAATGAAATGAAATAGATGAAATGAAGTGAAATGGAATGAAGTGGAGTGAAATGAAGTGGAGTGAGATGAAGTGGAATGGAATGGAGTGGATGGTCACAAGATTTGTGAAATGAGAGAGAGATTTTTTTTTTTTTGGAAAATATAGGGTGTTAGGTGTTCTTGATTTTCACCCTACATTTTCTGTATAAGACTGCCAATCAATGATTGGTTTTCAGGCTTATACAATTTTTTAATTTTTTTAATTTTTTTTAACTGAAAAGAACAAAGACTAGGCTGGTGGAGAAGAAGAATTCTTCTGTACCAGCCTGATTGCAGAATTTTCTTGAAACATTTTGACAAATTCCTCTTTTGAGAGTGGCTTATGATAGACTTTTAATCTGTGGCCATTCACAATAAGAGGAGTTTGAAATTCATCAATGGTCTTGATTCTTACCGCTCCATTGCTAAAGATCTTGTCAATCTCATATGACCCAAGCCAATGAGTCTGAAATTTTCCTTTAAAATCTTTAAACTTGGAATCAAATAACTGTTTGGTCAATTTAGTGTGTCCTAAATTGCTGCATTTAATTTGTCAATCCGGGAATCGCAAGCTGATGAAGTGCGGCGCACTATATGTGCAAGATAACCTGTTTCTTAACTTTTTGTCGTTTTTGGTTTTCTAAGGTGAAATGGAAATTCTAAGATGAAAACAAGTTTGGTTATGTTTGTTCAAGGAAGTGATATCCCCTATAATGATTTACCAACTTGAAATTTTAAAAATAAATTTTAAATTTACAATGACAAGACTTGAAAGGAAATGAAAATGTGCTGCTGAAATGAAAAAAAAAAATGCTGCTAGTCTAGTAAATCAAAATAATGAACTATTGAGCATGAAGACTAAACTATTCTTGCTGCCAACTAAACATAAAAGAAACTATGCTTAAGGAAATTCAAAATTGCAACAAAATAAATCTAAATCAGATTACATCAATTTATCTTCTGACCCTTCATCATTAGTCCAGCTATGATTTTCGGAAGTAATCATAAACAACTTGAGTAACTGATATTTAATTTGCAGAAAGTAAACTAATACTAAACCATACACCCATGATTCAATCCCTCACCATCAGTCCAACTGTGGCTTTCGGAGGCAACTGAAGATGTCATGCATAATTTAATATATCTAAATTTGCAGAAAAGAAACTAATACTAAACTACACATTTCATAATGCAATCCCTCACCATCAGTCCAGCTGTGGCTTTCGGAGGCAACTGAAGATGCTATGAGCAACTTAATATATCTAAATTTGCAGAAAAGAAACTAATACTAAACTACACATTTCACAATACAATCCCTCACCATCAGTCCAGCTGTGGCTTTCGGAGGCAACTGAAGATGCTATGAGCAGCTTAATATATCTAAATTTGCAGAAAAGAAACTAATACTAAACTACACATTTCACAATACAATCCCTCACCATCAGTCCAGCTGTGGCTTTCGGAGGCAACTGAAGATGCTATGAGCAGCTTAATATATCTAAATTTTAACTACTGAAGCAGATAAGCAATACTGAAATTAAACAAAAGCTATGAAAAGCAAATTAGCAGCAGAACAATGTTAGTTCCATGTCACTAGTCAAAAAGCTATGAGAATGCCCGGGCTGCCTATCTATAACCTGAAACAAGAACACTGATCAGTGATTATCAACATAAAACATGAAAGACAGAAATGAAATGGAAATTATGGAAGTTTATAAACATAAATGAAACAAATGCAATGTATGAACATATGAATGGATTATGACACAATGATCTCTAAAGAAACGAAATTAAAATTATACACTAATGCACAAAACCTTAGCTGAGCAGGGGCCCTCTACACCAGCCTTGGCAACGGTCCTCAAATATGAATTAAGTTGTAAAACAGAGTCTTCTTATATTAAAAAGCAGTCATTACAGAATGGTAATGTTACGGCACAAGTGCCGCGTAATCACACTACAGAGCAGACTAATAAAAGATAACAGAGATTAACATTCACTAACATCGACTAACTCTATATGCGTATGCAAACGCATTATATATAACAACGAACTATAACTGTCTCCTAAAGTTCATGCTGGTGGAGAGCACGTAGACCACTACGTCCACGGATATAGGAGCATGGCCGTGTTGGAAAGTAAATCTACGAGAGGTGGATGCTTGAATTAGACTCTAGAGCCCTGCACAGATGTCGATTTATCCTCCGCAGGCTTAGAAACGGCCGTATGGATCGTCATGTGACACGAAACAGAGTCCGGCCGACATGAAACTCCATGGTTGACTTCCATGTGGACGCCTTTGACCGCGGCTTCTTTGGATGAGTTTTCTTGAACCAATAGGACACGAACCATGTCCCTGCCGTCCATTCTTGACACCCATGGCTCGTTTTCATGTAGACACAGCAACGCAAGGGGTTTCACAAAATAGGCATTTGCCGGAGAAGTGGCAAGATCGCGTTCATTTACATTCCATAGATCAAATAGCAAACACAAAAATATAATTAAAAACCATGTTAAAATGCTCTTTTGCACATGATATTGACATTTGGGAGGTTTAGGTGAGTGAAAAAGGTATAGAAAAATGTATGGAAAAGATGCAAATTTGGGACTCAACATACCCCCACTGTGAAGGTGTTGCATGTCCTCATGCAACCAAAATTTTGATACTCTCTGTTCAGTTCATGTGCCTTGATACTTCAGCCAGCACATCCAACCCTCTTCTCTTCTTCTTTGGTACTGCCATCATTCTGGGTTTCTTCATTAAGCACCTAAATTTGATATTCACAAGTGCTCTGCTCAATTTCTGGCATTTCCTTTTCAATTTCTTATTCTTCTTTTGCCATATTCCCAAATGTAACATAGTATTATCATGGATGATCTTGTCCAGCTTGACTTGTTCTTTCAATGTTTCATTTTCATTTTTGATGTGCCTATTTAAAAGCTCCAGCTCAAAAATTTCCTGTTTTTTAGTGATTGGACGAATCATCCTATGATGTGGTCGAATAGGAGGGGTACTTGGACACACCATGGTGGCTGCCTTTTCAAAGATTCTATGTAGTCATATACTTCCTGCTGCTTGGGGTCTATTTCAGGTGTCATTTTTATTGGGCTGTCCCCAAAATGCCGTGAAGGAGAGTTATGTTCAAAATCTGGCCGAGGAGGGCTTACATCAATATCTTGCTGAGAATAGGATGGAGTATGTTCAATGTCTGATTGGGAATGAAATGAACCAGGTTCACTAACTGACTGAGATGGACTATGGTCAGTTGGGGACTGTTCAGATGTCTCCTCACCCAAATCAATGAAATGAGGACCCTTAATTTGCGTTTTTCTCAATTTCCCCTTAAGTCTGCTACTTCTCCTCACACGCTGTGGTATACTACCCTTTTGTTTTTGTTTTCCTTTCTCTGCCTTCTTGGATATAGATGACTGTTTTTGAAGATAAACTAATCTTTCAGATAGCACTTGATGATCTTCTTCTTCAGAAGAAGGAGTTTTATGTACAGCCTCAATAGTTTCTTTCTCTTTTGGTGTTATTGGCTTCTTACCCTTGATTTCATTCTTCTTCCTTTTTACCAGTCTCTCTTCCCTATCAGTTCTTTCCATAGTAGTAGTAGGAGTATTTTGGATTTCATCAATTGTTCTTTTCTTCCTACTTCTTCTTGCTATGCTAGCTGCAGGAATTTCCTGAGTAGGAGTAATTTGGGTTTCAACATTTATTCTTTTTCTTCTACTCCTTCTTGTTGAACTACCTTCAGGAATTTCCTGAGGTTCCTCAAAGAAATTTCTAACCAGAAATTGTTCCCATGTATCTTTCTTTTCCTTTAACTCCTTTTCAATCAGAATCTTTACAAGGCCGTGGTGATATAGATGGGGCTCTACATCTCCTAAGTGTTTCTAAACAGTCACAGCCATTTTCTTCAAGCTATTGAATAGAAAATATGGGAGATTGAGAGTTTGATTTTCTAGAAAATTCATCAATAGCCTGGTATGGTACATATACATGGACCCAAAATGACCTTCACATGTAATGAATTTCTGAACAACTAGCAATAAAGTAGCCCATTCCTCTTTCAATGCATGCACAGGAATTCCTCTTTTAAAAACAGTTATATCCATACCTTGGTTTCGTAAGATTGTTCTCCATGCCTCATCACTGATGCTTTTATTTTTAAACCAACGCTCCCCCTCCTGAAGAAGTTCCGTGGCTGTTGCTATAGATGCTTCATTGACCACAAACTTAAGGTCTCCAATTTCCACTTCCAAGCCATCAAATGACCTTGCAAATGCTTTCGTAACTTCTTTGTGATAACCTCTGAATTTCTGGATAAAACGCAGCCATTTTGCTTTCTTCAATATCTCCCTTATTTGCGGATAACCCTCCATAAACTTCGGTCCTTCCGGCTCTGCTCTTAGAAATTTACCCATTTCACTTTTCTGTTCTTCACAAATTTTGCCTGCGTGAGGGTTTCAAATGGAAATAGAACAGTTGAATGCACAGGAACGAGCACAATGGCTGTGGGGATGTATCATAAAATGGGAATGAGCACCATAAACGGAATGGAGTGAGACTGTGGGTAGATATTCGGAAGTGAAAATGAGCACAAGGAACGAAATGGAGTGAGACAGAACAGAGTGGGGTTTCATAAATACAGCAGAGACACGACAAAGAGATTAACAAAGTATAACACATTCGGCAGCGTTTTGAATTTTGGTGGCTGCGCAATAAATATGAACACGTTTCAATCAACGGTTATGAATTCATACGGCTGTAAGAGTCCTTGGTCAAATCAAATACGTCTCATTATCTCCGGTGGGATATTGGAACATGAATGAAAATCGGAATTTTAATGATGAAACCGTTTGTGAATGAATGCAAGAGGATAATATGGAGATCGTGAAAGGTTACGGAACTGTCAATATAATCATTGCACGTAATGGATAGAGCTCATGGTTCAAAACTATATAAAAATGTGTTTTTCAATACTATTTGAAATAAATTTTATTCATACCTTTGGAATCTTTGCCTTTGCCCTTGGTCTTCAACTGACTGATCTCCATTGGTGTCTTTGAATGCTCCATTGATCCTCTCTCCTGCATTTTATTTCATAATTATGAAAATAACATCTGACTGTACATTCTCTTTGAAAACAGAGTAGTAGCTGCGGAATCTGCTTCTGGCTGCGGAAACTGGAGTCAGCTGCGGAAACAGATGTCAGCTGCGGAAACTGACACAGCTATTACTTGGTTGAATAGAAATGGACAAATGACAAATGACCAGATGGAAATGGTCATGAAAAAGATTTTTATTGATGGAATGGAATGAAATGAAGTGGAATGAAGTGAAATGAAATGAAATGAAATGAAATGAAATGGAATGAAGTGGAATGAAATGGAGTGGGTGGTGACAAAGCTTGTGAAATGAAAGAGAGATTTTTTTTTTTTGGAAAATATAGAGTGTCAGGTGTTCCTGATTTTCACCCTATATTTTCTGCATAAGACTGCCAATCGATGATTGGTTTTCAGGCTTATACCATTATTTTTTTTATTTTATTTTTTTTTTTAACTGAAAAGAACAAAAGAACTAGGTTGGTGGAGAAGAAGAATTCTTCTGTACCAGCCTGATTGCAGAACTTTCTTGAAACATTTTGAAAAAATCCTCTTTTGAGAGTGGCTTATGATAAACTTTCAACCTATGGCCATTCACAATAAGAGGAGTTTGAAATTCATCAATGGTCTTGATTTTTACAGCTCCATTGCTAAAGATCTTGTCAATCTCATATGGCCCAAGCCAATGAGTCTGAAATTTTCCTTGAAAATCTTTAAACTTGGAATCAAATAACAATGCCCAATCTCCTTCTTGAAACTTCTTCTCTTTGATGTACTTGTCATGCCATTTAGCTCTTTGTTATTGAACTAGATCAGTTCTTAAAATTGCTTCTTGTCTGATCTCATCTAGCTCATTAAACTGCTCCATTCTATGCTTTTGGGCTTCTGATAAGTCCATCCCCAACTGAACTGCTATCTTGAAGGTCTTGACTTGGAACTCAATGGGGAGCAAGACTTCTTTCCCATAAACAAGTTCATAGGGAGAATGTCCTGTTGTATTCCTCCATGTGGTTCTGTAGGCCCACAAGGCTTCTGGAAGCCTTTCTGCCCAATCTCTTCTATGTAGATGAACAGTTTTGGTGATGATACTTTCAAGAACTTTGTTTGTGGACTCCACTTGACCATTTGCTTGTGGATGGTAAGGAGTAGATCTTCTGTGCTTGATTTTGTATTCTTCCATCAACTTCTCCACGAAATTGGATGTGAATTGGCTCCCCTGATCTGTCACAATTTCTCTTGGAACACCAAAGCGAGTAAAAATATCCTCATAAAGAAAATGAACAACTGAATTTTCAGTAGCAGATACTAATGCTTTGGCTTATACCCATTTAGTAACATAATCAGTACAAACCAATATATACTTCTTTTTCTTGGATGGTGGATTAATAGGTCCAATGAAATCTAAAGCCCATTTTTCAAAGGGTTCAATGAGTACCTGTGTTTGCAATGGCATTTCATTTGAAAGGGTAGGTTTCCCTACTCTTTGGCAGCTACCACACCTTTTGACATATTGTTTTGCATCTTTGAAGAGAGAAGGCCAATAATATCCCAAGGAAAGGATTTTATAGGCCGTCCTTTTGTCCGCAAAGTGTCCGACGCATGGTTCATCATGACATGCCTTAAGAATATCAGGCATTTCATCTTCCCTGACACATCTTCTGATCACAAGATCTGGCCCTGTTTTAAACAATTCGTTAGAAATCCATGAATATTTTGAACTCTCCTGAATAATTTTTTCGTTTTTCACTTGGAAATAAATGTGAAGGTAGTTTCCCTGTAACCAAATAGTTAGCAATATCTGCATACCAAGGAGTCTTAATAGTTACTGCAAACAAGTATTCATCAGGAAACTTATCCTCTACAGGAGAATCTTCTTTAATATTCTGAATCCTAGACAAGAAATCGGCTACTGTATTCTGTTTTCCTGGTCTATCCAACACAGTAATATTGAATTCTTGCAAAAGTAAGAGCCATCTTGTCACTCTGCCATTAGTAACAGGTTTGTTCATTAAATATCTAATTGCGGAATGGTCAGTATGAATAAAAGTTTCATAGCCTGTTATGTAATGTCTAAACTTATTAATTGCATGAACAACAGCTAAGAATTCTTTTTCAGTCACAGTATAATTCAACTCTGTGGGAGTCAAATTTTTACTGGTGTAATAAATGGCATAAGGAATTAAATCTTTTTGACCCAACACAGCTCCAAGAGCTGTATCTGAAGCATCTTTAGAAATATGGAAAGGAAGTTTCCAATTTGGTCCTCTCAAGATAGGTGCTTCAGATATTCTTGTTTTCAAAGTTTCAAAAGCTGATTGACAATCAGGATCCCATTTAAATTCACAGTCTTTTGTAAGCAATTTGAAGAGTGGAGATGCAATTTTAGTGAAGTTTTCTATAAATCTTCTATAGTAACCAATAAATCCTAGAAAACTTCTAACATCTCTTTGACAATTTGGAATAGGTAACTTGGAGATGACTTCAACTTTTGATCTATCAACCTTAATCCCATCCCCTGAAATATGATGTCCTAAAACAATCCCTTCAGTAAACATCATAAAGAATTTTCATGGCTTAATGAAAGGTTTGTTTCTTTACATCTTATAAGAACTTTTTCCAAATTTTCTAATGCCTCTTCAAATGAATTACCATAAACTGTAAAATCATCCATATAAACCTCTACACAATCATGGATTAGATCAGAAAAAATTCCTAGTACTGCTTTTTGGAATGTTGCGGGTGCATTACATAACCCAAAAGGAAGCACTCGGTAGGCAAAAGTTCCCCATGGACAAGTAAATGTGGTCTTATCTTGATCTTCAGGTGCTACCTGAATTTGATTATAGCCACTAAAACCATCCAAAAATTAAAAGTACTTTTTACCTGCTAATGTGTCTAATACCTGATCGATAAAAGGCAAAGGAAAGTGATCCTTCAAAGTTGCTTTGTTCAATTCCCTGTAATCAATGCATACCCTCCATTTACCATTCTTTTAGGTACTATAACCAAAGGAGAAACCCATCGGCTATCTGAAATTGGATAAATGAAGTTTGCATTGAGAAGTTTTTGGAGCTCTTCTTTCACTATCTCCCTAAGATTTGGATTCATCCTTCTTTGAGGTTGTCTGATTGGTCTACTGTTTTCCTCAATATAGATATGATGGATTCAAGTCTTAGGATCAATACCCTTCATGTCAGTATACTCCCATGCAAATGCAGTAGAATGTTTTTGCAAGATTCTGGTTAGTTCTTCTTGTTGTGACTTCTCCAAATGTTTGTTGATATTTAATGTTTTTTCTGGAAAAATCTCAATAGCAGAATTACCAAACTCTTCCATAGAGTAAAGAGACATTTGTCTTGATGATAAATATTCTATGTCAGATTCCAACTGAAATTGTGTGGGGTCATATTCTGAAGATATCTCAGAATTTTCTAATGTGTTCAGAATTTGACTATCCTCACTGATTTCAGAAATGGTAAAGACAGGTTGTATAGTGTCCTCATCATCGACCCATTCATTGTCTCCTACTTCTGTGATTGCTTTTGTTGGAGGATACAAATTGAATTTCTTTGTCGAATTACCATTAGAAATGTACATATCCCCAGATCTACAACTCATGAAAGCATCAGCTGTGGCTAGCCAAGGTCTTCCTAAGATAAGTGGGTGCCCTCCTAGATTACTCTTGGGAGTCAAAATCATAAAATCTACTGGATATTCCCAAGAATCTAAGGAAACTGAAATATCTTCTAATACACCATCTGGTTTAATAATTGATCGATCTGCAAGTTGCAGTAAAGTAGGTGTAAAAAGAAGGTTAGGAAGTTTTAGCTGGTCCATAGTCTGTCTACTCATAATGTTGATAGCAGCCCCTAGGTCAATCAATGTGTTTGAAATTTCTATCCCATTTATATGTGTCTTGACAATTGGACTTCCTGGATCTACATACTTCTGCATGGTAATTTTTCCCATCATGATATCTGCAATTTTTCCTACCAGGTGGATTCTTCTTTTTTAGTTTCCTTCTTGGTATTTTGAAACTCAACTCCTTTATTGTTTTTGCTAGAATAGGAATCTCTCGAATGGCTTGTAGCAAGGGAATCTTGATACAAACATTCTTCAATTCATCTAGAAAGTCATAGTTAGGCAACAAGATTTGTTTTCCACCCCCTTGTCAATTTGTAGTCTTTCAGGAAAAGGAGGTGTAGATGAAGATGTTGGTTGCTCAACTATAGGAGTTGTGGGTGTTAACTTTTCTTTTTCTTTTTGCATGCTTGGATTTTGAAGAGATTCTTCCTCAGAACCTTTATTGACTTCAAGAGAATCCTCCTCGGAGGTATCTTGCTCTTGAATATCTATAGAAGGTTTTTCTAAAACTCTACCAGATCTGAGTTGTACATCGTTGAGAGGAACAATCATATAGGTAGGAAATTGTTGTCCTTCTACCATATAAATAGTTTGAGGATTCTTATTGTTAGGATTTGGCAATGGCTGAGCTGGAAGTTGATTTGTCTTCTGTTGGTATGGGAGCATGAGTTGAGGATTTGTATTTTGTTGAGAAGGTTGTTGTTGTGGAAATGGCAATGAAAGTTGTGGATTTTGGCTTGGAAATTGTGGAGCTTGTTGATTTGAAAAGATGGAGGATATTGATAAAATTGAGCAAATCTCCCATAAGGATTTTGCATCCCTTGTACCCATGGCTGATATGAATTTTGATGTTGGGGCCAAGGTTGTTGCCAAGGATTCCAATTTGGTGGGGTTTGAAGATTCATAGGGTTGTTAAACCCTTGAGGTTGTTGTCCCTGCCAAGGTCTCCTTGCGACAAAACAGAGAGATTCTACTGAATTTGGGTCTTCTTGAAAAACAGCTTTGAGTCCAGGAATTGAAGGAAAATCCTTGATCTCATGATTCTCTGAGAAAATCATACATGTTTCTACAACTTTTGCTTCCAAGGGACATTCCCTTAAAGCATGTTTCTTCCTACATTTCGGACGAAAGATGGCTAAGGCATCTGTTTCTGCTTTCTGCTTGTTTTGGATTTTAAGGGTGTCTAGTTGTTCACTAAGGCTCCCTAAGATATCAGTTTTGAACTCATCAAGCATATTACCAATCTCTGCCCTACTTACTGATCTAGTTGCAGATCTGTTAGCCCTAATAAGAGAAGGATCCCTAGGCCCTTTTCCTGTTTTAGATTTTCCTCTTGAGAGATGGACACATAGTTCTGTTATGTCACGAAGTAGAAGTTGAGAAATGTCTCCTTTCCCCATCATGTTTAAAATATCTATCCATTCATCTCTAATGGCTTTTAATATGAGGGCTTTCAAGGTTTCATCATCTAAGTTGCTCATCTTTGCTCTTTCCAAGTTGTATTGAAATCTTTCAAGTAAGTCTTCCAAATTTTCATCTTCTTTTTGCATCATTTTGAATACCTCATCCTTGTGATTGGTGGGCATACAATAGTCCAATTATCTATCCAAAAATGTTTGTTTCATATCATTCCAAGTCCTAATAGATTGAGTGGCTAATCCCATGAACCATTTCAAAGCAGATCCCTTCAATGTTGAAGGAAACAGTTTGAGTTTTTGAGAATCTTCCATATAGTCATAAGTTCGGCACACTACTTCAAACTCAAACAGAAATGTTTCAGGATCCTCACTTAGCAATCCATAAAAGTTAGGGAGAACAGATGGTGAGATATTTTTCATTGTTGCATGAGTTTCCTCATCAACTATAGGGAATCCAAATAAATTGTCTCCTTCCCTATTTCTACCATTATTTCCTTCACCATTGTTGTCTCCATTGTTTCCTCCTCTTCTACCTCCACCTCTATTTATTACTTCCTCTGCCATGATAGTTTCTTTAGAGTCCTTATAGTCCTCTAGTTCTTCTACCAAGGGAGGATGAGAGAGAGTCTCTTTGTTTTCTAAGTGGGTTCTAGTAGGTGGTATAGGAGAATCCTCTAATTCAGCTGTTCCTTGACTTCCAAAAATCTTAAGGCTAGGGGTAGATGGTGGTGAATCTGGTCTATGCCTTGAAGAAGATGGAGTTGTGAAAATCGAACTCTTGGCTTTAGCTATAAACCTTCCCCTAGAATCTCTTGCTCTATGCATGTCATTTTTTTTTTATTTTTAAAAAGTTGGGCTAATAATTCTCTTTCTGATCTTCCAGGTCACACTAGGTGCAAGAAGAGAGCATACTTAAGAAATTACTAAACCAATAACACTCTTTTCTGATCCTCCAGATCACACTAGGTGCAAGAGGAGAGCATACTTCAAGAAGTTATCAAGTTTTCCCTTCTTTTATGATTTTATGTTTTTTTTTTTTTAGAAATTGGCTACCTAGTTACACTTCCCCGGCAACGGCGCCAAAATGTTTGGTCAATTTAGTGTGTCCTAAATTGCTGCATTTAATTTGTCAATCCGGGAATCGTAAGCTGATGAAGTGCGGCGCACTATATGTGCAAGATAACCTATTTCTTAACTTTTTGTCGTTTTTGGTTTTCTAAGGTAAAATGGAAATTCTAAGATGAAAACAAGTTTGGTTATGTTTGTTCAAGGAAGTGATATCCCCTATAATGATTTACCAACTTGAAATTTTAAAAAGAAATTTGAAATTTACAATGACAAGACTTGAAAGGAAATGAAAATGTGCTGCTGAAAATGAAAAAGTGCTGCTAGTCTAGTAAATCAAAATAATGAACTATTGAGCATGAAAACTAAACTATTATTGCTGCCGACTAAACATAAAAGAAACTATGCTTAAGGAAATTCAAAATTGCAACAAAATAAATCTAAATCAGATTACATCAATTTATCTTCTGATCCTTCATCATTAGTCCAGCTATGATTTTCGGAAGTAATCATAAACAATTTGAGTAACTGATATTTAATTTGTAGAAAGTAAACTAATACTAAACCATACACTCATGATTCAATCCCTCACCATCAGTCCAGCTGTGGCTTTCGGAGGCAACTGAAGATGTCATGCATAATTTAATATATCTAAATTTGCAGAAAAAAAACTAATACTAAACTACACATTTCATAATACAATCCCTCACCATCAGTCCAACTGTGGCTTTCGGAGGCAACTAAAGATGCTATGAGCAGCTTAATATATCTAAATTTGCAGAAAAGAAACTAATACTAAACTACACATTTCACAATACAATCCCTCACCATCAGTCCAACTGTGGCTTTCGGAGGCAACTGAAGATGCTGAAGATGCTATGTAAGCATGTGCATATATAGAATTTGCGAGAAGAAACTAATACTAAACTACACGTTTCACAATGCAATCCCTCACCATCGATCCAGTACAGCAGCTTTCGGAAACAGCGAAGATGCTATGAAAGGCGACAATATATCTAAATTTTAACTCTTGAAGCGAGATAAGCTATGCGGGAAATTAAACAAAAGCTACTTATGAAGAAATAACACAAGCAAATTAAACGAACGAACATAAGGGGTTCCATATCGTAGTCGAAAAAGCTATGAGAATGCGGGCCCTTTATCTGTAACACTGAAACAAGAACAACGATCGATGATTATCAACATAAAACATAAAAGATAGAAATGAAATGGAAATTATGGAAGTTTATAAACAGAAATGAAACAAATACAATATATGAACATATGAATGGATTATGACACAATGAAATGAAATTAAAATTATACACTAATGCACAAAACCTTAGCTGAGCAGGGGCCCTCTACACCAGCCTTGGCAACGGTCCTCAAATATGAATTAAGTTGAAAAACAGAGTCTTCTCATATTAAAAAGCAGTCATTACAGAATGGTAATGTTACGGCACAAGTGCAGCGTAATCACTACAGAGCAGACTAATCAAAAGATAACAGAGACTACATTCACTAATATCGACTAACTTCATATGCGTATGCAAACACATTATATATAACAACAAACTATAACTGTCTCCTAAAGTTCATGCTGGTAGAGAGCACGTAGACCACTACGTCCACGGATATAGGAGCATGGCCGTGTTGGAAAGTGAATCTAAGAGAGGTGGATGCTTGAATTCGACTCTAGAGCCCTGTACATATGTCGATTTATCCTCCGCAGGCTTAGAAACGGCCGTATGGATCTTTATGTGACACGAAACAGAGTCCGGCCGACATGAAACTCCATGGTTGACTTCCATGTGGACGCCTTTGACCGCGACTTCTTTGGATGAGTTTGCTTGAACCAATAGGACACGAACCATGTCCACGTCATTCTTGACCTGCCCATGTGGCTCGTTTTCCTTGTAGACACCTGTAGCATAGAGTTTCACAAAATAGCTGCGGAAAGTTGCAGCAGCTGCGGAAAGTGGCAAGATTCCGCAGCTGAATGAAAAAAATCTAGATCAAATAGCAAACACAAAACTATAATTAAAAACCATGTTAAATGCTCTTTTGCACATGATATTGACAATTTGGGAGGTTTAGGTGAGTGAAAAAGGTATAGAAAAGTGTATGGAAAAGATGCAGATTTGAGACTCAACAATAACAATGCCCAATCTCCTTCTTGAAACTTTTTCTCTTTGATGTATTTGTCATGCCATTTAGCTCTTTGATATTGAACTAGATCAGTTCTTAGAATTGCCTCTTGTCTGATCTCATCTAGCTCATTCAACTGCTCCATTCTATGCTTTTAGGCTTCTGATAGATCCATCCCCAACTGAACTGCCATCTTGAAGGTTTTGACTTGGAACTCAATGGGGAATAGGACTTCTTTCCCATAAACAAGTTCATAGGGAGAATGTCCTGTTGTATTTCTCCATGTAGTTATGTAGGCCCACAAGGCTTCAGGAAGCCTTTCTGCCCAATCTCTTCTATGTAGATGAACAGTTTTGGTGATGATACTTTCGAGAACTTTGTTGGTAGACTCCACTTGACCATTTTCTTGCGGATGGTAAGGAGTAGATCTTCTATGCTTGATTTTGTATTCTTCCATCGGCTTCTCCACCAGGTTGGATGTGAATTGGCTTCCTTGATCTGTCACAATTTCTCTTGGAACACCAAAGCGAGTAAAAATATCCTCATAAAGAAAATGAACAACTGAATTTTCAGTAGCAGATACTAATGCTTTGGCTTCTACCCATTTAGTAACATAATCAGTACAAACCAATATATACTTCTTTTGCTTAGATGGTGGATTAATAGGTCCGATGAAATCTAAAGCCCATTTTTCAAAGGGTTCAATGAGTACCTGTGTTTGCAATGGCATTTCATTTGAAAGGGTAGGTTTCCCTACTCTTTGGCAGCTGTCACACCTTTTGACATATTGTTTTGCATCTTTGAAGAGGAAAGGCCAATAATATCCTAAAGAGAGGATTTTATAGGTCGTCCTTTTGTCTGCAAAGTGTCTGCCGCATGGTTCATCATGACATGCCTTAAGAATATCAGGCATTTCATCTTCCCTAACACATCTTCTGATCACAAGATCTGGCCCTGTTTTAAACAATTCATTAGAAATCCATGAATATTTTGAACTCTCCTGAATAATCTTTCTTTTTTCACTTGGAAATAAATGTGGAGGCAGTTTCCCTGTAACCAAATAGTTAGCAATATCTACATACCAAGGAGTCTTAGTAGTTACTGCAAACAAGTATTCATCAGGAAACTTATCCTCTACAGGAGAATCTTCTTTAGTATTCTGAATCCTAGACAAGAAATCAGCTACTGTATTTTGTTTCCCTGGTCTATCCAACACAGTAATATTGAATTCTTGCAAAAGTAAGAGCCATCTTGTCACTCTGCCATTAGTAACGGGTTTGTTCATTAAATATCTAATTGCAGAATGGTCAGTATGAATAAAAGTTTCATAGCCTGTTATATAATGTCTAAACTTATTGATTGCATGAACAACAGCTAAAAACTCTTTTTCAGTAACAGTATAGTTCAACTCTGTGGGAGTCAAATTTTTACTGGTATAATAAATGGCATAAGGAACTAAATATTTTTGACCCAACACAGCTCCCAGAGCTGTATCTGAAGCATCCGTAGAAATATGGAAAGGGAGTTTCCAATTTGGTCCTCTCAAGATAGGTGCTTCAGATATTTTTGTTTTCAAAGTTTCAAAAGCTGATTGAAAATCAGGATCCCATTTAAATTCACAGTCTTTTGTAAGCAATTTGAAGAGTGGAGATGCTATTTTAGTGAAGTTTTCTATAAATCTTCTATAGTAACCAGTAAATCCTAGAAAACTTCTAACATCTCTTTGACAATTTGGAATAGGCAACTTGGAGATGACTTCGACTTTTGATCTATCAACTTTAATCCCATCTCCTGAAATATGATGCCCCAAAACAATACCTTCAGTAAACATCATAAAGCATTTTTCATGGCTTAATGAAAGGTTTGTTTCTTTACATATTATAAGGACTTTTTCCAAATTTTCTAATGCCTCTTCAAATGAATTACCATAAACTGTAAAATCATCCATATAAACCTCTACACAATCATGGATTAGATCAGAAAAAATTCCTAGTACTTCTCTTTGGAATGTTGCTGGTGCATTACATAACCCAAAAGGAAGCACTCGGTAGGCAAAAGTTCCCCATGGACAAGTAAATGTGGTCTTATCTTGATCTTCGGGTGCTACCTGAATTTGATTATAGCCACTAAAACCATCCAAAAATGAAAAGTACTTTTTACCTGCTAATGTATCTAATACCTGATCAATAAAAGGCAAAAGAAAGTGATCCTTCAAAGTTGCTTTGTTCAATTCCCTGTAATCAATGCATACCCTCCATTTACCATTCTTTTTAGGTACTATAACCAAAGGAGAAACCCATCGGCTATCTGAAATTGGATAAATGAAGTTTACATTGAGTAATTTTTTGAGCTCTTCTTTCACTATCTCCCTAAGATTTGGATTCATCCTTCTTTGAGGTTGTCTGATTGGTCTACTGTTTTCCTCAATATAGATATGATGAATGCAAGTCTTAGGATCAATACCTTTCATGTCAGTATACTCCCATGCAAATGCAGTAGAATGTTTTTGCAAAATTCTGGTTAGTTCTTCTTGTTGTGACTTCTCCAAATGTTTGTTGATATTCAATGTTTTTCCTGGAAAAATCTCAATAGTAGAACTACCAAGCTCTTCCATAGAGTAAAGAGACATTTGTCTTGATGATAAATATTCTATGTCAGATTCCAACTGAAATTGTGTGGGGTCATATTCTGAAGATGTCTCAAAATTTTCTAATGTGTTCAGAATTTGACTATCCTCACTTATTTCAGAAATGGTAAAGACAGGTTGTATAGTGTCCTCATCATCGACCCATTCATTGTCTCCTACTTCTGTGATTGCTTTTGCTGGAGGATACAAATTGAATTTTTTTGTCGAATTACCATTAGAAATGTACATATCCCCAGATCTACAACTAATGAAAGCATCAACTGTGGCTAGCCAAGGTCTTCCTAAGATAAGTGGGTGCCCTCCTAGATTACTCTTGGGAGTCAAAATCATAAAATCTACTAGATATTCCCAAGAATCTAAGGAAACTGAAATGTCTTCTAATACACCATTTGGTTTAATAATTGATCGATCTGCAAGTTGCAGTAAAGTAGGTGTAAAAAGAAGGTTAGGAAGTTTTAGCTGGTCCATAGTCTGTCTACTCATAATGTTAATAGCAGCCCCTAAGTCAATCAATGTGTTTGGAATTTCTATCCCATTTATATGTGTCTTGACAATTGGACTTCATGGATCTACATACTTCTGCATGGTAATTTTTCCCATCATAATATCTGCAATTTTTCCTACCAGGTGGATTCTTCTTGTGTCTTTTAGTTTCCTTCCTGGTCTTTTGAAACTCAACTCCTTTATTGTTTTGCTAGAATAGGAATCTCTCGAATGTCTTGTAGCAAGGGAATCTTGATACAAACATTCTTCAATTCATCTAGAAAATCATAGTTAGGCAACAAGATTTGTTTTTCCACCCCCTTGTCAATTTGTAATCTTTCAGGAAAAGGTGGTGTAGATGAAGATGCAGGTTGCTCAACTATAGGAGTTGTGGGGGTTAAATTTTCTTTCTCTTTTTGAATGTTCAAGTTTTGAAGAGATGTTTCCTCAGAACCCTTATTGGTTTTAAGAGAGTCCTCCTCAGAGGTATCTTGCTCTTGGACATCTATAGAAGGTTTTTCTAAAACTCTACCAGATCTGAGTTGTACATCATTGAGAGGAACAATCATATAGGTAGGAAATTGTTTTCCTTCTATCATGTAAGTATTCTAAGGATTTTTATTGTTAGGATTTGGCAATGGCTGAGCTGGAAGTTGATTTGTCTTTTGTTGGTATGGGAGCATGAGTTGAGGATTTGGATTTTGTGGAGAAGGTTGTTGTTGTGGAAATGGCAATGAAAGTTGTGGATTTGGGTTTGGAAGTTGTGGAGCTTGTTGATTTTGAAAAGATGGAGGATATTGATAAAATTGAGCAAATCTCCCATAAGGATTTTGCATCCCTTGTACCCATGGCTGATATGGATTTTGATGTTGAGGCCAAGGTTGTTGCCAAGGATTCCAATTTGGTGGGGTTTGAAGATTCATAGGGTTGTTAAACCCTTGAGTTTGTTGTCCCTGCCAAGGTCTTCTTGCAACAAAACGGAGAGATTCTACTGAATTTGGGTCTTCTTGAAAGACAGCTTTGAGTCCAGGGATTGAAGGACAATCCTTGATCTCATGATTCTCTGAGAAAATTATACATTTTTCTACAACTTTTGCATCCAAGGGACATTCCCTTAAAGCATGTTTCTTCCTACATTTCGGACAAAAGATGGCTAGAGCATCTGTTTCTGCTTTCTGCTTGTTTTGGATTTTAAGGGTGTCTAGTTGTTCACTAAGGCTCCCTAAGATATCAGTTTTGAATTCATCAAGCATATTGCCAATCTCTACCCTACTTACTGATCCAGTTGCAGATTTTTTAGCCCTAATAAGAGAAGGATCCCTAGGCCCTTTTCCTGTTTTAGATTTTCCTCTTGAGAGATGGACACATAGTTCTGTTATGTCACGAAGTGGAAGTTGAAAAATGTCTCCTTTCCCCATCATGTTTAAAATATCTATCCATTCATCTCTAATGGCTTTTAATATGAGGGCTTTCAAGGTTTCATCATCTAAGTTGCTCATCTTTGCTCTTTTCAAGTTGTATTGAAATCTTTCAAGTAAATCTTCCAAATTTTCATCTTCCTTTTGCATCATTTTGAATACCTCATCCTTGTGATTGGTGGGCATACAATAGTCCAAATATCTATCCAAAAATGTTTGTTTCATATCATTCCAAGTCCTAATAGATTGGGTGGCTAATCCCATGAACCATTTCAAAGCGACTCCCTTCAATGTTGAAGGAAACAGTTTGAGTTTTTGAGAGTCTTCCATATAGTCATAGGTTCGGCACACGACTTCAAACTCAAACAGAAATGTTTCAGGATCCTCACTTCGCAATCCATAAAAGTTGGGGAGGAAAGATGGTGAGATGTTTTTCATTGTTGTATGAGTTTCCTCATCAACTATAGGGAATCCAAACAAGTTGTCTCCTTCCCTATTTCTTCCATTATTACCTTCACCATTGTTGTCTCCATTGTTTCCTCCTCCTCTACCTCTACCTCTACCTCAAAATCCATCTATTATTTCCTCTGCCATGATAGTTTCTTTAGAGTCCTCAAAGTCCTCTGGTTCTTCTATCAAGGGAGGATGAGAGGGAGTCTTTTCCTTTTCTTCTTCAGGTGATTCTACTTCTTTGATTACAATATACTCTCCTGTAGAAGTAAAGAAATGATCCTTTTCTAAATGAGATTTATTAGGTGGTATAGGAGAATCCTCTAATTCAGCTGCTCCTTGAATTCCAAGAATCTTAAAGCTAGGGGTAGATGGTGGTGAATCTTGTCTATGCCTTCAAGAAGATGGGGTTGTGAAAATCGAACTCTTGGCTCTAGCTATAAACCTTCCCCTAGAATCTATTGCTCTATGCATGTCATTTTTATTTTTATTTTTAAGTTGGGCTAATAATTCTCTTTCTGATCTTCTAGGTCACACTAGGTGTGAAAAGCGTACCAAAATTTGTGAGGCCATTAACTCTCTTTTACAGTCCAAGGGCTCACACTGGGTGCGAGAGGACTCAAGGAGGCATACTTCCAAGAGCGAAGCAGAAGTTTTCCCACTTCAACATTGTTTTTTTTTTTGAGAAGTGATACCTAATTTAAGCACGAAACATCGGCGCCAAAATGTTGTCCAATTAGTGTGTCCTAAGTGCCCATTAATTTTCCGTCTAGGGATTAGTGGCGGTGTGGCGCACTATATGTGCGTAACCTACTCTTTTTTGTTGTTTTGGTTTTTCTTTTTATCTTGGTTGGCTTCCTAATGGAAATTCTAAAAGGCAAGTATGGTTATGATTGTTCAAGGCAATTATGTCCTTTATAATGATTTACCAAACTTTCAAACTTCAAAAGGATTTTGAAACATACAATGACAAAATTAGTTCCTAAAAAGAAATGAAAATGTGCCACTATTCTAGTTAAACAAACGGTGAACTATTGATCATGAAAACCATTATCCTTGCTGCTGTCTAAACACAAAAGAAACTGTACTCAAAGAAAAGATTGCAAGTAAAGTAAAACTAAAATCAAATTACATCAACTCATATTCTGACCCCTCACCATTAGTCTCGCTATGGCTTTCGGAGGTAATCATAAACAACTTGAGCAATATGATATCTAATTTGCAGAAAAATAAACTAATAATTACATTCATGCAATCCCTGCCATTAGTCTCGGCAACAACTTTCAAAATGCTTTAAGTAGCATGTTGGCATAAATTTAATATCTAACTTGCAGAAAAATAAACTAATATCAAACTACACACTCATACTTCAATCCCTCGCCATTAGTCTCGCTATGGCTTTCGGAGGTAACTGAAAATGACATGAACAGTTTAATATCTAACTTGCAGAAAAGTAAACTAATATCAAACTACACACTCATACTTCAATCCCTCACCATTAGTCTCGCTGCTGCTGGCTTTAGAGAACATGAAAATGGCTTGTGAAACAGTTTAATATCTAACTTGCAGAAAAGTAAACTAATATCAAACTACACACTCATACTTCAATCCCTCACCATTAGTCTCGCTATGGCTTTCGGAGGTAACTGAAAATAACATGAGAAATTTAATGTCTAATCTAACTACTAAAGCAAATGTGCAAGACTGAAATAAACAAAACAGTGCTGGAATTAAACAAAAACTAAGAAAAGTAAATTAGCAGAAGGACAATATTGATTCCATGTCATTAGTCATTATAAAATAACCATACAAAAATGGGGTACATCGTGTATCCTGAAGCAAGAACAACGATAAATTAACAACATAATACATAAAATATTATGGACAAAAGTAAAATGTAAAACATGAAAAGATTATGGACAAAGATAAAATGTAAATACATGAAAGATGTAATCTATATACACGTGAATGACTATAGCACAATGAACAAGAAATGAGCATGAAACTATACGAGTATGCAAAACTCGGGCGTGTGGGGGCCCTGCGCGGACTGGATACTCTTGTTTTTAAATACGAATTAGCCGCAACAAGGTCTTCTCATATATTAAAATGCAGTGTAATAGAGAAACGATGTCACGGCTATTATTTGACGCAATTACATTACGAAACTAAGAAGATCTAACTATTATGCGTATGAGAACGCATTATTTATAACAGAGGGAGATATAACTAATTCCCTAAAGTCTGCGCTGATAGAAGACACGTGAACCATCACGTCCAGAGATCTAGCGTTATGGCCACCGTGAGGATTAAATCTATGAAGAGTGGATGTTGGATTCGGCTTATGGAGCCGTTTATAGGTGTTGATATGTCTCTCGTGATTTAGAAATGGCCACGCAAATCTTCACGTGATGAGAAACAGAGTTCTGTCACCGTGGGACTCTTCGGTTGACCACCACTTGGCCACCTTTGACCACAGCCTTCTTAGGTGAATTCGACCGAGCCAATAGGACACGATCCATGTCCATGTCATTTCTAACTTGCCCATGTGGCTCAATTTTCTTGAAGATACCTGCAACATAGACTTTAACAAAATGGCTGCAGAAAGTTGCAGCAGCTGCAGAAAGTGACAAGATTCCGCAGCTAAATGAGCAATAATCTAAATCAAACAACAGACACAAAACATAGTTAAAAACCATTTTATATGCTCTTTTATAATTAATATGCAATGATATTGATGACTTAGAGGGTCCAAGTGAATGAAAAAGGTCTAGAAAGGTGTATAAGAAAGATGCAGATTTGAGACTCAACAGGTAGCTACTTGAAGGGCCACCCCCTCATGAGGTATGAAACATCTCACAAAGACCCAGTAAATGTTAGTACAATGTGATGGATCACTGGACCATTAAGTGTATGATTCTTGATCATGCGATAATGAGATGGAGTCGAGCACATGAAAAAAAACCAAGTCAAAAGGAAATGATGATTCCATTTACTTGATCTGACACACCAACTAATGATGAAGGTTGGAACCAAGGTACACCACCCTCTAAACCACTCTCTTGTAATAAGTGTGCTAAAGTCGACAGAAGAGGGCTCGCCAGATTTGAGGCAATGAGGATTCCTCAACAAAGACACGAGGATCATAGTAATTTGAATGATATAATGACATTGGGGATGATGATGGAAGGATACAAGATGAGTGGTTGACTAATGACTTCCCTTGTCAGAGCATAATATGCAAGGTTTTCGTGGCAACGATTGACTTGATTCTAGAGGGGATGGTCAATTACTCAGACAATGGTTTTTCAAAGACGGATCAATATAGTTGGAGGTCAAGTATGAGCCAAATGGGATGAATGCGACACAATGATAGATAAGGTATTGTAACATGACCTAGTGGGACTCAGAACAGACTCCATGGATGCAAGGGTGACTCATCTCTGATGCTGTAAACAAGGGTGACTCTATGATGTTTCCCCATGGGAGAGGCTTGAAGGGGAACATAAAAACATGAGTAAATAATGGTTAATCATGACATAAATCAACATATAAGTTAACAAGTGCAAAGGAAAATTGGTACCAGAGTATAGGTGACTCATATTAAGAGTTTTGATTTTGATGGGTGGTAAAGTGAGGGCTCATGGAAAAAATGGATTCCTGGAGAAGTTTTAAATTACTAAAAACAAAGAGAGACCCATTATAGAGCTCGGTGAGAGCTTTCCAACTGTCCCGACAGTTTGTCAAACCGAGCTATAGTTTGCTCATAGTAGTCAATGGAAAAACTAGGGGTTTTCCTATAAAAGTGTTTCTTGCCCACAAATCCAATTCATTTGCATAGTGAACTATCGGAGAATTTGCAGAGGAGAAGAAGGCCCTAAATCTTGGTGAGCTCGTAGTGGGAAAATCAATCGTCAAAATTTGGATCTGTGACTTTCAAGTAGGAGACATAACCTTACTCATCATTTTTAGTGGATTAATTTATCAGATTATGGCCTTAGATGACGGGGGGGGGGGATGAATTTTATTCACAGTCGCAACGCACCTGTTGGGCCTTTTTTTGTGCTACAGGGTGCATAAAAGGGGCTAAAAAGTGTCCCCAGTGCAATTTTTGGTGGAAAAAATGTGCTTTGGACCTGATGGAAAGACAGTACTAGGGGTTTCCAGGAAGCTGAAGCTAAGAAATGAACAGTCAAATGGTGGCTCTGAACTTATAAAATTTGATTGTTTTTGGTAGGTATGGCAAAGTTGAAGCTGGTGTGAACAAAGCGATATTTTGATGTTCTTCATACTCAGATTCAGGGGAATCATGTTGTTAGAGGGGCTCTGGTGCAACATGGGTTACTTAAGTTCTTGGAGAACCCATTGATGAGGGTGGGTGAGACGCTTTTTTCCCAAATTGTGAGCTACTGATATACATATCAGGAGGCCTTTTTTATATAGTGGAAGAGGGCTGAGATCACTATTCAGGACATATATTTTTTGACAGGATTGCTACCCTTGGGGGTGGTGGGAGAGATTCATCCAGTGCTGCCTCATGGGAGGCACATTGGAGAGTTTGTGGATCGTCATTGTGTACTTGGTACTTGAGTGAAGGACACAAGCATTCATATATAAGACTTAAAAAGACTTGAGACATGATCTATGACTGCAACAATCATGCAGATCTTGGGTAGTTGATGAGCCCCAGTATTGCAACAAGAATGTTGCAACTCCCAAGCCTATCGACTTAAATTATCAACCCAGGTTTCATACAAAATTAAGAGGTGTCGACACTATATGTGAAACATGCAATGTGTCCTTCTTTCATTGATATGATGGAATGAAGTGAATATAATGAAATCTAACCTAAACTAATTGCAGAAATGGAAACCTTAACATATTGTAGGAAACAAAAGACAAGGAAATCAAACCTATTTTAATTGCACAAAGTAAAGAGAATGAACCAAATATAAATATTTGAATTAAAAAGAGATTATACCTTGTAATAGATTTCATTATGTGCTTCATAAAGTAATCATGAAAATCTTCACTATGGCATTCAATTCATGAACGTGTGTACTAACCCTTAATTGTTGGAATGTGTTGAAATGGAAAAAAGGGAAGTCTTAAGTGGTCCTTGGTCTTCCAAAACCATGGATTCAAAGTCTCGAGGTCATTATTCAATCCTACGATACAAAAATCAAGGTTTTAAGGAAAATATGGTCATGTTTAGACAATGCAAAAAGATACCAAGGATTGTTAAAGGACTGCTAATTCTCGAGATAACTTACTAAATGCCCAAGAAAATAAAATGAAAATGACATGGGACAATTTTTTTTATGAATTAGGATGTCTTAGGACTCCATTCCAAGTGGAATCACTCAAAAAAGGCCATGTTAACATGTGCAAAAAAATAACACAAAATTACTACCCTAAAAACGAGAAATTCAAGAATTAGTGAGCTAGTTAACTTATCAAATGCCTAACCTGATCAAGTGAAAATGTTATGGGATAATTTTTTTATCAACTTGAATGTTTTATGATTTAATCCAAGTGGTCTCAACTTGAAAGCATTTCATTAACACGTTCTAAAACTTAGCATAAAATTACTATTATGTTGCTGCAAGAGACTTCCAGAAATTCTAGATTTGTGAAATAGAAAACCAATCCCTGTACCTCAATGATGAACATGGAATTTCAAAGTTGTTATAAGGATGAATCATGCTTGTGAATCTGTAAAGAACCTGCAAAAAAACTATCTTCAATAATGTAACCAATATGAATTACAACAAAAGAACTATGAACGCTAAATGCAGAAATAAGATATGCAAGTGAAAAAGACATTCAAAGAAAATAAATAAATTGTACATTAAGGATCTAAGGCTCCTGAGATTTCCAAGCCACTCAGATTCCTAAGAAAGAAACCAAGTTTTAGAAGCTAAAAATGGCACCAAACTTCATTATTAGAGTCAATCCAAGTACATCATAACTAGAAATGGAAGTAGAGTTTCTAAATAACAAGTTTTATCCACAATAAGGCTAAGAAATACATGCCCCTAGAGGCAAAATCGAATTGTTACTTATAAAAATTGATGGGGAAACAAAATCCTTGAAAGAAAACAAATTTTCCCTCTAGAATACCTACAAAAGTGGATCTAGTTCCCAACACTAGGAATCATTCATTAAATGGCATGGGACACATTTCTATATTTTCTCAATTAGTGGAGTTCCAAAATTTGTAAATAATTTCATGATATCTTGTTAATTTATTATTAAATCTTGGTCCATCTTGTAGTAGGGAGAAAGTCCCTATATTATCTCATTTAGAATTTACTCAATATTCTCTCAATATTCTGCAAAAATAAATAATATTAGGCACATAATATGCAATTATCTCTAAACCTTCCTAAAGAACATATTAAAGCTAAAAAGAAGTCATATAATGTAAAAATATAGGTTTAATGTGTTGAAAGATGGTCATATGGGTCTTAATTTATGTCTAATTTGGAGGCCCGTCACACCCCCCTACTTAGAGTGTTGCTCATCCTCTGAGAAACTTAGTGACCTAATTGTGCATCATTCATGGCCCTGGTGGCCTCCCTGATATTTCATGTAGTTTTCCAACACTTTCGTCCAAAAATGTTTTGTCTTCCTGTAGCATCTTTTTGCCTTCTTGTAGCATCTATGTTTTCTCCTCTAGCAAGGAAGTTTGTGAATTGAGATTCTTACTTGTGAATGCTCTAGTGGTGGGCCTTCTCATGGGTGTAAAAATTTGCTTCCCCTTTTCTTTAAGGGAGTCAACCTCCTCAATTTTCCTTTCACCTTATCCCAAATCCATTCACTGGTGGCTCGTTGATTCCTTAGTTGTAATTGGGATTGATGAGGGAGGTTAAGGCTTCCCTTTTTTTATCCTTGTGCTTTTTCTCTTCTTAAATTACAATAGGCCCTGGTCGGGGTGCTTTCTCTTGGATTTGGAAAGTTTGCTAAGTGTGGCCAAGGTGGAAACCACCTCTTGTTTTGTGTTTTCTACTGAGAGGCTTAGTTGTTACTTTTTCTTCTTATTCTTTCTAGGCTTATAATATTCCCCTCAATTCTAAGAACATGTATCTAATAGGTGGGTGTTGATGAATTCTAGTGGTATCTGTGGGTTCCTTTAGGTTGAAACCTCCCCCAATGTCTCCTACTGTTGTCTTCTTGAGTTGTTTAAAAAAAATGAAAGGTTTTTTCCTGAGCAGTTTAGGGTATGAAGGTAGGATAAGGAGATTGATGCTTCTTTTTGGTCAAAAAGAGATGATTATACCCCCCAGCTCCAAGAAAACTAGTTTGTCCCTCATTTTTCCTCTCTCGTGTAAGAAAAATGGTTTTTTCAAGGGGGTCTTGGAACTACCACCAACAATCATGTCGAATATCTAGCCTTATGGAAGGGTTTGGAGATGGCCAAGGAATGCAAAGTGTCAAAAATAAATTCCTTTTGGGATTCGATGCTTGTTATTTGGTAATTTACAAAGGGTAATAAATCCATTGACATTGTTTCATCAACTCTAATTCAAAGAATTATCTCTCCTGCATCGAGATTTGAAGAGGTGAATTTATATCATATTTTTAGATATCTCAATCCTAAGGCTGATAAACTTGCAAAAAAGGGCACCATGATATTTCAAGGAGAAATTGAGTACAATCAACAGATGGTCTTTTTTCCAATACCTTAATATGTTATGTCTAAATTAAAAATATATGTCTCAATATGAATATTGGTGGATGATGGAAAATAAAATATATATAATGATGGATCGTCATGCTCCTTCCCTTTCTGGATCGATCCCTCCTCACCTCTTACCTCATAATTATAATAGGCAGCCCAAGTGTCACTTGTTGGAGTACATGTGTTCACGTCTCACAACTCTCATCCTGAATTTCGGTCATTTCTATTTAATGGGCATGCAAATTAGGTTTCTACACTTTCAAAAAATTGAGGTGTTCAGTTCATTTTAACATGGAATGAAGTTAATTATGATGTCCTAGGGAATCCCATTGATGCAACTTCTTTGTGCCAAATAATTAGCAATGAAGAATTGGGTCTTTACATTGCATGCCAACTCATGCCAAGTTCTGGTAATTCTCTATTTAATCAAACCTTCAATCTTTTGACTCCTTCATTGGAATATGGTCGTTGCTCTCGATGGTCTAGTTTTTCATTTTCCTGTATCCTTCCTTATAAATGCCTGATAAATTTCAATTTTTCAGTTCAGTATGGCTGGTAATTTAAATCCATAAGGAAATTTAGAACTTGCAAATGTGATAAACAAGATATTGGAATCCTCTCAGGCCCTACAGATTTCAATTCATAAATTGGAAGATATAGTTGAGCGACATAAATGCTCTTTCCAGATTTTTTTGGAGGCAAAATTGCTTGCTCACCACACTAAAATTGAGGATTGATTGGATGGTGTTAAGGAGGAAATTCACCTCTTCACTAAATGGGTGGTTGCTTTAGAGGTTTCGTCTGTAACTGCAGTTGGGGCGACTCTGGGTGGCAATGGTATAGGTGCACCTTTTATACGTAAGAGAGTTCGTTAACCCAGAGGGACCGATGAGGGTAGACACAATGTAGGATGACTTCAGTCTAGTATCACGACATATTTAGTTTTTTGCAGTTTATTCTAGCCTAGTCTCATGTGTTTGAGTTGATGTTGGTTAAATTCATTATTTGTTGAAGCATTTTATTAAGCATGCTTTCATGATCAAGAGACAACATTTATGATGTGTCTTCTAATTTCATCTTCCATGCCTTTTAAACATATCTTTGGAATATTTAGAACTTTTTAGTCTTATGTGCATCAATTTATGCTTTCATTAAAATAAATAACACTTTTCTTAGTTTGATGTTGGAGTAGTGAGGATACTACACTCCATGGAAGTTTGACCTATGTTTCTTGTGGGGAATGGGGAGATTGATGCACTGTAGGAAATTATATGGAAGTGGTTATGAAATCATGTAACTTAAGTTTATGGTTATCCCCACAATAATTTTGATGTACATATTTCATTTAGTGACTTCATCTTATGTGTGTGTGTTATATTTAACTTGGAATTAATCCTAATAAAACATATTTTTTTAAAAATAAATCAAATTATATGGTTGCATATTGATATTTATTGATATAGGCCTCTTTTCCTTTCTAAAATGATCTATTGGCATTCCTTTTAGGGAAATAATAGAGATATGAAGGGCACGATAGAGTAATAGTGTAGCTGTAGCTACATTTACCATTAAATGTAAAGTGGACTAAGCCCGCCATGTTTATTATTATTAACAAAGGACAACTAAGTAGTTAGGACTGAATAAATCTATCGCTACCTCATTAAGTATGACATACTAGACAATTAGGTGACTATATCTCTATGTGTCCCAATGTTGTATGGAGTAGAGAAGAGACTCGCTCATTGTATTGTGATGGTTACTAACTTCTACTCATCGCTTTTATGTCATAACATACGAAAGCTGCTAACATCAGTAATATAGAAGAACCATCGCAAAAATAACGCCTAACGTTAGTCATACGGCAATATCTAATTGTCGATTGTGTGATGAACTCTAGCGTCTCAAAATAACACCTGTTATCGGTCTTACGATGGTTATGAATAATTTGTGGTTATGAGGAATGCTAATGTCAAAGATATAGTGCATTCAATGCAAAAAGAAAATGGCCCATTGTTAGTTTATTGATGCGTAGTTTTTTGTTGAGTGTGGCTAGAGAGAAGCGAAATGTCATTAGTATTTTGATGAACAGTTTCATCAAAGTAAGTAGTCTTTCGTCTGTAAACTGATCATGTTTTTCATCAATCATATGACACCATAAGGGTCCTCCTTCCATCGGTATTCTGATGGCATATGAGTCATCCATTCGTCGATGTACTGAAATTTATTTCTGTCAGAATTCTGACGATTTTGCAAAACATCGATAATGCGACTGTACCTCGTTCCATGTTTAGAAAAACACCAATTTGTCATTATTGCAACGAAATATCGTCGCAATAACGAAAAAAGGCTGTAAAAAAAATGAGCCCATTTTATTAGTGAAATCCTATAGATGTATGCATTGAGCATGTAGATGTTCCCTTTTTATATAGCCTAGAAAAATATAAAAAATTGCAAATAAAAGGCTGGAAAGACCATGAAAATCTAGCTATATATTTATATAGTTCTTCATTTCTATAATGAAAACATTATTAATTATTTTGTAGTAACAACACCTAAACAAGTTCTCGATTATGCAAAGGAATAATACATTGCATGCTTTGAAAAGATATAATCTAAAGGCATTCAAAAATGGAATACAACCTAAGATGCATTCACTCTTTTACTAATGTTACCATGACTTAAAAAATAAGAAAATACCAAAATTTACAAACAAAAAATGAATTGATGTCCATGAGGATTTCAAATATTGTTATTTGTCTAGTAATAACTTTAGAAACTTTATTTGTCTCATGAGATGTAATATGACCCAATATGATTCAAATTATGTCTATGTAACGCTAAAAATGTGCAAACTTTGGTGCAATCCTTTTTTTCAAATTTGCAAGCCTTATTGTCTCTACTTCCATATGACACTAAGAATAGCAATCCAATACAAGATTCCTTGCACATATTTTCTCTAGTTAATCTCAATGATCCTTTTATTAAATTTTGGATTTCAAAGAATAATAAACCATGTAGGTTGGAAAAGTTATCTTACAAAATAAAAATCACAACATAAATATAGAGGAAAGAAATAAGTATACATAATGATATTCCCGCTTTCTAAAGTTCAGTTTGGTGGTTCACATCTATGCACACCTAACAATTTGAACTTGCTCAAGATTAAACCTGCTTGAGATTGTCAAATATCCAATGTTAAAATTCCTTTCATTCAAGGGACAACTGACAAGGCTGCTCATATTCTTAAAAAGAATAAAGTTTCTGCTACCTTCAAACCCCTTAATACAATCAAGAATTCCCTTAGATCGATCAAGGACCCTGTAAACACTAAAGACATGAAAGGGGTATACTCAATCCCTTGTTCCTGTGGGATCCCCTACATTGGGGAACTGGTTGCTCCATTAACCAAAGAATTCAAGAGCACGCTATAGACATTAATCACAAACATTCTTGTTTGTCAGCTTTAATTGAACATGCAGAGAAATCCAAACACCATGTCTACATTGAGGATTCTCGGGTCATCGCAAGGGTTGACCACTTCCATCATAGGAAGTTAAGAGAAACCATTGATATTGAGAAGCATTCCATTAATCTTAACAGAGAAAACGACTGGAAACTTAATAGGAGCTAGATTCCCCCCCTCTCTTATTGATTATTATTGTTTTATTTTGTTTATATATATATATATATATATATTCTTATTTTATTTTTATTTATTTATTTTTAATTGATTATGTTATTATTTTTTTATTTATTAATTTTATTTTATTTTATTTGGACCTTCCTATTAAAATAGTATATGATATTTTAATATAAAAAAACATTTATAACTAATTGTTTAATAATATTAAACTTATTTAAAAAAATGGTTGTTAAATAATATTAAAATTAATTTATATTATTATTATCCTCATATAAATTTACATTTCTTATTCCATAATTAATTAATTAATTCAAAAACTAATTCCCAACGGCTAACTCTGGAATCGAATGCATCTTTACTATTTAACCTTTTGGATAGATTGGTTTTTTCACTTTTGCCCTGAGGATGAACCACATTAGATGGTTCGAAAAGTCTTGACCATAAATTTATGATGTGATTAATCTGAAAGAAAATTTTATAATTTGAACCATATTTATTTCGAGACCCAAAATCTTGTTGCTAGCTTTTGTTCTACAAAAACTTCCTTTTAGTGCGTTACAAGTTGAATATGTAGGGCATGAGAGCAAGAAAGAGAGTTTAGGACAAGGTAGTTTCTTATTTAAATTTTAGAGTGTGAAATTAAGCCTTGTCAAAAGAACTTAGCTCAAGTGGTATGGCACACATTTCATGTCCCTGGTTGTGTGGGTTCAAGCCTCCCAAGACACGGTGTAAGCTAGCCCTTGTGGCATTAATGAAAAGATTGTTCTACTTGGTGAAATAGTGGCATTTGTATGTACAAAGTTACAAATTCCACTAGGTGGAATATATTCATTCCTGTTTAAAAAAAGAAATAAAAAGAAATAGACCTTTAGTCACCTCATACTTCCTCATTGTAAAAGCTAAAATATTAACATACTCTAGCATGTTTTATCATTTGTGACTACACATGAGAACCATAAAGTACATTAGGGAATGTGGGAACTTCATTTACCCCTTTTGATAACATTGCAAAGAGATATATATCATCCTTGGATGAAGTTTCCTAATTATATGGTCTAATTCAAAAGGTATGACGTCTTGATCCTAATGTTAGGTCAACTATTTTAAGAAGTTTTCTTCACCTTTAAGGATGTAGCCTCTTATAATGTTCTAGGATTCTAATATCCCTAAGGAGATAACATGTATCATCAATAATGGGGTCCATGAATCTCTCTTAGTCCCTCTCATGCATCCTAATATTGCAACAACAAGTAGTTTTAGAGTGAAAGAGGATGGCATATATAAACAAACTTGTTAGAAATGTAAATAGTTTAATATTTGCAAAATAAATGATTTTGTAAAATGTAACATGCTTTTTTCTTTGAGAATGCACTATTGTGCCACTACTATTTTTGAATTTAATGATACACCAATGTGCCATCAACATTCTAATGAGCAATGGTGCACTAGGGAATGGGTTGCAGTAAACTTATTATATGATTACATTCAACCTTCACCTGCTAGCACTCCATGCATTTAGCAACAAAACCAGGCACCTCCTTTTTCATATTAGGCCAAAAATAAAATTTCATAATGGTCATGAGAGTATTTTGGTATCTTGAGTGGCCATAATATGGTTTTGCATGAAACTCTCTCATGATGAGGCTTTTTAAATCAACATCTTTCGATACATAGATTATGTTCTTCAATCTAATTAAACCACCATCCGTGAGATGATATTCCTCATATCCCTCATTCTCACTATTTTGTTGTAGCTTTTATTTAATATGTTGATACTTCTCATTATGTTGCCCTGCATGCTTGACCCACTCTACCAAGTCCAATCCATAAGAACTTGTGGTTTCCAAGTGACTCAATTGAATCCTTCAATTGAGTGCATCAACAACTCGGTTTTCCTTGAATTTAATGTACTTAATTTTGAAGTCAAACTCACTAAGTGTATCCAACCATCTAGCTTGTATGTAATTCAACTTAGGTTGATCAAACATGTACTTTAGTCCCCCATGATGTGTCATGAGCGTGAATCGTGAAACTTCTACCGAGGAGGAAATTCCTCCACATCTTCAATGCATGAATCATGGTAGCTAACTCCAAATCATGAGTCATGAAGTTTGTATTATGCTCATTCAATTTCAAATACTCATAAAACACTACATGTTTATCATGCATCAGAACTCCAACAAGCCCCCCCTTGCAGGCATATGTGCAAATCACAAAATAGTTATCTAGATATGAAATTCTCAATATTGGTGCATTAGTGAGAAACTACTTTAATTGTTCAAAACTGGTTGCATACTCAATTTTCCATTGAAATTTCTTTCCCTTCCTCTGCAAGGATGTGATACGGTGGCCTATCTTAGAGAATTTTATGATAAAATTTTTTTAGTAGTCTGCCAACC
The DNA here is from genome assembly GCA_034641835.2 of Pinus albicaulis. Lineage (NCBI taxonomy): Eukaryota > Viridiplantae > Streptophyta > Pinopsida > Pinales > Pinaceae > Pinus > Pinus albicaulis. The sequence goes on from CM076584.1 coordinate 1,686,470,288, forward strand.
CCATGAATGACCTAACCTCATTTACATTTTTTAGTGTGGTCCACTCCATGATGGCCTTAACCTTCCCTAGATCAATTGATATCTCCTCCTTGGAGGTGATTTTCCCCAATTAAGGTATTTTTGGCTAGAATAATTCACACTTTCTAAGCTTTGTGTAGGTTTTGTGCTCCCTCAACAATTGTAACACTGTATCCAAGTGATTCTCATGTTACTCCTTAGTTTTTGAATACATCAGTATGTCATTGACAAATACAATGAAAAGCTTGTCCAAATAAGGGCGCAACACACTGTTCATTAAGCACATGAAAGTTGTTGGGGCATTAGTAAGCCCAAACGATACCTCCATGAATTCATAATGCCCATATATCATCTGAAATGTTGTATTATGAATGTCTTCCTCCTTGATCCTCGCTTGATGATACCCCGACTTCCAGTGGATCTTGAAGAAAATTGATGCTTTTGAAACGAATCAAAAAGATCATCAATCTGTGGCAATGGGTACATGTTCTTTACTCCCACCCTATTTAATTTCTTATAGTTAATGCATTATCTAAAGGTCTCATACTTTTTCTTTAGAAAAAACACACATGCTCCCGATGGAGACACACTCAGCCTTCTGTAACCCTTGTCCAACATATCCTTGAACTGCAATCTTAACTCAACCAAATCAGGAGTGCTCATCTGGTATGGTGCCTTGGATGTTGGTGCTGCTACAAGTACCAATTTAATAGAGAAATATACCTCTCTATGAGGACTAAATATAGGGACCTATAATAGAAACACATTTGTGTACTGTTGCAGAACCATATGCCTTCTTAGCATCTCACTTCCTCATTCTTAGTGTCATTTCTACCCTTCTCATCATTATATATTTGCACTAAAAACAACATGCACCCCTTCTGTTGGCTTAAGGGGTCCTGACCCAGGTTCTGCTTTAAGGTTTGCCAACAAACCCCTATACTACTGGCCCTTTTGGTAATGACCTGTTGCGCAGGCCAAGGTCTCACCCGAAGTAGTATGGGAGGGTGTTGGAACCAGGTTTCTGCACCCTGAGAGAGAGAAAGTTAAATGAAGGGGGTCCTTTCGGATTGATCAGACTGGTATCTATACCGAGAACCGTTGACTGCGTGCCAATGGAATACTTCTAGCAGAACTTATAAATCATGCAATAGTAGATCAACTGAAGCAACAACATTAAAATCTAACTAGATATATGCATTTACCATCATATATGTTATCATATCCACGTGCACTTCAACAATCATCAGTGAATAGATATAAATGACATAGTGCGCAGCCAATAATCGTAACATGGACCGTTCAATATTCAGAAAAGGGTCTTATTCATTACCATTCAGATCCAGCTTACCTACTCTATCTAATAACCCATGCACACAGCCAGCGCGGTCCACACACAACAGGACTCATGGTCTCCGTACACACAGCCAGCAGGAGCCCTTACCAAGATAATCGACCAAAAATTTGCAAGTTCGTCTCTAGCTTGTCTATCTCCTCTTTTCTTACCTCTAGACTCGACATATCCACCTATTTATATCATGCTAGCCTGTGCTATACTATGGTCCACAAATTGTGGTTTTCGAACCCTAGGCCTACCCTTTTGACCCATTACAATTCATTAGGGGTTTTGACCCACCCCAAGCCCTTTGCACTAGACTAACTATTACAAAATATTGCGAAAAATAGACAAAATTGAGGCTAGGAAACCTTGTTCCAACGCCTTCTGAATGCTACGTTTGGATTGCATAGCCGTGATAAACCTCACTAAAGTAGGATTTCTCCTACCCTGCAAAACACTTCTTTCTCCTTGTGCATCTAAGAAATCAATTTCTTTTTCAAAATAGTCAACCTTAGTGTGGTCTTTGAACAACTAACCCATGCCTTATAGAACATTATATGCTCCCAATGGTAGAAAGTTTAAATGCACAAATGTTGGCATGCAACTTAGCTCAAAAGCACATGAATTCACCCAGTAATTAATATTTCTCTTGGTTCTTGTTGCCAATTGAATTGACCATGGTTCTACATGAATTTACATGGCCATTCGACACTCTTCTAGGAGCTTTAGATTGACATAAATTTAGTTATATCCAAGTTCAATTAAAATAGAGATAGTTTTGTTGGACAACTTACCTTCCATCTCAATGATGGATTATTGGTGGTCTTCCTGACGATTCTGCACCGCTTCATAAATTTTGGGCGTGTTTTTCACTATATTTTCCATTGTTTTAGCTTCCCGTGCACCATAGATATACGATCCCATGCTTCTCTAATTTTGGAAATCCCTCTTCTTGTGGTTCTCGCCACACATCCGACACCTTATTGTCTCCTTTTACTTAGGCATGCACAATTCTCCCAAGGGTGGTTGTGTATTTCATTTCCCCCCTTAACCATTTTTCTGTTGAAATAAGCCTCCTACAACAGAGGCCACACCTTCTTTCTTATCAGTAGTCATTTTGGGCCATTTCTTTTTGTATTTCCTATTATTTCTTGATTTCCAATTGCTTTTGTAATTAGGCCTCCTTTTTGGTTTCTCATAACAGTGCTTAAATTTCTTAATGGCTTCATCCAAGTTCTCTGACTCGTAGAACTTGATGTTGTCTCTAAATGACATAGATAGGCCACTAATAATAATTGAACCTTGGTAATGTACTCTTCATCTAACAGTTTCCCCAACTTTAGCTCATAAAACTTCTTTTCTTTGCTATCATAATATCTGTCTGATAGATATTTCTCCCTAAAAATATTTTCAAACTCCTTCTGAGTTAGTATTTATTCTAATAATCCTTTAAAATTTTCCAATATTCCCACTATATGTCTTCTCTTCCTTTCAGGCTATAAGTGGTTACATTTTACTTCATTCTCTTAAAATAGTCATGAATTCTTGAGAACTTCTTCATCCCAAGAAACCAAGCTGATGTGTCTTTATAATTCTTCACCTCCCCGTCAAATGTAGGTGGTTTGGCCTTCTTAAACTATTTGAGCATATAGTACCTTCCTCTCTTCCTCTGATGATGATGATTGGAATTATAACAATGATGGTGATGATGATAAGAATGATGCCCATGAGTGCTGGATCCTTATTCTAGGGTACTTAATGGTACATTTCTCTTCATGGTATCTTCACTTTCCCTTTTATGCTTCTTCATAGATCTACTGCCATCTGCCCCATTTTTTCCCTCTTATGACTCCAAAGTACATGGTTGGGCTCTATGGATAGCCCCAAACTTATGATTTTTTTGTCTTTTTAAATCTGAGAGGCTTTTTAGTATGACTGCATTCTCCTCCACTTGTCTTTCTTGGGCTTTTACCAACCTTTCATTATCTACCTTCAAGATGCTTATCTCATCCTTCAAGCTTCTTAAGGTATCCAACAATTCAAGAGAGTTGGATCCTCGCCTATTTCCCATTGATCCTTCTTCCTCATTCATTCATACCCCTTCATATCCATCTTGTGATTTGTCGAAGTTATACTGGACCATTCTTGTCCTCATCCTTTAATTATTTATTTCTTGTGATGTGTTGTGATTCACACACAACCATTATGTGAATCATACCATAATAAAATAAATAGAATCATAATCTTGAGCCTGCTCTCTCAGAGTTGCCATAACAATCTATCTACAACAAAAAATGCCATGTTAGCACATCAATCAACACTAAAATTTTGTTATTCATTAGTGCTATGCCACATAGTATATTACAATCAGTTAATTTCAAACTGGCTTTTAACACCTAAGCATTAGCTTTGTTAATTTTCTAAAAAGAATCATCATGAAATACCATGCATGAAATATGCTACTAGCTTGATCATGAGAGAGCATCCAGTCCAAGTGTTGAACCAGATGCTCTAATACCAACTTGTAACACCCCCTCCTAACCCAAAATCAATCCAAAGTTAAAGGAATGTAGTTACCATACAAATCCAACTCCAAAAATATAGCTATGGTAACTAGACCTAATTTTTTTTACTTTTCACAACCTTCTTGAAATTGAAATTAGCCACCATCATTATATTTATCTCATCAAGACGATCCCAATGATATAAAACTTTACCTCAATCTAACTTACAGATTGAGAGTTATGCCTTTTTAAAGATACACCTTGTCACCTTTCCACATCACCTTACGCTCCAGGTGGAAACCATCCAATGGCCCACACAACAAGTGGTTGGTGGCACCACCACCATGGACAAGCCATGTGGCATTCAAGCTTAAGGGCTAGTCGGCAGACGACCCTACTCACCAACATGCTTTCCTTTTCTTTTTCCATTTTCAGGTCTAACCCCGACCTCCGTCCTAAGTCGGGTTCATCCCTCCTCCCTAGCATGATAGAGTGCAAGGTCAGGATCAACCTTAATTCTCGACCATTCGACCTCCCGAATTTTCTTGCACCCTAAATCCTTGTAGTTGAACTGTTGGCCTAACCCAGGTTGCGGCATAAACCCATCGAGGTTCAACCCACCTATCCAGTATCCCGACCCCCGACCCATGGGTCCAAAAACTTGCATTCCAAACCATTTAAATGTTTTTCAAAGTTTCAAAGGCATCTTTCCCTCTCAATTTTTCTGTGTTTTTTTCTCAGGTATTTCTATCGCTGATAATAGCACTTCAAGGTCATTGAACTCCAAATAAAATATTAAGGATAAATTGACGACTGAACCCTTAAGGAAATCCACCCAGAACATAACCACTTATAAGAGTAGTTATTCCTATCAGCATAGAGAGAAAAATAACTCTTCAATAATAGGAAAACCTACTTTTTTTGGCTCTATGAGCCCCATCAGTTGAACATTAATGAACAAGGATTCAACATCATTTTCATAATCTCATGTTCAAGTGAAAAGGATGCAATTATATGGGTTGTCCACAACAAGTATACAAAAACCCATAACAAGGCTTGATCAATGCTTAAGATTCAATCATCACAAGATGATAAACATACCACAATGACCATTGACCTCACTATGGAAGCATTTCACTAGTGTAATCCCAACACTATCATAAGTGAATAATTCCTGCAATAAAATGTTAGCATAAGGAAATTAATTGCATGATATGTTCATATTGATCCATACATCCACATATGGATCATAACCATCCATTCCACACATAGACACAAGTAAACCATGACTTGTCATGCAACCAATAACATACCATTCATTCACACTTTAACATGTAATACATACGAGAGTTTGTACAAGAAAACTTATCTTAGATTTTTATTGAATATGGGAAACTAAGTTCAAGACTTCAACTTTCCATCCAAACATAAACAAGTTGCATCCAACCTAATTGCAGTTGTCACCCCCAAGCCATATTCCAGGGTCTGAGGTGGTCTTTCTCTAGGGAATAATCACCAACTGCTAGATGAAACAAGGACTCTAGAGTTATGTTGGAAAAATACTGAGAGGGGGGGTGAATCGGTATTTTAAACCCCCATAAATTTTTTCTTTTATTTTGAATTCTATATGCCACTTTACTTAAGCAAACATGTCTATGTACACTTTTATGCAGACAATTGGCGTATATCCAGTAAACTTATTTTTCAATTAATTCTTCATCACTTTATTAGTATATCATTGTTTCATCATTTAATAAGTAGTAAACATATGCATAAGAACAAAATAAATCATCACACATAATCAACACACATGAACACTAGGATGTTTAGGTGGAAACCCAATGTGGGAAAAAACCACCGATGTTTTCGTCTTTGTCTTCTTCTTTAATTAAAGAAAAATATTATTTACAATCGTGTGCTAGTGCAGACTCATACTAGCACACAGAAACTCATCTGTAGAAGGCCGCAACATTCTCTCATTCCTTAGCACCTACAGAAAGGGAGCTCTAACCTCGAGATCTGATCAATAACTGCTACTGGCAGGAAGCTTCAACTTCCTCAGTGAGGGCTCCAACCCTCAACACTTCTGAGGAACATGTTTCATAAATTTTTATAATGGATGCACCTAATACAAATCAACACAACTTGTAGGCCACTTTTTATCAAATTTTCAGACTATACCCACTACCAACATTAAATCCCAATACCAATTATCAAAACTGAAAAATTGATCATTGTAATAGATCACTGAATCAATGAATCAACCAATCATTGAACCAACTGAGACCCAAATAAATGATATGAAAAATATATACGCTATTATGCTTAAGCAGATCTGCGTGTATATGCACTTTTCATGAATTAAACCTGAGTGTAGATATTAACATACCAAACCCTGAGATTGAACCAATGTCATTATGAAATAAACATTGAATTTCGCATAGACATATTGAATCATTCTGACCAACCTATCACAGATTTCTGAACCAGACACAACTAGCATCATCACCTTTCATCATATCAATTCACAATCAATTCAACTTCAATTTTAATTGTTTAAACCTGAATCTTTAATTAAGACTTTGTTGACAGACAACAACAAACACAACAAATATCTTAAACTGATCAAAAATCATATTCTGGGAAAACCCTAGAATATATACGTGCTTTCCAAGAATAAATTCTGCGTTTATAAGCATTTTTTAGTAATGAAACATGTGTACATATATTCTCAAACTACATAATTGATATTCTATTATTCATAAGATTATTCGCATGCATACACACCTTTCTTCAGCAAAACCCGCGTACAGATCCACAAATATTGATTTATACCTTTGATGCACATCAAAACTTCATACATATCGATACCACCACATTCAAATGTCAAAAAATCATTATCCCATATCAAATCAACCCAAAGAAAATTATTCAATACATAGTCATTTCTAGTTTATTGCACCTAATCCATCATCGTATTCTCAGGTGCACACTTATTTCATATCAATAACCCAAAGCATACTTCAGATTGAAATAGTCATCAATCACACGTTACTTGCACACTCTTATCACTTTTCTCTTCGCATCCTCGTATAGCTTGGGCCTTAGCCAATACCATAGTTCAAAACCACACTACTAACTAGTGCCGATGGTATTCCTTGACGAGATCAAATAGTTGTTACTCCGCTCAATATTGTGGGTTAATACCATGGTAAAGACCCTTGGTATTTAAGAAACTATAGTGAGGAAACTATATGGGCTTCTTCTTCTTCTTACTCGCATGTGTATGTCGATTTTCTTCACATAACTCCCCCTCTCTATATTAATATAATACAATTGATTCTTGCTTTCCATTCTTGTATTTAATGTATGATTGGATTTCTAGTTCTCCTTGATCAAATATATATATATTGTTTATGTGAGATATATGTTGAGATTTCACGTTTGTTGTTGTTTGATCTCTTGTGCAGGTAACCAAGCGCTAGCGATAGCGGGGATCTAACTACGGAGCACAAAGGATCAAAGGATTTGAGCGTGGAAAAACATTAGATCGAGGTAGGTGATCTATTCACGATCCGTGTCCATTTGCAATCTAGGAAAGTAGGCATTATATTGTTACCTATTGTTACTTGACCCATCCTAGGGCTAGAGAGATTGTTTATGTCCGCAGAGAGGATGTTCCTCCATAACACCCACTCACATTGAAATGATGTTCAAACATGGCTAGCTTCATCGCATAATGTAGGCCCAGAGGTTGAAATTACTAGACTTATGAGATCTTGATAACCATATTCCATGTGTGACATTAATCCCTACCATGTATATTTGTTTAATGGGTAGAACAGGTGACTTTTTCATGATACAAGAGATCTTCACTTGGGGTTTCCTCATCTTCACTATAAGTGAGGAGGCACCTCGTAAAATTAATTATTTTACAAACAATGAAATTTGAGAAAATTGAGTTCTTCCATGTCTTGATATAGTTAAACAGGGTATCAGATTCCATGGTTAATAAAGGAGCTACTTTGGAGTAGGGGAAGTTAGTATTGGACTAAGGATTGAATATTAATTCTCCTATCCCTTGAACATGGAATTAGAAAATCAAAATTCTCATAAAGTTTACAAAATATTTTTCATAAGGAACTTTCAACAAGCCTTAAAGGTGGACCCCATCACATCAAATAATGTGTCCTCATCTCTAAGTCCAATGCAAACAAGTAAGAGAAGGTCACTGAAATTTATAACACAACCATGCAGTTTAAAGGGCATAATCCTTGTCTAAATCACCTTAACAGTTGGCAATTAGAAGTAATTGATGGTGTTTACAAGTGGCATCATGTATTAAATATCAAAGGAGGGGACAAGACTGTAGTAGTGTTGAAATCCTCAGTGACAGAATAGAATTTAATTATTAGCATGATGGTGTTAATTTTCTTACCCCTTTGTATCTCTCGTAGGATAATTCTTGGAGTTTGTCGATTCATAGACGCAGATATGGGAATTTGATATATAATTGGTACATGGTGGTGTTTCAGAAGGAGCTGAGATTATTTAAGAAATGTAGTTGCACATACAATACGGCTAAGGATAAAATTTTGTGACCATAAGTGATTTTCTGTCATTGAAATTTATAGTTTCAAGCATCACACCTCTGCTATGGCGGCTCCATGTGGTCACTCTTAGGATGTTAAGAAATCTAAATTCAATGGTTTGCTGGCACACTTTATTGATTTTTTCAAAGCATTGTTGGTCACTCTCCAACATGAGAAAGATGTATACGAAAATATGAGAAAGTCCATCCAACTTCTCATGAATACCAGAAACGAGCTACTACAAAGAAAATTGGAGCAGCTATAGGTGGAGGTTCAAAGTGAATTGTTAGTGTTAAATTATTGGGTAACGGATCTGAAGTAAAATTCGACCAGGGCTGATTTTTTTAGTGAAGAAGCAGATCGAACTACCTTGGAACATACAAAGAAAAAGGTTGATACGAGCATGTGTTCGGAACATTAGGATAAACTTGAATTTTTGTCACAATATTTTTTTATGTTCCTCTCTTGATTTTGGTTTATTTTGATGCTTTGTAAAAAAAAAATTAACAAAGAAAAAACCACTGCTTTTTTGTATTAAAAAAGTAATTTCATCTTTCTTTATTACCTAGATAAATGAACCATGTATATGCAACATTTCATGACCATTTTCCCACCCAAAAAAAGTTAATTTACTTACATAATAACCAAACAAAAATCTAACAAAATTCCCAGCAGTGTATCCCATATAACATAGGTCGACTAAAAACAACGAGGTAATTAACTGCCTTACAATACCCCAAAATTTTATAAATCACAAAATAATAGTCCACCAATGGTATGTTATAAAAGATAAACGAGGAAAAACTAAATCAAAGGAAAAATTCCAAGATTACTAACTAGATCATTGTACCCTTGATAATCATAGTTCCCAATTACGAATTAAGTCCCTTCTTAGACAAGGAATCAACTAGATCGTTTAATTCCTTGAAAATGTGGGACAACGAAATGTCTTGGAAATGTTTTAGAAGGTCCATGATCCCCCTGGTCCAATGTGTTAAACCATAAGTCTGGATGATATATCCATGTCATACCTAATCAACTGCTACCTATGAATCACCAAATATGGACAAGGACGGTAATTTCAAATGTTTTGCAAATAAAATTAAACCCCACAGTGCAACCATTTCAGCCTTCATATTTGTATCATTATATTTGTTTCAATAAATCTTGTAAAAGTTCCCCTTGTTGATGAATAACACCCCACCACATCCACAAATTCCATTTTTGCTAGACCCATTGAAATATGCCTTAGGAAAGTGTAGTGTATGGAACAATACTTTTATGTTCCTATGTCTACAAGGGTTTAGGAGGAATCTATGTTCCGAAAAGTATTCGACTATCTTCAAGCAATTTTTTCCCATATTTGGAATTTTTTCTTCAAAAGTGAGCTTATTCAGGCACTTCCATATACCCCAAAAAATGAGAAAGGGCAATTGAAATAACTTTGCACCATTTGGAACCAATCTCTTAAGAATTCTTCAATTGAGCTAGTTTTCCAACATTGATTTAATTTTAGAAATTTTAAAGTACCATCCCAAATCCTCTTCGAGAATGGACATGCCAACATTATGTGAACCATGGTCTCCTCTTGTGAAAGGCACAAAAGACAAACCCTTGGTCCTACGAAGCCCCTCTTTAGAAGGTTCTCCTATAAAATAGTTTTATTCTTAATCACTAACCAACCAAATAGAATAATATTTAGATGGAGATGCCATTTCCAAATGTTCAAACACCCCCAAGATGTATTATTTGTCTATTTATATCGAAAGATATACCAATAAGCTTCAAACACCTTGATATGACCCTCCAGGAATGCGGCATTCCATACCAACTTATATGGCCTCCTGGATAAATAGACTCCTACCTATAACAAGTCCTATCTAAGAGATTCCCAATAAAGGGTGGGAGCCCCAAATAAACTAATATAGCTAGAAAATATCCATCTTGATCCAATGACGGACCTCCCTACTTCCTTAGTTACATGGATGAGGAAATATATCCCCTTATCCTTAATAATTCTAATAAGTTGTTCATTGAGGATTGAGGAATAAGAGAAGCTTGTAATACAATCTTCTCCCACTCTAATTGAGGTACCATCCCCTACCTCCCACCTAAGGTTTTGATGTAAGCATGATTTAGAACCAATAATGCTTCATCATGTATAGGAACATCCTTTCGATAATAGGTTTCCGGATCTAATCCAATCCATAAATTTATTTTATCAACTTTTCCAAATGCCCTTGTTAAAAAAAACTCTCCATAAAGACTTTAGTGTAAGGGCCCTATTGAAAACTTCTAGATTTAGCAAATCCCATCCACCTTATTTCTTGGGAATGAAAATATCCTCAAACTTTACCAAGTGTGATTTTTGTTTTCTAGATGTCCGTAACCAAATGAACCTTGCCATGATATAATTTAATTTTTTTTATGATAAATTTTGGAAGCTTTGAAATATGCATCCAATAGATGGGTAGACTCTGTAGAACAAATTTTACAAGAATGAGTAAGCCTCCCAAAGAGATCCGCCTATGAGTCCAATTTTCCAATTTATATTCTAACTTATAACATAACCATTGCCAATCACAAACCATACAATTAGTAGGCTTCAAGTAAAATCCTAGATATTTGAAGCCTTATGTTAAAGGCTTAGAATCCATTGAGAATATGTCCTTGATCTATTGCATCACTTTAGGGTCGGCATTTGAATGTAATAAAATTTACTTTTTATCACTTGTTGATAGACTTGTAGCTTTCTCAAACTTCTTAATCATTTGATGGGTATTTTTCCATTCTACCAAATTTCCTCTACAAAAAAGGAGAACATCATCAATGAAAAATAGGTGTGTAATCATAAATTTTTGTGCCACTGTGATGCTCGAGATAGAGTTGCTTATTTTTTTAGAGTGGATGTATATATTAAAGCTTTCAATGACTAAACAAAAGGGAAGGGTGAGAGCCAGAACCCTTTTCGAAGACCTCTGAAAGATTTAACCCTAGTACACACTATCGTAGACTTTCACCGAGTCAAGCTTAAGGACCACATCATCTTTGTTTCTATAGAGTGGATGCTCTCTTGGCCCATCATAACAACATCATGAATTTGCCTCCTTTTCAGATATATAGTGCTATTAGGAGTGTTCTATCAAGTCTATAGCAGATATTTGCTTAGGATACGAGGCAAAAGTTGTCAAAAGAACAAATTTTCAATGTTTTGGTCTTCTGTTAGCAATGATTTTTTGGAACATGAAGATTTTTGTAAGGGTACCAGCCCAGAAACTAGTGTTTTTATCTATTACAAACCAATATAAATTCCTTAAATAAATAAATAAAACAAACCAAAAAACATAAATGTAATATGCTTTAAAACTAACTTTTTATTATTATTTATAAATCATGGATTTCTATTACTTCGGAAGATTACATTGTTTCAACATTTTTTTTCCAAAAACCTGTTTGCCTCACTCTTACTAGATTTATTGGCCAATAGGGGCATGCCCAAGTACAAAATACATATCCAAAGAGACAATGATCTACTTACATGAATCAAAACCCATTGCAAAAAGCATACAATACAAGCAAAAAACTGCAACACATTCATTTTCATCTAAGTTTATTGAAACTAGGTGATCTGGAAATAAACCTAGAGGAGTTGGGGCTTTAAACTCACAATGGACATGACCCACCATGTGATAAATTTGATTTTTCCAACCAATCCAATTGTTCTTGGAATCTCATTTTTCCTCACCACAGGCCAACCAATCTATCATGAGTTTGCCACAAATTCTACTGCATGTGTTCCATGAATTCTAGGATATCATTATGGTCGTCCTGGCGAGCCCGGTCCAAATGGACAATAGAATTATGCATCTAATGCAGAATGAGGAAAATTTCATCAAGATATGGAGGGTTTCCATATTTAGGGAGAGAGAATGGAAATGGAGTAACCACAGTCTCTGTAAGACCCCACTCTTGAGACATTTGGTGGCACTGGACTTGATGCATGTTCATCCTGTTCATTGCCTTGCACAGAGACCAATTCCCACCATATATTTTACTGAGACCTATGTGTACCCTCATAAAATCTTCCACAATTCAATCAATATCCAAATTTCATGGACATAGACCAATCCTTCAACCAGAGCTTGAGTGGTATGCCACCACTCCCCACCTCAAGCTAGGTAGACGAACCAAAATTTGATACACTTCTGTTAGGTAGTCCTAGCCATAATTCAAATGGGATATTTTAAAAACTTGTGCCTCTTTAAACTATACCAAAAGGAGACCTTTGTTGTGCCCCACACAATAGAAGAGAAGGATTTGTGTAGGAAAAAACCCATGTCCACTAGAATGAGCAATTTATTGCCACAAGAATAGACCAAATTCTTGCCTTAACATCACACCACCACTATACTTCCTTGAAATCCAAAGAAAGAACACATTACACCACTCCTCAATAATCCTCAGAGTTAAAACCCTGCACTTTTTTATCTAAGCACACCAAAAATACCAAGTAACTAAAGAGGAAAGGTAATGAGAACCAAATAATTGAAGGCAAGTTCAAATTACCCACAAGACTACCACAAACAATGCTTGCGCTCCAGGGTTATCATTGTTCCTCACAACCCTCTCGTGACTGTTGCGCTGCTTCCCAGATTTGAAAATGATCTCACCCACAGAAACTCTTTACTCGATGACCCTCCTAAAACTATAGCTTGAAAACAAGGGGAGTTGCTCTGAGAGGAAATATGATATACTCCCTAAAACCATTAAAGCACATAAATTCCACCAAGTACCCAATCATCTTCGCTTGAGAATCCACTTAGGTTTTCGAAACACAGCCGCTAAGGTTGTTTTTAATGCCATCAATCCACAGTAAAATTTGAAATGACACCTCGAGATCTTTTGCATGTAAGCCGCCTTCTAGGAATAGCCTAACCCATATCACAGAGGGGGCATGTGGTGGAGAGCCCTCATCACACTTCCCAATGCCTCTTGATTAGATACCCCCATCAGGGTAAAGAAAATACATATTTTTTATTATCATTAAAAAATGGTAAATTTAAAAATTTTGTTTATTCTTGTTTTAATTATAATTTATAAACATAAATTCATTTTAAAACTTATTTATGTTTTTTGACAATATATTTGATTTCTGTTTTTATTTTTTACTTTTAAATCTAAGCATTTTTCTAATTATTTCTTAGTTAATCTTATTTACTATGAAGATGATGTTATATGTAAAATGTCTTTCAATACCATTAATCTAATTAATTTTATTTATAAATATACAAATAATTATCTTTGATAAATATGATTTTAAACCTCATTAATCTTGTTGGAGACAATTTTTTTGGACAAAACTGTGTGTGGAGAAACTACAATGTTTGACGATTCTCATAAACACTTCACCCGTCTTATGGACCATAAGCTTGCATTGTTCGTCGGGTGAACACTAGATTTTTTTATAATGAAGGCATGCTTTTAATCACTAGAGGTTTCTAGAGCAAGAATTTTGAGGTCCATCCATATATTCCTACGTGACTGCCATTCCATATCCTTCATACCACTAAAAATCCAAATTTACATCCTTATGTCGTTTATTCTCAAAATGGCACTCATGCCATCATAAACCACCTTTCCAACCATCCTTCTAGCTCAAAAACCACTCTCCTTGGATGTATTTATGAATATGGAAGAGAAGGTGATAAATGCATTTGTATGCTTCAATTACTAGATCATGATAGGATTAATATAATTCTTTGAGTCTCATAATTCTCAAATTGATTACTATACTCCACATCCCCTTCACCTTACCTTCATCCCCATAATCCACATAAAAATTCATTTGACAACTTGGCGTATGGCTCTTATAGTCCATTTTAAGCCATTGATCAACATCCCTACGCATTTCGGTTCCATGTCTCATTATTCTCAAATTGATGATTCCAAGCAACCATCCCATACTCCAGATCCTCTTCACCTTACTTTCATCCATAGAATCCACCTATAAATTCATTGGAAAACTTAGTGCATGGATTTTATAGTCCATTTTAAGCCATTTATTAACATCCTTGTGCATTTGAACATCATTTAAAATTAAATCATTACAATCCCATTACATCATAGTATTCCTAGCTCCTCTTGTTGTTTTATTGTCCCAAAATATTAAATGTTCACTCCCTAACTACCTACCTAACTACAAACTTGTTACATGAGCATATGATATGCATGAAAACTACCTTATCGAGCCATCTAAGAAAAAATAGAATATTCATAAGGACTAGGAAGAAATAACAAGTCCAAGCATTGATTAGGGGTGAGGTGATGTAACCAAATTTTCTATAACATCCATAATCATGAATCCTTTGAGGGGAAATTTTCTTTGTGGTTCACAATACCATGTCTGAGGTTGTTACAGGATGAGGGTTATGGTTTCCTTACGCATTTTTCACACTAGAAGACCTTTCCAAGAGGTCACCTAGCGAGGTTCTCAGAGTGTGGATTATGTTAGAAATAGGAGGGTAGTATTGAACCTCACTGCGTCACGTTATATTTGTTATTGTTTTCATTGACAGGAGATGGTCTAGCTGATGATTGAAAACTCGAACACGGATTTTATTTTTTGCCAAATTATCTATAATATGATGGATTGGAATTTCGGCATGGAGGAAGAGTTGGTAGATTATTCAGAAAATCCATCCATGAATATTTCCATCTAAACAATCCCTCCACATCAGCACCAAGGGATGGAGACAAAATCGACATATGGATCCCCAAATATGGGAATATTTGTTTCGTTGTCAAATTTATCAGATGGGGCTCCCATCCCCACTCCATTCCTCCATGGACTGCTATAACTTTCTCAGGCTCACAACCAACACGAAGACTAGACTCTACACGAAAACCCTATTGTAGGATGGTCGACTCCTCTAGAGCACCTAGTCTTCTAGGATGATTTTTCTATAGAATCCCTAAGATTCACATAAACATGTTTTAACCCTAGTAGTCCATAAAAAAATGGGTAATTTCTAAGGACTTGAGGCACATCACAGGTCGATTATATTGACGAGAAGTTATGCCTACAACAATCAAGGGAAATACTTTAGGATGGGACTCACAACACTCTGCAAACAATCAATGACTATCCAAATTTTTCCGACACCATCAAATCCTAGTGGGGAAGGGGTTTCATAGTCTATGGGCGAGTACAATGGAATTAGGGCATACAAAAACATAAATGCTCTAGCTTGCATAGGGATGAGGCCCATGCTGAGGAGCAACTACAGGTATAGCTTCCTAGGACAAGGAGAGGCGCCACCAGAAGAACTTCGAGAAGATTAAATGCCCCAAGGTCAAGGATAAAAATAGGGCTCTCAGCATTAGAATTGATGGTATTATGGACATGACCGATGAGGTTTTGGTTGGCATATTTATGGGTTGGAACTACTCCACCTCCCATCTCAAGAAATGGTTACAAGAATTTTGGGGACAAGTTGTAGAGGCCCTCCCTACGATTTTCATTATGAAAAAGGGATGGCTTTCTTTGAGGTTCAATAGGGAAGAACATGTGAGTTGTCCTCTCACACTACTGGAATATTAATATGGCACCAGTTTAATTGAAGCAATGGTCCCTAATGTTCGACCCAGAGCATGAGAAGTTGGGTGCTAATCCCATTTGGGTCAGATTTTGGGCCTTCCCCTTCAGCTCTAGATGGAATATGTTTTTCGATTCATTGGCGACAATTTAGGGCAATATTTGGACTTTGAAAGATCATATCTAGAGACTAGTAGAATGTCCTATGCAGGATATTGGTTTATCTTAAAACAAGGGAGGATTTTGTGAACCTGATACTTCATTACAGAGAGCTTGTTCACAACCAAATTCTTGACTACAAAGGCGTCCCTTCATATGTCGCCGGCGCCATGAGGTTAGGAATGTTTGAAAAGAATGTCCATTGGTACTAAAGGAGAACTGGAAAGAAAATAAAGACAGGAATGGCAATCAGTCGGTTGGGGGCCTAGCATCAGTAGAGGAATATCCTGGAAATCCTACTCAGGTACGCTCAACTCCACGACCAAAGACAACATTGCAAAAGGAGGAAGTCTGCGGATCATTGCACCTCAGATGCATAAGGAGGAGAATATTTGAGGATGGGCCAACGTGCCTCTGCTACTCTATCGGGTATTATTTCTCTTTCACCTCCTCTTACTTGTAGCATTGTTTCGTCACTCTCAGAATATATTCCCTCTTCTATTGTTTCCTCTTTTTTTCACTACAATATCCCATCCTAAAATTTGGGGGCCCATTCTTGCCTGATCTACACTATCCCTATATGTTGCCCAATACCATCTCCTACTTTACCCGCTCCTGGAGACACCTCCTCGGGATCCAACAATGGGCATAGATACAACATTTGATCCCTAACAAGATATTTTATTAGACCTATAGTTATTGTCGAACATGGGTCTGTTTAGGGACCTCTCTCCCAATTTAGGGTTCCTAAAATATCTCATGGGAGACAATCACATATTTCCAAAGCCATGAATAAGGCTTCTCTTGATATTGTTTTTGGAAGACAATTATCACTAGAACGGTTCTTAAAGCAATAAATACCCCATCTTCGATTCTCCCATGAAGTGGCTCTCTTACAACTTTCGTGGGTTAGCTAGCCCCTCCAATAAGATATCACTCAAACATTTGGTATTATCTAATGGTCTTGACATCATATTTATAAAAGAAACATTGGGTTCCTTCTATAAGGTTGAACACACTCTGGAAATTTTATTTAAGAATTGGAATTTCTTCATTGTTGATGTGAGGGGTCGCGTCGAGGGGGGGTGGAAATTGGTATCAATTGTAAAAATCTGAAGATTATTAATGGTTAGGGACATGACAATTATGTTGCAATTGACATTTTCTCAGAATAATTCGTATTTCAAATCAGGATTTTTAATATATATGGACCTTTCCATAATCGAGTCTCCTTTTGGAATGATATTATGAAAGATATTTCATGAACATTGATAGTTTGATTATAGGGGGGTCTTATTTTCTCTATTCGAAGGTCAGAATATTGGGGCAATATTTCTGAAGTGAATTCTCTCTCTGATTACTTCTCCCACCTACTTGACTCCTGCATTCTTATTGATATCGATATGGCTAGAACTCTGCCTACTTGGAAAAATCGTTGAATGGGGGAGGATATGATCACTAGAAGACTACATCGTTTCTTGATTAAGGAGCCTCTCCTGAATCAATTTTCCCTATTCTAATAATGAGTTGGATCGGGGGGTTAATTTTATCACCATCCTATCTATCTCCAGTTAGTAGGACATTTCAACAAGCCTGGAGCCCCCTTCAAATTTAATGTGACATGGATTAAAGAGGAGGAGTTTAGGAATTTGGTCACTAGGAATTGGCACTCCTATGAGTTTAGGGAGGACAAATAAATTTCTTCAAAATTCAATGCAAACCTATGTAATCTAAATAGGAAAACATTGGAGTGAATTAAAGGAAAAATACAATGAGATGAAGAAGTTGCAAGGAAAATTGATGCTAAATTGGAACAATTAGAAAATCTTGGAGGAGGGGGATATCCATCCAAGGAATCAATATTACACCTCATATAATTAGAAATGACTAAAAGGATAATTATAGAATCCATAGAAGAGTATTGGAGGCTTAAAAGTAGGGTGATATGGATATAGGAAGGGAATGAAAACACAAAATTATTTCAAAAATATACGAAGGGGAGGAAATCCACTAATATTATTTGGTCCCTCGTTGACGCTATTGGAAATAGGGGATGAAACTTTAGATATTTGACCTGGATGGGAGTTCAACACTTCCAATCTCTCTTCTCAACTCCTCAGGAGGCTTCTATTGGGGAAATCATGAATATTTCCCAAGCCTTCCCTAGTTCTGAGGAGGACAATGAAGACTTATTGCAGCTTGTATCTGCAGAGGAGTTGGAGGTTATCTTACACCGGTTCAAAAAGGATAAAATTCCATGACCAGACAGGTGGAATGTAGAATTCATAGAATTCTACCTTAGTTTCTATGAAGTACTTGGTCCTGGCCTATTGAAAGTAGTGGAATAATGTCAGACCTCTGGGCAAATGTATGTGTCATTCAACTCTACCTTCATGGCACTTATTCCTAAGTCAAATGACCCAACTACTTTTGATGACTACAGACTAATCTCGCTATGCAATGTCCTATATAAGATCATAACCAAAATCATAGCCAACTAACTCAAGTCAATTGAATCTCACCACATTTCACAGGAACAATTCGCTTTCTTGGAGGACATTTAGATACATGAAGCCATAGGTGTGGCTAAGGAGGGGATTCATAGTTTAAAGACAAATAAATCAAATGGCATGATTTTTAAAATTGACCTATCAAAATATTTTAAATAGAGCTATTTGGCTCTACACCAGATTGATGCTTACCCATATTTGTTTCAACATCTCCTTCATTAACTGGATAATGTGTTGTATCACATCTACATCGTTTTTAGTCCTAGTCAATGGTTCTAATAAAAATTTCTTCCTCACCAAAAGAGGGCTTCATCAAGTTTTCCCACTATATCCCTTATTATTTCTACTGATAATTGAAGGTCTGAGCAGACTGATATCCAAAGCCAAAAGCATAGGATCTCTCAGGGGGTCACTTATTGCTGGGGAAATCCTCATCACTCACTTATTGTTCGTTGATGATGTATTGATATTCCTAGATGGATCGCATAGTGAATTGATATAATTCAAATCTATTTTGGACTTATTCTGCAAGGAAAAATGTATGACTCCAAATAATGTGAAATATACTCTCACAATTAATGATTGTTTGGAGCTCGAAACAACATTTTTTCGCAGTATTTTCCCCCTCCAAATTAAGACTCTCGATGAAGGGATAAAATATCTGGGGTTTCAGCTCAAAACAAATGACTACAATAAAGGCGATTAAATGTGGCTAAAATTGAGAACACAATAAAATAATTGTGTCACAAATGGCTATCTAGAGCTGGAAGATTGGTTCTTATCAAAGTTGTACTAGAAGCCACATCAGTCTTCTCGATGTCTTTATCCTAAAGGCATATTGAATATCATTCAAAGACATTGTTGTGGTTTCCTTTGGCGTGGTGAGAAGGAAGGACAAACTTTTGCATGGGTCAGATGAAAAGAATTACACTTCCCAAAATGTGGGGTGGTTGGGGCATATAAGACCTACTATGTTTCTCTCAAGCCCTGGATACCAATGTAACAGCCCTGGCAAAAATCCATTTAAAAATATATAACACCATGATTTATGGGACATGTATTCCAAGTTGAATGGTGGGAAAAACATCCTATCAGCTTTTCATTCAGTTTATTATGGCTAAAGGAAACTAGCAAAGGAAATGGATAAAGATTTGTTAAGGAAAAGTGGCATTTATTGGCATTTATTTATGAAAATAGTGGAAAATAGGAGAAAAGGAAGGTGAAAGGTCATAGGTTTCATGTGAGGAGGAAAATGAAGGAAAATAATGGGAAAATGAAGAAAATAGAGGCATCATTGATAAAAAGTCTCATGAGGATCACTTGGTAAGATTTTGTCAGTCCTATGGTGGAACTCTCTTATATTATCTCTCTCTCATACTCTTGGACACTTGGATTTTTCTTGGAGCACTAATGGAGAGTGTGGCATACTTGGTGATTTGGAGTAAGAAGGCAAAGGAAGAGCATGAAAGCGCAAGAGTACAATAAGATCAGCATCTACAACATCTACAGTTGCATGTACGTTTTCCTCACTATATTTTCCATGCATGGTATTTCATGTGGTTTATTGGTTAGGATCTATCATTGGCATGGAGGATTGCCTGGATTGACAGTGGATTTGCCTAGACTTTCAATTTCTTGGATAGGCATGGTGTTGTGGGTTCAGTTTCATTGTTTATTTTCTAGTTGGTTCTCATGTTCCTTTAGATGTGGGTTCTAGTTCCTGGAAGCCTTGGTTGTACAAACGCTTTGGAAGCCCAATGGACAATTGTGGTTTGAGTTAACTATTCTGGAACCCTTGGTTGGAAAAACGCTTTGGAAGCCCGACGGACAATTGTGGGTTGAGATACCAGTCCTGGATGTAGAAATTTTAATACAAATATGTATTGCCTGGATTCTCCTAATCTAACAATTATGTGCCACTGTTAAATACATAATCGCTTCTACAAAAATTCTTGCGGAAATTTAAAACACGATCACCAATTGCAGACACATGAAGAAAGATCATTCACACATAACACAGATGTTTACCGGGAAAGCTTAAAGCTAAAAAGCCCACTATCATATATTATGTATATATCATGGATCATGAAAAAATCTCATACAAAACTCTACTCCAAGAGCTCTCAGTACAATATACAATTGTC
This sequence comes from Pinus albicaulis, assembly GCA_034641835.2. Lineage (NCBI taxonomy): Eukaryota > Viridiplantae > Streptophyta > Pinopsida > Pinales > Pinaceae > Pinus > Pinus albicaulis. The sequence continues at coordinate 1,686,491,148 of CM076584.1, forward strand.
TCACACTGTCATACAGAAATTTTGCAAATGCCTTAGCCAATTTTCTGCCTCACAACAAGCTTCTTCCACTGCACAATCCAAGTTGATTAGAAAGACCAATTAGATGCAATCATGCCCTCCTTGACTGCTCAATCCTCATGAGCATATCCAATGTGTGTTTCGATTGCAAGAGTGCAATCCAATATAGTACAACTAATAGTCAATTGTCCCTTTCACCTACCTTTAAACTGGGTCTCCACTGGATCTGACATGCATGTAGTTAACAATAGTAAATCTTTAGTTGCATGTGAGATCACTCCATGTGAATTAATTTTATATTTAATTCACTGGTCTCTCACTAGTGTCTCTTCAGTTACAACTAGCACAACTGATTTTAACTCACTTAACTGAGTTAAACTACTTTACAAATCACATAACTACACATCCAACTCTATTACAACTTTGAATCACTCAGTTACAACTAAGTCCACTTGCATGTCCCACCAGCCAACCTTAGAACTCAAAATTCCTTCAGCTAACTAGTTTGCCACTTCAGTTAACTGATTTCAAGTGCTCCATGAGAATAGATTAATATTTATTGTCCAATTATTATTAAGGGATAATAATAGTTGACATGCATCTATAAATAGACATGCGATCTATAAATAGACTTCACACATACATCTAAAAATAGAACATCATATATAAATAGAATTTTCTCAACATCTATAAATAGACTTCTGCTATAAATAGAATTTTCTCATCTATTCTAAAAATAGACATACATCTAAAAATAGCCTGTGGGCCCCACCTAGTGTAGCTGCTTAATTTTCACTAGGATCATCATCTTGTTAAATATCAACATTGGAAGCCCTGGTTGGACAAACGCTATGGAAGCCCTATAACAGTTGGGGTTGAGTTACTAGTCCTGGAAGCCCTGGTTTGAACACACACTCTAGAGCCCTAGAACAACTTGGGTAGAAACCAATCCATGATGGTTGTGGTGTCTGGATGTGAGGTGGAATCATTGGTTGAGGGTTGTGGCGGTTTGGCCTCTGGAAGCCCTATATTGGTTGCGAATTATGTGTTTGATGAGATCCCACATTCATGCTTGGAATACACAACGAGGGTGATTGGTTGAAGAGATATATGGCTTGGCCAATCTATGGTTGGGTGTGTTAATTTCTCACAAAGATACTTTTTTATTTTCTTTTATAGAATAATTTCTTCAATAACATGTTAAGTTCACCCCAAATCATTATATAGATCTATATTATTAACCATCAGTATATGAAACTATGTAGAAAGAACAACATCATCATCATCATCATCATCTAAGCAGTGGAATGAAAAGGAACAAGAGATGAGAAGCATGAACACATATAGACACCAGGACTGTTCCGAGACTAGGGAAAAACCCACTATGGGGAAAACCCTTGCAAATTCTTCTTCTTAGATCGTCATAAAATGATTAAAAAAAAAGAGTACAATGATCCATAAATCCATATCTTCATGGTGCATTAAAACAACTAGCACATGCATAATGTGACCTTACACATATCTCTGCAGAAGGAACTTGGTTATGAGAAATGATATGCATTGACACTAGCTAAAGCATACTGATGAATATTATTGATACTGAGTGAATACTATAGATACATATTACAGCAGAAATAGATAGAGCATATCTACATATCTATAGATCTACAACATCAAGAGCACAGATATGATGGATCACCAAGTGATTTCAACTACCAAGTCCTATATCTGAATCCAGGATGTTGACAAAGACTTATCTCAAGCAACTATGATAGAGCGATAGATGTATGAAGGCACTGCGCAAGAAAATAAATGTGATCCAACCCAAATATGCCCATAAAATCCCTTAGTCGTGGCCTTGAAATGCTTAGACCATGGATAAAGCCTCTATAGCCATGACCTGGATGCTATGTGTCTGCGGCTGAGGTCCTAATCAGCCTGGAACACTAATCGCACCCTGAACAATATGGTATGCCCGCGGCTATACTAGTTCAGTCGTGACCTTAACACTGCCTGCTCGCGACTCTAGCCTGAAAACTGCAGTATTGTTCCCACGGCTCAGGTTCAGAAGACCCAGACTTATGCGAGCCACTCGTCTATGATCTCAAACCTTGCATGAGCTTCTCCCGATGGACCTGTGTGAGCCAAAACAGAAAAGAAGATCCAAAGAAAAGTTCAGTCGTGACCTTAACACGGACTGCTCGCGACTCTAGCCTGAAAACTACAGTATTGTGCCCACGACTAAGGATTAGAAGACCCAGATCTATGTGAGCCTCTCGTCTGTGATCTCGAACCCTGCAGAGCTTCTCCCAATGAACCTATTCAAGAAAAAATAGAAAAGAAGACCCAAAGAAAAATTGCAAGAGAAAATATCACGAGTGAACGTATGAATGAGATTGAGGCCACTTCTATTTATAGCCTTCGTGTGAGACTACTTAGGGTTAAGGCTAAATCCACATGTGGTTAGGCTGACCTGTTCCATTTCACTTTAATAAATAAATTAATTCATAATTTAACTTTCCTTAACCGATTGGGGTGATCTATAGGTCGATTTTGGTCCTCTTGAGAAGAGGAATCTAATGCAATTATAATATCACCCATTCGAGCTATTCATAGTGGAATTTGACCGCAATTTCATAATTTTAACACTCCCTCTCAATCAAGGAGAATTCCACCTTTTAATATATGTTCATTAATCAATATGCCATTTTCTTATCTTCATGCATCATCACGTATCATCATTGAGTATCTATGTCATGTAGTCGTCATGTTGTGAACCTTTTTTCATTACAGACCATCAATGTACTTCTCACGCTTATTTTTTCTTATCTCTTAATTGTTCCTACTCATATGCTGAAAATTTTCAGATCTAGAAGAAGAATAACTTGTCACCAGAGGGGAGATTAGGCTACCACTCTTCATCTATCAAGCTATCAATCAGAATCTCTGCCACTAGGTTGCTACCCATAATATCATCATCAATCAACATCAGAGAGCATATCGTCAAGGAGCACGCCTCAACCTGTAACTGTATTGGGGAGCGCATCTCTACTCGGAATCTCATGGGGGAGCTATACCTCTACAATCCCATATCTAAAAATAGGATATCCATCCATGCACAAATCGTTAGCCAAACAAGGAGTGGTATTCCCGACAAGCCCTATTTGTGGGTATGATGCCAACAGGGGTATACTCTGCAAATACCAATAAGGGTAGCAACATTCATTGACCCTATTAAGATAGGGGATAAACATCTCAACCCTATGGGTAATAGATATGGAATACGCCCTATTGTCCAAAGTTCCCTCAACCCCATGAGTCCTCTATCTCAATTCCTTGTCGTGAGAGCTCAGACAAGGAGGAAGAGTTGGGTCAGTGTCCTCGATTAGCGTTGCTCTCATCTAGTATTTTTTGATTCATGTTCATACATGAAATCAAATCAAGTGTTATGTTAGAACATATATAATCATGTAAATCACAACAAGATACCATAATCATCCTCCCTCTCACAGAGGTGTCAATCACAAGCCTAAGCTTATCTCGAGCAGTTGCATTGTCTCAATGAATGGATAAATCATAGTCCCAACTATATGTAGATGGGATTCTCTGTCATCATAGTGTATCCATGTATTATCCAGATCATGCTACGACAACTCTCTAAGGAGCTTCTTCATCCTGCCTCATAGCTAGCCTTGCTAGTAGCATTGTACCAGACCTCAGTTGTGCTATGGACCTCTCATCCAAGATATCATGGCAGATCTCATATTAAGGCAACATCCAAATGTGCTCAATAATCCCAAACATCATCATTTCATTCATGCAACTACATATCATGGGACAAATATCTCAACCGTTAAATGTAGAACGTTTCATGCATATATTTCAAAATATTTTTGGTGGCAATTTTGAATGAAGTAGCTCAATCATGAATTTAATCATGTTATATACATCATATACGGATGGATGCTCGAAATGTGACATCAATGCTTCAATAAAATAATAGATTCCATGCCATGTTCAACAACATTTGAACTTTAAATATTGTCCAAGGATTTACATTACACAAAGACATTTCAACAATCTTGAGATATGGAATTTCTTTCCCAAATTCAAGAAATTGATTCATCATGCCATGATACATCATTACGAGATTTATAAGTGATCTCCCTCTTCCTTAGATTTTCAGAGGCTCATCACCTATCAAGGGTAGACTATCGGTATTTATAATCAAAGCCCCAATCAAAATAAAGGCCATACCTTGGAACTCATTATCTTGAATTCACCAGATAATTGTCAAATATAGACAGATCTTAATCAAGGAGCTTGCATCACACAACACTCTCTACAAGCATAATTCCTTACCATGCCAACATTACAAACCTTACATAAATCAATGTTGTGTCAATGAAGTCAGTTCATCAGAGTTTAGAAGCCAAACCAAAACTACTATCAAAGACATTGATTTCGTAGTTTCAATTCTTTCAGCCAGTGATAGGTAGATCTCATATCAAGTATTGACTTCATTTACTATCAAGTCAACAGGTCAATCATGCCATTACAAATCATTTTCATTACTAGATGCTAGTGCATACATCAAGGTTAAGGCATGCATGTTCCATCTTCATACAGAGTTACAACAACCATTGTGATAGGAACAGGGATGCCAATATAGAACCATAATTATAAATACTCACATATGACACTAAAGGTCACAATGTCCACATAGCATTGTCATCTTTGAAAATCAATTATCACCAGATAAAATCATGTCAAATCCAAATGTGTGATTGTGGTAAGATCTATAATTCTAGACATATCTCAATCATTAAGCATTATGTCAAAAGCTCCAAACATAGTTTGTCAATATCAATCATCTAAAAACATGTAGCATAATCCTCAAACATAATGACATATCCATATGAATGTCTCTGTCACCTGCAATCACAATTTTGACTCAAACATATGAAATTTTCCTACTGACAGATCTTACTGGTATCTGCAACACGTCTGCAGAACTGACATCTTCCAAGTGACCATATGATTTCTGTATGAATTTACAGGGTAAGTTCTGTAGATTAAAAACCGAAGGTCATCGCTCACAAATAGATCACAAATCAGTACACCAGTATTATCACGTGTTTAAAACCCTCGAAGAGGGAAACAATACATGGACTGAGCCAACGCGGCCACTTCAGGCAATTTATTAATACAAAAATAAAAGTTACATGTGTTTCTCTCATAAACGGTTACCGGAAAAATGACCCTCCATGCTCTTTAAATAGAGATCATGGACCAATCGGGTGTTAAGACATGGATCAAGTGTCGTTAATACCGAGGAGAGAGTGAACCATCAGATCACTACAAATCGTGACCGTTGGATTATAAGTTACAAATGTACATAGTAAAGAAACACACTTTACCTAACTTTACACTAGACTAAGTTATTCTTAACTATTTCCTATGTGTCGGAATATCCTAACATCCCCCCTTAAGAACAACTTGGGATAGGATTGAAGGATTTACAAAGGTGACAAAAAAGGAGCCTATTTCCTATGTGTTGAAATATCCTAACATACCCACTTAAGAACAAACATGATTGAAGGATTTACAAAGGTGACAAAAAAGGAGCCTATTTCCTATGTGTCAAAATATCCTAACATCCCCCCTTAAGAACAAATTGGGATATGATTGAAGGATTTACAAAGGTGACACAATATGAGAAGGAAGGAGGCATTAGAGCCTATCCCCCCTTAATGATAACTTTTTTAAACTCCAAGCATGGATCAAAGTTTGGTATAAACTTCACTTCTGTGAGAGCCTTTGTAAATATATTGGCTACTTAATCATTGGTTGGACAGTACTGCACTTCAAGAACACGATCATGAATGAGATTTCTGATGAAGTGTATGTGCAGCTCAATGTGTTTCATACGTTAATGCTAAACTGGATCTTTACATAGCTGAATGGCACTCTGATTATCACACCAAAGTGTAGTTGGATGCTACTAATGAAGACCAAATTTAGATAGGATTTGATGAAGCCACATGGCTTCCTTGCTGGCTTCAACTGCACCACGATACTCTGGTTCGGTCAAAGAAAGAGAGATGGCACTTTGTTTCTTACAAGACCATGTAATAGGTCCTATACCAAGAGTGAATACATATCCTATAGTAGAATTTCGATCATCAAGGTCACTAGCCCAATCAGAATTAGTGAAACCAATCAACAATGGAGATGTTCCTGCGCTGTAATGAATCCCGAACTGAACTGTACCTCGAATATATCAAAGTATTCTTTTAGTTGATTTCCAATGACTTTCATGAGGTTGGTGCATAAACCGAGCGACAAGACCAACGACAAAGGAAAGGTCAGGACATGTATGGGTTAGACACAGAAGTTTACCAACAAGTTGATGGTATCAGGTAGCATGAACTTCAGGGGTAGTACAAGTGACTGAAAGCTTGACTCCAGACTGAAAGGGAGAAGGGTTTGGCTTACAATCTTCCATGTGAAAGTGGTGTAGAAGATCACAGGCATACTTGGACTGAGAGAGGGTAATACCTTCTTTGGAATGCAAGACTTGAATACCAAGGAAATAATGCAAGTGTCTTAAGTCTGTCATTTCAAACTTCTTTTTGAGGCTAGAATTCACATGGTTTATATGGTTGGGATCACTACTAGTAAGGATAAGATCATCAACATGAAGAACAAGATGGTGAAGGACTTACCCACTTTCTTGGTGTAAACAATACTGTCAGAATGACACCTAGAAAAGCCATTATCTAATAGAAATCTATACATTTCGGCATACCAAGCCCGAGGAGCTTGTTTGAGACCATAGAGAGACTTCCTAAGGCGACCAACAAGGCTAGAGTAATTTTGGATAAAGCCACAGGGTTGTTCTATGTAGATTTACTCATGCAAATCTCCATGTAAGAAGGCGGATTTAACATCCATCTAATGGACTTCCCATTTAAAGGAGGCATCGAGGGAAAGAACAAGGCGGATATAATTCATTTTGGCAACGGGGGAGAAGGTTTCAGTATAGTCAATGCCTTCAACTTATGAAAATACTTTAGCGACAAGACGAGCTTTATGTCTATCCACTTTTCCATATGGTCCAAACTTTGTTTTGTAAACCCAGCTGCATCTCACAAGTTTTATTCCTTTTGGAAGAGGAACGAGATCCCAAGTATCATTCGCCAATAAGGAACGATATTCTTCATTCATAGCTTCATCCAAATCTGGATGACCGGAGGCTTCTTCAAAGGTTTCTGGATCAGGATTTTCTAGTACTTGAGCCAATAAGCAAGAGGTTCGTTCGAACTGAGAACGTGTACATCGTCGATCGGCAGGGTCACCTGCAAGAGAACCTGTTGCATCCCGAGTAGAGCAGACCCATCTTGGAAGTTGTGGAGTAAAAGGAATAATTTCAAGAGGTGGAGGAGGATTATCATCCTCATTGTCATCATCTGAAATAGAAGGAATTCTATTAAAAATAGAAGAGAGAGAGAAAGAGGTGGCACATATGCCGAATCAGGCTCGCAAGCCAAAGGTGGCACACCCGCCAAACTAGGCTCGCAGGCCAATATTTTTTCATCAAATTTTACATCTCTTCTAATGATTATATTTTTTGATTTTGGTTGAAGGAGTCTATATCCTTTGACATCTTTATAATATCCAACAAAAATTCACTTTTCACTCTTAGGTTCTAAGGCTTTAAGTTTCACATCTAGAATATGGGCCCAAGAATCACTTCCAAAAACACGAAAGTGACTTACATCTGGTTTGATTGAGCTCCAAGCTTATTATGGAGATATATTCTTTAAAACCTTAGTAGGAGTGTGATTTACTATGTAATTTTCACAGTTAATTGCTTCTGCCCAAAAATTGAGACTAAGTCCTTTAGATTGAAGCATACAATTAGCCATTTCTTTTAAGGTGCGATTCTTCCTTTCAGCTACACCATTTTGTTGTGGAGTATCTAGAATAGTATGTTGCAATTGAATGCCATGATCAATGAAAAAGTTGATAAATTTGTTGTTAACATATTCTCCTCCATTGTCTGATCTTAACTTGGGAATTTGATGTCCAGATTGTTTCTCAACAAAGGCCTTAAAGGCCAAGAACATGTTAAAAAATTCACTCTTGAGTTTTAAGAAGTATACACAAGTGCGTCTGGAAAAATCATCAATGAAATTTAAGAAGTACTTGCAACCATAGAAAGAGACAACAGGAAGTGGACCACATAAATCATTGTGCACAAGCTGTAAAGGGGTTGAAGCGTGCCAAGAGGCACATTTGTTAAAACTATCCCGATGATGTTTTCCGAGTACACATCCAGAGAAAACACCATCTCGGCAAGATACCATAGGAAGACCTATCACCATATTTTATTTACATAGAGTTTGAAGAGATCGATAGTTTAAGTGACCAAATTTCTCATGCCAAATATTTCTCACTTGATCATTATGAGCAACAAAAACAGAGGGAAGACATGATGACCCAAAGTTGTCAAACTTATACAACCTTGCAGAATCATCAACAATGCCAGTAGCTAAAATATGTTTAGGATATTTGAGGTCCTTAATTACAACATCATGAGGTGATAATTCTACTATTTTCCCTTCACCTGAATGAGTTATCTGATAAACAGATAGAAGGTTGCATGACAAGGTAGGAACACATAGTACATCATTAAACTGACCATTATCTAGATGATCAGGAGATCAAGTCCTTTGTGGAAAAATGCTAAAAAAATTAGTTGCTTAGAATTGGTCCAAACCAGAATGACTGGAAAGAGCTTGGAAAAATGATCCTATAGCCGCGAACGACACTGAAAACTGACCCTCTATGAGAAAGTTATTCAGCTTTGAAGTTTTCCAATTTCAGTAAAAAAATGGCCAATTTGACTTTACAAAAATATTTCATTAAAAAAAGAATATTCCACAGAATATTCTGGGAATATTTCGTGGAATATTCCATAAAATATTCTTTGGAATATTCCTGAAGCAGCCAATCTGAGGGCGCCACGTGGCCAGACCGGAGGCTGCCACGTGGCCCCAAGTTCGAATGAAATTGCATTGTAAAAATTTGTTATGGCACGGCAGGGATCAACCCCGAGTCGAGGCGGAGCCAACTGGGCGGCCCGACTGTTGGGTTACGACATGGTTCTTAACAATCAAACGTTTGAGTTTGTATTTAAAGTTTAAGTTTTATTTGGGCAGGGCCTGAAAGGGGGCCAGCCCCCTCCTTCATAGAACCAGCCGCTCGGAACCGGGAGGAAAACACAGTCGGCGCATAGCATCGGGTTATGGTCATGTGGACCCGCGCACAGTGTGGAATTAAATTTATTTATTACAGTTCAAACTTTAACAAAACCCGCAAATAACTCATAGTTATTAAACCACCTCCGACGGTCACAGTCCCGTGGACCTTATCCCTAGCACCTTCCAACTGGCGGTTGATATGGTGGTGTGCCAAATTATAGCACTGACCTCCAAATTCATCGGGATTAACTGCAGTTCTCCACATTTGGTGGAGCTTTCCTAGCCCTAACTGGGAAAAATCAGTTTTGGCCATATCTTGAGCTAGAGAAATTGAATGGGAATGAATTTTTTTTTTTGTTCTGGGGGTATTGAAGCATTATGAAGCTGTTGGAACAGGTTGCAGAGCCATCAGGGCACCTTGTCAGTGATTTTATCAGCGAATTTTCTTGTGGAGCCACCAGGGCTATGGGAATGATCAGCTTTATTGGGCTATCTTCATCTGTTTGAGGTGAATGAATAGTCAATTTTTACTGTTTCCAGCACTTTGATTCTGTATTTGCAGCTATTTTAGCCTTTTGAGGCTTTCTTCATAGTGTAATACTTATTTTGAGCATTAATGAAAGAGGGAAAAGCCTATTTGGAGGCTTTTGGACCCAGCAGAGGTAGCCCAAGAGAGGGGTGAACTGCTTAAACAAATGCTTACTGTTATGCTGTGCTTTCTTGCTGCTTAATTTCAGAGTTTACTACATTAAACAATAATTTTTAATAAGTCCACTTTTCACAATGAGACTTATACAGTGATCAAAACTCATTTGTTCCATTTCAAACCACATTACTTCCATTGCAGAATACCTTAACTTGCTTATTCACACATAAAAATTGGTGAATGAATACTTTGCAAACAGAAACAAATACTTTCATTTCCAGATCGTTTTAGTGTTTACTTTATATTTCTTTAGGCAGAGCCAATAAGAGGGCCAGAAGCTTCTGGTTTCATCCTTTCTAGTAAAGGTGAAATAACCAGTAAAAGCCCCTACTGTCTATCTCTGTATAAAAAATATTTTGTTCACACATTTCAGATTAGATTGGTATCAAAGCTCTAGGTTTTGCTTAAGAGTTTGTGAAATTTGTGCAAGAATATTGTGTTATTCTACAAAATTTGTTGCTTACTAGGCTGAAATTGAAAAGAGGGGAAGGTCAATTGGTTAGAGCACAAGATAATCCTCATCCAAGGAGGGCTAGGGTGCCATTATCTCCATCTTCCATTTCATCCTCATTAGCCTTAGAATCAGCCACAAAAATGTCTTCCAGAGAAGGAGAAGTACATGAGGAAATGGATCCCAAGGAAGAAGAAAGAGTCTTTAGAAAAGCTTTCTTGGACATGACTGAGATGGTTAGGATCCTATACCAGGAGAGAAATGATAGGATTGCTGGAGAAGGGTCTAGAAACCAAAGAGAAGAAGGAGATTCTTCAGGAGGGAAGAAAGACAATGATAAGTCTAAGAAAGGGAATGGAGGAAATGGTGATCCTTCATCTCCATCGTCATCCTCTTCCTCCACATCATCCTCTTCTACTTTTGTTAATTAGTCACACAAAACAAAAACATCTCTTAAAAATCCTTTGTTAAAGCTTGATGTGAAGTTTGAGTTGCCGATGTTTAATGTTGATGTGAATGCATAAAAATGGATAATTGGATTAGACAGCTGGAAGTCTATCTAAGAATTCAGAATTCACATGAAGATGACACAAAAATCCAATTAGCCTCATTGAGAATGGATGGAGCAGCTTTGGTTTGGTGGGAAGCCAAGACCAGAGAGGAGATTAAAAAGCATGGTAAGATAACTCTAACATGGAATGAGTTTATTACTGCTATTAAGAAACAATTTTATCCTCTTGCTCATATTCAAAGCAATCATGAAATTGAAAATTTTAGGCAACTTAAGGGTCATATGTTTAACAAGACGCTCAGTTTAGAAGGAGAGCACTTCTACTTGGGTAGATCAGAAAGTCAAGACACTGTTGAATGTATAGGAGGTTTGGTAAGGCAATTATCTTCTAACATATTATTCTATCGTTTAATCCTACCAAATTTTAATGAAGTCTAAAGAAAGCAGAAGCATTTGAGAAGTTTGAGAAGGTAGCTGCTTGATGCTTTGAATGAGGAGAAGTCTCAACAAACAAAGGAAAGAAGAGAGTTGCAAATTCAAGAAAAGAAAAAGGAAAGTTATTTTGCAAGAACTGTTCGAAGACAAGTCATGATGAAGATCATTGTTGGAAGCTTAATCCTGAACTAAAACCAGAAAAATACAAGAACAAAAACAAGACCAAAGAAAAGGAGAAAACTGTAGCAACAGTTGAGCAAGACTTAGGGTCAGACTCAGGAGATGAGACAAAAAGCATAGTCATGGTTTTAAAGAACATTAAGGGGAAAGAAGTGGTGCAAGACACAATTCCAAGTTCTAGCTCTTCGAATTGTCACAAAGATACTCATGAAGAAAAGAGGATGATAGAGCTTTTCCATGTGAGGGTAATTTCAAAACATACCAAAATTGACACACTATTTGACAGTGGGTCACAAGCGAATCTTATATCTGAAGACTTGGTCAAGCAGCTTAAACTTGAGACCATTCCACATCCGAAGACTTATCCACTTGGATGGATATGCAAGGATGCCAATTTTCAAGTCTCAAGGAAGTGCATATTGCGCTTTGCAATAACTGCACACTTTATTGACACAGTTGAACTTGATGTGGTGCCGCTTGATATTTCAGGAATTGTTTTGGGAAGTCCTTACTTATTTGACAGGAAGGTCATCTTTCATCGCCATGAAAACAAGTATCACTTGTTCAAAGATGGTAAAGAGTACATTGTGAGAGCACACAAGAAGAAGTTGGAATCTTCTTTACTCCATGCAAGTCAATTAAAAAGACTGGTTAATGCAAGTCAAAGTCTAACTTTGTTGATGTTGAAACAACAAGATTTTGAGAATTTAACTTGTCTTAATGTTGCTAATGATATGTCTCAGTTTTAAAACAGTTTGTCTTTGAAAGAAGATGATGTTATGTTGCAAAAATTACCTTTTGGGTCAGCCAATGCAGTGAATGAAGTGTCAGAGCAAAGCAGTGCAAGAAAGGAGGATACACAATTCAACATGGGACAAAGTTGGTTTCAGAATGGTAGAATTCACCATGGGAACAGTTTGCAAGGTGAAAGTTATTTTAAGTCTTCTGGGAAGTTTGATCAATGTAGAAAAATTTTGTTTTCTTCAGATTACAATTTCTGTTCTGCAAATTTTAATAATTTGCATCATGACTCCGTCAATCTTAGCAATGGTCGATCAGTGGATTCCAGAGACAGTTTATCATTTTCTCAAAAGCTCTATTTGATGAAATCGGGTAGATTTCAATTATTCAAGGGTGGAAGAGTGGAGAATCAGTCTCCACATCATCAGTTTCATTAATCAGAGAGCTTTTGGGGTCCAAAAGCTTCCCATTTGGGAGGTGTGATCAGGAGATCAAGTCCTTTGTGGAAAAATGCTCAAAAATTTAGTTTCTCAGAATTGGTCCAAACTAGAACGACTGGAAAGAGCTCGGAAAAACGATCCTGTAGACGTGAACGACACTGAAAACCGACGCTGTATGAGAAAGTTATTCAGCTTTGAAGTTTGCCAATTTTAGTAAAAAAATGGCTAATTTGACTTTACAAAAATATTTCATTAAAAAAAGAATATTCCACAGAATATTATGGGAATATTTCGTGGAATATTCCATAAAATATTCTTTGGAATATTCCTGAAGCAGCCAATCTGAGGGCGCCACGTGGCCAGACCGGAGGCTGCCACGTGGCCCCAAGTTCGAATGAAATTGCATTGTAAAAATTTGTTATGGCACGGCAGGGATCAACCCCGAGTCGAGGCGGAGCCAACTGGGCGGCCCGACTGTTGGGTTACGACATGGTTCTTAACAATCAAACGTTTGAGTTTGTATTTAAAGTTTAAGTTTTATTTGGGCAGGGCCTGAAAGGGGGCCAGCCCCCTCCTTCATAGAACCAGCCGCTCGGAACCGGGAGGAAAACACAGTCGGCGCATAGCATCGGGTTATGGTCATGTGGACCCGCGCACAGTGTGGAATTAAATTTATTTATTACGGTTCAAACTTTAACAAAACCCGCAAATAACTCATAGTTATTAAACCACCTCCGATGGTCATGGTCCCGTGGACCTTATCCCTAGCACCTTCCAACTAGCGGTTGATATGGCGGTGTGCCAAATTATAGCGCCGACCTCCAAATTCATCGGGATTAACTGCAATTCTCCACATTTGGTGGAGCTTTCCTAGCCCTAACTGGGCAAAATCAGTTTTGGCCATATCTTGAGCTAGAGAAATCGAATGGGAACGAATTTTTTTTTGTTATGGGGGTATTGAAGCATTATGAAGCTGTTGGAACAGGTTGCAGAGCCATCAGGGCACCTTGTCAGTGATTTTATCAGCGAATTTTCTTGTGGAGCCACCAGGGCTATGGGAATGATCAGCTTTATTGGGCTATCTTCATCTGTTTGAGGTGAATGAATAGTCAATTTTTACTGTTTCCAGCACTTTGATTCTGTATTTGCAGCTATTTTAGCCTTTTGAGGCTTTCTTCATAGTGTAATACTTATTTTGAGCATTAATGAAAGAGGGAAAAGCCTATTTGGAGGCTTTTGGACCCAGCAGAGGTAGCCCAAGAGAGGGGTGAGCTGCTTAAACAAATTCTTACTGTTATGTTGTGCTTTCTTGCTACTTAATTTCAGAGTTTACTACATTAAACAATAATTTTTAATAAGTCCACTTTTCACAATGAGACTTATACAGTGATCAAAACTCATTTGTTCCATTTCAAACCACATTACTTCCATTGCAGAATACCTTAACTTGCTTATTCACACATAAAAATTGGTGAATGAATACTTTGCAAACAGAAACAAATACTTTCATTTCCAGATCGTTTTAGTGTTTACTTTATATTTCTTTAGGCAGAGCCAATAAGAGGGACAGAAGCTTCTGGTTTCATCCTTTCTAGTAAAGGTGAAATAACCAGTAAAAGCCCCTACTGTCTATCTCTGTATAAAAAATATTTTGTTCACACATTTCAGATCACTAGATGAATGGTTCCAGATCCTACAACACTAAGAGATCTATCATCACCAACATAAATATGTTTGGTGTTACAATCATTTAAAGAAGAAAACATGGCTTTATTTTTGGCCATGGTAAACTCCAAAGTAATGGGCCACTCATGAGAATGAGAAAGAAGAAAATACATTTAATGCATAGCAGGATCTTGATGCTTGACAACCACAAGCAGAAAGTGCCATTCCTGAAGATGAAGGTGAAGAGTGCTCCAAATTGATGTTGTGCTTTTTCATTGCTGCTTCTAAAGCTTCCATCTTCTTAAAACATTTGGACTCTATATGGCCATCACTATTACAAAAGTTGCAATGTCTATATGTCTTCTTCCCTTTGTTTTTATTTGCCTTATCATTTTGTTGAGTTGCTTTTTCAGTTTGCGGCTGAAATTTCTTAGGACCCTTGTTTGGTTTCAGACCATACTTTTTAGGATACTACTTCTTGGGATTCATTTGATATTATTTTTGTTGGGCTCCTAAGGCTTTCGTAGAAGCGTTTCCAGAAGTGATAAGACCAAGGTGTAAAAACATGTCATAGATCCCTTGATTCGAAGTATAAACCAAATTCATTGTACATAACTTCAATTTTGTGTCTATTATGCATATTCACATATATTAGCCTTCATTTTCACTAGTGGGGCTTAGATCTCTGTTGTAGATCATCAATGTTAGATACTCATGTATCATAGAAGGGAATGTAATTTTAATTTCATACATGTCATCAACATGTCTTTAATGGATTCATGCAACAACAAATCTGTTAGATCATAAACACATATCTATCATGATCATCAACATCATGTCATCAATCTTTCATCAAGGGCTGGACTTGAAATATCAGAGCAGCAGGCAGATGTGACAACACAATCTTATGAACCCAATAACAATACATCAAGTTAGAGAATTTAATTTCACCATATGCCATAACAACGGGTAGTGAGAGATCTAGAACAACAATCTCATAGATATACCTCTATCATCATGTTCATCAATACCATGCTTATTATGATCAATAGGATCAAGTTAGGTTATTCAGTAAACCAACACAGTGCATTCTCTCTTTGTTAGGACCCTATAGGAGTATAGAGAGATAGGGTTGTTGAATTATATGTATTATTTTGGCTTGGGGCCAACTTAGGTGTTTTACCTGCTGCAAAGTGAGGTTCAATTTTAAAAATGCATCCCCGAATCAAATTATTCATGGATGTATTTAAAAGGAGTAGCGATAAAAATTCCATCGCGGCTCCAAAATTCCACAAAATATTTCACATATACTATTTTGGTGTTGCATGGATGTGTGGATCGAAATTTTCTTCATTTTTGGAGCTCAGGGACAAAAGGGTCATGGTTTATGCTCATAAATCTAGATTTAAAAGGCTAAATGAGCAGTGAAATTAAGTGAGATTAATTTGATTTAATGATATAGAATTAATTAATTCTATATTATTAAATAAATTTAACATTTTAATTAAAGGATATGCATCTTCTGCTCATGGGCAAGGATGGATAATTAAAATCGATGGTTAAAGTTGATTTTCGGACCCCCACTACCATCCTAACTTTATCCACACAGGGGGGTCCGGAATGGGTGGTTTTAAAAAGTGATCCCCCCTTATGTGTCACTATCTCATGATTTCAAACACCCCCCCCTTCTATTACCACTTACCACTTCAGAGGGGTTCGAAATACCACTTTTTCTCCTTCAAAACCTCTTTCCCCAAATAAAAAACCATTTTTATCCAGTTTGACCAGTCTGTTTGCGGGAGATATTCTAGGCAAATGGGAGATATTTTTTGGTCATGATTTTGCGACAAATGTTGCGGAGATCTGGAGATGAATTTTGAGAATACAAGAGAGTTTTTTTACCATAACAGGGCAAATAAAAATAACCTCTATCAGATATCGCATAGGTGTCACCGTTGGGGAGAAAAAAATGTTTGAGTGCTCCCCCTTTTTGGAAAATTCGGCCTAGCTTTCAGCTGTGTAACCGTATTTCTATTTTTAGAGAGGCAATGAGAGATTCGATCAAGATAAGTGTTTCAAGGTATGAAAAAATATGTAGCTCTACAGGGACTATCAGATAGCCCAAGTGTTAGGCTTGATAGGATTCAAACAAGCAAGCATATGGCAATCATGATTTCAAAGGAATCAAAGAAAGGTTAGATATCCAACATGTCTTCATAAATCCAACAGTTTTATTTACTCGTGTCCAATGATGTTATGTCCTTCTCTGTTATGTAGTGAGAAATAAATTAACTGTTAGTTACAAGAAGGATTGTACTCAGTTAGTTATATTTATATATAATTCACTCTTCGAAGTATGTGAAGAGGGGGGGGGGATCTGAATGAGGGACCGAGTCCCATTTTGTAATGTTGTGGATTCTTGCAAAGTAATTCAAGAGAAGTTTCCAGGATTCAAGTGGTGCACCAAATGGTGAATGTTTCTCCAGTTTTATGTGTTATTCATTGTTATGCTATCTTAGTATTTCTGCATTATAATTTGTAGAACAATTTATTATGAATAGGATTTGTTTCTAGAGCACCTTGTTGAAAAAACACCCTCAAAATGAAATTAGTTGATGCTGGAATAACAAAAAAAAAAATTGTGTCATACTTTTGGCATTTTTAAAAATAGAAGTAACATTTTTTAATTTTTAAAATTCAAACATTAAAAAAAAACCTAAAATTTAAGAAAATAAATAAATTTAAAAAATAAAAACATTTAAAAGCTTAAAATTTAAAAATATATGAAGATAAAAAAAATAAAAATAAAAACAAAGTAAAAATTTTAATTCAATCATTAAAAAAAACCTAAAATTCAAGGAATTTTTTTTTTAAAAATAAACCAAAAAAAAATTAAGATTAAAATTTCAAAAAATATAGAAATTAAAAAATAAAAATAAAAACAAAATAAAAGTATTAAATTAAAAAAAAAAACAAGTTAAAAAAAGAAGGAAAATATAAAAAATAAAATATAGAAATTAAATTTAAAAAAGAAAAAGAAAATGCTTATTAAATTTAAAAAAAGAAAGAAAAAATTTAAAACAAATAATTAAATTTAAAGAAATATATTAAATTTTAATAAATTTAAAAATTCAAAATTTAAAAAAAACACTATTCAAATTATAAGGAAAAAAGAAAAGAAAAATTAATTAAAAATAAAAAATAAAAATAAAATACAATGAAAATATTAAATTTAAAACAAAATATATTAAAAAAACAAATAAACTATAAAAAATAAATTAAATTTAAATTATAAAAAATAAAATATATATATGAACTTAAATTAAAATAGGTATATACATCAAATTTTATTAAATTAAAAAAAAAGTTAATATTAAAATAACAAATTAAATTTAAAAACAAAAATATTAAATTTTAATAAAGAAATGAATAAACAAATAAATTTCGAAAGAAAAAATAAATTTTAAATATAAAAGAAAAAAAAAATATTGTTAAACAAAAAACTTTAAAAACTTTAAAAATCAATTAAAAATGGAAAATTGAAAAAAAAGAAAAAAAAATATTAAATAAAAAAAATTAAAAAAAATAAGTTTCATTAAAAAAAAAATCTAATTTTAAATACACAATTTTAATTAAAATAAAAAAATATAAAAATTTTATGTAATTAACCAAAAAGAAATAAGAAAAAAGTAAAACATTTAAAAAAAATATTAAATCCAAATAAATTAAAAAAAAATATATAAATTTTATTGAATTTTATAAAATTATATTAAAAAACTAAGTTAATAACAAAGAAAAATTATGAAATTAAAAAAAAAAAAATCAATTAAATAAAAAAAAGGGGCAAAATTTAATAAAAATTATTAAAAAAATAATAATAATAAATTTAAAACAAAAAAATAATAAAATTAAAAAAATTAAAACAAAACGAATTTTATTTTAAATAATAAAAAAAAAAATTAATATTTTGAAATTTAAAAAAAATTAAAAAAAAAATTAAAGAAAAATCAATTAAAAAAAAAACGTCGTGCTGGTCGGGGAGCGGCCCGCCCACTGGGCGGCGCCCGCGCGCAGCCCGCCCGCTGGGCGGCGGGGGCCGGCTGGGCAGCGCCACGGGGGCGGCCCAGTCGGCCTCCCGGCCCTCCCCCCGTCGGGGGCCGGGAGGCTGGCTGGGCCGCCCCCGTGGTGCCGCCCGGCCGGCCACCGCCGCCCAGCGGGTGGTCCGCGCCCCGACCACCACGATATTTTTTTTTTTTTTTAATTGATTTTAAAAAAAAAAAATTTAATTGAATTTTTTTAATTGAATTTTTTTTTTTTTTTTTTTTAATTTAATATTTTTATTTAAAATAAAATTCGTTTTTTTTTTTAAATTTTTAATATATATAGACATCTATTTTTTATTTGATTTTATTTTTATTTGATTTTTTTTTTTAATTTTTAATATTTTTATTTTAATTTGATTTTTTAAAGAAAAATTTGAATTTCAAAAAATTTAAAATTATTTTTTTAATTCAATTTTTTTATTTTAAATTCAATTTGTTTAATTTTTTTTATATTTAATATTATAGAATAATTATTTTTTTAAATTTTAAATTTTAAATTTATTTATTAAAATTTTTAAATTTTAATTTAATTTAATTGTTTTTCTTAATTTTTTCGTTTATTTAGTTTTTCATTTTTAAAATCTATAAATGGTTTCATTAAAAAAAAAAAAAAAAAAACACTAAATTTATGTATATTTGTTTTTTAATTATTTGCACTGGTTTTTTTTATTTTTTTTGTTTTTTAATGATAGGTTTTTTTTATTTTTTTTTTAATTTTTTAATTTTCTTTATCTTTTTCAATTTTAATTGGTTTGTTTTTTAATTTGTTTTTTTTGTAAATTTTAAAATTTGTATTTTTTTCATTATTATTATTATTTTTTTTAATTTAAATTTTTAAATTTAATTTCTTTTTTTTTTAAAATTTTTTTTTTTCTAAATTTTAATTTTGTAATTTTAATTTTTGTAATTTTTTTTTTTAATATATATATATATTTTTTAATATATTGTTTTTTTTAATAAGTTAGAAAAAAATGTTTTTGATTTTTTTTTTTTAAATTTTTTGGTCAATTTTTGTTTTTTTTCTTTAAATTATGTGTTTTTTATCTTCAAATTTTGTCATTTCCTTTGATATAATTTTCAAATATTTTTGTTTAAATTTTTTATTTGTATGAGCTATTTTTGTTTTTTTTACATTTTTATTGGTTTTTTTATTGTTTTTATATATTTTTTTTTTATCTAAGTTTTGTGTTTTATTACCAACATGAAAATCACCACTCTTAAAAAAAAAGGTTGATGCAGCATCAATACGTTTCAAAATTAGCATGAAAATCACTGCTCTAAAAAAAAAAGGTTGATGCAGTATCAATACGTTTCAAAATTAGCATGAAAATCACTGCTCTAAAAAAAAAAGGTTGATGCAGCATCAATACGTTTAAAAATTAGCATGAAAATCACCGCTCTAAAAAAAAAAAAAAAAAAAAAAATTGATGCTGCATCAATACATTTCAAAATTAGCATGAAAATCACTAACATTTTAAAACAAATATTCATACTTCATAAATAAAAATTTTAGAGTGTCAAAAATGTGCACCAAAAAAAAAAATGGTGATTCTGCATCACCACTTTTCAAAATCGGGTGCTTTTTATGCTACAAAAAAAAAGTAGGTAACATTGCGGTTACTTATTTCATCGGTAACATTGTTTCTAGTTGATTCTACAAATAGTCTATGTTTTCCGCTTATGTTAAGCCCAGGAATTCTTAATTTCTCCTCGGTTTATGTTGAACCTTACCCTCCAGTTTAGTTGAGGAATTCTTAAATGCTCCTCCATTTCTGCTGAGTTCCACTTTTGTGTATCTTCCCACTCCATTTTAGTCTCAAAGATCCAAAGTAGTACTCCTAGTTGCCCTGTTTCACTCATGCTTGATTGCTTCTGTAAATTGATCACCCAGGCCCTTTGACTCCATTGCCCAATGGCCTTTTCCTCTCGCTTTTCCCACCAAACCAAATTAAAAACCCAACTCTACTTATATGAACTAGCCTAAAATTCCCAATAAACAAATCTAAATCCTACAGAGAGATCCCTCTCTGGGTCTAGGAGGGTTAGATCCTAGGCCTGAAGCGGTTTTGATGTTGCCTCCGGGATTCTTCCTTCAGCCTCAGAATTATGAAGTTATAACAATATATTTCCATGATATTTCATTATGCTTATCACAATAATTATCAATACCATATCAGCGAGGTAAAATTATATAAGAGATCCAACAGGTCTTATGCTTATTAAGAGTCAAGAGTACCATTTACTAGAGTCGGGATCAGGATCTCAAAACAACAGATATTAGCAAAACATCAAGCATGCCACTATATCCAATATCATCAATAAGTAGCCTTGAACAATCAAGAAGGTCATCAGGATCAAATCATTCATTACTAGGTGCACCATTTCATCATAGGAAACATAAATTGCAATCACTTTCATATGCATGCATGAGCTATTTGCAAAGGATACATTCTCAACATATCATAGGGCTTACCTAGCCATCCAATGTTATAGCTGAAACATAACATTAAAACAATATACCATGCATGCCTTGTGGTATTACCTATGTAGCTTCAGATAGGCATCTTTTCTAGATCTAGCCATCTTTCCTGCATTTCAAAAGATCCTTAAGAGGGATGAAGTCATCACATCTCATCATGGAGCTTAGAAATATCTAGGTGCTCAAATATACATGCAGGAAGTAATGAATATAAACAATAATCAGATCCATAAGTATAAACAAGGGTAAGGTCATAAGTCAAGGAATACTTATCTTTAATGATAGCTTATCCTCTCCCTCTTGAACCAACCTTCAAGATCCATCAATGGACCATAAAACAATGTTGCCTTCAATCAATTTGTGTGAGCCAAATCAGAAAATACGATCCAAAGTGAAAAGTGCAAGAGAAAATATCACGAGCAAATGTTTGAATGAGCTTGAGGTCGCTTCTATTTATAGCCTTCGTGTGTGACCGCTTGGGGTTAAGGCTAACTCCACATGTGGTTAGGATGGCCCATTTCATTTCAATTTAATAAATAAATTAATTTGTAATTTAACTTTCGTTTAACTGATTGGGGGGATATATAGGTCAATTTTGGTCCTCTCAACAAGAGGAATCTAATGCAATTATAATCTCGACCATTTAAGTTTTCCATAGTGGAATTTTACCATAGTTTCATAATTTTAGCAGGGTGGAACGTGGAATTTCAATCTCTGGTTGGTTTTATACATTCATTAATGAAGAGTTCATTCATTTGGTATTTGGTGAATAAATTAACTGGTTTATATGTGGATCATATTATTATTGTATCCATGGTTTTTATGTTGTTATTATGGTGGTTATAAGCATGTACATTGATAGTGCTGATGTGTGTCTCTTTCCATGTTTTTACTTGTAAATGAATGCACATTGTATCTATGGTCAAATAGATTGTGTTGCAGCTAATGATGTAAGGGAGCAATGCTTCTTAGTGATTCTCAGATAATTATGAGACCCCTATGCTTAGATCTGTTTTTACACCTATAGTTTCAATGTTTGTGACATGTTTGACAAAATTCTTGTCATGGATATGAGGGGACCATAGGAGTTATTATTGGTGTGATTGCTTATGTATCATTGTTTTGTTTTTATTTATCATCTTTGAAATTTTCATGAAGTTCTGGGTAGAGAACTAGGTTCTAAACCTGAAAAGGTGGCTCAAATATCTGGGCTGGCACAAAACTGAGTATTTGGGACCCTGGACATTGGAATGCAGTGGTATGCCTGCGGTTATAGCCTCCTGGATGTTGGCTTGCAAGCTTATGCCTACGTCTATGGATCAAAGAGGTATAATGGTTAGTGTGACCTAGGTGTAAGAGGATTGAATGGTTGGGCTAGCTCTTAGGGGTGTCATTGATGATGTACAAGGTTTGTAGGTTGTGTTTATGTTGGTTCCACTTCATTAAGGTCACTTAGTAGTTTGAATCTAAATATAATAGCCTCTTGTCACATGTTTACCCCAGTTGGTCAGTTACATGGTGTATGTGTTTTTTACATCCATGTTGTGTTGGCCATGATGGAAGTGGGGTCGCCATGGAAGTGTTGATGGTGTTGTTGTAAACATGTTGTCATCACTGTATGACTGGTTATGTGTTGCTTATGCTTTTGTATTGTTAGTGCACACTTGCTTATATATTGTACATGCATTGCTTGCTTATGCTAGGGTTACATATTGATCATGCTTTGCTATTATCTATGTATGCTTGCTTATGCTAGGGTTACATATTGATCATGCTTTGTTGTTATTTGTGTATGCTTTCCTGTGTGATGTCATATGTTCAACATGCATTGGTCATTCATTATTGGTTATACATGTCAATTGGGTGCATATGGTCAAGTTTGGATTGGTTTGATTGAGGTTGTTGTGCATAAGGTGATTGTATGAAATTAGGTCATCATGATGATATTGGTATGTTATGATGCTAATGTGTTATTTGAGATAGAGTAGGAGATGCAGATCATTAAAGTGGAGTTGCAACGATGGACTTTGAGGTAAGAGAAGATCGACATACAAATTTGTATGCTTGGCATGAAAGTACGTGATTCATGGTTGTTGTAAGCATTAGGGTTACTTACATGTTTGTCATTTTATTATTATTATGCTTACATATGTCAGTGTAGTCATATGCATTATGGTTATGTGTATGCCTTTCATTCTATTTATTTTACGGATACATACATAAAAGATGTTAGTTAATTAGTGTAATCATATGTACATGCGTTGGTTAGTCAAGCACAATATTAACTCGATGATTATGTTATATGTTGTTGATGAGCCTGTTATATGTTAACTTGTTGTTATTATATGTTAATTAACTTGATGATTAGGGTTATAGAATTAATATCTTGATTTTATATGTGTCATGCTAAATTGGATTGCCCTAGGAAAATGGTTAGGGTTATGACATTCAGATATGAGTCGACTTATTTGTGATATCATGTCATACTAATCTAGGTTGATTGTGCATCTGTGATTGTTATGCATGAATGAAATTTTTTATGAGTTTATGATGTGAACATGTTAGCTAGTTATTGTTATGGATATCATGACCTTATTTATGTTCGAGTTGATGTGTTGTGAAGTTATATTGTGCTAAATATATGGATTGTGCAGACAAGATGGCCTCCCCTTGAGACACATTAAGGTATGTTTTTTCTTATGTCGTATACTTGGTGCTTGAATGTTTGATTATGTCATATATTTGGTGTTTGAGTGATTTGGTGTCTATTGTGTCATCTAGTCGATTCATTTAACATGGTATGTTTGAAAATTGTTTGGAATGTTTGATTAATTGCATGATATGAGTATATGTGTCTGTAATATTGCATGAAGGAATGATCTTGCTTTAAGATGGTTGTGCTAACAATTTTTTTGGACCCTATATTAGGTGGGCAGATCCCCCCATGGTTTTGTGCATGGTTTTGCACATGGTTTTGGGCATGATGGTTTTCTGCTCTTGGTATTTTGTAGATCTGGTCAAGGGAACTACGGTTATGTTCTAATCTAGGGTTAATGGACTGGGGTTTATGAATGCTTCAGCATGTATATATATGTGTTGTAACACTAAAAGGAATATAACAAAAAATCAAGCTAGTACTCCTGCTTTTGGATCCAAGGGAAAATATCTGTGTATATATGTTTTATGTTTTATGATTTGACTATTGTTTATTTTCTGTTTTTAAGAATTTGTTTGCAGATAATTTCTGTACAGGGTTAAAACCTACAATTGGCGTCAGAGTTGTTTCGCCTTCAAGGGGACGCCTTTACTGCTGAGGGGTTTTTTTTCGGGCCTGTGGTAGACCCTGTTCAATGGGAGATCCGCGTAATTTATTCTTGCAGTGAAAGAAGATGGTGAGAAGTGGAAATATAGAGATAGATAAATTTAATGGTCAGAGTTTTGAGTTGTGGAAGCTCAAGATGGAGGATCTATTGGTGGATAAAGATCAATGTATTATGGTAGATCAATTATTAAACCAACGACAATGTCAGATGAAGATTGGGCGAAGTTGGATCGAAAGGTAAAGAGCACAATATGGTTGTGTATCTCAGATTCGGTATTGTTGAATGTATCTAGGGAAGCTAAGGCGAAGAATTTATGGGTCAAGCTAGGGACTTTGTACCAATCTAAGTCTCTAGTGAATAAATTGTACCTATAGAAAAAGTTGTATAACCTGAGGATGAAGGATGGAGACTTGGTGACAGAGCATATGAACGCCTTCAATACTATGGTAAGTCAGTTGTGATCTGTTGATATAAAAATCACAGATGAAGATAAGTGCATCATTTTATTGTGTTCTCTACTAGATTCGTGGGATATTCTAGTTATTGCAATAGGTAGCAATACAAATACCTTGAATTTTGATGAAATTGTCTCAGCCTTGCTGTCGGAGGAAATGAGACGAAAAAATATGGAGGGTCGGAATGGAGATGCCTTATCTGTAATAGTAAGATCCCAGAACATAAACAAAAATAAGTTTTCGATGGGAGATCTAAATCTAGAGGGAGATATAAATCTCCAGGAAAGCTTGTAAAGGTGTGGTGGAAATGCAGAAAGGAAGGGCACTTCAAAAAGGACTGCAAATCTAAAACTCCTGAGAAAGGAAATGGATCTATTGATGCTCCTTCTGCAGAGGCGAAGACCACCTCAGATGGAGGTGGGGATGTGTATTTGGCTTCTTCTTCAAATACACATGTAGATCATGAGGCATGGTTGACTGAATCATGTGCATCCTTTCACTTCACTCACCATAGGGACTGGGGCTCATGTAGGCATGAGAAGTATGATGGTGGTGATATATTCTTAGGGGATGATAGTAAGGCCAAAATCGTCAGACATGGAAAATTCAAGTTGAAGTTGTAAGGTGGAAGGATTAGAACACTTCCTGATGTTCTTCATATTCCTGCGTTGGCAAGAAATATGATTTATGTAAGCAAGATGGATGATGCAAGTGTAAAAACAATGTTTGAGAAAGATACCTGCAAGATGGTTCGGGTAGCACTGGTATTAATGCGAGGAGTTTGGATTGGAACTCTATACAAAATTCTCAGTAACAATGTTATTGATGGGTACAACAATTATGCGGTTCCTGAAAGTGGAGCAGAAAACCCAGCGGTCTCTGGAGAAAAAACCATACTATGGCATCAAAGGCTTGGCCATATTGGAGATAAGGGCCTTCATATGCTGCATGGTAATGGTATGGTAGAAGGTATGTCTAATTTCTCTCTGGATTTTGATTTATGTGAAAATTGTGTATATGGGAAGCATAATCGGGTAAGTTTTCCTTCTGGTGCTAAGAGGGTGAACAAGATATTATAGCTTGTGCACAGTAATGTGTTTGGACCTGGGTCAATTCCATCACTGGGTAATTCTGTGTACTATGTTTCATTCATAGATGACTTATCAAGGAATACATCAATATATTTATTGAGGAATAAATTTTAATTCTTTGATAGATTTAAAGAATTTAAGGCTCTAGTGGAAAACCAGATAGAGAAGAAGATAAAGGTGTTGAGGAAAGATAATGGTTTAGAGTTCTGCAAGAAGGAATTTGAAGAGTTTTGTAAGAGGTGTGGTATAACACGGTAGAAGACTACTCCATACACACCTTAGAAAAATAGAGTTGCAGAAAGAATGAACATAACACTGATGGAAACGGCAAGAAGCATGCTCAGTGGTACCCGGTTAGGACAAGAATTCTGGGTAGAGGCAATGGATACTGCATGTTTCCTGGTTAACATATCACCTTCACCAGCGTTGGAGGATAAGAATCCACATGAGGTATGGATTGGTAAGAAACCCTCTCTTTCACATCTTAGGGTATTTGGATGTGATGCATACGTACATGTTCCAAGGGAGAAAATGACCAAGTTGGATAATAAATCTGAAATGTCCATCTTTATTGGGTATAAGGATGGTTTAAAAGGTTGCAAGCTTTGGAACCCAGAAACAAGGAAGGTTGTGTATAGCCGAGATGTGGTGTTTAGAAAGGTGAAAGATGTTGTTAAACATAAATTAGTACCAAAGGAACTTGATAATATAGAGTTTTAGCTAAAGGAGGAAGAATAAGACTCTACAACATAACAAGATTCAGAAGAGGAAGAGCCACAAACTCCTATTGTGAGAAGATCAATTCGAGAAAGAAGGCAGTCTGAAAGGTATAGCCCATCTGCTTTCTATTCAAATTTTTCATTAACTATTATTGATGATGATCCTAAAACTATCAGGGAGGCAGTGGATTGAGAGGATGGAAAACTCTGGAAGGAGGCCATGGTTGATGAAATGGCATCCTTGCACAAAAATGAGGCATGAGATCTAGTGGAGTTGTCGGCTAGAAGGAAGCCCATTGGGAGAAAATGGGTGTTTAAGAAGAAAAATAATGCAGAAGGTAAGGTGGAGAAATACAAAGCTCGGTTGGTAGCAAAAGGTTATTTCCAGTTGCCTGGAATTGATTTTGGTGATATTTATTCTCTGGTTGCCAAGGTTACTTCTATTAGATTAATTTTATCTGTTGCTATTGCATTTGATTTTGAGGTAGAACAAATGGATGTGAAGACAACATTTCTTCACATGGATCTGGAAGAAGAGATATACATGAAGCCACCTGAAGGATTTGTGGTGAAAGGTAAGAAAGAATTGGTATGCCGGTTAAAAAAGTCTTTGTATGGGTTAAAAAGGTCACCAAGGATGTGGTATCAGAAATTTGATAACTATATACGACTACTTGGCATCACCAGAAGCAAAGAGGATCACTGTGTGTGTTTTAAATTAATTGGTGACTGTGTTATTTATTTGGTCTTGTAGGTGGATGATATGTTTCTAGTCTAAAATAACAAAGAAATTATCCAAGTTTGAAGACCCAACTATTCTCCAAATTCAACATGAAGGATCTTGGTGCTGCAAACTATATTTTGGGCATGGAAATTAAGAGAGATCAGGCAAAGATGAAGCTTTGATTAAACCAGAGGAAGTATGTCGATACAATATTGCAGAGGTTCAACACGTAGGATAGTAAACCGGTGAAGGTTCCTATTCCTATAGATGTAAAGCTATATGTTGAACAGTGTCACAAGACACAAGAAGGAGAGGAGGATATGGCTTATGTTCCATATGCAAGTTTAGTGGGTAGCCTGATGTATGAAATGGTATGTACTAGACCAGAGATTGTGCATGCATTGGGAGTATTTAGAAGGTTTATGTCAAAAAGACGGAAGGATCATTGGACATCAATGAAGTGGGTTTTCAAATATTTGCGTGGCACTAATGATTATGTTTTTTTTCTGCCAAGGAAGACCAGGATTGGACAGAGTTTCAAACATCTGTGGGTTTGTTGATGCAGATTGGGCTGGAGATCTAGATCAAATAAGATCTACAAGTGGGTATGTGTTTATCCTATTTGGAGGTGAATTCAGTTGGATGATTAAAAGACAAAATGTAGTGGCTCTTTTAACTATATGTTGAAATTCAATAAGAAAATTTAAGCACCCACGCCTAGTGCATTAAGCACCTACACTAGGGTGGGTCCCAATGCTATTTTTGGTGCATTTATATTTTAGTTATCCCTTAATTAAGATGGACAATAAACTGTAATCTAGTCTCAAAAATAAATTGTAATAGTTAACTGAGAGTGATAAACTCATTTAGCTCATGGATTTCAAGTTAGAGTTAGTTGGTGAGGCATGTAGAGTAATTATAGTTGTAACAGAGTTCGAAGTGAAGTGGTGCATTAGTTAATGCAGGTTGTAATCATTTTAACTCGGTTAAGTGATTTAAATGCAGTTGTGCTAGTTGTAACTTCTTGATACACTAGTGAGAGATCAAGTGAATTAAATATTAATTAATTCACAATCAATGATCTCACATGTAACTGAGGATTTACTATTATTAGATGCTTGCATGTCAAATCCAGTGGAGACCCAGTTGAGATATAGGTGAAGGGGGAGTTGACTATCAGTTGTAGGATTATTGGGTTGCACCCATGCAACCAAACAACCATTTGAATTCCCATGATACTTGCATAGTCAAGGAAGGCCAAAATTCCTATCTTGGATTGCATTAGGCTCACAGTAATTTGTCACACCGTCCTTACCATTCCCCATCCCGCACAATGGAGGACCCATTCTGTGACCTGTGAACATTGTCATGCCTTGAAATCATCATCAATGCATCCCTCTGAACATGAGCTTCATTTGCCCTTGAGACATCTCCTTGCAAAAGTCATGAAAAATATCCCTTTTGGCATTGGCGCGGGCAAGCAGTTCAGTACTCGCGCCAATGGGAAAATCAATGCAAAGAGGTCGCGCCACCTGGCGCTCTGTCATAGAGCCGTAGTCGTGCCACCCAATTTGGGAGTTGTTTTTTAAATATGGATGGCGGGAGTTGAGTTCTAACAAATTCACAAACCATCACCTATCTTGAGTTGGGAGGTTGGCTGCGGGAGTTCTATGGAAGGAAGTGGTTTTTCCACCTCCCATGGAACCTTCCTTGTTGATAGGGCCCATCCCATAATAATAGGGATCCCAACTCCTCCTTCCCCATCTATAAAAGCTTGCTCAAATCAATGGCAAGCTAGTCTTGAAGTGCCTAAGCTCTGAATCTCCATATTCCCAAGAGCCTTTGTGTTGTAAAGAACCCTCTCTTTCCCTTAAGGCTGACTCAAGTAAGGAGACCATTGTCACGAGACTCTAGAGAGGTTTTCCCTTTCCTTGGCGAGCTTTGCGAGACGTGGACGACTGGAAACCCGTCCGAAGGAGACCGCGACGTCAGAACTTGGTTGTAATCTCTCTTCGCTGGTTATTTAATAGATGATTATGATTATGGTTCCACTCTGTTTTCCATCATGTTAATATGAGTAACGTCCTTTCTGACTGATGTTTAGTTACGTATGCTGGTTTCTATGCTTGTATCTGTTCGTTTCTTCCATGTGCAGGTGTTCATCCACGGAGATCGTGGAGGGATTGTGATCTGCCAAGGCTGAGGAACGGGGACGCTTCTTCTTCAGATCCTAGCGTTGGAATACAGGTAGGCTTCTATCTCCAGCCTTTTCATTCGTAATTAGGAACTTGCGTCATAACATTGTTTGTTTGTTGCTAGACCCCTGCTGGGCTAGTAGGGATCGCCTCTGTCCGCAGAGGGGATTTACCTCCTCAACAAATTGGCGACTCCGCTGGGGATCCAACTTGTTGTTTGATTTGTAAACTATAGACGGAGCCTGAAGTACAGCCAGATAGCCTTCGAAACGCTTCTGCCTTGCATTAGCGGAGTAGATCAACGCTACTTCAGTCAATCTCCGGTTTGGTTTACGGACTGAACAACTTGGAGTCTTTGTCTTGCCTTGTCGTTTGTATCTTGCTTTTCCTTGCTTGATGAACCTTCTGGGTTGGGTTCTTTGTGTGTTTTTGCTTCTTGGATTGCTTAGCTTGCATTGGTCTGTTTTTGGAGTAGCTTGTTTTTAATTTTTGGCTGAGAAACTCGACTGGCGCGGTTTTTAACCCGATAGTCGCGCCAATTGGCGCATGTTGCCTTTGTTCAACCCGCGCCAATTGCTTTCTGGCGCCAGTTTCACACTTACAGTCGCGCCACCCCTGTAAGTTTTTTGAGTTTTCTCATTTTTGAGCTCTCTGAATTTGATCAGTGTTTTTCTTCTTGATTTTCCGACTGCCTGAGTGTGTTGGAGTCCTGTTTGGCTGGAAATTCACCTCTGTCCTTTGGTTGTTTGCTTCTATCTACCGATTTCACGTTTTAAGCCCTAGGTCATCTAGTGGCTTAGTGTATCGAGCCCTCCTTGGGAGTTTTGGTGTTTGAATTGTCATGTCAACTATTTGATTGATTCTCCACATTCTCTGAGTAGTTGTTCATTGTTTTATTGCAATTTTTGGGTGATTGTTCATTTCTTCATTCGAAACTCGTTTGGTCTTGCTTTGGACCTAGATCACACGGTCCATTGGAAGCTTTTGAGTCTTTTCTTTGCTTTGAGAGACTTTGGTCGATTTGGGGATCTGATTGCTTGTGTTGTTGAGTGGAATGTGTTTGTTTCGCTCTCTTAAATATCATTTCTCAAGTTGCTCCATTTGTTTTCAAGTTTGTTTAGTGCATATTAGCCATTAAACGTTGAAAATCAAAAAAAAAATCTCTTATGCTTTTGTTAATTAGTGCAAATTGTGATCTTTTCCATATCGCTAGTGATTAGTGTTTTGAATGAAAAGTTGTCAATTGCATTAGTTGCATTATAGATCTCATTGTTTGGTTTCCGTTCGTTTCGTTTGTGTAAAAGCTCTCAACTCTTCTCTAACTAGTTTTCATCGAACGAAACGTTGCACTGTGGCATATAGCTTTGCATTTAGGAGTCTTTCGAGACACTACATACGATAGGGCCTGGAAATTGAAACTTAATTGAAGATCAACTGTAAAATTTATTCAATTAACCTAAGGCAGCATTGGAACTTAACGAAACATTTTTAGAAGGTCTAGGCTAGAGACGTGTTCCGGCGTCGTTAAACCTAGCAGCTGTCGTTCGCCTGTTGGCTTTAGACAGCGCTAGTACGGACTTGCGCTCCCCGTACCGTCGCGTATATAAAGGGAGACCCCTATAGGTTTGCAATCCTTTATCCACAGGAAGCCGAGTCTGCCGCCTTTTACCCGTGATACACCGAACACAGCATTCGGGGAGACTACCTGCACGCACGGAAAGTCCTTGGTCGATTTCTGTTTCATTTTGAAACCAAGGTGTATATTGCAGTTCACGGCTATCTGGTACACCCTTTGTGCCTAGTTTTTCCTGAGCAGTCATTTGGTCTTTTCTGACTCCCTAAACTTGAAAAGACCGTCAAGCGCTTGTCCTTTCACGCTTGTGTCAACTTTGAAAGAGATAGAGTCATCTTTTTATCGTTTCTCGACTCTTGAAACATGAAACGGTAGAATTTCTTACTTTCCAATGTGGTAAAATTAATCGCCCACGATTTCACACCTATTTAGACATTGCTTGTTGACCGTTTGATCGTGTGTCTTAACTCATTTTCAGCCCGTGTGTGTGTTTGCTCTTTTCTTCTAGTCTTTTGCCACAGTGGCGGAACCATCGGTTTCGTCTACTGGTAGTCCTTACACGGACGATTCTTCAGAAGCTTCTCAGCCTTCTGTTGAACCACAGCAGCCTGTTGTTTCCGAGTTTCCTGACGGGGGACCGGTTCTCGCCGAGCAACCCTTTGGAGGACCGGTTGAGTTCAATTGGCCCTCTTCGGACCCTGTGTCTAAAATTGAGATTAGGAGCTGATTTCCTTTCTCTTACATCGGGTTCACCGTTTGTTGCTGCTGTTTTTCCTCCTAGTCCTCGCCGTCTTTTGCGTGATTTAATGGCAGGATCAACCATGAGTGATTCTGGTGAGGAAATTCCGGGGTCTGATGACTATCAGCGCATCCCTCGTAGATTGTTTGAGGGAGACGGCTCCGAGCTGGCTACCACGTCGTCAGCCAGTCCTTCTTTACCACAGGGATACAGATCTCTAGGTCAGATCATTTCAGCTGCAGCCTCTATGGGGATATCATCTCCCGCGTCGAGACCAACTGCCACTACACCCGGGGTGTCCCCTTCGACGCCCGTCACTTCTGTTCCCGTTCGGCCCACTGTTTGTGTGGTTGCCTCTTCTTCTGTTGTCTCAGCATCTGCTACTAGGGCTGGGCCAACTCCTGAAGACGTTTACCTAGCTACTGTTATACCGGAGAATATCTCTCCGGAGGAGTATCGGTTGTTTTTACAGCAGCCGAACGCCGGAGCTGGACAAGTTCCCCAAGATCCTTATCGATCCTTCTTTTCGCACTATGCACAGGATGGCACTCCGGTGTATATGTTCCCAGGTCAGTTTGACGAGCATGGGGAGGTTTTGCGCCTTCCTGCTCCTGAGGCTTATCTATATGCTCAAGGTTTACCATACAACCAGGCTTACAACCCACAGGGACAACCCTTTCAGGGCCAACCTGCGGGCCAACCTGGCTATTTGTATGACCCACAGGGACAGCCCATCCAAGGCTACCCTGCGGGCCAGCAAGGGCCATTATACAATCCGCAAGGACCATATTATAGCCCCGCTGGTCAACCTGCTCAACCTCAGCTAGGGTATCAACCGGGACAAGCCTATGGTCCTGGGGGGCAAATCCAGCCGTCTTTACCAATGCAACCGCAGTATCCTGCTGTTTCTAACATTGCATATCAGCCAGGACCACCCTATGGTTCTCGTTTCAGTCAAACCTGTTTTCGCCATAAGCACCGGTCCCGTTCCTCCACCTCGTGCGCCCGGCTCATCCGCATAGCTTGTCCCGCCCTCCAAAGCCACGACGATCCGCGCAACCTGGGCTCACTTACAACCAAGTCACACAAGAACCAACATCGTCATCGCGCCAAGCCAACACATTCAGCCAGCCTCACTGGTCAACCTGCTGTCTGATTCAGATGCTTCCTCTCATCTGGTTTACATCGTCACAGCCTCATTATTCAAGAATCACAAAGAAATTAACCAATACTGACCTACGCATCAGCTCCCGCACAGTCTACTTATCACACTTACTCATCCCGGGAATGGTTGTCCTCATGGTCAGTCTCAACCAAACTATAACCACCCTGGAGGCTCTCAGTATTATCCTCCTCCACCCGGCTCTACCTACGCTCAGCAGCCAAATCCAAATGCTGCTTATATAGGGCAGACACCTAATCAGGGCCCAAACCCTGGTTATCAAGCCCCGCACTATGGTTACCAGCAGCCAAATCAGTCTGGTTATACGAACTATGCCCCCTACGGTCAGAATCCTGCGGGACAGAACCCGTGGGGGCAGGGATATTCACAACCATCGTGGAGCACAGGTACCGGACCTTATCCTGGGACTGGCATGGTAGTTAACCCTCCATTGCCGTTCCTGGCTACCTTGGAACTGCCGGACGTTTCAAAGTTGACCAATGATCTGATTGCACACAATCCGTATTGGCCTCCGGTTCCCACCAAGATACCAGGTGATTGTCCCAAGTTTGAGGGCAAAGCTGGCGAAGACCCCCAGGCGCATGTGATGACGTATCACCTCTGGTGTTCGTCTAACTCTTGGACCGACGATTCGATTCGTCTGCGTCTTTTCCAGCGTACTTTAACAGGAGCTGCTGCTAAGTGGTACATAGAGTTATCCCGTGGTATTTTTCAGGATTTCAACTCGTTAGCTATGGCTTTCCTCACGCATTTCCAGTTACCAGTCCGGTATGAGACTGGGACGCACCTCCTGTCTTCCCTGAAGCAGGACTCGGCCACTCACATCTCGGATCACATCCATGAGTGGTGGCGCCGTCGTCGACTGATCAAGTTTCACATACCTGATCAGATTTTGACTCACTGGTTCACCACCTCCTTTGTGAATAAAATCGCTCAGGATATCGCGATGGGAGCGTGTGTGACGGAGGAACAAGCTATCGCACGTGCCCAGTACCTGGATCTTGTCTATTCGCAATCTGGCACGCTTTATGACATCTTGACTGATGCTCCACGGCCCAGAACCACTAAGGCTCCGCCTACCCCTACGGTGGATGGTGTCATTGGTTCCGTTTCTCAAAATTCGAAGAAGTCTTCGAATGGGAAGCAGAAGGCTAATTCTTCCAACAATACCTCTGCTAATCCCGCTTCATCCGATTCTGGTAAAACCGCGGAGGTGAATGCCGTCCAGGCCAATCCTGCGGACAAATCCTCCAAGGGGAAGAAGAAGGGCAAAGGAAAATCAAAATCTGATGCCCCAAAACCGGAATCTAAATCTCGAACTGAGGATGGCTCACAACGTAAGCCGAAATTTCCTTGCCTCATCTGTGAAGGTGACCATTATACTAAGGATTGTCCACGACGATCCGAAATCAGTCAACTTCTTAAAGGCTCAAAGGGAACTCCGGCTGTTTTAAAAGAGCCATTTCCATCTCAGCAGACCCAGATGGTCGAACAGGCGTCACCATCTGCACCGTTTGGGTCTCAGGTTTTCATGATGAAGACTAATGCACCTATCACTATCGCTACGTGATCGAAAGATTACAATGAACCGCGGCAGGCACCCGGGAAGGCAGTTGCGGATGGGCCGCCTCCCCCACCTGCCTCCGGTCCATTGGAAATCGAGAAGCCGACTCTCGAACCCGTTGTGAAGCCACCTCCCAAGGGTGTTCTTCGAAGATCCTCTTATAATCCAAATGCTCGTGCCGCTCAACATTACAGTATCGTTGAGGATCTGGCACAGGCGCCATGTGCCATGTCTGCACTTGAGGTTCTTCAAAGTTGTCCTTCACAACGGAAGGCTTTACTGTCTGCCATCGGTGGTATCGATCCCGCCGACTCGAGCCTTCTCACCTTCGATCTGGAGAATTTTACTCCCCGGCTTCCACATCAAATCGCTTTGGTCATTCAAGTCGGGATTAACGGTCTCAACATTCATAGGGCCGTCGTAGATGAGGGTGCATCTACCTGCGTTATGTCCTCCGCTTGCTGGAAGGCCATTGGCTCTCCGGCCCTGTCGTCATCTCCCAATGCCCTCGAGGCATTTGATGGTCGGGAGTCTAAACCCCTGGGAGTTCTCGAGAGTCTTGCGATCACATTACAGGGAAAAACTGTCAACGTGGAAGTGGAAGTGGTTGACGCTAAACTCAACTACAATATACTTCTTGGCCGCAGCTCGACCCATGCCATGCTCTGCGTGCCGTCTACCATCTTTCGATTCATTAAGTTTCCCCACGAGGGCAAGATTGTCACGGTAGATCAGTTGTCATTTTTCACCTCTAGCTCTGAGAACAACGTGCCATACGTGGATCAAATTCCGAATCCCCCAGACAGCATAGGACCTGGTCTTTTCAAAGACCCGGTTCTCATGGGTATATTCCCCGCACCGCCACCGAATACCGCTCAAGTCAACATGTTGTCCAGGACTGATGACCCCTGGCTTATTCCTACACCTGAGCAGGTATATGAGTTTGGAGAATCCATGCCTTTAACGCTGGTAGAGATCAGCTACTGTGAGATTGTTGCCGCATCGGATCCTCCACCTCCTCAGCATGCTCCGATGAGCATGGCTCTTGACGTCTACTCACAATCCCCCTGGCTTGGTCAGGCTGATTCACCTGATCCTCTTAGAGAGACTTTTCCTTCAGATGAGGCTATCATTGAAACTATGTCTCTCGAGGAGCTGCCCTGGGGCGATGGACATCATCGCTCCTCGTTTATGCCCAGCTTGGGGGCAATGACTGATTGTCTGGAGCGTTATGCTACTCAGGTTCCTTCCCCTCCTCTTCAAACACTGATCTTAATGCACGGGGTCTTTTCGGAGGGTAATCTGAGTAACATTACTCAAACTGTTCCAATCAACATCTCCGTTAAACCGGGGATTGTTGAGAACATTCATGTGGGTGTGACTTGTTCTCCCGAGGAGATTCAAGTCTATACTGAGCTTTTCAAAGAATTCAGAGATGTTTTCGCATGGTCTTACGAGGAAATGCCGGGAATTGATCCGAGTATTGTCGTGCACGAAATTCCAACCTACCCAGGTGCGAAACCCGTGCGCCAACGCTTACGTCCCATGCATCCTCGGAAAGCCGCCGCCATCAAGGCAGAAGTTGAAAAACTTCTGAACGCGAGTTTTATTTATCCTATCCCCCTTACAGAATGGGTGTCCAATATCGTCCCTGTTGATAAAAAGCAGGGTACAATTCGAGTCTGTGTGGATTATCGCGATATCAATCGCGCCTGTCCTAAGGATAATTATCCCACTCCGTTCATCGACCAGATCATCGACGAATGTGCCGGGAGTGAGATCTATTCCTTAATGGACGGTTTCTCAGGCTATAACCAAATCAATATTGCACCTGAGGATCAACATAAGACCACATTCATCTATCCGTGGGGCACTTTCGCGTACAAAAAACTCCCGTTCGGCTTAAAAAACGCTGGCGCCACGTTTCAGCGTGCGATGTCCTACGCTTTTCATGATATTCGCCATATTGTCCAGCCTTATCTGGACGACTTGCCAGCCCATTCGGGTAAGCGAGAGGACCATCCTGAGCATCTCCGCCAGATATTCCTTCGTTGCAGATGCTACAATATCAGGCTCAACCCTCATAAGTGCGTCTTCTGCGTTGATTATGGCCGTCTTTTAGGCTTTATAGTCTCGAAAGACGGAATTCGCCTTGACCCTCTAAAGGTTGAGGCCATCGTAAATCTCCCATCACCCTCCTCCCTGTATCAGTTACAGAGTCTACAAGGGAAAGCGAATTTTCTTAGGCGCTTTATCCCGAATTATGCCGAGGTGGCCAAAGGATTCACTCGTTTGTTAAAGCGGAATGTTCCCTTTCACTGGGACGAAATTGCTCAGGAATCCTTTGAGAAGCTGAAGACATTGCTAGTCAATGCTCCGTTGCTTCGTCCTCCGGACTACCACCGCGACTTCACTTTGTATCTAGCCGCCGCATTTAGCACCATCGCCATGGTCTTGGTGCAGGATGATGATAACGGTGATGAACATGTTGTTTATTACCTGTCTCGGAACCTTCTCGACCCGGAAACGCGTTATGCACATGTCGAGAAGTTGGCCTTAGCAGCAGTACATGCCGTACAACGCTTTCGCCATTACATCCTTTTGCGCACGATAACAGTGATTTCAGACTGTAACCCTATGACGTATATTCTTTCAAGACAACTACTAGGGGGCAAGTACTCCAAATGGATCGTGATCCTGCAGGAGTTTGACTTGGAGTTTACCACTGCCAAGTCAACTAAATCACTGGTCTTCGCGGATTTGATATGTTCTCTCCCTACGGACTCTGTTCCCTCACACTCAGAAGATCATATACCGGACGAAACGTTGTTTCTTATCGACACTCGTGATCCTTGGTATGGTGACATTATAGTGTATCTTCAGACCGCGACATTTCGGTCTGAGTTGGATAAAACTGCCCACCGTCGGATTCGGCACCAGTCCCAACCCTACCGTATCGTAGGAGATACCTTATATCGCATTGGAGTAGATTCGGTGCTCCGACGATGCCTTACCTTGGAAGAGGCTGAGAAAGTCTTGAACGACTGCCACAGTGGCGCCTGTGGCGGACACATGTCCGGGTATGCTACTGCCCAGAAGATTCTGCGGGCAGGTTATTTCTGGCCTTCCATATTCAAGGATTGTATCACTGCAGTCCGTAAATGCCATCCGTGCCAGATTTTTCAGCGCAAGATGCGCACGCCGCCATTGCCTTTGCATCCCGTTATTACCATCGGCCCTTTTGCGAAATGGGGCGTAGATTTTATGACGTGTAACCCTCACTCGGCCGGGGGGCATGCGTATATCATTGTCGCCGTCGACTACTTCACTAAGTGGGCCGAGGCGATGCCTACACTAGCTGCTGACGGGAAAACGGTTGCTTCATTTATATTCAACCACGTTATTGCACGATTCGGGGTTCCTCAAGCCATCGTCACTGATCATGGTACTCATTTCCGTGATTACATGATGACGGAGCTGACTTCAACGTTGGGCTTGCGTCACGACAGCTCAACACCATACTACCCTCAAGCGAATGGTCAGGTTGAAGCGGTGAACAAGGTTTTGGTCACCATGCTTCAGCGAATAGTTGGGATTCATAAATCCAATTGGCATCTCCAACTGTTCTCAGCTCTCTGGGCATACCGAACATCTGCTAAGAGTGCAACCGGGTTCACACCTTTCCAATTGGTGTACGGTCTGGAAGCTACTCTGCCGGTTGAATGTGAAATTCCTTCGCTTAAATTAGCGGTGGAGCTCTTACCGGATACCTCCCCTGAGGAAGAACGTCTTCTGTATCTCGAACGATTGGATGAAACCCGTCGACTAGCTGCTTTGATCATCGAAGCACAAAAGAAGAGGGTCAAAACTCATTTTGATCAAACTGTTTCTCCCCGTTCTTTCATCGAAGGAGATCTCGTCCTCTTGTACGATCAGGCACATGATAAGCTTGGAGCCGGTAAACTCCAGCCTATGTGGCACGGTCCCTATATAGTAAAACGCGTTTTGAAAAATGGGGCCTACGAGCTTATAGATTATGAAGGAGTTCCGCTGGCGCAGCCCAGAAATGGGCTGTACCTTAAAAAGTACTACGCCTGAAGTGATTTCTTGGTGTGGTGTGTGTACATAGGTGTGTGATTGTCATTTGTGTGCATAGTGTGGTGTGCTTTGTAAACATCTTTCTGCTGATCGGGTCTTCCTGGTTGTGCAGATGTCTATTCATCCATTTTTTGGTTTCGCGGATGGTGCCTCCCGCAGTACCAGGAATCTGTCTTCAGCAGCCTGGGTAATCTATGATCCTGCTGGTGAGTTGATTGACCTGCAAGGAGTGTGTCTAGGACGTACCACGAACAACATCGCGGAATATAGTGTTGTGTTAGAATTATTAACCGAGGCGGTAAACCTTGGTATCCGTGAATTGCTCGTGTATCTAGATTCGCAACTTGTAGTGTTACAACTGAACGGACACTATTCGGTAAGAAACCCGTCCATATTACGTCTGTATTTGCGTATTCGATTATTGGAAAGGAATTTTGACTACATTACATATCATCATATACCCAGGCATTTGAATACATTAACAGATGCAGTAGCAAATTTGGTATTAGACAGACATTTGCGCAATTTATAAATCATCATCACATGTAAAGAGAGACTCATCCAGAAATAGATGTGTATATATATAGATATCGAAATGTTTACATAGAGTGTGTCACATAAAACTCAAAAAATATACATAATCGTCTTAGTACATCCTGAGACACTATGTCTCTCAAAAATAGGTGTGGCATAAATCCTAAGGACTAATCCGCATGGTGCTCATGGTAGCACGTCACTGCACGCACTAGGCGCCTCAGGATTCGGTGGATCCGGTTCGGAACTCCCACCGTGTGGCGCTGGTATGCCATCGGTACATCTGATAGTCGGGCATAGTCTGGGATCCCATGGGCAATCCCCTCGAGGTTCTGGATCAGTTCCTCTCCTCCGGGGCCTTCCCTCTGGATCTCAGGGGCGAGTTGTGTCCTCCGGAAGATAGGAGACATCCCGGTTGGTCTCTCGGGTCCTACATCTGCATACATATATAATTGTGTTAAGACAAATGTGTATTAACAAAAAAACATATAAACATAAAATCAAAAATATGAGGTCTTACCCAGCTCCTCGTCCCAGTCGTCTCCTTCTGGTAGTGGGAGATCTGGGTCCCCGGTAAAGTCAGTTCCCGAATAGGGCCAATCCTCCACGACGATCAGTTGGCGCCGTAGCCACCTAAAGAACTCTGGCCTCCAGGACATCTGTTGGCCACCTCCAGATCTGGGCATCAGTGCTGCCCAGCGAGCCATTCGTGGCTCTCGTGGTATCGGACTCGCCACTGCGGCCCCTTGGCCCTGGAAGATTGGTATGCGTTCCAGAATGAACGATACCAAGATGGAACCATAACCAAACTGTTTCAGTTTCCCCTGTTTGCACCTTGTGAGCTGCCTTTTCATGTTGATGGTTACTGCTTCTGCCCAGTTGAACAGTAAAGGACCCATGCATTCTGAGGCCAGCAGGAGTTGAGTCTTCGTGGCCTCGTGTGGAGCCTGCGACCCAGCAGCCCGCGTAATGGTATGGAGAACTACTCTCAGTGCTAGGTCAGGGATAGTATGGATGTCAACCTTCTTGCTCCCCGATCCTGTTTGTGCCCCTCGGCACACCCGTGCCATTACTTTTTCCATCTTCTCCCCGGATGGTCTGCTTCCAGTCAGTACAGGGATTGGACCTCTGCGGGACAATCCGGTAATGAAATAAACATCAGTGACCTCCAATTCTAACACCTGGTCTCGTAGCCTGAACACTTGTTCATTTTCATCCCAGATGCTGATTAGATATTGGAGGAGCTCGAGCTGAGCTCGTAAACATGGCGTGAGGAAGAAATTCTTCAATCCATAGTCTCTAAGTGCGTTCATGCAAGCTTGGATTTGCATGGCCTGTTCATCCTCGTCTCCGTGCTCTCGTTCCTTCCATTCGATTGCCATTTTGAGTGATTATCTGCATTCACATGGTCAAAAACCCCTGATTAGATCTTTGATGAGCTTCAAATTCCAAGAAATTTGGTTTAAATACCGAAATTTTGGGCGAAATTTAAGGTTCGGCCGCTGGCGCGGCTGTTTTGCGAACAGTCGCGCCACGTGGCGCGAGCCCTTTACAAAAAAGAGCTCATTGGCGCGGGTCCGTGCCCGATACCCGCGCCAATGGGCCCGGCCCTAAAATTTTAAAAATGCCCATGCAAGACTGATTCTTAAAGGGAAATCATTAAAAAATGAATGAAAATGTAGAGCAAGGGAGCGCCTTTTACCTGTGACAGACGAGAAGCTGAATGGTTGCCTGGATTGGTCGCAATCGTCGACGGAAATTTCTGCTCCAAATGGACCACTGTTGTTTTCTACCAAGGTAAATAGTAAAAGTAATTTTATTTTTACCAATTAGACATATTTATAACTTTTTCGACGTTAAATGAGTTTTAAAAGTTATTTTTATCAAATATTTGCATATGTTATGTCGAAAATGGATTTTACGCTTGCTTGGTATGTGCAGCGACAGGTTTTTGCGACTTAAACGATGGAAACGAGTTGTATTTTATACTTTTTCGGACTCGGTAAATACACAAAAAAGTCACTTTGGAGTCATCTTTCAGCTCTTTTCTGACTCTCTAAACATGAAAAGATTGCCGAGGCCCTTGTCGTTTCGATCTCGTTAAAATGGACACGAATCGACATTCACCCAGTATAAGTTTAACCCTTTTTCGGGCTGGGATGAATTGATTACGAAAAAGGAATACCCTAGCCTATCGCGACTAGGAGGTTTTCCCGGATATTGTTTTCTACCTTTTCGGATCTGGGAAACTATTTACGAAAAGGGACTTGTGGAGTTTTCTTTTCCGCTGTCTTTTCAAACTCTCTAAACATGAAAAGACGCCGAGTTCTTCCTTTGTCAGACTCGTTAAACCCTGATGACATTGGATTCCGTCGAAATGACGTTCTCCGAGTTTCTCCTTCCTAGAACTCGTTAAATGCACTAGGATGGATTCGCCCGAAGGGCGGACTTATATCACAAGCATATGCTATCCCCTTCAAGCTTGTTATCAAAAATAATTGGGGTACTCGCCAGAAATGGTGGGGGAAAAAATGGAACCATCATCGTTGTCGTCGGCAGTATGTCGCTCTTGAACATGGCACTTGTCTGCATCCGTGTCGGGTTGGGGACATCTCATCTCGTTGCTTCACTATGCCTCCATGGGTTTGGGTAATCTCTTTTGACCTCTCATCTGTTCACTGCCTCGTCACCATGACCTCTGATCCGTTGATGTCAAATACTGCCAAGTCCACTGTCGTGTCGTTCATGTGTTCAAGAGAAGTTGGCCTCTGCAAATATCAACCTTCCTCTATTTCTCATACGATCCTGATTCACAACAAAACATCATGTTCCTCTGTCTCGTGTCGATGATGTGGGAATCATTATGGCCCACCTTCGATCAAGGTCACTTCCTGTCGACTTCAACTCATTATCCGGGAAGTTGGTCTAGAGACTCCTGATGGTACCTTGGAGCCTGCATGCCTCAATGGCAGGTTCGTCGCATTCGACGTGAAGTTTACATCATTGACTTCCAATCGAATGATTCTGCGGGTGTTCGATGTCAACTCATTTGTTCACACGCCGTAGATTGTACCTGTAGTACCTTGGGGACCATTGTCATTATTGGTGGTTTCTCTCGCGTCTGTTAACAGCTTTCATCATTGGCTGGTAATCAGACAATGTTCTTGCATGTTCGACATCAGCTCACATATTCACATGCTCGAAATTGTACTTGTTTGGGTCGAGATGGAGCGCAAGACCCTGGATTGTGTCTGTTGTAATCCAGGCTGCGATTGTGGATTATTATCATTATGTACATGACTCACTTACTGGATGGCTGCGACCATACCTGAGTCTATTGGTTTGATCTTAGTTGGATGGCTGCGCCCATACCCTAGATCCGGATTATAACATACTCTGTTTCGGATGGCTGCGTCCATACCACTTTTACATCATGTACTTGAGATATCAGTTGTATCTTTCTGCGCAGGTTTTCCGACGGCGGGCCTTCAGTTGAACATGTTCTCGTAAAGCATTTCACCCCTCTCCCTCTCGGGCCTCATACTTTAGGGGGCATCTGTTACACAGTAATTTGTCACCGTCCTTACCATTCCCCATCCCACACAATGGAGGACCCATTCTGTGACCTGTGGACATTGTCATGCCTTGAAATCATCATCAATGCATCCCTCTGAACATGAGCTTCATTTGCCCTTGAGACATCTCCTTGCAAAAGTCATGAAAAACATCCCTTTTGGCATTGGCGCGGGCAAGCAGTTCAGTACTCGCGCCAATGGGGAAATCAATGAAAAGAGGTCGCGCCACCTGGCGCTCTGTCATAGAGCCGTAGTCGCGCCACCCAATTTGGGAGTTGTTTTTAAAATATGGATGGCGGAAGTTGAGTTCTAACAAATTCACAAACCATCACCTATCTTGAGTTGGGAGGTTGGCTGCGGGAGTTCTATGGAGGGAAGTGGTTTTGCCACCTCCCATAGAACCTTCCTTGTTGATAGGGCCAATCCCATAATAATAGGGATCCCAACTCCTCCTTCCCCATCTATAAAAGCTTGCTCAAATCCATGGCAAGCTAGTCTTGAAGTGCCTAAGCTCTGAATCTCCATATTCCCAAGAGCCTTTGTGTTGTAAAGAACCCTCTCTTTCCCTTAAGGCTGACTCAAGTAAGGAGACCATTGTCACGAGACTCTGGAGAGGTTTTCCCTTTCCTTGGCGAGCTTTGCGAGACGTGGACGACTGGAGACCCATCCGA
This sequence comes from Pinus albicaulis, assembly GCA_034641835.2. NCBI lineage: Eukaryota > Viridiplantae > Streptophyta > Pinopsida > Pinales > Pinaceae > Pinus > Pinus albicaulis. The sequence continues at coordinate 1,686,534,590 of CM076584.1, forward strand.
AGGAGACCGCGACGTCAGAACTTGGTTGTAATCTCTCTTCGTTTATTATTTAATAGATGATTATGATTATGGTTCCACTCTATTTTCCATCATGTTAATATGAGTAACATCCTTTCTGACTGATGCTTAGTTACGTATGCCGGATTTTATGCTTGTATCTGTTCGTTTCTTCCATGTGCAGGTGTTCATCCGCGGAGATCGTGGAGGGATTGTGATCTGCCGAGGCTGAGGAACGGGGACGCTTCTTCTTCAGATCATAGCGTTGGAATCTAGGTAGGCTTCTATCTCTAGTCTTTCATTCGTAACTAGGAACTTGCGTCGTAACATTGTTTGATTGTTGCTAGACCCCTGCTGGGCTAGTAGGGATCGCCTCTGTCCGCAGAGGGGATTTACCTCCTCAACAACATTCATTAGGGATTGTGCAAGCAAGGTAGGTTATCTGGAGGCAGTAAATTGGCTAAGTATTGGTTAGTTTTTGTAATGGCAATGTGAGACAATTAAATGAGTACTAGAGGGCTCTTGTCAAAATATTTTTTGTATGTATTTGTTTCATGATCCATGTTGAATATAAAATAGAAGATAGTGGGGTTTTGAGCAGCAAGCTTTCCCCGGGAAATTATCTATTTTGTGGTTTTATTTGATTCTTATTTACTTCATGTGATTGCCGATTGTGTTTTTTAATTCTGCAAAATATTTGTAGAAGCGATTTAGTATTTAACTTTAGTACATTGTTAGATCAGGTGAATCCAAGACATACATGCATGTTGTATCATTTCTACATGGTATCAGAGCACAAGAAATCACAACTATGAAGTGTGAAGGAGGATCTGAGTTTGTGACTGGATAGAATTTGAATTTGCAGAAAGAATTTCTTGGTGCTACAGTTGATCCAGGATCGAAATGGCTTTCAATGGCTTGAGGTTGGAGTATGCACTCGAGGGAAGCTCAAACTATATTGCTTGGAAGGACAAGATGGAGGCAGTACTCGAAGACAATGGCTTGAAGGAATTCATTGACAATGATGTTCCTAATCCCTCGGTGACAGATGCTGCAAATCTTGATGCATGGCAAAAGAAAGTGGCAATGGTGGGGAGGATCTTGTTAGAGGGAGTACGAGACCACATTGTCTCAAGCCTCCATGGGAAATCCACACCATATGCAATGTGGAAGGCTTTGACGGATCTATTCCAGAGCAGCAGCGACCATAGGAAATTGGTGCTCAAAGATAAACTCCAGAATATCAAGATGGAGAAGGGTGACTCCATACCAAAATATCTAAAAAAATTTGTCCAATGTCGGGATGAACTAGGGAACGTTGGTATAACAGTCGCTGATGGTGATTTGGTGAGCTTGGATCTCCTAGGACTTCCCAAGAGTTGGCATAGTTATCAAGACTCTGTCAATGGAAGGGAAAAATTTCTAGATTGGGAATGATTGTGGTCAGATTTGGTGCAGGAAGAGTTTAGACGGAATGCCAGAGATGGATCTTCATCTAAAAATGAAGATGAAGAAGATGGAAGGGGAAGAAATTCCATTAAAAAATCCAAGTCCAAGAATGGCAAGAAGTAGGACATGTCCAAGGTGAAGTTTTTTCACTGTCATAAGCATGGGAATTTTGCTACTAACTGTCCAAAAAAGAGGAAGAATGAGAAGGCTGGAGAATATGTAGTTGGTGAGGCTTTGACCTCGCAATTTGACCTTTCCTTCTCATTGATTTCATGCATGGTGTCAAGTGCATTGGAATATGTGTGGTATTTGGATATTGGCGCTTCCTTTCACATGACGGGAGACAAGGAACTTTTCAGTGACTTGGAGGAGAAGGATCTCCAGATGCATATTGAAATAGGCGATGATAGGCGAAACAGTGCTGCCGGGATTGGTACCATTACCTTCCAGAGGCAGTCAAGTAAACCCTTTCAATTAAAATATGTAATGCATGTACCAAGTTTGAAGAAAAAATTAGTCTCAGTCGCAATGTTGGAGGATAGATGCCATAATGTTGTTTTTAGTGAAGGAAAATCTTTCCTATGACACAAAACAATAGGACAAGCCAAGAGGATATGGATTTGAGTTAAGAATCTCTACAAGATGGAGGTAGATGGTTGCGCAGCAATTATGGGCAAGGTGGATCAAGTGGTGAGCCGAGATGAGGGTGGATTATGGCACAGAATATTGGGCCATCTTCACCATGGAGCCTTAAAAGTCATGCAATAGATTTCTATTGGTCTTCCTAGGGGTACACTATGGGAAAACATGTAAAGTCCACATTTCATGAGAAGGAGAACCAAGATTTGGGGATCCTTGAGAGAGTTCACACAGACGTGTGTGGACCATTCTTTGTTACTTCGATAGCAAAACATAAGTACTATGTAATATTTGTTGATGAATTTTCTTGTAAGTGTTGGATCTTCTTGATGCATAAGAAAGATCAGAAATTCTCTAAGTTTCTTGAGTTTAAGGCACTGGTGGAGAAGAGTCGAGGAAGCAAGTGAAGGCTTTTAGGAGCTATAATAGTGGAGAATACATCTCTAACGAATTCAAGAACTTTTGTAGCAAAGAAGGAATTCGAAGAGAACTGATAACGCCTCATAACCCATAGCAGAATGGGGTCGTTGAAAGAAAGAACAGAACGATTATGGGTGCCGCAAGAGCGATGTTGCATGATCAAGGCCTATCGATGCATCTGTGGGCGGAAGCATGCAACACTGTGTTATTTGTGCAGAACCTTTGTCATCATAGGATACTTGGCATGAGTACACTTGAAGAGGCTTTTACTGGTAAGAAATCTGATGTTTCACACTTTAAGATTTTTGGCTCATCTGTTTATGTGCATGTGACCAAAGATGCCAGGAAGAAGCTGGAACCGATAGCTCAAATCAAGATTTTTGTGGGGTACACTAAAAGACCCCATAATTATTGTGTGTATTTTCCAAACAACAGAATGATTGTTGTGTGACGAAATATAAAATTTGATGAGGAGAAATCCATGTGGTTTTCCCTTGAGAGGGAGATGGACTTACATGTAGAGGAGGAATTGTTGGTTCCCAAGGATGAGCCTCAAAATGTGGATCAGTCACATGTGGAGGATCATGGAGTGGAGGAAAACACTCGTGCAGAGCCATCCATCAGAAATGGCAGAAGGTGTACCACGAAAGCTGATAGATTGAGACTTGATGCTGCAAAGAATGTAGGAGCCCCTACTTCAGAGCACATATAAATATAGTCTCTTGAATAATTTGCTGGATACATGGCTCTTATGAGAAAATGTATTGTGATTGAACCATATTCCTTTCAGGAAGCAGTGCAGCAACCAACTTGGGTTAATGCAATGGTGGAGGAGTATGACTCCATTGTCAAGAATAGTGCATGGGAGATTGTCCCAAGACTGGTCTACAAATCAGTTGTTGGATCAAGATGGATCTACAAGGTAAATCAAGTTGTTGATGGGAGTGTGGAGAAATAAAAGCCCAGATTTGTGGCTCGAGGATTCTCACATATCTAGGGGATAGATTATGATGAGACTTTTGCACCTGTTGCAAGGTACTCTTCCATAAGATCCATCCTTGCACTCTCAGTGCAGATGGGTTGGTGCATTCATCAAATGGACGTGAAAACCGTGTTTCTTAATAGGATCATTGAGGAAGAGGTGTACATAGAGTAGCCTGAAGTTTTTGAGATCTTCAACAGTGATTTTCATGTGTGCCGACTCAAAAGAGCACTGTATGGGCTGAAGCAAGCACCCCATGATTGTACACTCGGATAGACAACTATTCCAGTGGATTGGGCTTCACCAAAAGTGAAGCAGATGCAAACCTGTACTAGATTGTGGTTGAGGGTAATCTATTGATGATTTTTCTTTATGTTGATGATCTCATTTTGACTGGTGATGAGTAGTTGATAAACTCATGCAAGAGGAGGATCTTGCAAGGGAGTTCAAAATGAAAGACATGGGACTCCATTATTTCCTTGGATTGGAAATATGGCAGCGGGATGGTGAAATTTTTGTGTCTCGAGGAAATTATGCAAAGGAGATATTGGGTAAGTTTAACATGGATAGTTGTGAATCCATGGATACTCCTTTTCCAAGACATTGGAGGAAAGAGGATGTTAATTTTGGAGAGGTAGTGGATGCTACTTGTTTGTGCTCAACCTAGTCTCCTAAATTGAGTTCATTTAATTGTCAACCAGGGTTGGTAAACTGCTGAAGTGAGGTGCATTGTATGTGCCTAGGTGTTTGTTTCTTACTGCGTTGTGTTTAGTGTTTTATGATGTTTTTGGTCTTTTTATGGTTTTATGCTCACAAGGGAAAGAACTAAATGCTGGTGGAAAGAAGCTACTGGTTAAAAACAGAGTGAAGCCTAATTTGTTGATGACAAATGACAAATGCAAATGCTGAGACAGAACCAAACCTAAACTATGACTTAGCAAAATACAAAGCTTGATAATGACTTCAAGAAAATAAATCACAACATGAACTTAACTTGTCCAATTCTTTCATTAAAGATATTTTGGAAGAGCTTGAGAAATGGGAAGCTAAGTGTAAAAATTCTCCTAACTAAACAATTAAACAATCAACTTATAATGATACAACATCTCATCCATGATTAAAGGTTTGTTGAAACATATTTGGAAAAGAACATTTGTAACATCATAAGATCTATACTCTAAAACTAGCTCCTAATTCTATTCTGCAATTTAGTTTAACACCACTAAACCTCACTCAAAAGTTATAGATTTCCTTTTAGAATAGTCTTTTGAGGAAAGGCTTGTTTGTGAAATGGTAAAAAGGTTTCAAAAGTACTTCAGGCCTTATACTGATACTATCTTCTGTCTAGATGATTATGAGTTAATATAGGTTTAGAACAAAAGAAGTTTTTGTAAATAATGAAGGCCGTGGTATTTAAGTTTAACAACTAATGCAATTTAATATGCAATGGATGGCAACTAAACGTGGAATGTAAAAACAATGAGCTAATCTAGAACTGAACTAGAGTGCTACTAGTCCACAATAAACAGTGCTAAACTAACAAGCCATTATCAAACTTGAAATGAAATAACAGAGCATGAATTAAATGCAATTTGCCTCCGGAGTGCCCTAACTAAGTTATCATGCAATTAATCTATGGGATTCTACAGCCTATTTCGTTCATCATGAATGGTATTTTGGAAGAGCTTGTTAGAACAATCCTGGCTGTACAATTCAATGCAATTGAATACAAACATGAAAACTGAAAGCAAATACAATTAAAAACTAAGACATCACAACTATTTCCTACTCATTGTTATGATGTTTTGGAAGAGCTTTTTAAGAGTAAGATCAGCTATGCTACTTAGTGTAAACAAGCAACTAAATCCTACAGTATCACAGTCATGCCTTAGTCATCATAATGATATCTTGGAAGAGTTTACTAGAGTAAGTTTTAACTGTGATAATGAACGAAAGGAATTGCAAATAAAATCTATAACACTACAGCCATTTCTCATTCATTATAATGATCTTTTGGAAGAGTTTCTTAGAACAAGTATAGCTATAATGACTAATGAAATTAACTATGAATGCAAACTTCAAAAACTTGAAAACGAACTAAGATACTTATCTAAATTGCGAAAGTAAAGCCGCTCAGGAGGCAGGGGCCCTCTACCACCAGAGTAGCACGAAATCTAACTCAAGATCAACTCAACGCGTTCAAAGAAATGTTGTCTTCTTCATTAAAGGAAAATAACTTAAAACAGAGTATCCTCGGTCTTCAGAAATATAGCAGTCAATCCACGAAATCTAATCAAAATCTAGAACTTGTCTCTCGGTTTCCCGAGTACATTTATAACAAATATTCATAACAGAACTTGAGATAATACGGGAATCATTGTCTTTTCATATCAAAATCGTACTAGAACTCTAAAGATGGCAGCGTAAAGTGACAAAGGACATCTGGACTGTCCTTGTCCTATTAGGAGTCTGCCTCCTTGTATGAGTTCCCACGTACAAAACCACGTCCAGAATTCCGTTCATTCTTCATGGTGAGCAAAAAACGTTGAGGACATGATGTGGAATATACCCATGTGTGGATTTTCCTGAGAGGACACCTGGAACATGCTTGAACGTGAAGACAACTGCAGAATTGGCGGTTAGCTACGGAATGTCTGCATTATGTAGCTAGTTTCAGTTCAAAATGCATTACAATGACAAAATCACAAAACTTAGCAAGTTAGCCATGATATTCATTCTTAAAGTAATTTTAACTAATTTCATTGATCATTTGAGCCTGGGATAACAATGGAAAAAAGAAAATGGGGTGAAGTATGATGGAAGAAAGAACAATCTTGGAAGAAAGAACAATCTTGGGGCTTTCAATATTACTCTCTATAGGCAGTTAGTTGGTTCACTAATGTATCTAGTGAGCACCAAACTAGACATTTCCTATGCAGTTAACCATCTGAGTCAGGTTATGGTTAAGCCTGCCCAACTCTTTTGGAAGGCTGGGAAGCATGTCTTGAGATACCTGAGGGGCACATCAAAGTATGGTCGATGGTACAGATGGATAGAGGGAGTGAAGCTTCAAGGCTTCATGGATGCAGATAGGGCGGGAAGTCCATCAAATAGAAAGAGCACATCAGGAGGGATCTTTAGTATAGGATTGACAGCAGTTTCCTGGTACAGCAGGAAACAATGATCTGTGGCACTCAGTTCAGCGAAAGCAAAATACATGCCAACAAGTCAAGCTACATGTGAGGCTATCTGGATGAGAAAGATCTTGGTTGGTTTGTTTTGTTCTTAGATGGATCCGACAGTGATACATTGTGATAATTAGATTTGCATTAAACTCTCGATTAATCCTTTGTTTCATGATAGGTCCAAGCACATAGATATCTGGTACCATCATCTTAGAGATTGTGTGCATAGAAGAATAATGTTGATTCAGTACATTCCCACGGAAGATTAGGATGCAGATATTCTGACGAAGGCGCTCACCAAGAGAAAATTCAAATACCATAGAGACAGGATTGGGGTGAAGGATGATCCCTTTCTGGTTGAGAGGGAGTGTTGAAATTCAACGAGAAAATTTCAGCACCCACGCCTAGTGAATTAAGCACCTACACTAGGGTGGGGCCCACAGTGCTATTTTTGGTGCATGTCTATTTTAGTTATCCCTTAATTAAGATGGAAAATAAAATGTAATCTAGTCTAAAAAATAAATTTTAATAGTTAACTGAGAGTGATAAAATCAGTTAGCTCATGCATTTCGAGTTAGAAGTATTTGGTGAGGCATGCAGAGTAATTTTAGTTGTAACAGAGTTGGAAGTGTAGTGGTGCATTAGTTAATGCAGGTTGTAATCAGTTTAACCTAGTTAAGTGTGTTAAACTCAGTTGTGCTAGTTGTAACTGCTTGATACACTAGCAAGAGATCAGGTGAATTAAATATTAATTAATTCACAATCATTGATCTCACATGCAACTAGATTTACTATTATTAGTTGCATGCATGTCAGATCCAGTAAAGATCCAGTTGAGATCTAGGTGAAAGGGAATTTGACTATCAGTTGTAGGATTATTGGGTTGTACCCATGCAACCAAACACCCATTGAAGTGCCCATGATACTTGCATAGTCAAGGAAGGCCAAAATTCCTTTCTTTTATGGATTACATTCATCAGGGATTACATAAGCAAGGTAGGATGTCTGGAGGCAGTAAATTGGCTAAGTATTGGTCAGTTTTTGTAATGACAGTGTGAGACAATTAGCTAAGTACTGGAGGGCTCTTGTGAGAAGAGTTTTTGTCTGTAATTGTTTCATGATCCATGTTGAATATAAAATAGAAGATAGTGGGGTTTTGAGCAGCAAGCTTTCCCTAGGAAATTATCTATGTTGTGGCTTGATTTGATTCTTCTTTACTTCATGTGATTGGCGATTGTGTTTTTTAATTCCGCAAAAGATTTATAAAAGCGATTCAGTATTTAAATTTAGTAAATTTTTAGATCAGGTGAATCCAAGATATACATGCATGTTGTATAATTTCTACACTATAGAGACTGAATACATGGCAGGCACTCATGCAAGCAAGGAAGCAGTTTGGTTGCAGATATTGTGTTCAAGTATGGGGTTGGTGTAGTGACCTGTAAGGATAGAATGTGATAGCCAAAGTGCAATTTTCTTGGCTAATAACCCTTGTTATCATTCAAAGACAAAGCATAATAATGTTCAGTATCACTTTGTGGGAGATAGGGTTGTGGATAAAAAGGTGTTGTTGGTAAAGTGGACACTTTGAAGAATGTTGCAGATGCATTGAAGAAGTCTGTGAGAACTGATAAGTTCTCTTGGTGTACAGAAAAAATGGGTGTTGCAACGCTGGACCAATGACTAAGCTCTCATGTGGCCCCCTATGGAAATAAAAAAAAAAGTGGGAGAATGTTGGGTGTGTGTTATATTCTTTCCACGATTTTCAGGCGGACCCACCTATGGTTTTGTGCATGGGTTTGCACATGGTTTTGGGCATGATGGTTTTTTGCTCCTGGTGTTTTGTAGATCCATTCAAGGGAACTACGGTTATGTTCTAATCCAGGGTTAGTGGATTGGGGTTTATGAATACTTTGGCATGTATATATATGTGTTGTAACACCAAAAGGAATATAATAAAAAATCAAGCTAGTAGTCCCGCTTTGGGATCCAGGGGAAAATATTTGTGTATATTTATTTTATGTTTTATGCTCTCGCTATTGTTATTTTTTGTTTTTAAGAATTTGTTTACAGATCATTTCTATATAGGGTTAAAAACTACATGATGAATGTGAGTGGATTGTTGATTATGACATGGTTGTTAGTCTTGGTAAAAGTTGATTTTGAATTGATAGATATGTTGTCTTGATCTTTGGTACATAGGGTTGTCATGCATGTTCAGTTACAGGTCAGCGTGCCTGGCACAACAAGGTAAGATAATTGGTACATTGTTATGTTTATTTATGCACTTACGATTATGTGTTTATGGTAGTATGATGCAGGCAATCACATGGCAAGAGATTGCCATGAAAGCTTGAAGAAGACTCCAACTGAGATTTCTTTTGGGAGTATTGGGAACCATGGGGATTGAGTCATGGTGTTTATTTCTAGTCTTATTATTTTGGTATTTTGTGACTTGTTGAGCTTGAATTGTGACGTTGTTTATGTCTGGTGCATAGCTATGCCACTTTGGTTGTGGAGTAGTATTATTATTGGTTTTCATGGTTTTATTCTTGTTGTTTCTTGTTCTTATCCTTTCCTTTTATGCTTTGATTCTTGGGAATTGATTGGGAAAGAGGAAATTTGATGGATTTCGGGGAGATATTTGTGGTACCCAACAGGCAATAAAAGACTTGGATGAAGTTGGTGCATGTATAAGGGCGGCTAAAGGTAAGAATATGACAGCCAATTGGATTGGTTTGTTCCACTGAGGTAAATGGATGGCGACAGAACAATCCTAAGAAAGGTAACCCGAAAGGTAAAGTGAATGGATCTGAGGTGTTATATGCCTTGGCTATGTTGGGAAATGTTGTTCTCAATGTCGTGCTATCTGGTAATTATTATGTGATCATGATTATGTTTCCGTGTATATATGTATACATGTATGTATGTATGTCGTGTATGATAGGTTCGTCATGAATCATGATTGTTTAATGCTAATTTTTATATGTATAAATGTGTGTATGTATGCTGGTGTTTGACAAGATCATGATTGTTCTATGTTAGTGATTGTGTATGTGTGTGTGAGAGAGAGAGACAGGGTTTTCAAGGATCATTCTTGTGGAGGAATAATTGTTTATGCAGGTGAATGGCACGAATATTTTCTTAGTATTATGTGGAATCAAGTGGGAAGAGTAACCCTAATAGATCTATGAATTCAGTATCATGTGGACATGAATTGATATTATATGCTTGTACTATGCCTATATTTATGTTATGGATAGGTAATGTTGAGGGGTACATCAGCAAAGCGAAAGTTGTGTGATCTGCGACATGTGAGGATAAGCATGGATAGTGGAAAGACACTAGAAGCAAGGTTTCTTGTGTGGTCAGTGTGTGATTTATGGATGTGCAGTACTGTTGTTGTGTATGTTGTATATTTAGTAGATGTTCCTATGGTGATGTGTACATGCAACATATATAGTATTGTGTATATATGATGTTGTATGTGTGTTGTAGATATGGTGTTTTGTGTATATTGCATATGTAGTGCTAGGTATAGATGGTGCTATGTACATATGGTGTCGTGTGTGTGATTTACATATGGTGCTATGTACATTTGGTGTTGTGTGCATGATTGTACATGTGGTGTTGTGTGCAGATGGTGTTGTGTAAATTTAGCGCATATGGCGTTGTATACATGTGGTGTCATGTACATATCATGCATGTGGTGTTTTGTAAATGTGGTATTGTGTACACATTGTACATGTGGTGCAATGTACATTTGGCATTGTGTACGTGTTGTGTAGATGGTGTCATGTAAATGTGATTTTATGCACACGTTGTGCAAGTAGTGTCATGTACAGGTGGTACTATGTACATGTTGTGCAAATGGTACTGGTATACATGTGGTATCGTGTGCATGCTGTACATGTTGTGTTGAGGGCATGCATTACTATGTATGTGCATGGTGTAATCATGGTATTGTGACATGTGTATTCATTGTGTTGTACTTTGTATATGTATATGTATTGTGTTGTATTATACACTAGGTATAGGTGTATGTGTTGCATGTCGATGTAGGTGTATTTATTGTGTTGTATTGTACACTGGGTGTAGGTGCATGTGTCGTATGTCAGTGTGGGTGCATGTATTGTATGGTGTTGTATGTCGTATGTGCATGTAAGTGTTGGGATGTACATTTTTTGTATGTGTACATGATTGAAGAGAAGTAAAGGCATTGGGTGCTTGTCGGGTGTGGCAACGGATCCGGTATGGGTACAAAAGAAAAAAGGCAGTAGTAAGGACCGATGAAGGATAAGTATCTATATTTTGTTTCAGCTTTATTATGCATGTGATTTATGATTCTAACTTATTAGTTAGATGCGATTTATGATTATGGTTTATGGTGATTTCATATGATTCATGATTTTAATGTATGATGGTTGTGTTTTGAGCTGACCAAATGTCATATGTTTTGATTGATCAAACAATTAGTTTGAATTTTTGTGACTAGAAGTGAACATGATTGCAAGTGTACCTTGTTGGTGAGCTTCCAATGAGGTATGATGTGAATTTGTTTCAATTTATTTTGAATCTAATGGCATTTATGTGCTTGGCACAAGAAGCACGGAAATTCCCGCTGGGTTGGCTGAAATTGATTACAGGCATTAAAAACAACAACAAAAGGGATTGAAACAGGCAGCAATATGCTCGTAAATCATTTCAGGATCAAGGTCATTATGGTGTACTAGTACCCAATAGTGTCCATTGGTTGCCATGAGCATTCTATGACTGGTATGATGGTTTTGAGGCAGGGAGATTCCTTGGTTTTTGTATCTTCTGATGTGAGCAAGATTTGACAAGGGATGGACTGCCCAGGATGGGGGTGCCAGCGGAACTTGGAAGGTGTGTGACTGCACAGAAGGGGGTGGATGGATTTCCGAGGGATGGTGTAGTAGAGAAGGGAAGGTCAGGGATGGATTTTTTTGGTCATTAGCATTTCCATATGGAATCGTATGCACATTGGTAGTGTGCCATGTAACAATGAGTCAATAATTGTTCCCTGAGAGAACAAGTGGTGTAGGATTGTGGCGCTGGACATTTGATGCATATTTGAATTTGGCAGTGGATTTTGGACTTCTAGGGAAAGAGGCGAATCCTAGTACTACCTTGAGGGTGGATATGTGAACCTCTGGATTCCCTTGATGTTGATACAGGCATCATATCCTTATATTTGTTAGTTGAGCACATGTATAGATGAGTATATTATTGTAAATATTGTATCAAGATGGATTTATAAAGATCCATAGACAATATAATTATTTTTTGGTTGAAGAAAATGTGGCTATCATTGTAAATATCGTAATGAGTTGTGTTATAAAGCTCCAGTAAATGATATGTTTGTCATGTTTCAGCAGTAGTCATTTTAAATACTGCAACAAGTTATGTTATAAAGCTCCATAGGCAATATGTTTTATTTTTAGAAATTTTCTGGTTTGTAGGTGTCATTGAACGCAAAGGATAATGTTGCCCCAAGGGGGAGGGTTCTATAACAACCCAGGTAAAAATCCATGTAAAAATATATAAGACCATGGTTGATGGGACACATATTCCAAGCTAAACATGGGAAAAACATCATAGCGGGTTTTCATTTGGTTTATTATGGCTAAAGGAAATTGGTAAATTCAATGGCTAAGGCTTTGGAAAGGGAAAGTGGCATTTATTGTCATTTATTTATGAAAATAGTGGAAAATGAGAGAAAAGGAAGGTGAAAGGTAACAGGTTGAATGTGAGGAGGAAAATGAAGGAAAATAATGGAAAATGAAGATAATAGGGGCCTCATTGACAAAAAGGCTTATGAGGATAAATTGGTAAACTTTTGTCATTTCTATGGTGGAACTCTCTTCCATTATCTCTCTCTCATCCTCTTGGATACTTAGAGTTTTTTTGGAGCACTCTTGGAGAGTGTGGCATACTTGGTGATTTGGAGAAAGAAGGCAAAGGAAAAAAAGGAAAGCACAAGAGTACATTGGGATAAACATCTATAGCAGGTTCTTAGTGTAGGCACTGAGTTGCATGTATGTTTTCCTCACTATATTTTGCATGCATGGTATTGCATGTGGTTTCTTGGTCATGATCTGTCATTAGCATGGAGGTTTGCCTCAATTGACAATGAATTTTCCTAGCCTTACCATTTGCTGGATAACTATGGTGTTGTGGGTTTAGTTTCATTGTTTTTTTTTCTAGTTAGTTCTCGTGTTCCTTTAGCTGTGAGTTGAGTTATTAGTTCTTGGATGCCTTGGTTGGAAAAACGCTATGGAAGCTTAACGGATAGTTGTAGGTCGAGTTACTAGTCCTAAAAGCCCTGGTTTTACAAACGCTTTGGATGCCTTGTAACATTTTGGGTTGAGTTACTAGTCTAGGAAGCCCTGGTTGGAAAAAACACTCTACATCCCTAGAACAACTTAGGTAGAGACCAATCTGTGATGGTTGTGATGTCTAACCGTGAGGTGGAATCAGTAGTTGAGGGTTGAGGCATTTTGGCCTCTGGAAGCCCTCTATTGGTTGTGATTGATGTGTTTGATGAGATCCCACATTCATGCTTGGAATATGGAATAGGGGTGATTGGGTGAAGAGAGATATGGGTCAACCAATCTACAGTTTGGTGGAACGTGGAAGTCCCATCTCTAGTTGGTTTTCTACATTCATTAATGAAGAGTTCATTACTTTGGTATTTGATGTATAAATGCATTGGTTTAGATGTGGATCTTATTGTTGTTGTATATATGGTGTTTATGTTGTTATTATGTTGGTTATAATCATGTATGTTGACAGTGACGATGTGTGGCTCTTTCCATGCTTTTACACGTAAATGAATGCACATTGTATATATGGTCAATTAGATTGTATTGCAACAAATGATGTAAGGGAGAAATGCTTCTTAGCAATTCTCAGATAAGTATGAGACCCTTATGCTTACATCTACTGTTTACCCCTCTTGTTTCAATGTTTGTGACATGTTTGAAAAAATGCATGTCCTGGCTAGGAGGGGTCCAGAGGAATTATTATTGATGTGATTTCTTCTATATCATTGTCCTATTATTATTTATCATCTCTGAAATTTTCATGAAGTTCTGTGTCGAGCACTGGTTATGGGCCTAAAAATGTGGCTCAAATGTCGGTGATACTAGAGAAAAATTGAATTCTTGGGGCCCTAGACATTTGCATGTAGTGTTATTCCTATGGCTATAGCCTCCTGAACGTTGTCTTGCAAGCCACTGCCTATGTTTATGGCTCAAATAAGTCTAAAGGTCAGTGTGACCCAGGGGTAAGAGGCCTGAATGGTTGGGTTAGCTCCCGGGGATGTTATTTATGATGTACAAGGTCTGTAGGTTGTGTTTCCATCACTTCAAGTTCCTTAAGGCCACCTAGGAGGTTGAATCTCATTATAATAGCCTCTCGTCACATGTTTACCTCGGTTGGCCAGTGACTTGGGTAGATGTGGGAAGAGGGTGTTATAGTGTGGTATCAGAGCATGGTTCAACCTTTGGACTGGATGGGCAGTTTGTTGGTCTTGCTTTTCTCTTGGTTGTGTATGTGTTTCTCATAACTATGGTGTATGTTCTTGCTACATCCGTGTTGTGTTGGCCATGGTGGCAGTGGTGTCACCATGGAAGTGTTGATGGTGTTGTTGTCAACATGTTGTCATGAGTGTATGACTGGTTATGTGTTTCCCATGCTTGTGTATTGTTCATGCACGCTTGCTTACATATTGTTACATATTGTACATGCATTGCTTACTAATGCTAAGGTTACATATTGGTCATGCTTTGTTGTTATCCGTGTATGATTTCTTGTGTGATGTCATATGTTGAACATTCATTGATCGTTCATGATTGGTTATACATGTCAAGTGGGTGCATATGGTCAAGTTTGGATTGGTTTGATTGAGGTTGTTGGGCATTGTGCCATTGTATGCAATTAGGTCATCATGGTGATATTGGTATGTTATGATGTTAATGTGTTGGTAGAGATAGAGTAGTATATACAGATCATTAAAGTGGAGTTGCAACGATGGACTTTGGGGTACAAGCAGATCGACATAAAATTTTGTATGCTTGGCATGTAGGTCTGTGATTCATGGTTGTTGTAAGCATTAGGGTTACTTATATGTTTTCCATTCTATTATTATTATGGTTACATATGTGATAAATGCTAGTTGATCAATGTAGTCAATTGAATTATGGTTATGTGTATGCCTTTCATTTTATTGATTTTATGGTTACATACATAATAAATGTTAGTTAATTAATGTGATCATATGTACATGGGTTGGTTATTCAAGCATGGTATTAAGTCGATTATTATGTTATATGTTGTTGATGAGCCTGTTATATGTTAACTTATTGTTGTTATATGTTAGTTAACTTGATGATTACAATTATAGCATTAACATCTTGATGTCATATGTATCATGCTAAATTGGATTGACCTAGGCAGATGGTTACGGTTCTGACATTCAGGTATCATTTGACTTATTTTTGTTATTTTGTCATAATAATCTAGTTTGACTGTGCATCTACGATTATTATGCATGAATGACATTTGTTTATGAGTTTATGATGTGAACATGTTAGCTAGTTATTGTTATGGATATCATGATCTTATTTGTGTTTGAGTTGATGTGTTGTGAAGTTATATCATGCTAACTAGATGGATTGTGCAGACAAGATGGCCTCCCCTTAAGATACATTAAGGTATGAGTTTTCTTATGTCATATACTTGGTGCTTGAATGTTTGATTATGTCGTCTATTTGGTGTTTGAGTGATTTGGTGTTGATTACGTCATATAGTTTATTCATTTAACATTATATGTTTGCAAGTTGTTTAAATGTTTGATTAATTTCATGATATGCGTATATGTGTATGTAATATTGCATGAAGGAATGATCTTGCTTTAAGATGGTTGTGCTGACACATATGTGTTGAGATATCTGGTATATACTTGAGTGTAAGTAGGTGATAGTTGTAGCATTATGTATTATGATCGATTAATGTGAGTTGATTGTTGATTATGACATTGTTGTTAGTATTGGTAAAAGTTGATTTTGAATTGATAGATATGTTGTCTTCGTCTTTGGTACATACAACTTTCATACGTGTTCAGTTACACGTCAACGTGCTTAGCACAACAAGGTAAGATAATTGGAATATTGTTATGTTTATTTATGCACTGACAGTTATGTGTTTATGGTAGTATGATGTAGGGGATCACATGGAAAGAGATTGCCACGAAAACTTGAAGAAGGCTCGGGCTGAGCTTTCGTTTGGAAGTATTAGTAACCATGGGGATTCAGTCGTGGTGTTTGTTGCTAGTTTTTTTATTTTGGTCTTTTGTGATTTCTTGAGCTTTAATTTTGGATTTTTTTTTTTTTAATGTTTGGTGCATAGCTATGACACTTTGATTGTGGTGTCGTATTGTTATTGGTTTTCATGGTTTTCTTTTTGATGTTTCTTATACTTGTCTTTTCCTTTTATGCTTTGAGTATTGGGATTGGTTGGGAAAGAGGAAAGTTGACAGAGTTCGGGGAGATATTTGTTGTACCCAATAGGAAATGAAAGGATTGGATGAAGCTAGTGCATGTATAAGGGCAGCTAAAGGTAAGAATATGATAGCCAATTGGATTGGTTGGCTCCATTGAGTTAAATGGACGGTGGCAGAACAATCGCGAAAAGGGTAACACGAAAGGTAAAGTGAATGGGTCTGAGGTGTTAGATTATTTGGCTATGTTTGGAACTGTTGTTCTCAATGTTGTGCATCTTGTGCACGGATAAAGAAAGTTCTCTTAACCTTGACCTTTTGCTATCTGGTAATTATGATGTAATCATGATTATGTTGGTGTTTATATATGTATACATGTATGTATGTATGTGTGTATGTCATGTATAACAAAGTCATCATGAAACATGATTGTTTAATGCTAATGTTTATATGTATATATATATATATATATATATATATATATATATATATATATATATATATATATATATATATATATATATATATATATATATATATATATATATATATATATGTGTCAACGTATGAAGGGGTTCATGTTCTTATGAGGATTCAAGTGGGAAGAGTAACCCTGACAGATCTATGAGGTCAGTATCATGTGGACATGAATTGATATTATATGCTTGTACTATGCCTATGTTTATGTTATGGACAAGTAATGTTGAGGGGTACATCAGTGAAGTGAAAGTTGTGTGATTTGTGGCATGCTAGGATAAACATGGATAGTGGAAAGACACTAGAAGCAAGGTTTTTTTTGGGGTCAATGTGTGGTCTATGGATGTGCAATACTATTGTTATGTATATGTTGTGCATGTTGTATATTCAATAATTGTACCTATGGTGATGTGTACATGTAACATATGTAGTACTGTGTATATATGATGTTGTATGCCTGTTGTATATATGGTGTTGTGTGTATGCATATCAAGTGCCAGGTATATATGGTGATATGTACATGTTAGATATGAAATGTTGTGTACATATCATATTGTGCACATGTTGGATATGCAATGTTGTGTGCATGTTGGATATGCAGTGTTGTGCACATATGGTTTTATGTACATGTTGAATATGCAGTGCTATGTACATATGGTGTTGTATGCGTGATGTACATATGGTGTTATGTACATTTGGTGTTGTATTCATCACTGTACATGTGGTGTTGTGTACTGGTCGCGAATATGGCATTGTGTACATGTGGTGTCATGTACATGTCGTGCATGTGGTATTGTGTATTGTTGGCTTGAGGGGTCTTGACCTAGGTTTGGATTTATTGCAAAACCAACAAACCCTCTAACTACTGGCCCTTTCGGCAATGACCTGCTTGCGCAGATCAACGTCTCGCCCGAAGTAGTATGGGGATCCAAACTCTAACTATTGCTTCAGAATACAACTTGTATTGTCAAGCTCTCATTAAGGTGTTAGTTGAAGACGAGTTAAGGAAAATAAATCAAACCTGGGACCATTTCTTGTTTTACAGGGCGTGCCAACCTGCACCTACACCTCTAGCTTCACAACAACACTCTCAGCCTAAAAAAAGAAGAACAAAGAGGAAGGATGAGAAGGATAATATCCATAAAGCCAAGTTAAGAAAAGAAAATATTTCTTCAGTCAAGTGTGAGATAAAGTTGGATAAAGGAGAGAGCTCCTAAGTTAATAAACCCAAGTCTATGAAAATGGTACCCCTCATTCCTCCTTTTCCTAATGTCTACACCAGAGCTCAAAGAGGAAGGTCTGCAACTGTAGATAAATCTAAAGCACAAATGCTACCAGAAATTCCAGAAGCAGACATTCAACAGAAGATGCAGAAAGAATACCAGCCTACAAATTCTGATGAAGAAATCCTCAAAGATGCAAGGTATGAGATCAGTAGCAAGAAAAAGAAAGATGAAGCCAAACCTGTTACTGGTACCAGAAAAAGACATACCAGAGACAAGAAAAATTTGAGGCTTAAGTTCAAGGCTTTGCAAAATCCAAGTTTATTGATAGAGGTCATTGATAGAAAAGGAAAATATGAAGGGTTAGAGACAAAAGAATCCAAGAAGAAAGATAAAAACAAAACCCCTTCAAAGCAGCACACAGAACCCTCAAAAAGAAGAAATATCCAAGAGGGTTCTAAGGAGGAGAATGCCACTGTCAAAGAAGCAGCCACAAGAATAACCAGATCAAGATCAGTTGTTGACAACAAGTTATAATTGGATAAGATTGTTGAAGCTGGAACACACATGGAAGGAGAGTAAAAGGGTTTTCTTGATAAAACATTTTTTTGCTTATCAAATGAAATTTTGAACAACAACTCAGATGTCAAAGAATGTAATTCTGCACAGGTTTTTCAGTGTTTTCTATGTGTTTTTGAAAAATAAATAGAGTGCTACTGGAAATTCCAGTAGCGTTATAGTTTTTGCACAGTTACAGGTTTTTACTAGAATTTCTAGTAGCGCCTGTTTTAGCTGATTTTTTATACCTGTCAGCAACTTTTCTAAGCCAGTTAAGGAAAGATAAGGACTCATAACCAAATGCATATAACAAGTGATGGTGATAAGTGGTTATGAGGTTTTTGGAGGTCATATTAAATGAAGATACATGGTTATTAAAGAGCCAAAGACATAAGGAGGCAAATTAGCAGAAAAAAGAGCAGCATGTCAGCATACTCAGCAGTTCAGCCCAGATTCTCTTTTCTTTCATCTACATATGTCCTTTCAATTATATTTCGATGGGATAGGTTTTTAATGTCATATGACACCTATGTGATGTTAGGATTAGTGTTTCATTATTTTTAGAAGAGATGGAGTCGATGCCTCTCTTTCTATATATACCATTTGTAAATACCATTTCCAGGTTGGATGTTGGTCTACTTGAAGACTAAATACAATAAAGAAAAGTATTTTTGCACTTCATGCTGGAGGATTTTGTGACTCAAGAACTATATAATGCATGGCGTGTTCTCTCTCTTTGTTAATTTCTTCTCATTTATGAGTTGCAATAGCTAGTAAGGTGTGAGTGAGAAACTGATAAAGGATTTAATAGTAAATTATCTGCTTTCAACTTCCTGCAAATCATATATGTGTTTTAGAAAATGTTAGTGAAGATTTCATAAAGGATTTTTGAAATACTTTATACATGTAATCTATTTTCTAAATGTTTTTTACTTTGCATAGACAGAGTTTGTGTAAAGAGGCATCATTATAGTTGTGTGACTGATTTAGGATATGAATATTTCCTAGAATAAGTACCAGCTATCCATCTCCTCTCATTTTTTACACTCTGCTCCCTATACTACTAATTTAACCATACAATTTATACTTGCCAAAAAATTTCCAAATGCATGAAAGTCTTAAAGAATATAAAAATCATTTCAAAACCTTTGAGAAGCCATCCCACCACAAAAAAACCCTTTAAAATTTGAAATGAAATATGATGTGTAAGGATTACCCATTTTGCAGTCAAGGAATGACTCCTTACGCTGACACCTTTTGCACTGTTGTCGGGGAGGCGAATTGAAGTTTATCCCTGGGTGAGTGACAAAGTTATAAGTCTGGTTCTGAGGTGTACAGTTCCATCTGTCTTTTATACTAATTTACACCTAGAGACTCCATTAATGAAGTCACTGGCTCCTATAAGGACTAGAACCAAGGCTAACCCATATTCCCCTTTGAGAATCCCAATCCCTGATCTTGAAAATCGAATCAAGAAAAAGAGTAAAAAAAAGTTTGTTTCCTACGCTACTATTTTCTCAAACGTTGTCCCTAAAGAATTCCTACAAAATTTATCCCCTAAATTTGCAGAAAATCCTGTAGCTCCCTTGTTTTCCTGCCAATGAACATTCTCTACATCACAAGTTGGTGCTTCATCATTTGTTGTTTACAGTCCACCAATTTTTTTTCCACAAATCCCAACAACTCGCACCATGGCAGGCCCAATCCCACCCCCTAACCGAATGGATGTAATTTTTGGTGCAAGGTATTCCCCTTTGGTTTTACCTAAGCCTATGAATGAATCACCTGTGGGAGATTATCTCAAGCACATGCCTAAGTTTAGTGGTGAGAAAGAGGTAACAACTGAAGAACACCTTTCTCATTTTTATGCCTATGCTGACAATCTGAATATTGAGCATGAGGATGTTTGGATGAGAGTTTTTGTTCAGAGCCTTGAGGGTGATGTTAGGAAATGGTTCAAATCTTTGATAGTTGGTGGCATCATTGGAATTGAAACCCTAAATGATACATTTTTAAGGAAATGAGGTGATAAGAAATATTTTCTGTATTATATCACCGAATTTGGTGCAATAAAAAAAGGAGAATCAGTTTCTGTTTTTTCTAAGAGATTCAATAAGATGTATAGTAAAATACCTATTGAAATCAAGCCTACTGAAGCTTCAACCAAACTCACTTATGCTGGTACCTTTGATCCTAATTTTTGTTTATTATTGAGAGAAATAAGATATACAACACTAACATAAATGGAGGACAATGCACTCGAGGTATAATCTAATGTATTAGTAGCTGATAGGCTCATAGGAGGGATTAATAGAGAAAAAAGAAAGAAAAAAGTTGAATTTTCAACTTCAGGAACTTCAGCCATAGATCCTATGCTAGATGATCTGACCAAGATGGTCAATTCATTGACTACTGATATGTCCAAGCTCAAGATGGAAGCAAGTGACCAGCTTCTAATAGAAATGTTCCATTTGATCAAACTAATAGGAAGCAATTTAGAAGACCTAATGCTCCTCAAATTTTGAAGCGAGAAAGAAGAGGTGTTGATGATCAAAAATTAAATCCTCCTTTGCAGAATTTTATATTTGAAGATGAAGATGAAGCTGAAGGGTTGGAAAAAGGTGTTGATATAAATTTTCTAAGAGATAAATAAGGGTTGATCCATATTACACAAGAAGAGTATGAATATTTCATGTCATATACTCAAAATAATGAAAATATTCCTTATCATTCCATGATTGTAGCTGATCTTCAAAGCAGATACAATCTCAGATCAAAGAATATTGATGATAATTCCAAGCCTATTGCACAACCCAAGAAGAATAAGGATGCAGTTAAAATTCCAGCAGAAAAGCAAGTTGATAAAACAAGCAGACCAAAAATTTTGGTAGCAGTTAACCCTCCACTTGAGGTAAAAATTGCTCACAAACTTCCCCTTGTTTTCAATTTTGAGAATGAGATACAAAAGATAAATATTCTTGTTCCTCTTGTAGAACTCATGAAAAATGATGATTTCAAAAATAATTTTATGAAGGCTCTTCATCCTCCACCTACCAAAGTAGCCTCTGATTTTTTTAACCTTCAAGATGACAAGCCCATTGTTATTTTAGGTCCATTGGTAGAAGAGAGAGATGAATCTACCCCTCCCCTCTATATATCTCAAAGTGTTCATGATAAAATCTTGCATAATTTCCTAATGGACTCTAGAGCCTCACATAATTTAATACCCAAGGCAGTCATGGATGAATAGGTCTTGAAGTAACTAGAGATCACCAAGATCTTTACTCTTTTGATTCCCGGAAAGTTCAATTCCTAGGTGTCATCAAAGACCTTGCAGTAAGCCTCTTTCAGTTACCCATTAGATGGATGTTGATGGATATTGTGGTAACTGAAATTCCTCCTAGATTTGGCATGTTACTTTCTAGGTCATGGATTAGAAGGTTGGGAGGAAATTTGCAAATGGATTTCACTTATGCTATTGTCCCTATTTTTGGAGGAGAACAAAGAAGACTTTATAGAGAAGCTCAACTGGAATATATCATTAGTGACAGCAAAAACCCCACTAAACATTAAAATTTATGCAATAACAACTGATGTTGGTTCAAGAATTTTACATATGGATAATGTTGTCCACAGTTGTATGCGAATTTTTGTTGTGGGCTCAACAAGATGATGAGCTTAGTGGAAAGGAGTCCCCTTCACTAAGTGGGCCCGCAGGCTATTTTTGGCGCAAAGTCTATTTTTAGACTATGTCTATTTTTAGACATATGGATCATGTTCTATGAGTTGCGGGATGCTATTTGTGGATGGTTGGTCAAGTCGGAAAAAATAGATGGACTTCTATTTTTAGACATACTGGGCGGAATCTATTTTTAGATTGCCAGTCTAAAAATAGGGATGTCAAATATTATTAGCTCTTAATAATATTTAGACTCTAAACATTATCTTATTCTCTTGGAGCACTTCAGTTTGATGCCTAGAAGTGGCACATGCAACTGACAGAAGGAATTACGCAATTCCTAGGGTTTAAGTGAAGCTATTGCATGGAGACTTCAGTTAGAACTCATGTGACAGAGTTTGGTGGAGTTGATTGAGGAAGTTAGTGGAGTTGTATTCAGTTTAACTAATCTAAACATAGTTGAGCTATTTGTATTCAGTTTAACTGATTGATACAATTGGTGAGAGTGGTGTGAATTAATTATTAATTAATTCACTAATTATAAACTCATTAATCAACTAAAGAATGCATCAGTTAACTTCAGTGCATGGACAGTTTCAGTGGAGACCAGTGCAGAGATAGGTGAAAGAGCAGGTTAACTATCAGTTGTGACTATACTGTTGCTATTTGCAACACACATATAGGTGGAGTAAGCCCATGAGGATTGCGCAGTTCAGGCCAGGTGGTTATCTATTTAATGAAGCCATCCCATAGCTTTGAAAACGCAATAGAGGCTGGCTATCAAGTGGCTAAGGGTTGGAGCATGAGCTTTGCTAGATCTAGCTTGATAGTGTGTAGAAATTGAGGGTGTGCATGAGAGCTTGTGAGGAGCTTTTGTACTATTATTGTTACATGATCTCCATGAAATATAATATACAGATAGTTGGGGTTTTCAGCTTTAAGCTTTCCCATTAAATACTGTGTTCATATGTGTGATTGTTTGTGGTTTTAATGTGCGCATGCAATTGATTTTATTTCCGCATGTAATGATCAATGGTAGAAGAGATTCTGTATTATGCATGAAGCTAAAATAGTGTGTGATCAGGAGAATCTCGGTGAATAATATATCAGTTATTCAAATTTTCTACATTTGATTTTGAAGCCTGCTGAAAAAGAAATCAGTCATGAGGGTTCTAAGCTGTGGCAAATGAATTTTGATGGTTCATGTTCTAAATAAGGAGATGGTGCAGGAATAATTCTCATTTCCCCTTTGAAATAAACCTCCACTTTTTCTTTCAAAATTAAATTTGAAGCAACTAACAATGTGGCTGAATATGAAGCTCTATTGATTGGTTTAAAAACAACAAAATACATGAATATTTCAAAAATTTCTATTTTTGGAGATGCTAAACTAATTATTCAACAAATCGAAAATTTTTATCAGACTAAGCACCCCAGACTCATAGATTACCGGAATGTAGTATGGAGCATTTACAAGACTCATTCCTGGCCTTTAACATTTCTTTTGTTCCAAGAGAAAGTAATATTTTGGTTGATTCACTTTCTATTTCAACAAGTTCATTCAGGATTCCAATTCCTATAAAGCTGAAATATGAAGTAGAACTTAGGTTCATACCTAGCATTCCTAATAATGTTAAACATTGGAATTTTTTTGAAGATGATCAGGAGATTATAAGATTCATTGAAGCTGTTGAAGAATTTTTTGTCCTAAACATTGATCAAGATGAAGATCTCATTAAGAATGACGCTGATTTGCAAGACACCGAAAATTTGCAAAAACAGATTGTTGATCAGCCTATCATTCAACTACCTACCAATCACATTCCCAAGGGGTTAATCCCACTTGATAAGCTCTTTGATCAAAATGATATCTCATTCAAACCACAGTTAACAAAACATAAGAAAAATTGGAAGATTTCAATTTTGGCACAGAAAAAGAACCGAGGTATGTTAAGTTGTCAAAAGCTTTATCAAAAGAAAGAAAGACTGAATATCACGAGTTGTTTTATGATTTTGTTGATGTTTTTGCCTGGAATATGAAGATATTAAGACATACAATACAACTATCATTGATCATAGGATACCATTGAAGGATGGTACTAAGCCATTCCAGCAAAAGCTAAGACAAATCAATCCACTATTGTTACTTGTGATGGAGAAGGAAGTGAAGAAACTTTTGGATTCCAAAATCATCATTCCATTGAGATACTCAAATTGGGTTGCTAATATAGTTCCAGTAAGAAAGAATAGTGGTGAATTTAGAATTAGTGTAGCTTTCAGGATTCTTAACAAATTCTCCAAGAAAGATAATTAGCCATTTCCAAAGATGGAGCATATTCTTCATAAGGTAATTGGGCTGGACATAATTTCCATGTTAGATGGGTTCTCTGGGTACAATCAAGTTTTTGTTTAGCCAAAATACTGAGAGAAGACAACATTCACTACTCCTTGGGGAACATTCATGTATGAAAAGATTCCATTTGGACTTATGAATGCCCGAGCTACTTTTCAGCGTGCTATGGACTTTGCATTCATTAGAGAAAACGATAAATTTCTTGGTCATCTATTTAGATGATATTACTGTTTTTCAGCTTCATATCAAGAGCACCTTCAAAACTTGAGATAAGTATTTGTTAAATTCAGAAAATATAGTATACCATTGAATCCAAATAAGGCTCATTTTGGTATTAAAGAATATAATATGTTGGGTCACATAGTTTTTAAAGATGGGGTAAAAATTGATCCTAAAAGAGTGATTGCAATTCAGGATTTAGCACTTCCAAGATCCAAGAAAGAGGTTCAATATTTCCTTGGTAAGATCAATCTCTTAAGAAGGTTCATTCCAAATTTTTCTGAAGTGGTGAAGGACATTACTTGCATGCTGAAGAATGACAAATAAGTCAAGTGAACAATTGAATCCAGAAAATAATTTGAGTTGATAAAAAGAGCTATCATTGAATCACCTCAGTTGGTAAGCTTTGAATACTCAAAGCCTTTCTTGATCTTCTCATTTTCCTCCCAAGATACTAGTGCTAATGTTTTGTTACAAAAATATTCATAAAATAATGGAGCTCCCATATCTTTTTTCAATAGAGCTCTTAGAGATGCAGAATTGAAGTATGAAATGTTGGAAAATCATGCTTATGCATTAGTGAAAGCTTTGAAAGCTTTTAGAGTTTATATTCTGCATGCACGAGTTATTGCATATGTACCTTTGTTTGTTGTTAGAGAGTTATTAGTTCAGCCTGATATTGATGAAAAAAGAAGTAAGTGGGTGACTAAAATTGTTGAGTTTGATTTAGAGATAATTCCTACCAAACTAATCAAAGGTCAAGGATTAGCCAAACTACTAGCTGAAGAAAATTGTAAGGTTTTGGGCTTGAATTTCATGAATGACAACCTTGAAGGGAAAAATTCTAAACCTAATTACAACATGGCAATGGATGTAAAGTTTTTTAAGTGCATCTGGTATAAGGATATCATCTATTTTTTGCAGCATTTTAAACCTCCTCCAAATTATGATAAAAGAAGAGTGAGATATTTGAAGTTGAAAACTGTTAAATTTTGCGTTAAAGATAATTGTTTATATTGGAAAGAGACTACATGAGTTTTGTTGAGATGCATTAACCCAGATGAGTCCAAGAAATTTATTTTTGACATGCATAGTAATGTGTGTAGAGGTCATAATTATTGGAGAACTACAGAATACAAAATATTAAGCGCTGGCTATTTTTGGCCTAGCTTGTTTTCTGATGTATATGCTAAGGTGAGAGCATGTGAAAAATGTCAGAAGTTCATCGGTAAGAAACATTTGAAGTCTCTGCCTCTCAAGCCCATAGTTGTTTCTGCACCTTTTTAGCAATGGGGCTTAGATTTCATAGGATAAATTCATCCACCTTCAAGTGGACTACATCGTTGGATTCTTGTTGCGACTGATTACTTCAACAAATGGATTGAAGCAATACCTGCCAAGAATGCTACTCATAAATTTTTATTAACTTTCTAGAGGGAATCATAACCAGATTTGGATGTCCATCAAGGTTAGTAGCAGATAATGCAACTACTTTTAAAGCTACTCCATTGGTAAATTTCTGTGAAGATTATGGTATTAAGCTTACTCACTCTACAACTTACTATCCCTAAGGGAATGGTTTAGCCGAATCATCAAATAAAATTTTGGTAAGAATCATCACCAAACTATTGGAGCAAAACAAGAAAGCCTGGGATTCAAAACTAAAGTTTTCTTTATGGGCTGAAAGGGTGACAATCAAAAAGTATATTAATACATCACATTTTCAAATGGTTTATGGAACTGATGTTGTTTTTCCAGTCCAATTGGCCAATCCCAGTAGCTAAATTTCTACAAGATCGTGACGCTGAGCCAAATGACACGACCAAGAGTTTATCAGATCATAGAAGTGTAGCAAAATTGAGAACAACAAAATGATTTGGTAAGGAAATATCAATAAGATTTTGATAGAGGAACTTAAAAGGAATATTTTCATATTGGAGATCTAGTGTTGAAATGGGATGCACAACATCAAGATCTAGGTAAGCATTCCAAATTTGATGCTTTATGGCTTGGTCCTTTCAGAATCTCAAATATTCTGGAGAAAAATACTTTTGAGTTGCAACATATTGATGGGAAAAAACCGTTTGGAGGCCTATTCAATGGGCGATTTATCAAAAAATTCTTTTAATAAGGCTGTTGGTGGCCTAAGTTCACTGTAAATACCAGTGTGTTTCATAATATGACTCCATAGCCCAATGAAAAGGCACTAAAACTACAAAATATTCTTAGAGCCTCGCAGGGAGAGCTCTATCCCCTGTGGAGCCACTGTTAGCACAGTTCTTTGCTAAGTCACGAGTCTATTTTATTTTATTTTTGTTTTTAGGATTAAACTTTGAAAATTTCAGAAACCTTTTTTTTTTCTCTTTTCTGAAATTTCCGATAGCACATGTTTTAGCCCTTTTCGGGCAGTCTCTTATATTTTTTTTTGGTCTATTTTTCTTTTAATTCGATGCTACCAGAAATTTTGGTAACTTCCCCTGCTTTTAAAAAGAAAAAGAAAAAGAGCATCCGCTTTGTGTCAAGCCACATGTTTTAGTTTAAAATATGTTTTAAATCATTTTATTATGATTTAAACCATGTGATAGGATAGGTTTGTGGTCAGTTATGTTAAGTTTAAGTTGTGGTATACATGTAGTGTCTAGGTGTCAATCCACAATAACCAAAGCCAGCTATTGATCCCGTCCTATTTGTCATCTGAGTTGGTTTGGTTTCATGTCAAAGTACATGATTTTCAAATGGAAAGATCATTGATCCATAGGTTTAATGCAGTGATCATTTGGATGGTTATGCATATACACTGCCAGAAATTTAGGCCAATAAACCAGCATGCAGTGGAGGTGACTGCCAATCACCGATCCTCTTATTTCAAGCCACATGTAGCATGCTATCTGAAGTTATGCAACCAACTGAAGACCATGATGGCTATCACATGGTGCATACTACAGTTAAGGATATTTTCCATCATGAAAATCTATTACATGGGAGGATGAACCATCGTTGCTATTTTAAATCACCAAGAAAGGAGTATTAGTTATAGCCTTAGCTGTTGGAGAACGAGTATTCTAGAGTTGCAGTTTGAGGAGGAGCCTTAGATTTCAAAGAGGATTTCAGAGGAAGACACAAGAAACACTTATTTGGTGAGCTCTTCTATCTCCACCACCTATCAAATTTCAAAGATAGAGTTATTAATTTCTGAAGATGACTAAAAGAGGAGGGAAGATAAAACAAATTGAACCATAAGGTGATGACCTAGTGGATGCAACTTTGAAGGTGAGAAGGTTGTTTGTCTAAGCAGGGTGGTATTATTTGTGCATCATATTGGGAATCTCTCACTTAAGAGTAGCTCAAGAGTTTGCAAACTCTTTCAATGGACAGGAAGCCATAGTCTATGGCCTTACATTGCAGGTATCAACATATTCAATTTCTGAGTCATTCAACCTTCCGCATGAAGGAGAAAGGTGGTTTAAAGGTCAGGTTATCACTGGAGGAGACCTTAACAGTTTTCTCATGGATGGACACAGAGATCCCAATTGGGCCAAAGAAATTCCCAACATCTACCTCAAAAATGAATGTGCAGAAGTTGTTAAACTCATCAAGATTTACCTCACTTGTGAAAGGAGGTATACAATAGTGTTTCTTTATCATATGAGATTTATTTTTCATGTTTTAGGTATGAACACCCTCAACTTGCCATAGTTTTTGCTGAAAATTATGACAAAGATGTCAACCAGGATCCAAACTCACACTGTTGCCTCAGAATATAGCTTGTACCATCAAGCTCTCATTAAGGTGTTAGTTGAAGAAGAGTTAAGGAAAAGAAATCAAACCTGGGACCATTTCTTATTTTACAGGGCTGGCCAACCTACACCTACACCTCTAGCTTCACAACAACACCCTAAGCCTGAAAAAAGAAAAAAAAAGAGGAAGGCTAATAAGGAGAATATCCATAAAGCCAAGTTAAGAAAAGAAAATATTTCTTCAGTCAAGGTTGAGAGAAATTTGGAGAAAGGAGATAGCTCCTTAGTTAATAAACCCAAGTCTATGAAAATGGTGCTCCCCATTCCTCCTTTTCCTAATGTCTACACCAGAGCTCGAAGAGGAAGGTCTACAACTGCAGATAAATATAAAGCATAGATGCTACTAGAAATTTCAAAAGCAGACATTCAACAGAAGATGAAGAAATAATATCAACCTACAAAGTCTGATGAAGAACTCCTCAAGGATGCAGGGTATGAGATCAGTAGAAAGAAAAAGAAAGAAGAAGCCAAACCTGTTATTGGTACCAGAAAAAGACATAACAGAGACAACAACAAGTTCAGGCTTAAGTCCAAGGCTCTGCACAATCCAAGTTTATTGACATAGGTAATTTATATAGAAGGAAAATTTGAAGGGATGAAGAAAAATTAATCTAAGAAGAAAGATAAAAACAAAACCCCTTCAAAGCAACACACAAAACCCTCAAAAAAAAGAAAGATCCAAAAGGGTTCTAAGGAGGAGAAGGCCATTGTCACAAAAGAAGCCAGAAGAACAACCAAATCAAGATCAGTTGTTGATAGAAAGTCAAACTTGGATAAATTTGTTGAAGTTGCAGCACACATGGAAGGAAGGTAAAATGGTTTTCTTAATAAAACACCTTTTTCTTATCAAATGCAATTTTGAACAACAACTTCGATGTCAAAGAATGTAAGTCTGCACAGGTTTTTCAGTTTTTTCTGCGCATTTTTGAAAAATAAATAGAGTGCTACAGGAAATTCTGGCAGCCTTACAGTTTTTGTGTAGTTACTGGTTTTTACCAAAATGTTTGGTAGCACCCATTTTAATTGATTCTTGACACCTGTCAGCATAGTTTCTAAGCCAGTTAAGGAAAGATAAGGACTCATAACCAAATGGATATAACAAGTGATGGTGATAAGTGGTTATGAGGTTGTTAGAGGTAATATTAAATCTATATACATGGTTATTAAAGAACCAAAGACATAAGGAGACAAAGCAACAGAAAAAGGAGCAACATGCTAGCATACTCAACAGTTCAACCCAGATTCTCTTCTCTTATTTCATCTACATCTGTCCTTTCAGTTATATTTCGATGGGATATGGTTTTAATGTCCTATGACACCTATGCAATGTTAAGAGTAGTGTTTCCTTATTTTTAGAAGAGATGGAGTTGGTGCCTCTCTTTCTATATATACCATTTGTAAATACCATTTCCAGGTTGGATGTTGGTCTTCCTTAAGACTGAATATAATTAAAAAAAATCCTTTTGCACTTCATGTTGGAGGATTTTGTGACCCATGAACTATCTAATGTATATTGTGTTCTCTCTCTTTGTTAATTTCTTCTAATTTTTGAGTTGCAACAACTAGTAAGGTGTGAGTGAGAAACTATTAAAGGATTTAATAGTAAATTATCTACTTTCAGCTTCCTGCAAATCATATATGTGCGTTGTGGAACATGTTAGTTAAGATTTCATAAATGATTTGTGAAATAATTTATACACTTAAACTATTTCCTAAATGTTGTTTACTTTGCATAGACAAAGTTTGTGTAAAGAGCCATCATTATAGTTGTGTGACTGATTTAGGATATGAATATTTCCTAGAATAAGTACCAACTATCCATATCCTCTCATTTGTTACACTCTATTCCATATACTACAAATTTACCCATACAATTTATACTTTCCACAGCTTGCCAAATGCATGAAAGTATTAAATAATGTAAAATCATTTCAAACTCTTTGAGAAGCCATCCCACCACTCAAAAACCCTTTAAAATTTGAAATGAACTATGATGTGTAAGACTTAATCCTTTTGTAGTCAAGGAGTGACTCCTTGCGCTAACACTTTCATAAAAACTAACAACCCAATCAACATTAGTAAATGTAATCAAAGTGAAATGTTTACCTTTGGGATACCATAATCCATAGTCAAGGGTGCCTTGTAGGTACTTTAAGATCCTCTTTACAACATTAAGGTGAGTCTCATTATGATTAGCTTGAAATCTTGAGACCATTCCTACATCTTGCATGATATCATACCTAGAATCAATTAGATACAATAAGCTGTCAATCATGGAATGATTTACCTATGGTGATTCATCATATTTACTCAATTTACAATCGGTAATCATAGAAGTGCACACTATTTTGCAATATTCCATGCCAAATTTTTTTAATTTCTCTCTAAGGTACTTTGATTGAGAAATAAAAATTCATTTTTCATCTTGAATAACTTGCAAACCAAGAAATAAAGTAAGCTCACCCAACATTGACATCTCAATTTGTTTTTGCATTTATTGCAAAAAAATTTGGCCCATCATTAGGGGAATTTTGAGTTCTAAAATGGGCCTCCTAAGGAAATTAAAAATAATAGTAGAAATAATAAAACAAAATTCGATTATATCATCAAATTTTAGAGGGAGAAAAGAAAAAAACTACTTTTTCAACTTGTATTTTGAAAATATCTCTTTAAGGTTTGACTCAAATTTCGAGCAGGAATACTTGTTGGATGCCAAATTTAATTCCCCATCCAAGGAGTACCCATGTTGCATACTTTTGATGAATTTTGCTACATAAAAAATGAGAAATACATGAAAAAACGTGATTGCAATAAGGTTTTTTCATGTATTTCTCAATTTCTGTATAGTTGGGTCCATCAAAAGTATGCAACATGGGTACTCCTTGGATGAGTAATTAAATTTTGCATCCAACGAGTTTCCCTGCTCGAAATTTGAGTAAACACTTAGGGAGATAAGTTGAAAATACGAGTTGAAAAATCAATTTTATTATTTTATTATTTTTTCATCTTTTTACTTTTTTACTCCAAAAATGGTGAATCATCTCCCACGGTTGTCATAACCATATTAAATCATATTGGTTCTCATAAAGTTTATTTTGGTTGTACATTTTTCTAAGGAGGCCCATTTTAGACTTCAAAATTCCCCTAATGCTTCTCCAAGTCGCTCCCAAAAACAATATCATCTACATACACAACAATTATTAGAAAATGATCATCTTCAAATTTGATATATAAATTGTTGTCCATGGATCCCTCTTTGAACCCTTGCTGTTATAGATGTTTGTCTAGCTTAGAATACCATGCTCTGCGAGCTTGTTTCAAGCCATAAAGATCCTTTTTCAACCTGCACACTAGATTCTCATCATCACCTAATGTGAAACCTTCGTGTTTCTCTATATAAACTTCCTCTTCTAGATCACCATTCAAGAAAGCTAATTTTACATCCATTTGATAAAATTTAATTTTCTTGTAGCATGATAAAGCCAAAAAACATTCTTATAGCATCTAATCTAGATACACGTGTAAAAGTTTCATCAAAATCAATACCTTCTACCTGAGTATACCCTTTGCACACAAGTCTTGCTTTGTTCCTTACGCCATTTCCTTCTTCATATAGCTTGTTCTTGAACACACAATTGGTTCCAATGATGTTTTTTTCCTTTGGTATTGGTACAAGCTCCCATGTATTGTTATTTTCAATATGATCTAATTATTCATTCATTTCTTTGACCCAATGTTGATCTTATTTAGCCTCATTGAAGTTTTTGGGCTATATTTGGGACAAAAATATAATATGTGTTTGAGCTCCACCAACTCTTTGTTTCCAAGAATTTGAATTTCTGGGTGCTTAGTTTGAATGTGACTTGGTGGAGCCTTCTTTGTAGTGGAGGTATTTCTCTCTTCTTCCTCTTCTTCATAAATTTCGTGGACCTCATATTCTATGAAATCACGATCAACTGCAACATCTTTGAAATCATTATTTTTAGGCAAATCCTCATCAACAACAACATCAATACCTTCGATTACCATTTTAGTTATCTTTTTGTAGCATTTATATCCCTTAATCTTGAAGGAATAGCCAAGGAATATGCCTTCTTTAGCTCTTGGTTCGAACTTGCCAAGTTTTTCTTCCATTCTTTTTATGTAGCATTTTCTCCCAAATATTTTGAAGTGATCAACTTTTTCTGGTCTTCCTTTCCACAACTCATATGGATTTTTATCACTGTTAGACCTAAGAATAACTCTATTGGCCAAATATATTGCTATTTGATAAACCTCTCCCTAAAATGTATCTGATACACCAACTTCATGGCAACATAGCACGTGCCATATCTTGGACCAAATTTTTTTTCCTCTCCACTACACCCTTTTGTTATGGTGTTCTAGCTATAGATTATTTCCAATTAATCCCATGTTACTCACAAAAATCATCAAATTATTTGGATATGAACTCACCTCCTCTATGTTATCTAAGACACTTTATTTTCAAATCAATCTCATTTTCAACAAGTGCCTTAAAATACTTAAACTTGCTGAAAGCTTCAATTTTTTCTTTCACAAGCATAATCCATATGGCTCTGGTGAAGTAATCAAAAAATGGTATGAAATATCTCTCACCTCTTTGACTTTTCTTCCTTGCAGGGCCACATACATGTGCATGCACTATCTCCAATGGTATGCTCGTAGTGAACTCTATGGATTTGATATGATCTCTTGTTTGTTTCCCAGATTGGCATGGCTTGCATGTTGTGTTATTCGGTTTAACCAACCTTGGTCGGGGAAAATACGTAGGCCAACGGTAGGGGATCTCCCGGTAGAAAGTCCCAATTAGACCTTGAACCGTTTGGAGTAGGGATCGTCGGGGTGTGGGTGCGACTACAAAAAACAAGACACCTTCCCTTCGGTCTCAAAAGAACTTTGATTGAACATCGTTAACCAACGGACACACACTTATTCCACATGATACGGAATACATGATTGATGCATTAAACACGAATATATCTAGTCTCGTAGTGAAGCGATAAATAAGAAAAATCATGTACGCCTAAGGAGGTGTCGTTAGCAACACATCTTTGGGACTTGCTTATGGAGTAGTACGACCATAAAAGAAATAGTTCTTTATGGCGAGATGTCCCTTTACTTTTACGAAAGATAAAACAAAATGCTAATAAAATAGTTCATTAACATTCATTAAGAGAGCAGATGATAAATTGAACATCATTGATACAACACAGATAGCCATGACACATAAATGATGACATGAAGAGTGCAGCCTCATTAATCAAAAGATGTTTGAAACTGTATAAGGAAATACACATAGTGTTCACATAGCAAGACACATCATAACCATAGGGTGTTTTAACAAGTATCTGTATTCATATGCACAAGAGTATAATCTTTCAATACAATGCCATGAAGCTCTTTAGTTTCCAAAAGAAAAAGCCCTTTACATTTTCCCCAGAGGGGTTTTTATAGATCAAAAATGCCCTTTGGGCTCCCTGACTCTTCGCTTGCCTGCCGGTTGAGTTGCCCTGTGACCTGGGAGAAAAATGCGACCTGCAACTTGGCCAGTGAGTGCGACTTGCGACCTGTTTGGCAGTGCGACCTCCGACCTAGGGAGGAGTGCGACCTGCGACCTAGTGATACTGAGTCATGGAGGTGGGCGTGCAATAGAGAGATAAGGAGCATCAATCTGCTTTCCTTTGAGGAAGTCTTGCTAGGTCTGGTATTCTGCTGTTATGGGAGAGACTAGAGGGACCTCCTCTTTCAACCGATGCATACACTCCAGAGCATTCGGGATTAGAGTTTCTTTCTTTTGTGAGATCTGGTTTGAAAGGGAGGCGAGCTTGGTGTAAATTCGTACTGGCGCGACAAGAAATTGACCCAGATTTTCTTGTGATGCTGCGACTTCTGGGGCGGCAGCAGCTTGCTTGATAGGTTGCAGGAATGACTGGATTTCTTGATCTACATGTTCCCAGGTCTTACTTTCATCCAATGCCCCTAGCGAAGGAATGTGGTGAAGAGTGTGCATTGAGTCTATGATGCTGATCAGGTGGTCGTATGAAGACATTACTTTGTCCAAATCTTTGGATAGCTTGTCCTTGGATTGCATCTTCATCCGAATTTGGACTTTGGCATCTTGTGTATGAATCCAATCCTTCTTAGGAAAATGCTCGGGAACTTGAGGGTATTGCACTATCTAGTTCATCATTTTATCTAAAGCAACCGAGGCTTCCTTGAGCTGCTCATGCTTCTGCTTAGTTTTTGCTCGTGCTCTTACCAATGGGGCGACTGTTTGCTTTATGGTGAGCATTTCTCCATACACCTGCCTCATGTTTGTCTCTAATACATCGCATTCTTTGATAATGGCGAGTGGAACTTCATTGTCAGGGGGAGCCTTGTTTTTGAGTTGTTGCATCTCTTTTTCCAACGCCGACCTCTCCTGTTCTGCCTTCTTGTCCCGCTGCTCCACTGCTCTTAGTCTGTTTTGTAGAGAAATGATTTCTCTACTCATTCTAGTGGCATTCTTTTCCGTGGCCATGGCAAAAGCAGTGCCTGCCGATGCTATCATCACGGGGTTAGTCCTGGTATCAAGGACTATGTCTTTTTCAGTTGCGACCGTGGATGCGATAGAAGGACTTTGTGCCATGGACCTTCTCTTCTCTTGCCGAATTTTGAAAGAGAATTGGTCGAATGTGAGCTTGGTTAAGTCGAAGACCTCCTCTTCTTGCCCCTGGGGGGAATCAACATCGAAGATAATGTTTCCTGTACCACCTAGAAAAACCTATAGGGGAGATATGTCGATATCTTCTATCAATTCATCCTCTTCATCTTTCTTCTTCTTTTCCTCCTCTTCTCTCTTCTTACTTTATTCTTCTTCCCTTTTTTGGCGCTCAGTTTCTGCCTTGTCATGTTCTTCCCTCCTCCTTCATTCTGTTTCTGCCGCTGCTTCTATTTAGGCTTTCCTGTTTCTTTTGGCTGCGGTAGCTTGGTCTACTTTCTTTTGGTGTTCAGCTCCATCTTTGTCAAGTTCTTCCTTGAGTGCCCATTCTGCTGCAGCCTGCACTTCCTTTTCCTGCTTTTCCTTTCTGGCCTCCTCGGCCTGCTTCTTCTTCTGATCTGCCTTTGAATTCTTCTTGCGTTTCTCCTCATCCTCCTTTATCTTCTTTTCTTTCTCCTGCTAGGCTTTGGCCTCTACTTCTCTCTGTTGGGAAGAGGTGTTAGGCCCTGTGCTGGTCCGGGGCTTTTTAGCTAGAGAGGAAGAAGCGCCTCCTAACTTACGGCTCCTGTCCTCCAAGCTTTGGTCATCCTGATCCTCCTGGCCAGAGTCAGCCCCCGGAGCGAGTTATCTATCGGCATTGTACCAGTTCCTTCTCTCATCTTCTTCCGGGCATTTTTCATGTTGGTAGTTCCATTTGAATTTGGCCTTCTTGCAGTGTTCGGGAACTATCCTTGCTGGGGAACTCCAAAGTCCTTAGGTGATAACTTTTAATCTCTTCTCCTTCAGCCCCTACCTCTCTGATGTCTTTAACCGTATAGGCACCGATAGTAAGGGGTGGAGCAGGCCAAGGCTTCTTCTTCCCTTTGGACAGGACACTGGAGAAACCCGAGGTCATTTGGAAGCATATCTCTTGCATGAGCACCTTGTTTGTAACAAAGCGAGGCAAAGCATGTGGTGGCTTGAACGTGCCGAAGACTCGGATGATAGTATATTCAGCGAACGGAAACCAATGCGCCACTTGGCCTAGTGTCTCCATAGCTCGCCAAGACATGCAAGGGGCGTCCTGGCCAAATAATTTCCGGAAAAGAGTGGGGATGAATATCTGAGAAATTGGCTCTATATCCTGTTTGTACTTGGATTCCCAGAACACCTTGGTTTGCAGATGAATTGCACGAGTTTGCGTGGAATCCCAGTTATGTGCCCATCCCTCAAAATGCAACCACGCACAGACGACATCTAACAGATAAGAGGCCATATAGAACTCGGAAGGCATTCCTTCCTCTGGGGCCAATGCCGAAGACAAGTTTGTCTGTATTGAAGTCATCAATATATTTGCCCAGTTGAAATGAGTGCCATGCACCGTTACATGTTCCATGATGGTAGCCCATGTGCCGTTGAAGGTAGTGGCGTCCGGGCGCCCGTACAATCTGCAGAGCATGGCGGCTACTAATTTATATACTTTTCTCAAGCCAGCCACTAGATATTCTTGGTCCTTCTTGACTTTGAATTTGTCAGGTTCCGCCCACCATTTCCTGATCGTATCAACTGCAGGGACTGCATTGGCAAGAGCCCATCCTGGGGTAAAGTTTTCTTCCGGTTGAGGCAACGAGTAATAGACATGGGCGTCCGAGCCTACGAGCGTGGAGAAAGCCTTGCCTTCGCTGTCTCAGATCACGAACCTTTTGGGATCTGTTTTCTGTATGATCCAGTCTATCATTTCGGGACACGGGAATATGGCCGGATGTGCCCCTGCGAGATGCAGTTTGGATCTTTTAACTTTTATGTATATTTCCCGGTCCGGGATATCTTCTGGAAATTCCACTTCTGGTATGGCGAACTCATGATATACTTGGTACCATCGCATGTTGTCCCCTTTTGCAAAGGTGCAAAGGGTATCTCTGTATATCGGCGGTGGGGACATTTTCATGTCTGTGTCTAAATCTTCTTCCATCACTTGCTTGTCCTTCTTCCGGGACACTGGGGGTGCCATGTCGCTAGAATCAGAGAGGACCGGTATACACTCCGCGTCTACTTCAAGTTCACCTGTCATGTTCATGAAAGAGTCCCAAGATAAGAACGACATGATGATATAAAGCCAATTACAGTTTATCAATGAATTTTAGCTGAGACACATGCAAAATTGGATCACTGGTTTACTGGGTCATAGCGTCGCAGCTTGCAAGAAGAGGCCCAGATGCGACCTTGCGACCTTGCGACTGGGTCGCAGGGTCGCAGAGTCGCAAATTACGCAAACAGAGGAAAAATGTGACTTTGCGACCTCGCGACTAGGTCGCTGGGTCGCAGGGTCGCAACTCTCGAAAAACTACGAAAATGCGATTTTTCCAAGAGTGCGACCCCTAGGTATTTGGAGTCGGTGAGTCGCAAATTCCAAAAATTGAAGAGAATGCGACCTTGCGACCTTGCGACTAGGTCGCTGGGTCGCAGGTCGCACTAAGGCTTGCCGGGGGGTTTTGGGCGCGCGCGGTGTGAAGGTTTTCTCCCTCTAACTGGAAAATATAAGGCCAAAAAGGGTCCAGGCAGAGTTGAGGGATGGCTTTGGGAGCATGGGACAAGGCCATGAGAAGCTGAACAAGGAATGCGGTGAGCTTGGGCAGTTGTGGTGAAAGCAAGATTAAACAAACCACCCTAAACCTGAAAAGAACATAATAGCTCATGCAGAGGGCAATTTAAAGGTCTACTAAGACATGGGTTTGGCAAGAAATGCCCACAAAGGAAAAAGCAAGAGGGAAACGACAACTTACCCGGGAAAATCGCGCCAGTCAACCTGTTAGAGCCGTTTCTTTCTATTCGCCGAATGTGAAAAATGCGACCTAGCGACCTAGCTTATATAAAGGGGTCGCACGTGCAGACATTTAATGAGGGTTCGCTGGGTCGCAAATCGAGTTATTTCAGGGATGTGCGACCTTGCGACCTTGCGACCTCGGGGTCGCGGGGTCGCAGTTTTCATTAAAAGTTTAGCTTAGCGACCTTGCGACCTTGCGACCCTTAGGTCGCGGGGTCGCAGGGTCGCAGGGTCGCAATTTTCTAAAAAAGGGAGTTTTGCGACTTTGCGACTTGGCCTTATGGATTCTTTACTTGGTTTCTTTCTAAGCTCAAGGGGCTCCAAAAAATTAAAAGTGTGGTTTTTTTGGAGGGTGTTGTAGGGGCTACAACAAATGGCGATTCACTGGACGAACTTAGAGTCTGTGCCGATGGTTAGTCTTGGCGGGGGGAGGGAGGGGTCTCTGCTGGCTGTTTTCTTTTACCTTACGGTCGACATTGCCTAGCCTTTTGGCACCTTGCTGGTTTGCTCAATCTGCTGGCCTGTTCGGGTGCTGTTTAACCAAAATTCATTCCTTCAGGTCTCCAGACTGGAAGGGTTGGAGAAACTCCAGGCGGCTACAGGGTCCGGTATGATTATTTTGTCCTCATCGTGTTTCTCCGCTGCCAGCGAACCTCTCGGTCTCGGCGGAGTCACTGCCTAGGAATCGTGAACGTTGCTCCGCTGCCAGCGAGCCTGGTCAGTACCCCGACGGAGTCGTTACATCACCTCTCTGCGCAGGAAGCCTTTCTCAATCCTTTACCCTTTATTAGTGTGCTATTGCACTTATTTTGAATGTGCCTGAGGCACTTATTTAGATGTGCTCGTGGCACTTATTTGAGATGGCAATTTAGCCTGGGCGGATGAGGGATCCCGACTTATTTTGCTTGCAGAGAGGTTGTTCCTGGTCTGGTATGAGGACTTTGGTTTTTCCCAGATACCCTGTCGTAGCATAGAGTACCTCTTTTCCCTTCTGATCTGGTTACCACTACATCGTATTTTCTTCTTCAGACACCCTCTCAGACTGGCGAGGTAGGCTTCCCGCTTAATGACATTGAGCTAGGTCATATGCTACCTTCAGGTGCAGAGAACAAGCAAGCTTTTGCTGCCTTCGAGTCTATTGGAAAAGGCCTTCTATCAGCATAGAAATTGTTGCAGTGTGCCAATTGCGTGGCTCTAACAGAATCTTCCTTTAAAACACATTTTTTTTTTTTTTTTTTTTTTAAACAAAGGCGAGAAAAGAAACTATGGTACAAGGATAAGATAGCCCTCTAAGGGCTGCTAAGTGAAATAGTGTTTGAGGTCATGCCCGTTTACCGGGAGGACCTCGACTCGTCCCTCAAGGGTTTGCAATCTAAAAGTGTGGGATCCTAACTTCTCCTTAATTTGGAAAGGGCCTGTCCATAGTGCTTGGAACTTGGAATGCTTCCCCTTTTCCTCATGAGCCTTGTCCCACTTTAGGACCAGGTCTCCTAGCTCAAAATTTTTATTCCCTGCGGATTTTCTATCAAACCATATCTTGATTCGGCTCTGGTGGATGGCGAACTTTTCCCGGGTTTTTTTCCTTTCTTCCTCCAACTTCAGCAAGGTGTCGATTCGAGTCTGCAAGGTAGGGCATGGGGTACCATGACATTCTTGAAACAGCTGAAGGGCAGGGAGAGATAGATGGGGAGGAAGAACAACTTCTTTTCCATACACGAGAAAATATGGAGAGGTGCCTAGGGAGGACTTGGGAGTGATACGGTCAGCCCAAAGTGCATTGTGAAGGGCATTGTGCCAGTTGCGCTGGTGGGACAGCAGGGTCTTCTTAATGATACGGATAAGATTCTTATTAGTTGACTCAGCTAATCCATTTCCCTGGGGATAGTAATTTGCAGAATTTTTCAGAACAATACCGTTTTCCAGCGCAAAATCATATAATTTAAAAGATGAAAAGTAAGTTGCATTATCGAAAACCAAGGAAGTTGGAACGCCAAACCTGGTGATGATGGAATGCGTGAGGAATTCTATTACCTCCTGATCATTGATTTGGCGTAAAGGTGTTGCTTCGACCCACCTGGTGAAATAATCAGTAGCTGTAAGGATATACCGGTGTTGTTTAGAAGAGTGAGGTGTGATTTCACCAATTACATCCAAACCCCACTGTTGGAAAGGCTCCTCCACTGCTACTGAGATTAAGGGGGCGGCTGGCCGTGCTTCTCGGTTTGCGAACTTCTGGCACTGGATGCATTTCCGAACATATGCATGCGCATCTCTAAAAAGAGTAGGCCAATAGTATCCTGCGTGCATTATCTTATGGGCGGTAGTATCTCCGGCAAAATGACCTCCAGCTGGTCCGTCATGCAGCTCGGTCAAGATTTTCTGCACTTCGTCATTTTCCAAGCAGCGTAACAGGACCCCATCGTGATGTTTCTTGAACAACTTACCTCGGATCAGTTGGTGAGATGCGGCTTTGAGTCTTATTGCGCGTTTCTGTCAGGCAATAAGAGCAGGGTCCATGGTGCCTTGGGCCAAATATCTTGAAATGT
This sequence comes from Pinus albicaulis, assembly GCA_034641835.2. NCBI lineage: Eukaryota > Viridiplantae > Streptophyta > Pinopsida > Pinales > Pinaceae > Pinus > Pinus albicaulis. Next base: position 1,686,575,161 of record CM076584.1, read on the forward strand.
CATAATACCAAGAAGGGATACTTTGCTGAGGCACATGGTCGCTCTGATACATTTCAATTTCTTGTTCCCAACATTCTTCTTCAATTCCATGGGAACTTGCAGCTTCCGTGGCCATTTGGCATAAGCCCTATCCTTTAATGGTGTGTGCCGGTTTAAATTCTAAATCGTATTCTTGCAAGCACGACACCCAGTTGCCTCGCCTTTCGCCCAGCTCCTGATGCACGAAAAGTGAGCGGACAGCTGGGTGTGGAACAAAAACCGTGACATGATTTTTCAAGATGTAGGGCCTAAAATGCTTGACCGCTTTGTAGACCACATAGGCTTGCTTTTCGATTTCTGGGTAGTTCAACTCAGCTCCTTGTAAACCGGTGCTCATGAAAGAAATGGGCCGTTCATCGTTGTTGCCATTTTTCTGCGTAAGGACAGCCGCAAGTGAGGAATCTGAAGCAAAAGTGTACAGGATAAAGCCTTTACCAAAATCTGGACTTTGGAGGGAAGGAGTTTCAGCTATAGCCTATTTTATTTTGTCGAAGGCCTCCCTTTTCAGCGGATTCCATTGGAACATAGCATTATTTTTAGTCATTCCCTGTAGTGGCCTGACTATCTGGGCGAAATCCGAGATGAATTTACGGACAAAATTGATTTTCCCTAGGAAAGATTGCATCGCTTTCTTGTTGCTCGGGGGAGGAATCTGAGCAATGGATTTCACCCATTCTGGATCAAATACAATGCCTTGCTTAGTTATAATGTGGCCTAGCAAGTTTCCCTCTGCCACAGCGAAAACACTCTTTTTAGGGTTGAGCGATATCCCGTACCTTCTGCACCTCTCGAAGATTTTCTTGAGGTGGCGTAAATGATCGCCCCTGCGTTTTGAAAACACAGTGACGTCGTCCAAATAGACCACCACGCTTTACCCTATAAAACCACGAAAAGCTATATCCATGGCTCATTGGAAAGTTTCCCCCGCATTGATCAACCCAAAGGGCATGCACCTGAAAGCAAAGGTTCCCCATTTGGTCCGGAAGGTGGTTTTCAATCTGTCTGGTTCAGCTACCAGCACCTGGTTATAACCAGAGAAGCCATCTAATATGGAGAACATTTCAGATCCAGACACAGCTTGTAATATCTGTTCCATGGGTGGCACCGGGTAGTTGTCTTTGTTTGAGGCCCGATTCAGATTACGGAAATCTACGCACAAGCGGATCTCGCCAGACTTCTTTCGTACGGGTACCAAATTTGACACCCACGTGGAGTGACGAACTTTGAAAATAATGCGTGCATCCAAGAGCTTCTTAAGTTCTTTCAGAATCATTGGCTCCAAAGCCAGATGCACTTTTCTGAGTTTCTGTTGGAAGGGCTTAACGCCTTCCTTCACGGGTATCACGTGCTGAATGATCCGAGTATCGTACGTACGTAAATCGTCATACGTCCAAGCAAATACGTCTCGATACTTCCAGAATAATTGGGTGAAGGCCCGTGTCTCCTCATCACTACAGTCTTTGCCGAGGTTAACGAACTTCGGGTTCTCATCTGATCCCAAGTTCACTTGCCGATGTGCCAATATGGAACTTTGCACTTTGGTGTTCGAGGGCCCGCGGAATCGGCTTTGCAGATCAAAGAGCTTTTCTAATGACACCACCCCCTTGGGCATGATGTTCTCTTTGCGTTCATCATGCTCTTTCTGCAAAGCATGCTCATGCTCCTCCTCGTCTATCGCCGCGTCCTTGAATACTTCAGCATTGAACATAAAGTCCAAGATCTGTTGATCATCGTTAAAAACGCGTAGATTAGTAATGTTGTCTGGCATAGAGGGTCTATATATAACTTCAATAGAAAAACCGTCCCTCAAGGGGGTAAATCTAGCAGCAGCATTAGCCAGAGTATCAGCTGCTGCATTGTGCATTCTAAGAACAGATTTAATTCCAAATGCATCAAAAGCAGAAATCAATCGCCATACCTCTTGTTGATACGTCTTTAAATGTGGAGACAAACAGTGAATAGTGTTGCGTACCTGCCGAGTGATAATCTCGGAGTCTCCAATGACTTTTAGGCATTTTACCTTCAAATCCAGTGCCTTCTTAAGTCCGAGGATTAAAGCCTCATATTCAGCAGTGTTGTTGGTGCACTGGAACTCTAGCCGACATGAGATTAAGAATTTGTTCTTCTGAGGGTCAAGCAAAATGCAGCCCGCACCAGCTCCATCATGGGTCTTGGAACCGTCATAGTACAAGGTCCACATGTCATTTTCTGACTCCTTTGGGGTAGTAGGCCGCGGAGGGATTTCGGCTTGGTGTGGGATAGGGGTGGCTTGCTCCTCCGCGACAAGTGCTAGTTCAGATTGGACCTCGGGGCCTACTGAAGACTGAGGGGGTTGGTAACATCTGAATATGGCTTCCAGAAAACACATGCCAAGCTCCTCCTGGGCAAAGCTGATGGGTTCATTAGCGACATCCAAATCAGTCATGGTGTATTTCATATATGGTTCACTTTCGACCCTGATTTGGTTATTCCGCCCCTTGTAAGGAAGCCACAAGTGAGACCAGTCGGTCACGAAATAGCCTTGCAACTTGTTGGACCAGTCTCTACTAAGCAATAGACCGTATGCTTCAGGGATGTCAACAACCACAATATCAATGCATTGATGGACCCTAGAGTCTGACGACAGGCGGATGATGACATTATTCAACTCTCCTACGGCTGGCACCTGTGATCTGTCGAGTTGTATGATCTTTGCGTTAGTTTTCTCCGGGTGAATGTTCAGCTTCTTACAGACAGATAGAGGCATGACGTTTGTAGAGGCACCGGAGTCGAATAGAAAGTTGTGAACGTTGAAGTTAAAAATCTCGAAGGAAAAAAGGAAAGGAGGGGTGGATCCTCTTGAGTTCGTCTTGATGGCGTTTACTATAGACTGGACATCTAGACCGGCTTGCGCAGACATGTTGCTCACAGTCTTCGTAGCTGAAGTATTGGCGAAAGCTTTTAGAATGAGTTCTCTTTGGTTCGTAATGCGGGAAAGCTCGTAGAGAGAGATATTTGCTCTTGTTTTTTTCATATCCTCAACAATGTTATAGCTAGAATCCGGTTGAGGGCTAGGCTCGGTAGTGGTTTTTGGGGATTCTACCGGGAGCTTGCCCTTTTGACTTGCTCGGGTAATGTTATTTGCGAGCTTCTCCGGGGCAGATTGTTTTCCATTCCCTGGGGGTAGAATTTTTATTAGGAAAGCCCTTTTCTTGTCTTCATAAGATTGCTCGGGAACAGGTCCTTTGCTCCTTAGACTATAATTCCGTACAGGTTGGCCTTTGGGATTGTCTGCCATGTTGATATCAATGGAGGTAAGGCTGTCCCCCCCTCGGATTATGTCAAAAGCTAGGACAGAGGACCCTGGTTCTTCGTTTGAGGGCGGATCTTCATCGTGATTGGAAAAATCATCCTCCGTCACATTCCCCAGGGTTTGGTCATCTAAAAGCTAATTAACTACTGCTATCATGCTGCTAATCCATTGAGGGCACGTTTTTTCAGAGTGGGTAGCTTGGTGGAAAGAACAAAAGTTATCTTTCCCTATTTCTTCCACATTGAGAGCAGTATTCGGGTTAGACGGAGGTCTGTTGGTGTTGGGATTTCTTTTTCTGAAAAAGGGTTTGGGTGGTTTAGTGCTAGTCATGGGTTCTATGCCCTTTCTCCTTAAGTCAGAGACTTCATTCATTAAGAGCTTGAGGGTTTTTGCCATGCTTTCGAAATCAAACACATGTTTATCCCTATCCGTGGTCTTAGGAGTGGAGGACTGACCCTTTTTCGTGATTGGCTTGTGATCATCTCTTCCTTCGTGATCGATGGCTCCTATCGAAAGCATGTCTTTCTCCACAGTGAGAGCAGCCACATAATTAGCCATAAGGGTAGCGCGGGCTTCACGTTTGACGAAAACGGCGATGTCCCTAGGGAGAGCCTTGGTATAGTAGTCAATGGTGATTGAGTCATCCAACGCCAGGTTTGGGGGAAATTTCTGCAGTATGGTAGCGAAGCGCTGGTTGAAGTCCTTAACCTTCTCTTTTTTATGACACTTGATGGTGCTCAATTCCGTGAGGAGCATGGAAGGAGTTTTATCTTCTGAAAACTTCTGCAGGAACACACGACGAAATTGGTCCCATGAAGTAATAGAGGCACTGGGGAGGGAGCGGTACCATGTGGCCGCTTTGTTTTCAAGAGTGTGGGGAAACAGTCGACATGCGACGTCATCAGACTGAACTCTCATGATTTGCAGAGACAAATAGAAACTGCTTATATGATCTTCAGCTAAGGTGCCTTTCTCAGGATCAAACTTGGGGAGGTGTTTCTCCGGATGCCTAGGAAGATCGTGGAGTGGGCCCAAAAGATTTAATGGGGACTGAGCCATCCAGGCTAGTGGTTGCACCCTCCTAGCGTGCTGGTGGTGCCTAAAATCAGGCTCAAATTCACCTCCCGAACCTGACACCGATGCTTCTGACTCATGGCGAGAGTGTTCGTCTTGATGTCTCTCACGGTAAGGAAAGTCTCTAAGATATCCCCAGTTGTGGACAGGAGGCCTATTTGGGTTTGGGTGACAGTTGTTGGCATGGTTTCCTTGGCCTCGACCTCTATCTCCTCTACCTCCAGCCCCACGGCCTCTATTTCCTTCACCTTGATTTCTGCGAGCTCTATTTCTTTCAACTTCATTTCTGTGAGCTCTATTTCCCCGCCTCATTTCCCCCTGGGCCGTCTTCTTCACCCTCCCCGTGTGGGGGGGTGCTCGGGTTGTTTTTTTGCCGGTCTAGTTGCTTCGGAGTAAAGCCCTCCTTCTAGCGCCAATTCCGTTGGACGGGAAAACTGTCCGGCCACCGTGCTATCCCCCGGTAGAAACTCCTAATTAGACCTTGAACCATTTGGAGTAGGGATCCCGTCCGGGGTGTGGGTCCAGCTACCGCTTAAGACGCCTTCCCTTCGGTCTCAAAAGAACCTGATTGAACCTGCGGACACACACTTATTCACATGATACAGAATACATGATTGATGCATTAAACACGAATAAAACACTATGCATAGCGAGGCAATAAATAAAGCATGTACGCCTAAGGAGGTGTCGTTAGCAACACATCTTTGGGGTACTGCTTGTAAGGTAGTCTGACCACAAAAGAAATAGTTCTTTATGGCGAGATGTCCCTTTACTTTCTGAAAGATAAACGAAATGTTAACAAAATAGTTCATTAACATTCATTAATAGAGAAAATGATAAACTGAACATCGTCAACACAAACACAGATAGCCATGATGCATAATGATGCTATAAAGAGGGCAGATTCATTAATCAAAAGATGTTTTGAAACTGTATAAGAAAATACACATGGTGTTCGCACAGCAAAACACATCATCCAACAAAGGGGTTTTAACAAGTATCTGTATTCATATGCATAGGAGTATAATCTTTCAATACAATGCTATGTAGCTCTTGAGTCTCCAAAAGAAAAAGCCATTTACATTTTCCCCGGAGGGGGTTTTATAGATCAAAATTGCCCTTTGGGCTCCCTGACTCTTCGCCTGCCTGCCGGTTGAGTTGCCCTGCGACCTGGGAGAAAAATTCGACCTGCGACCTGTTTGGCAGTGCGACCTGTGACCTAGGGAGAGGTGCAACCTGCGACCTATTGAACAGTGCGACCTGCAACCTAGTGATACTGAGTCATGGAGGTGGGTGTGCAATAGAGAGATCAGGAGCATCAATTTACTTTCCTTTGAGGAAGTCTTGCCAGGTCTGGTATTCTGCTGCTATGGGAGAGTCCAGAGGGACCTCCTCTTTCAACCGATGCATACACTCCAGAGCATTCGGGATTATAGTTTCTTTCTTTTGGAAGATCTAGTTTGAAAGGGAGGCGAGCTTGGTGTAAATCCGTACTGGCACGACAAGCAACTGACCCAGATTTTCTTGTGATGCTGCGATCTCCGGGGTGGCAGCAGCTTGCTTGATAGGCTGCAGGAATGACTGGATTTCTTGATCTACTTGTTCCTAGGTCTTATTTTCGTCCAATGCCCCTAGCGAAGGAATGTGGTGAAGAGTGTGCATTGAGTCTATGTCGCTGATCAGGTGGTCATATGAAGACATTACTTTGTCCAAATATTTGGATAGCTTGTCCTTGGATTGCATCTTCATCCGGATTTGGAATTTGGCATCTTGTGTATGAATCCAATCCTTCTTAGGAAAATGCTCGGGAACTTGAGGGTATTGCACTGTCCAGTTCATCATTTTATCTAAAGCAACCGAGGCTTCCTTGAGCTTCTCATGCTTCTGCTTAGTTTCTGCTCGTGCTCTTACCAATGGGGCAACTGTTTGCTTTATGGTGAGAATTTCTCCATACACCTGCCTCATGGTCGTCTCTAATACATCGCATTCTTTCATAACGGCGAGTGGAACTTCATTGAATGGGGGAGCCTTGTTTTGGAGTTGTTGCATCTCTTTTTCCAACACTGACCTCTCTTGTTCTGCCTTCTTCTCCTGCTGCTCCGCTGCTCTTCGTCTGTTTTGTAGATAAATGATTTCTCTACTCATTCTGGTGACATTCTCTTCCGTGGCTGCGGCGAAAGCAGTGCCTGTCGATGCTATCATCACGGGGTTAGTCCTAGTATCAAGGACTATGTCTTTTTCAGTTGCGACCGTGGATGCAACGGAAGGAGTTTGTGCCATGGACCTTCTCTTCTCTTCTCTTGCCGAATTTTGAAAGAGAATTGGTCGAATGTGAGCTTGGTTAGGTCGAAGACCTCCTCTTCCTGCCCCTGGGGGGAATCAACATCAGAGAGAATGTTTCCTGTACCGCCCAGAGGAACCTCTAGGGGAGATATGTCCATATATTCTATTAATTCATCCTCTTCATCTTTCTTCTTCTTTTCCTCCTCTTCTCTCTTCTTCCTTTCTTCTTCTTCCCTTTGTTGGCGCTCGGTTTCTGCCTTGTCATGCTCTTTCCTCCTCCTGCGTTCTGTTTCTGCCGCTGCTTCTATTTCGACTTTCCTCTTTCGTTCGGTTGCGGCAGCTTGGTCTGCTTTCTTTTGGCGTTCAGCTCCAGCTTTGTCAAGTTCTTCCTTGAGTGCTCGTTCTGCTGCAGCCTGCGCTTCCTTTTCCTGCTTTTCTTTTCTGGCCTCCTCGGCCTGCTTCTTCTTCTGATCTGCCTTTGAATTCTTCTTGCGTTTCTCCTCGTCCTCCTTTATCTTCTTTTCTTTCTCCTGCTGGGCTTTGGTCTCTGCTTCTCTCTGTTGGGAAGAGGTGTCAGGCCCTGTGCTGGTCCGGGGCTTTTTGACTAGAGAGGAAGAAGTGCCTCCTAACTTAGGGCTCCTGTCCTCTAATCTTTGGTCATCCTGACCCTCCTAGCCAGAGTTAGCCCCCGGAGCTAGTTGTCTATCGGCATTGTATCAGTTCCTTCTCTCATCTTCTACCGGGTGTTCTACATGTTGGTAATTCCATTTGAATTTGGCCTTCTTGCAGTGTTCGGGAACTATCCTTACTGGGTCGTATGTTCGGTACTCCAAAGTCCTTAGGTGAAAACTTTTAATCTCTTCTCCTTCAGCCCCTACCTCTTTGAAGTCTTTAACCATATAGGCACCGACAGTAAGGGGTAGAGCGGGCCAAGGCTTCTTCTTCCCTTTGGACAGGACACTAGAGAAACCTGAGGTCATTTGGAAGCATATCTCTTGCATGAGCACCTTGTCTGTAACAAAGCGAGGCAAAGCATGTGGTGGCTTGAACGTGCCGAAGACTCGAATGATAGTATATTCAGCGAACGGAAACCAATGCGCCACTTGGCTTAGCGTCTCCCTAGCTCGCCAAGACATGCAAGGGGCATTATGGCCAAATAATTTCCGGAAAAGAGCGGGGATGAATATCTGAGAAATTGGCTCTATATCCTGTTTGTACCTGGATTCCTAGAACACCTTGGTTTGCAGATGAATTGCACGAGTTTGTGTGGAATCTCAGTTATGTGCCCATCCCTCAAAATGCAACCGCGCACAGATGGCATCCAACAGATATGAGGCCATATAGAACTCGGAAGGCATTCCTTCCTCTGGGGCCAATGCCGAAGACAAGTTTGTCTGTATTGAGGTCATCAATATATTTGCCCAGTTGAAACGAGTGCCATGCACCATTACATGTTCCATGATAGTAGCCCATGTGTCGTTGAAGGTAGTGGCATCTGGGCGCCCGTACAATCTGCAGAGCATGGCAGCTACTAATTTATATACTTTTCTCATGCCTGCCACCGGATATTCTTGGTCCTTCTTGACTTTGAATTTGTCGAGTTCCGCCCACCATTGCCTGATAGTATCAACTATAGGGACTGCATTGGCAAGAGCCCATCCTGGGGTAAAGTTTTCTTTTGGTTGAGGCAACGAGTAATAGACATGGGCGTCCGAACCTACGAGCGTCGAGAAAGCCTTGCCTTCGTTGTCTTAGATCACGAACCTTTTGGGATCTATTTTCTGTATGATCCAGTCTATCATTTCGGGACACGGGAATATGGCCGAATGTGCCCCTGCGAGATGCAGTTTAGACCTTTTAACTTTTATGTATATTTCCTGGTCTGGGAGATCTTCTGGAAATTCCACTTCCAGTATGGCGAACTCATGATATACTTGGTACCATCGCATGTTGTCCCCTTTTGCAAAGGTGCAAAGGGTATCTCTGTATATCGACGGTAGGGACATTTGCATGTCTGTGTCTATATCTTCTTCCACCACTTGCTTGTCCTTCTTCCAGGACACTGAGGGTGCCATGTCGCTAGAATCCGAGAGAACAGGTATACACTCCGCGTCTCCTTCAAGTTCACCTGTCAAATTCATGAAGGAATCCCACGATAAGAACGACATGATGATAAAAACCAATTACAGTTTGTCAAAGCTGGGGCACAAACAAAATTTGAAATAATTGGTTTACAGGGTCGCGGGGTCGTGGATCACGCAAAAAGATGAAAATGCGACCTTGCGACCTTGCGACTAGGTCGCTGGGTCGTTGAGTCGCGAATCTAAGAAAAAATCAGGAAATGCGACTTTGCGACCTTGCGACTAGGTCGCGGGGTCGCGGGGTCGTAAATCGCAGAAAATGAAGATATGCAACTTTGCGACCTTGCGACTAGGTCGCTGGGTCGCGGGGTTGAAAATCATGAAAACTGAAAGAAATGCAACCTCGCAACCTCGCGACTAGGTCGTTGGGTCGCAGGGTTGTAAATCACGAAAATCGAAAGGAATGCGACTCGCGACCTCACGACTAGGTCGTTGGGTCGCAGGTCACGATCGGGCTTGCCGGGGGGTTTTGGGCGCGCGCGGCGTGAAGGTTTTCTCCCTCTAAATGGAAAAATATAAAGCTAAAAGGGTCCAGGCAGAGTTGAGGGATGGGTTTGGGAGCAGGGAACAAGGCCATGAGAAGCTGGACAAGAAATGTGGTGGGCTTGGGCAGTTGTGGTGAAGGCAAGATTAAACAAACCACCCTAAACCTGAAAGGAACATAATAGTTCATGCAAAGGGCAATTTAAAGGTCTAAGAAGACATGGGTTTGGCAAGAAATGCCCACAAAGGAAAAAGCAGGAGGGAAATGGAAATTTACCCGGGAAAATCGTGCCAGTCGACCTATTAGAGCCGTTTCTTTCTATTCGCCGAATGTAAAAAATGTGACCTAGCGACCTAGCTTATATAAAGGGGTCGCACATGCGGGCATTTAATGATGTCGCAAGGTTGCAATTTGAGTGGTTTAGAGGATCCGCGACCCTGCGACCTTGCGACCTGGCGACCTGGGGGTCGCGGGGTCGCAGTTTTCATTAAAAGTTGAGCTTTGCGACTTCGCGACCTTGTGACCTTGCGACCCTTAGGTCGCGGGGTCGCAAGGTCGCGGGGTCGCAATTTTCTTTAAAAGTTGAGCTTTACGACTTCGCGACCTTGTGACCTTGCGACCCTTAGGTTGCGGGGTCGCAATTTTCTAAAAAAGGAGTTTTGCAACTTTGCGACTTAGCCTTATGGATTCTTTACTTGGTTTTTCTCTAAGTTCAAGGGGCTCCAAAAAATTTGAAGTAGTGTTTTTTGGAGGGTGTTGTAGGGGCTACAACCCAACCTTGGTAATCCTCTAACTAATCCAATCTTGATAATTTTTACTAAATTATCAAAATTAGCATGACCCAATATTATATTCCATAGCCAATATTCTTCTATTTTTCTCATGCAACAACTCTATCTAGTGTTATAAAAAATACACATGTTGTTGCACTTTTAATGGCCTTCGCCACTATCTTTCCTGATTTATAATTTTTGATCTAACACTATATAGATATGAAGATCACATCATGCCCATTACCACACATCTGACTCACACTGAGGGGATTGTGCTTCAAATCATCAACATAAATCACATTTTGAGCTTTGGTCTTCTTTTCTAGTCTAAATGTTCCTTTGCCTCTTATGGGAGCTGTTGCATCATTTCTAAAATTGACATTTCCCTTTTCGTATTATTTTAGTTGAATTTTTTTTCTTCTTATCACTGGTCATGTGCTTAGAGAAACCACTATCAATCAACCATTTCTCATGCTGATTATGAGCTTTCAAAGCAAGATCACAATTTGTTTCCTTTTTCTTCCATCTTTTCTCAACTTTCTGTTGATTATATTTCTCTTGAGTGTGTTGCATGAAGGCATTTGGAAGGCTAGATCTGAATTCACTAGCTTTGTGACCAAAGTTATTGCATATCAAACACTCGATATCATTCATTAGTGGAGAAAAAGAATTATTTCCATTTGCATGCAAAATATTTGGATCTTGAGAAACTCTTGATCTATCAAATTTTTTTCTAGGAAACATATTTAGCCTACAATTTATGGCTTTGTGTCCAAAATTATTACATGAAAAACAATAACATAAAATAGTGTAGGATAATTGAATTTTTGTTGCCATGATGGAGAAGTGAAATTTGAGGAACTTTGTTGCTTCACTTGCTGATTTTCTGATTTGATTTCAACTTCATTCTTTTGCTCACTCTTGCTAGTTGCAACAATATTTGTTTTATTTTATTTTCCTTTTAAAGCATATGCATAACTGGTACTTGGATGATATTTGACATTTTTTAGAGGAGGCTTAAACCCCAAATCAATTTTTTCCTTCGGTGACCTTTTCATGTTGAGGATATTTTGCAAGGTTTCAAATCCCTTGACAAATTTTTTATTTAGGCATGATTTTGTTTATGCTTTTAATAGATTGGCCCTTAATGCAACAATTTCTTGCTCAAGTTTGTGACAATTATTTTTATATTCTTCTAGCTCATTGGTGAGCACATTATCCTTCATTTTCTCTTCCTCCAAGTATCTCTTTAAGTAGATGATTCCTTCTTCATGAGTGCATGCAATGGGAGCTCCTCCAACATTCTGCTTCAAATATTCATCTTCTTTATCCAAATCGATTGGATTATTTTGTAGAAATTCCTTATAGATTTAAACTGCGAAAGTAATTTACTAAAACAATAGACTTAAATCCACTCTACTAATCCATGGAAATAAATTCACGATTATGAAGAAATATAAAAAACACGCGACATGAATCAATTAACACACGTAACACAGGGATATATCTAGGGGGAATCCACTCCTTAAATCCCCTTCCTATCTGTATTGCATTAATAATAAAATAGAGAAGAAATGCAATGTTTGTTCAAGCATGAAAAACCTATACACAACTATACTCTATGTCGTTGCCTCACAAGCTGACTCTGGCCAATACTTATTCAATTCTGCTACCTACCAAGATCCTATTTACTTGCATTTTTTTCCTTAATAATTGACCCCCTATTAATTAGGGAAATCCCCATCCTGAACTTCACAATCCCTATAGGTCCTTATCTAACTGCATGCACCACCTGTACAACTTGGATAATTATACAACTCATAGTACTCTGCCCTTGAACTCCAATCCAAACCGGGTAACTTGTATTTTATGCATGCATGAGTCAATTATGGATGATTTAACAGTTAACTGGTTGATCACTGAGTACACACTCCACTACTAGACCTCCCACTAGTTCCTCCAACAGTTGGAACTAGTTTAACCAACTTTAACTCAGTTTAACTGAATTAACTTATTACAACTCAGATTAAACTCAACCTAGGCTCCTAAAATTTAGGATCCACTCTACATGACTCAAGTTAGACCCTCAACTTGAATTAACTGAACCAACTAAGTCAAAATAACTTAGTTAACTCGTAAAAGTTGTCATGTGATGTGGAATTACAATTTTCTCATAATTTAATTCAAGGGAAAATTAAATCAGGATTTTCTTGTTTCATTTTCAACACTTTCTCTCAACAAGAAAGGGATTATCAGATACCCCAATCTTGTCTCTATGGAACTCAAATTTTCCTCTTGAAAACACATTTGTCAAAATATCCGCATCCCATTCCTTTGTAGGAATATATTCCAACAACATGATCTGCCTCTGCACACAATCTCGTATATGGTGATAACAAATGTCGATATGCTTGGATCGATCACGAAAACATGGATTTTCAGAGAGTTTGATATAACTGTTGTTGTCACAATAAATCATAGTGGGATCCATCATTTGACCAAATAACCCAACAAGAATCTTCCTCATCTAGATAGCTCAACAAGTTGCTAGACTAACAACCATGTTCTCTGCTTCTGCTGACTGAGTGAAACTGATATCTGCTTCCTGCTGCACCAAGAAACTCTTGCTGACCCAATAATGAAAAATCCTCTTGAAGTTCTCTTTTGATCTGATGGACTACCCACCCAATTTTCATTTGTGAAGCCTTGAAGCTTCACTCCCTTCTTCTGTTTGTACCAAATAACATACTGAGTAGTGCCTTTGAGGTATCTCAATGCATGTTTGACCGCCTTCTAATACAATTTGGTTGGCTTAACCATTGCTTGAATAAGATTGTTAACTACATAACACATGTATGGTTGTATGTTCACCAAATACATAAGTGAACCCACAAGCCCCTTGTAAATAGTGGCCTCCACCTCCTCACCTGAAGTGACATCCTCTTTCTTCCAACTTCCTACTAGAGGAGTGTCCATGGGTTTTCTACTCTCCATGAAAAAATTCTTCAATATCTCATTGGCATACTTGCCCTGAGAGACAAATATTTCCACATCTCCTTCCCATAATTCAAAAATGAGGACATAATGCATGAGTCCCATGTCCTTCATCTCAAATTATCTTGCAAGATCCTCTTTGCAATATTTGATCAAATTATTATCATTCGTTAAAATAAAATCATCGACATATAATATTATAATCAACAATTTACCTTAAAAAAAAAATGGTAAAGGTTTGCATCTGCTTCACTTTTAGTGAAGCCCAACCTAGTGAAATATTTGTTGATCCTAGTGTACCAAGGATGAGGTGTTTTTTTCAATCCATACAACAATCACTTGAGTATGCACACGTGTGACTCTCTGTCGAAGGTATCAAATCCTTCCAATTGTTCAATGTACACCTCCTCCTCCGTAACTCCATTTGAGGAGTGTTTTCCTCACGTCCATATGATGGATCTTTCATCCCATTTGTGCTGTAAGTGCTAGAATTGATCTTATGGAAGAGCACATTGCTACTGGAGAAAAGGTCTTTTCGTATTCAATTCCTTCCACTTGAGAGAAGCAGTTGGCCACAAATCTGGCCTTGTGTTTCTCGATTCTTCCATATGATGCTTGCTTCACCTTGTAGATCCACCTCAAACCTACCACTGACTTGTTCTTTAGTCTTGGGACCACTTCTGAAACACTATTTCTGACCATGGAATAATATTCCTCTACCATGGCATCAACCTATACTGGATTTTGTATTGCTTCCTTGAATTAGGATGGTTCTGTATCAATTATCTCACTCATTAGATCCATGTACCCAATGTATCAATCCAGTGGCCTCCTTTCCATGCGTTGTGATGTGGGTGCTCCCACATTCTGTCTAGAATCATGCAATAATTTGGCAGCTTCCTTGGTGTAATTTATTCCATCTAAGGATGTATTTACATTAGTGGGTGCTTCCAATCTCTACTCCTCTACTTTTGGCTGCTCCACAACATCCTCAAGTTCTTCCTTTGGAGCCAAAATATCCTCATATGCATGCAACTGAAGCTCCTTCTCAAGGGAACACGTCATGGCCTTATCTTCATCGAACTTCACATATATATGAGAAATTGTCATCCTGTAAGATGGTAGGTACACCCGATAGTTGTGAGGTCTATCAATATACCCCACAAATATGCCCAACTTTGCTGTCTGCTCTAGATTTTTCCTTGCATACTTGGAAACATGATAATAAACTGATGAACCAAAGATCTTGAAGTGTGCCACTTCTGGTTTCTTACCTGAAAAATATTCTTCTGGTGTGCTCATCCCGAGAATCCGATAAGGACTCATGCTATACACATATACCATTGTGTCGCATGCTTCAACCCATAAGTGCAATGGTAGGCCCTGATCATGCAACATCGCCCGTGCAGCTCCCACGATACTTCTGTTCTTCCTTTCAACAACCCCATTCTGCTACGAGTTATGGGGTGCTATTAACTCCTGTAAAATTCCTTCTTTTGCAAAAAATTTCTTGAACTCATTCAACACAAATTATCCGCCATTATCACTCATGAGGGGCTTCACTTTCCTGCTAGTGTCTTTCTCAAAATGTTCTTTAAATTCACAAAATTTGGAGAATGTTTGGTATTTCTTCAGCATGAATAAAATCCAGAACTTATGTGAGAAATCATCTACAAATATATAATAATACATGTTCTTGGCCATGGAGGCCATCGAGAAAGGTACACACACATCCGAGTGAACTGTTTCAAGGACCACTTACGCTCGACTGTCCTTATCATGAAAGGTAGCTTTGGTGTACTTCCCTAGTCTACACCCTTTGAATGTATCTCAATTCTCTAATGCACCCTTGGGAAGTCCTATAGACATCTGCTGCATGATATTCAAAGCTCCATGGCACAAATGGCCAAGTCGCCTATGCCATAATTCACCAAAGTCTAGGCTCTGCACCTTCTCTGCTTTCATCTCAAAGAAACACAATCTTCTACATCCAATTTGTAGAGGTTCTTCACCCGAACCCCAATTTGCTTCACTTTTCCCCTAGATATGTGACGAAGGAAAGCCTTTGCTTTGATAAATATCACATCATAGCCACGATATTCCAACATAGAAACTAAACCTAAATTATTCTTTAGACCCAGAACATAAATGCCATCTTTTAATGTGAGAGGAGAACTAGACTCACTCTGAAAAGTAACTATATCAATACCAGTAGTGTTATACCTTCCATTATCTCCCATATCTATGTGCATATAGAGGTCCTTCTCCTCCAAGAAACTGAAAAGTAATTTGTTTCTTGTCATATGGAATGAGGCTCCACTATCTAGATACCACTTACAACCCACCACTGATCTCACCAAGCATGCAATGAGGGTGAAATCCAACTCGAATTGTGAAGCTAGATCTTCACCTTCCGCTCCTCATGAGGGATTATTTCCATCCTTCTAGTGCGGACAATTCATGGCATAATGTCACAACTCATGACAATGAAAACATTTAAATTTCGACAAGTCTTTCTTCTTGCCCAGACCATAATATCCTTTGGATTGGATTTCTTCCCTTTCCCTTTATTCACCTTTCCAACCAAGGCACAATTCTCCTCATCCTCCACCTTGGATGATTTTCTGTCTCTGGTATTCCACTTGGACTCTTCCTGCACCAAATATTTCCATAATATTTCCGAGTTTGGTAGATTCTCCCTCCCATTGACCGAATCTTGGTAGTTGTGCCAACTCTTGGGAAGACCTAGAAGAGTTAGGATTACCAGATCATCTTCTAAAATGTTAACACCATCACTCCAAAGTTCATCACGACATTGTGTGAACCTATCGAGGTATTATGGTATTGTGTCTCCCTTCTGCATTTTGATAATCTGAAGCTTATCTTTGAGTAATATTTTCATGTGGTCACTACTATTCTGGAATAATTTTGTCAATGTCTGCCACATGGCACATGGATTTTCCTTCCTATGGATATTAGAGACAATACTGTCTCGTACTCCCTTCAATATGATCCTCCTCTCATTTTCTACATTCTTCTTCCAATCTGCTAGATTATGAGCATCAAATGATGCAAGTTTCAGGATATCATTATCAATGAATTACTTCAACCCGTTATCTTCCATGACTACTTCCATGTGGTCCTTCCAAGAAATATAATTAGATCTACCCTCAAGGGAATACTCGAGCCTTAGAAAATAGAACACCATCTTGCTAGCTCTGAAGAATAGATATGAAAACTCATTCCTCCTACAAATATAACTTCAAATTATCTTCTCTACTCTGAATCTAGCTTTGATACCATGTATAAATTCCTTGTGGGTTCAAATTTCTAATGTAATTTATTAAAACAATAAACTTGAATCTACTCTACTCATCTGTGGAAATAAATTCACATTTGAGAAGAAATGTAAAAAACATTCGACATGAATGAATTAACACATATAACACGAGGATATATCTAGGGGAAAGCCACTGTGAAAATACCTTCCTATCTTTATTTCACTAATCAAAAAATAGATAAGAAATACAATGCTTGTTCAAACTTGAGCAATCTTTGCACAAGGATAATCTATCTCACTACCTCACAAGCTAACTCTTGCCAATACTTAGCCAATTCTAATGCCTTTCAAGCTCCTAGTTCCTTGTGTTTTTTCCTTCGGAATTAGCCCCCTATTAATTAGGGAAATCCCCATCCTTAATTGCACAATCCCTATAGGTCCTTCTTTAACTGCATGCACCACCTGCACAACTTGGATAATTATACAACTGATAGTACACTACCCTTGAACTCCAATATCAACTGGGTAGCTTTTATTTCATGCATGCAAAAGT
The DNA here is from genome assembly GCA_034641835.2 of Pinus albicaulis. NCBI lineage: Eukaryota > Viridiplantae > Streptophyta > Pinopsida > Pinales > Pinaceae > Pinus > Pinus albicaulis. The sequence continues at coordinate 1,686,592,074 of CM076584.1, forward strand.
TAATTATGGCTGAATTATCGGTTAAATAGTTGATCATTGAGTACACACCCCACTACTAGACCTCCCACTAGTTCCTCCAACAGTTGGAACTATTTTAACCGACTTTAACTCAATTTAACTGAATTAAATTATTAAAACTCAAATTAAACTCAACCTGGGATCCTAAAATTTAGGAACCACTCTACATGACTCAAGTTAGGCCCTCAACTCGAATTAACTTAACCAAATAAGTAAAATTAACTTAGTTAACTTGTACAAGTTGTCATGTGATGTGAAATTACAATTTTCTCCTAATTTAATTCATGGGCAAAATGAGGATTTTCTTGTTTCCATTTTCAACATATTTTGTTGAACCATAATTTGTTGCAAAAAAATTTCCTTGAATTTCTCAACCTCATCCAAGTGGATCTTCAAATAATTACCAACCAAAAAGGGTTTATCCCCCTTTAGTTTGCGTATTTCCTCCTTCAACAACTTGTTTTTATTTCTAGCTTTGCTTAGCTCATCAAGTGCACTAATGAAATAACCTTCATAATCAATTTATCCATCCTCAAGTTATGATTAATTTTTGGACTCAAGGGCCATAAGAACAAATTCATTGTGTTCTTCTTCTTTTGATGAATATTTCTCACTTGTTTCATATGAAATATCACTATATTCTTTGTAGTAGTAACTCCTCCACTTTTGAGCTTTAAATTTTTGAAATTTCTATGTTTTATCCTTGCTCTTCATCTCCTTCTTATTTTCCTCCTTTTTACTTCTTTTGTGTGGAAATTTTGTAGAAACATGTTATGCTTTCCACATTTGAAACACTTGAAAGGAAGCATTCCTTTATCTTTCCAGTACCTCTCTTTAACTATTTGGAAAACTGAGAAAATTCATCAGATTCACTACTAGAGTATTTTTCTTCTTCCTTGATTTTATTTGGAATTTTCCTGAGATTTTTGGTAACAACCTTGACCTTCTTGGAGGACTTCAATGCAACTTCACTAGATTTATATTTCTCTTCTACAATACGCATCTCATAAGCTATGAGAATTCTAAGCAATTTCTCCATAGTGAGTGATATGAATATGGAAAAACTAGTTTTGTTTTGCTAGCTTCCTCATCAGTATAAAAGAAAATTTCTTAAGGATTGTGTGCATATATTTGAGCTTAATAGAAGGTTACTTCAATGGCTTCTTCTAAGTGTTCTTCAACCAGTATAATTCCATGAAAAAATTGTAAAGCATGAAATCATCATACACTTGAAAAGAAATGTGCATCAAACAACAAGACAAAAGCAATTGATGAAGGAGTTCACCCCTCCTGGGCTACATCTCCTAGTCTGTCAACATGACTAGACCTTTCTTGTAATCAATGTCAAAATTACATATCAATTTTCTTCCAATAACATGTGGCTATTACCCCTTAAAGGTAATGTTCTCTTGCAAATAACTCTCATAATATCAGCAACACATCATATCTCCTACATAGATGAAATTCGTTCACCGGTGAGAGCTAGAATCCCCTCACATACACCCTTCAATTCCACAATGAATAATATAATTTAAACAACATCATGAATAAAAAATTCAAACTAGAGCTGAAATATGATGGTCACAACTGCTGCAAAAAGTGTTCTAGAATTGGGAAAACCCCTACAAGGTTTCCTCCTTGCTCAACAACTTCTAAAATTGCTTCAAACATATGATTGATCGATACATATTACTTGAAAAACCTACAATATTTCCATAAATATGTGCTCAAATTAGTAAACAGAGGTTACCAATGGATTCACAGCATCCAAAAACCCCTAAGTAGCCTCTTCTGGCTTTGAAAATGGTCTTCAGGTGAAGCAGATATGGCCTCCTCTCCTGGTGGCCCTAGGCATATCTAATCTCAAAGCTGTAAAAATCACTTCCAGAAGTGCTCCTCTAACTCTGAAACTTGCACCAATATGCTCAGAATATCCAAAAATTCTAGAATAGACTTTTTTGAGCCCAATTTGGTCAAAATTTTCTCAAGTTATGGCTCAATCATTTTTTCCTAAGAAAAATCTAAAACTGGAGAAACTCCAGTTAGCTCCACCAAAATTGGAGGTCGCCCCAAATTTGGAGGACTATGCCAAACTAACGACATAGATAAGCGCGATTAATTAGGGATAAGTGGAGTTTAACTATGGGTTAGGAGCTAAATGCACTCTTAAAAAAATCTGCTTGATTAATGGATAAGTGCATTTTTATTTACAAGTTATGGGTTAATTAAACCATATTTAGTGTTAATCTTCCACGCTTAAGTCCTAGCCTTGCCAACAGTCATGGAAATAGGTCACGTGGACTGGGCATGGCCCTTCCGGGTTGGTCCTCTTTACTCCCACCATGCAACAATATCAAACTTAAATATATGTCAGAACACATACTTTGTAAGAATGAATATGTAGCATAATTGGTAAGTCTTGGCATTGGTGGAGGGGAGGTCACAGGGTCGAACCCTGACGCCTCCATAAAATTTTGTCCAACCATAAATTGAACACTCCTTTTGACCTTATGGGTCGCGTGGAGGCCTCTGGGCTAGCCACGTGTTGACATCCAATTGGTTTTAAAATAAACCAATAAAATTTTGAAAACAAACCAAAATTCCAACCAACCACCTGCTGACAGTTGTCAACACTTGATTTAGCCAACTAGAGGAATATTCTAGGAATATTCCAAGGAATATTATTTTTGCTAACTAGGCTGCCTAGTCATCATCCTGTCAATTCTGCACAAATTTTAGTTGTTTGAGAAAATGGACATCATGCTCTAACTTTCACATATAGAGTCAGTTTTCGATGAAACGAAATGCGCTAGAATTAGGGCGACAATACCTATCCGGTCGTTTAGGTTTCGAGCGATTCTGATAACTTTTATTTTTGATCTTAGATTTGAGCTCCTGATCATATCTCCCTACTGAAAGACTTTTGGTCTCCAAAAGTTCATTTTCATCTATTTAGCAATTGAAGGTATTGTTCCTTCATTCTTCTAAACTCTACCCAATCGAAGTTTGAAGTGCCCTGATGACTCTTTTCATGATGAACTTGAACTGTAACTTGACCAAAGTTTTCAAGTTTCTTGTTCTTCTTGAATTTTCCATGTCGCTATGACCATGCATAACAACATCCTTCCCAAGAAGAATTCATTGGTGTTTATCTGCAAAAATCCTTATCGAGGATAAAATCCAAAAGACTTGGTGAATACTTGTAGAAATTGAGTGTTGAACACATTTGTACATACAAAATATGTTGCCACTACTCATACAACAATTTTAAAAAATAATTTCTGACATAATCAAAGAGAAATTCATTTTACAACATAGTGAACTTGACATCCAATTTTTCCATTTCCGTTGACTAACAACCAAGACAAACTAGCATAAACATGCAAAAGAAAACAATGCATGTAAGTGATTTATTCATGAATTATCACTTTTACAAATTACCCACTATGGGGATATGCAGCTAGTGCAAACAAAGACTTACAATATTCAACTGGAAAAATAGTACTAGCAGTTCTTACCCAATATGATGTCTGGAACCTCGCTTCATGGATGGTCGCATCTTGCACCACTTTTTCTTTTGTTGCGTCCTTTTTCGGTGCTTGCATGACTTTCTTACCCTTACCAGGATGAAGTTGTGGAAACAAATTCCAACACTTCTCGATCCAATGCCCACTAATATTGCAGTAAGTGAAAAAGTTCCTTTAAGCTCTTATTAGCTCAAAAGAATTTTTCTTTTATTGAATTTTCCTTTTCCCATTCTCAATCTCAGGATACATAAACATATTCTTGAGGATGGATTTTATTTTTTCGCACTCATCTATAGAATGGTTAGAAGAAATGGAAAAAGTTCATGGAGACAGACGTTCTCCTAAACATGTCACTCAAATTAGCAGGTTGTTTTCCTTTAAGAGAAGCATTTAAATGAACAGGACGAGTATACCTTTTCTTGGCATCCTTTGGCTTATGCTTGCTAGATGATGAACTTGCATGACAAGAAGAATCTGAATCAAATTCTTCTTAAATTTTTTCATCTCTCTCTGGAGATACCTTCAAGACTCTTTTTTATTTAGAGAACCAAGCAGGTACTATTTCAGGATGCAAAGTCCAACATATTTCCTTCTCATGTCCTCTTTTGTGGCAGAAGGTACATGATACAATATAGCTGTCATCAGAAGACCATTCTTCTGTCACAACATAACCCAAGCCTTCATACTTAGGTCTCTCTTTTACCTCTATTGCATTCTTGACGCCTTGTTGATTCACACCAAGACCTAAGCCTTCCTTGTAACCCATCATTTCCAAGAGATTATACCCATTTCATCTAGTGTGTCTTTCAAAGGATGCAAAAGAATTTACATTAACAGATGCATCTAAATAAGGATCATATGCATGCTCACCATTTGTCTCATCTCTTGATTGAGACACAAATATGGTTGCATGCTCCTTTTTTATTCTAAAGGTGTCCTCTTGGACTCTTTTGTTCTCTTCTTTCAGCTCCTTAACATGAGGTGTTGATTGAGCCTCATACTCCACATCATGTGGACAAAGGCACAAACATGTCCATCTTCCATTTTGGAAGGACTTTCTACATTAACATTTTACATCAAAGTTGTAGAAAAATATGAAGTTTGTGGAGAACATGGTGGTTTATTGCCATTCTTTTGACCTTCTTCCTTCATTGGAGAACCTTATCCTCTTGAAGATCTAGAGCCATCAACTTGCAGTTGTGAGTTCATTTCTTCATAGAGGACCCTCACCATCTCTGACATGTCCCAAAAATCCTTTTTTAGGCTTGTAGGCTCTCCTCCTTGAGACATGCTTATTGAAGCCTCAGGAATATCTGGAGGTGAAACTCGAGGTCAAGCTTGTGGCAACTCTTCCCTCCTTATCCTTGTTCCCACTTGGGAATCTGCACCAACATGTTTTCCTTCTCTTCTCTGGACCTTTAACCTTGTAAGCATTTCCACCCTCTTTTCACAAGAAACAAAAGATAAGAATCAACCTAAAGCTATGATACCAACTTGATCTGAATATGGACAAACTAGTTTTGTTGTGATAGCTTCCTCATCAGTATAAAATAAAAGTGCTTAAGGATTGTGTGCATAGATTTGTGATTAATATAAGGTTACTTAAATGGTTTATTTTAAGTGTACTTCAACCAATATAATTCCATGAACAAATTGTAAAGCATGAAATCATCATACACTTGAAAAGAAATGTGCATCAAACAACAAGATAAAATCCATTTATGAAGGAGTTCACTCCTCCTGGGTTACATCTCTTGGTCTGTCAACATGACTAGACCTATCTTGTATTCGGTGTCAAAACTACATATCAGTTTGCTGCCAATAACATGTGTCTAGTACCCCTTCAAGGTAGTGTTCTCTTGCAAATAAATCTCACAATATAAAAAACACAACATATCTCCTACAAAGATGACATTCGTTCACCGGTGAGAGGCTGCTAGAAGCCCCTCACATACACCCTTCAATTCCACACTAAAGAATACAATAAAAAAATTCATGAATAAATAAGTCAAACCAGATTTGAACCATGCTGGTCACAGTTGCTGCAAAAAGTGTTACGGAATTGGGAAAACCCCTACAAGGTCTCCTCTTTACTCAACAACTTCCAAAACTACTTCAAAATTTTGATTGGTCCATACACCTTACTGGTAAAACCTACAATATGACCTTGAATATGTTTTAAAATCAGTAAAGAAAGGTTGCTAATGGATTCAAAGCATCCAAAAAACCTTAAGTAGCCTCTTCTAGCTCTGTAAATGGTCTTCAGGTGAAGTAGATATGGCTTGCTCTCCTGGCGGCCTTGAGCATCTTCAAGTTGGAAAAATCACTTCCAGAAGTGATCCTCTACCTCTAAAACCTACACAAATCTGCTCAAAATATCCAAAAATGCTAGGATAGAATCTTTCTGAGCCCAATTTGGTCGAAATTTTCTCAATTTATGGCTCAGTCAAATTTTCCTAGGAAAAATCCTCTAAAACTGGAGCAACTCCAGTTAACCCCACCAAAATTGGAGGTCGCGGAAAATTTGGCGCCAAAATAACTACAGATATAAGCGCGATTAATTAGGGATAATGAGAGTTCAACTATTGGTTAGGCGCTAAATGCATGCTTAAACAAATCTGCTTGATTAATGGATAAGCGCATTTTAATTACAAGTTATGGGTTAATTAAACCATGTTTAGCGCTAATGCTCTGCGCTTAATTCCTAGCCCTGTCGACGGTCATGGAAATAGGTCACGTGGACTGGGGCTGACCCTCTTTACCCCCTCCATGCAACAATATCAAACTTAAATATATGTCAGAACACATACTTTTAAAGAACTAATACGTAGTATAGTTGGTAAGTCTTGGTGCTAGTGGAGGGGAAGTCACGGGGTCGAACCCCAATGCCTCCATAAAATTTTGTCTAACCATAAATTGACCACTCCTTTCGACATTAGGGGGCACATGGGAGCCTCCGAGCTAGCCACATGGTGACACCCAATTGGCTTTAAAATAAACCAATAAAATGATGACAATGAACCAAAATGCCAACCAACCACCAACTGACACTTGTCAAGACCTGATTCGACCAACTAAAGGAATATTCCAGGAATATCCCTTGGAATATTATTTTTGCTGACTAGGCTACCCAATCATCATCCTATCAATTCTGCACAAATTTTAACTATTTGAGAAAACAAACAACAGGGTCTAACTTTCACATACGGAGTTGGTTTTCGATGGAACAAATTGCAACAGAATCAAGGTGATGAGACCTATCCGGTTGTTTAGGTTTCGAGTGATTCCGAGAAATTTGATTTTTGAGCTTAAATTTAAGTTCTCGATTAGTGAGAGTGCTCATATAAGATATTTCCTCAATAACATAAACCTTGGGGTTAAATCTTGCTAGTAAATACCTCAAGATCTTCTAAATAATGACTTCATCTTCAAATTTTATATCTATGCTCTTGATCAGATTGGTCACTATTTCAACTCTTCTGAAATATTCTGCAATAGTTTTAGATTCCTTTAAATTTAAAGCTCTAAAACCTCATCTTATAGGCTTGTAGCTTCACTTTCTTCACCTTCTAATCAACTTCATAACTATTCTTTAGTTGATTTGCAATGCATTACTTTTATTAGATTATTCTCACTAAGTGTTGCAATGATGGCATTTCTTGATTTGGCATTGTTTTGATACCTCTTCTTTTCATTAGTATATGAAGGAAGAACATCAGGAACAACATATCCAACACCAAAATAGAGAATACATCAATACCTAAACTCATTAGGTGCCTCTCCATTCTCATCTTCCATAAGTTGTAGTTTTCACCATAAAAAATTAGAATTTTCACGTCATGGCCAACCATTGTCCCTTCTCAAATTTTCTTTTCAATGGTCAAGCTGCAACAAGGGAGTCAAATTTTGATACCAATTTTTAGAAAAAATTAATACTGATAGGGTGGGGGGAATCAGTATTACAAAAACATAAAAATTATTTTTGCAAATATAACTTTTTAAAAAATCTAGTTCAGAAATATATAACAATATCATGCACATGAAAAACACAAACAACCATCACATGTAGACAAAAATTTTAGGTGGAAAAACCCCCCTCTAGGGAAAAAAACCATTGAACTGTTTGTTGCTTCATCTTATTATCTATTGCTACAAAATATTCTCATTTACATTACATCAGCTAGCACCCACTAGCAATGGAGCAACCACCCCTTGATAGAAATGATAAATGTTGGCCACAAAATAATTGGAGCACCCATTCCTACAATAGAAAATTAACATGCACTTAGCTTGAAGCCCCTACTCCAAGTACAAACAATTATTCTACAATAGAATATGATTCAGAACTAAAAATATTTCCACATAAACCAAACATGCAACAAATAAGCACACTCATGCAACCACAATTTCACATTCCAATTGAGAGAACAAATCTCTCCACACACACTCTCCAAAATAATATTCAAACTTTGCACACAACTCTAAAACACTATTGAAGAATAATATATGAAGCACACTACAATTCTAAAACTCTGAACTCACTGCAAAACTCACTGGTTGTGCACTAGTAAAACATGCACGCCACTCACTCACATTGCTAAAGAACCAACCAAATGAACTTCCCGCCTTCACATATTTGTAATTGCTGAGATCAATTAATCATTCAAGTGATGGAGGTTGCCCAAATCCTTTTCACATCCTTCATATTTGATTGAGCTAGAATTTTTCACCAAATTAAGTTTCTAATTCCACTATACTTTTGATAATTTCAACTTTGATCACTTTTTGGAGGTCCCAATACTTGTCCTGACCTTTTTCTGGAAAATTCGGACAATAAGATTCACTAAAATTAATTAATTCCAAATGAGCGCACACAATATGAATATTGTTTCGTATTTTTCCTAGTCACTCACACAACACTGAGTAGATCTGGCTGATCACTCCAACAACATAGCAAGCCAACTACTAGGAAGTTTTAGTCTCTCCCACAAGCCTTTATCAATGTGACTTAGGCAGAGCATAAGCTAAAAAAAGGAATGTGTCCCTTAGATTTGCAACGAAGCTTTAGGGGATTGACAAGGCCTGTAAACCATCCCTCCAAGCCCAACTTGACATCAAGAAACCAACTGCATGACTCAACAAGGATATACACACATTATCAACTAGATTTCTAGCACACATGTAGCTCAACTTCAGATGAGGCATTATTACCTCATGATAAATCTTCTACAAACCTTCTAAGATTTATGATAACATTTTACAGCAACATGAAAACCCTCATAAGTGTACAATAAATTCAATATGATACATAAGTACGCATGAGTACATAATTCAATAGGTGACATCAATGGAAACACAAATAGGCCAATACTTCTCCTTATACATGATGAAATAAAAGTGTAAATCTATGCAACTCATGAAGGAAGAATTTGAGAGGGCTACTAAAGAAATTGAAAATTTCAAAAATGACTGGAACTATTTAGGCAGGTTTGGAGTCCCTCCCTTTTAGGGAAGGACAATTGTTTAATATCGAACGATAATTTTGCAATAAATTAAAGGCTAATAAACAAGATTTTGGTTTTCTATCGATACACAGTGGAATATATTTCACCCCATTTGGTTATCATTTCCCTATGAAGGGACTTCAGTATATTGGTTGAGATAGACAAGTTGATCCAAAACATCCCTACGGCTCGCTACCATATCAAATCAAAGTTAACAATGGAAATAACCAAGTAAAAGAATCTATCCTAGCTAACACTAGCTGATTGGGACAAAATCACAAAGGTTAAGAAGTATATGAACTAAAACTTCATCCTGGAACAAGATGCTTCCAACACTTAAGTAGTCCAACCAATCCAACCAATGCAATCAGTTACAGATCAAAAAGAAGATTGGGCTGAAGTGACATTAATCATATGCCTATGGAAAGAATGCAAAAATCTCAAGGCCAATCTCTCGTTGCCACGTCCAAAAGGGAGAAAGCATCCAAATTACAAATGCAGTCATGAAAATTTACGTTACTTACTTTTAATTGAAGTTATTTTAATTTGAATGTCGATTAACTTAAAAAATATTACCATGACAATTATTTTTTGTAAATTTTATTTAAGACCCTATTTCTCACTTAGAGGGGGTTGTTGACATGGGAACTATTTTTTGATGTTATCAGATATGAATGTACTTGATACACAAATCTATTGTTGGTAGAACGATATCCTCATGCATTCTTGATAAAGCACTTTTTTCTGTATGTGTCTCTCTCTAACAGTTTAAGATGTTTTGAATTCCAAACTTGTTTTGTAATTTGTAATATCCAATTAATTTAATTTCTTGGTAGTCTAGTATTTACTATCGAATTCAGTGATTGAAAATTGAGCATTTGATTGAAATTTAAGTTCCATGAGCTTGCCTCTTGAATCAATAAGTGATCTCTTACTCGATAAGCTCTAAAACTATTGAATTTTGTTTTTCTTTGTTGTGTTAACAATAATTTCGTGTTTATGTTATAAAATGGATCTTATATTAATTATGGCCTCATTTTTATTCTTACAATTTTATTGTTCTGATATTTATTATCATTTCATAATTCATTGTGGGATTAGCCTGAGAAGGAAGGAACGGTTGCACTTGCTTCATCGTTCTATTCATTTTTTAATCACAGAGATAATGATTGTGTCTTATATATGTGTGTGTGTGTGTGTTATATTTCTTTTATGTTTCTTTTTGTTTCTTTTTATCATTGTACTTTGATTATTCGTCTTTAGCATATGAGATATATCATTCATCAACAACTAGTTGATTTAATTTTCTTTTTTTTAAGCCATCTTATTGCTACAACTTATTCATTTTATCAATATATGGTCCTATTTTATTTTCCTATTGAAAACCTTATAATCCCAACCAGGGAATACCCCCTATGGCGTGCATGAGACCAACGTAGAGTACCAAAAGAGGAAGGATTTTTGAATCCTCAACGAATTCATTCTTGAGTGCTTCCCATAAAGAACAATTTGAGAGCCAACACTTTATTTCTTAAGCCATCAAAAAATATTTTTCTTGAGAAAGTAGCTCTATTTTATCAAAGGTCTCCCCATCTTCAATTGCATCACTCAAACTCTTAATAATAGTTTGTAGCTTTTTATTTTCTCTCCCCAACATCAATTTTCATCGTTAAATATGCATACAAATATATGGGATAATAAGTACTCACTGTTGTCTTGCATTTGTATGTATTCTTCATCATTGGGGAGGTGGGATCTTTAGGCATAAAAATCGCTTCCTCTTTTGTTTCCTCCTCTTCTAGATATATATTCAGGATAGTAGTAAATCCTTTTCCCAAAACTACTCTTGCTAGTTCATGTGGACTAACAAGGCTTTCTATCGTTAATCCTTATTCTTGTTCAAGCTCAGAATAACCCAAGTTGACCTCAATTTCTTTTGTTGGTCCTTATGGAGAAGTAGAGAGCTCAGGTTCAAGTTCCATTACTAGTTCTGGTGGGAAAACAGGGGAGGATTTTTCTTGTTTTACCTTTGCTGGTACTTGTGGAGTAGTATGGGAGATTTATTCATCATGTTCCATCTTGGTTTTTTTTTTTTTGCATAGCAACAAGTAAGCCTCATGTTCCATCCCTATTGGTTCTTTTGGGGCAGTAGGGATTTATTCTAGGGTTTTATAAGTATACCACATCCTCCTATTTTTTGGAATATGTACAACATTAGGTCTTTTATTTATTCCTCTTAGCCACTTGGTTAGGGTTTTCTTTCTATAATTTCCACGTCACTATTGTGGCTACCCTCACCTCTTGGTGGAGTTTCAACCAAACCCTGTGTGAACCTTGCTCAAGAATATATTCCATTGCAAGTGGGGCCATGGAAATATATTATTAAACTACATTTATTTCAACCACAACTTTTGTAACTTATTATTTTTGGCATCACGAGTTTGTCATGAAGTTGAAACAATTGCAATTATTGTTGGTTCTTACACAATGTCCTTCCAAGTCCTATTTGGCTCTCTGTAACACATTTATGACTAGGCATTTGATTAGGCCATGTTGAATTAGGTTACCAATGGGAAAAATGACCTTATTTTCAAGTGCCAGCATGGCCTATTGTTATAGCATCATTTCTCACCTTCATATGATTCATGATTGCTTTGATGGTTTTGGGCACCCATTCCTACAAAATTGGACAAATTCACTAAAAAACAGTGTAAAAATCCCCATACGCGATTATGCCCGTACTTTTCCGCGTGTATACGTGAGTCCAGCTGCACTTTTCCGCGTATGCCATTAAAATTATGAAAAAAATATATAATTATTCCCTATTTTCGGGCTGGGTTGATGGTTACTCAGGTAATTCAACCACCCCAGCACGTGGCCAACTGTTTCCAACTATTGAAACTACTTGGAGGGAGTATAAAAATCCCTCATGTGTATGGCCTAAGGGAGAGAGAGAATTATTGATATTATACTCTGTTGGTATTCCCTATCCAAGTCTGATTCCCCGTGCCTCCTGCACTTTCCCAGTTCATTACAGGAAACCCTTTTTTCCTTGAGATGCTCATCTCCCTATATGTCATCTCGTATGCACCAGTTTGGAAGGAGTCTTAGCGAGGCAAGGGTGGGACGGATCCGGACGACGGTCTGCTCGAAGATCATGGAAGGATTCAGGTGATCTCTCCACTCGTTACTTTTGTACATGCTATTTATAATACAGAAGTACCATGCTGTTCCCGAGATATACGTGTTAGTGTCTGCTTACATATATGAGAAAATTGTTATTTAAGCATTCATTATGGTTTATTTAATGTTTTATATGGATTTCACTAACATTTAGAGTAGATATATGCTGTACAACCAGTTCTTCGTGCTTGTTTCTTCTTGTCTTTCAGGTTAAGAAGGAAGGACGGTTGTTGGGGGTTTGGACCCCGCGGGATCTTCTTCAACCATAGGACCTACGGGTAACTTCCTCATTCTACTCTATTTAGTTTTTCTGAACATGCATGGTTGTGTGAGTCCTTCTTAAGTAGCATGCCCCTGCTCTGTGGAGGTTGTAACCCAACGAACCTCTAGGGTGATTTTCCCCGAAACACCTATAAAGTATTTAATAGGAAAAAAATTGTGTTCATCATTTTACCACGCAACAGGTGATTGAACAACTTGAGTTGTTACATGTGAATGACCTTCTAACAATCCTCTTAGGTGATGTATTTTTATATGAAAAGGGTGGTCTCTACCCATTTCCTTCTTGACAAGGGCATCTTCTATCTCAAGGAATTTCTCTACCACTTCAGGCTTCTGCATTGTATGAAAATACCAATGTTTACCTATGGGAACCCTGTTACTTCTTCCACCCTTTCCTTTGTCACTTTTAATAGTGTTCCAACCACCATTGTATTGTCCTCCCTAAAATTCATGGACAAATCAGGTATACATCATCATTGTACCCCTGCAATCTATGTATAAAACCCAACCAACCTCCTTATTGGAAAATATTCTGTTAACATGGAAAAATTTTACACACATTTGTACAACCCATATGGCACCCAAAGTTGTTCAATAGAGCACACATGTGAATATTTTCTAGCTGAATACATCATGAAAAATAAAAATTAAATTTTTTCAAAGGCTTTAAATATTAAATCTACCGAGCTATCCAAAGGTAGAAATTAGGGATCGTGCGACTTTTCCTACAATGCCACATGGTCAAGAGAAAGTATGAGTCAATAGCTTGAGACCACTCTACACACTTGGAAGATGGGATTCCCTGACATGTACCATCCAAGGATAGTTGATTTCGAGTCGACCTAGAGATATTCATCCCCAAAGGGATCCTCTTGTTCTACCCACAAGATATTTTATCATTATTGGACCAAGAGAGGGGAGAAGAATTCAAAATTCTATATAAACAAGCCATTGGAGAACCAAAAACAAGAAGAAGTAGAGCATTGTTATGCTGGAAAAATTTCTCCTGAGAAATCCAACATTCTAGTGGGAATATGATTTCACCATTGAGAGAGCCTTCATACTTCTTTGATAGAGAAGAAAATATTGAAAAGAGAGTGAGGAAAGGAACCTCGTTGTTAAGGATTTTGAGCACCATTTCTCAAATAAATCTTGCCAAGTGTTTAGTATTCATCTAATGTATTAATCTTCTACTTTCAAAAATCAATAAAGGGAACCTATTTCCATTACTTTGTTGACTTGTTTGCTTCATCAAGAAATGTTTGTGTGTTTGTTTTCTAGTTTAGTTCATGTTAATGTATGCATTGTTTTCACCATTTACAATCATTTTTTTACTCATGTTTGTCCATTAACAACAACCAATTCTATCTGTGATTTCTTTGAAGGGAACAAATAACTGCTAAGAAGGTGTCTTTTGGTACCCCATAACAATAAAAACACCAAAAAATATTTGGCGACTCCATGTGTTTCTTTTCTTTACTCTAACAATTGTTTTTGTAGGACCTCCTATCTACATTATCACTGCTTGCTGCATTCATTACCTCTATAGAATTTGTGCAGGACCTTCTAGACTTGTTTTTGGCTAAGAAGTCTGACTGTTCACTCTTTTTTTCCATCTATGAAGATTTTTCACAGATAGAGGTGTGTGCACGTCTGTGCACAGGAAAACCTGTGTGATTTAAAAAGAGCATAAAAAACCATTGTATTTTTCCTTTCCTAGGTGATTGACAACCTTTAGTGAATTTACCTCACCTCTGCACATTTTTCCAGTCAGTTTAGATTTCCTAGTTGCTTTACTAATCATTATTAGTAGAGTAATTACATAATATTTTCTTTTTATTTGCATTTCTCACATAGATTAATTAGGGGGAAAATTAATTGGCCACATTCAACATATATTTTTCAATTTTTTTTTCTATTTTTTATAGGTCGCATAGCTTAATTAGTAGAGGACTAAGTGGCCCCTTATCCAAAAAATTTGTTACTAACCAAAGCATTATTATTTCAATAGTTTTGGGACTAGGATAGAGTGTCACTATAGAAAATAAGTAATGTATGCTTCCCTTACGTCTTCTAGACGAACTTGGGATTTCATATGAGATATTTCTTAGAGCACTTGAGTTTTCCATCTCCCTTTTGGCACACATAGTGTAATAGGAAAAAGAGTAAGTGGCCTATCATCTACATATAATTTTTTTTCATGCAAGGAACAATTAATACTTTGTGTAATTATAGGGTATTGTAAAGGATCATCGAATATCCACATCTTATCACACTTTTTATGTTCACTTTGCCACTTGAACACACATTACACATCACACACTAAGATTTTATAAGCTTTGTACAAAATGGCATCTAGTTTCCGGAAATTTTTGTACTTAGTTTATTTTTTCTTACATTCTCACACCATAAGTAGAGAAAGACTCCTAAAAACAGGCATAACTTGAACTAACTAAATTTCCCCACAGGGGCCACAAAATAATTTATGGTTGAGGTTAGGACCATTGGGGGTAGGCATCCCATAATCCACCATGGTCATGTTACATCTTAGAAACATATAAGTTGACTTTTAGGGTGATTAAAATCCTTTATCACCCCACATAAAAAACTACCTGAGCACTTCAGAGACCTAATTTAGAGGGGTTTTAGCTTAGGTGCAATGCGTGTGATACTATTCCAGGCTACCTGACCCATCTGATGTTCGGTACTGGTAACCGACTAACAAGCACCTAACAAGAAGCTAAATATTCGACTGATCACAAGGGATGAAAGTATATTATTGGAAAAAATTACGGAATCCTTTCCCTATAGGTGGAGGTGCATGCAACACTAAAGCCTCATCCATTACCCTGGTTGATTCTTTAGCTGCTGGAAAGCACCACCTATTCTCTTGGGACGTTGCCCTAATACCCAATCAAAAGATATATCCATAAGGCCTAGTTACTTTAAGAGTAGAAAGGTCAAATACATGTTCATAATATCTTTTATCATACATAAAAAAAAATGAAAACCATTTTTTTGTTTGATTTATCAAATAACATAAGTTAAAGGGAAAATAATCTTTTTTTTTTTCACTTTCTTTTATGTATGTGATTTATTTACTTTGATACTTACCCCCTTCCCTCATTACACGAAGTGACACACACTCTACGTGACACCATAAGGGACCCCAAAACACCCCATCTCTGTAAGTGCTTCCAAAACCTCCATCCATTACCAGGAGGTGTGCTAGGAATCTCATCATCTAGGCATAACATACACCACACAACCACAGTTATAGGATCATCCTTTCTTGGTGAAATTTTGATTGAGACCCCTCATCAAAGGACTCCTTTCAGTACCCCTCAAGGGACTCCACACGCTACTCCTCAGGGGACCCCTCGCGCTACCCCTCAGGGGAGCCCATAATCACCAAGGTAACCCTCCTAATTAGGAAACACCTTTACTTATAACTATTAAAAATCATTTTTTGATGGCGAACAAATTTCAAGTCTCGTTTTTAGCTTCCTTGAATATCCCTAATTTAAGCTATTTAACCAATGACCCTATTTCACATGGAAAAAATTGGCCACCTATGCCAACCAAGTTACCATCGGATGTGCCAAAATTTGAAGGAAAATAAGGAGAAGATCATAGAAACCATGTTATGACCTTTCACCTTTGGTGTTCATCCAACAATATCATGAAAGAAATCATTCACCTGCGACTGTTTCAACGTACCCTCGTAGGACCCACAACAAAATGGTACATAGGCTAACCTTTTGGGTCACATGGGAACTTCAGTTATCTAGCTAGAACATTTATCACATTCTTCCAGATCTCAGTCTTCCAAGACTCAGGACTAGAACTCCTAACATATTTTAAATAAACATCTGCTACACACATATCAGATCACATCCATGAATGGAGGAAATTTTTTAGCATGTGCAAATCCCATCTGGAATAAAAACACCTCCTTGACTTGTTTTTGAGATATCTCATGTCATAAATCTCAAAATATGTGTAAATTTCATCCCCCAAAAATGAGGAATGGGCTATCAACAAAGCTTAACAATTAGAGCTCATATACACGCAATTTGGATACCTCCACCATGTGCTCCCAGATGCATCGTGCCTGCAAACTTTTAAACTAGAATTACCCGGAAAATCTAGTGCTACAATCATGTTGATTGGTAACATAGTCCAAAATAAACTAGGAAACACCTTGCAGCACTCTCGAAATATGTATAAGGATTCTTTCCCATAAGAGAACATAAATAGATTGTTAAAGTGTTAGATAAATGGGCAGATTTTGTGGAAATCCATAAAATAAAGTGGGATAGGAGAGAGCAGAACATGGGAAATTGTTATATTTGGAACATCAAGTGAACAAATTGACTATCGAAGAGATCCAATTTGTATTTAATATAGTTTTCCCTATGATGTAAACCCATTTTCTCGTCACTATAACATGTTTTCTCAAGGTAAATTTATCATGTTCAAAACAAAGGCCCTCATGACTAGAAAAACTTTTGACATAAGGTTCCAAGAATTTATTTTATATATTATTATGGATGTATAAATGAAGAGAAAAATATGTTGTGTGAATTATATTAGTACAATGCTTTTTTATTTCATGGTCCAATCCTGAACCCAAATCATTTCATTAAGACATTCAATTAAGCAATTTTATATCATATGTACAAAATCCGACTGATTGGGGTTCTGCCAATGCAATTGTATAAACCTTTCCATGAGTAATTTACAGGTTAGGGGAGAGTACTATTGGCCTCTCCAAGTCATAAATATACATAAGAAATTAATGGAATCTCCTCAAAATGCAACATTAATGAGTAGAAATATAAAATATTTTATTACACACATCATAGATCAGATTGAGATTTTAAATATTTTAGCCATGGAAAGATGCAATGATAGATGTAAATAGGCCAACAAGGACATCTGAACAGGAGACCATTTCAACCCTAAAGACCTTGAAATGGCAATAGAAATGGTATATAACTCTATTGAGTGCATGGAATAATGTGGAGACAATGGATAGGGTTTAATTTACATTTTCCAAAGATTTGGCTTCCTACAATGGAATATAGGAAGATCTACAAGTTGAACATGAAATAGGTTTTGATCTATTGGAGGTAAATTCAAGCATGCAGATGATATTTCCATGCGAATGAGGTAGGATATTCAAGCTATAGCCTTAGCAATATCCATGGGTGCCTTTCTATCTCAATCTCAGATTGATTGTTTCTCTCTCAAACTCAACTTTATTTTTCGTTGCATGGAGAGATGAAATGAATTCAACTAAGGGGAGATGATAGGTGCTCAATTTAGCATCCTTTTGGAACCAATCCAACACCTATTTTATTCTCTTTTTCCTTATTAAAAACTAATTATTCACTTCCATTCACAATAACATGTTTTTATTAGAAAGTATAACTATCACTACAAAATGCCATTTCTATACATATTCCCATGCATTATTGGGAAATTTTTATGTTTATGTACCCACCATGGTGGTTGGGGAATAAAATCACATAGGCACTCATCAAAAATTGATGCACTTAACATCTATTTTTGCAACTAAAATTGTTATAACTTCTATTTCTGCAACTTAGAACATGACATAGTCACTAATTTAAGGCACAACAATGATACAAATTTTGTTCATGCCCATTGTTTCATCTCATAATCTAGCCCATTACTACAACACCTACTCTATATTATGCTACAACTCTCACTCGTATCTATGGCAACAACACCTGTTGGGTATGTGTTATATTCTTTCCACGACTAGCCCCACGCGTTGTACGTTGCGCCGGGCGCAGCAGGGGGGTCACAAGGGAGGAGGCAGCCCCCCATCAGCAGTCTGTGGCACTGCGAAATTTGTTCGGTGTGTGGACCCACCTAGGTGACCCCACCCATGTTTTGCAAAAATAGGTGCCTGCACATGGTTTTGGGGCACGATGGTTTTCGGCCCCTGGTATTTTGTAGATCCGGTCAAGGGAACTACGGTTATGTTCTAATCCAGGGTTAATGGATTGGGGTTTATGTATGCTTCGACATGTATATATATGTGTTGTAACACTAAAAGGAATATAATGAAAAATCAAGCTGGTCGTCCCGATTTGGGATCCAGGGGAAAATCTTTGTGTTTATCTATTTTATGTTTTATGCTCTTGCTATTGTT
This sequence comes from Pinus albicaulis, assembly GCA_034641835.2. Classification (NCBI taxonomy): domain Eukaryota; kingdom Viridiplantae; phylum Streptophyta; class Pinopsida; order Pinales; family Pinaceae; genus Pinus; species Pinus albicaulis. The sequence continues at coordinate 1,686,610,775 of CM076584.1, forward strand.
TATTTTCTGTTATAAGATTCATGTGTAGATAATTTCTGTTTAGGGTTAAAACCTACATTTGGTATCGGCTTCAAGGGGACGCCTTTTCTGCTGAGGGTTTTTTTATCGGGCCTGAGGTAGACCCTGTTTAGTGGGAGATCTGCGGGATCGATTCTTACGGTGAAAGAAGATGGCGAGCGGTGGAAAGATAGAGATTGAGAAATTTAATGGTCAAGGTTTTGAGTTGTGGAAGCTCAAGATGGAGGATCTGTTGGTGGATAAAGATCAGTGGATCGCGGTAGATCCAGGTACTAAACCAACGACAATGTCAGATGAAGACTAGAAGAAACTAGATCGAAAGGCTAAAAGCACAATACGGTTGTGTGTCTCAGATTCAGTATTGTTGAATGTATCTGGGGAAGCTACGGCGAAGAATTTGTGGTAAAAAATTGGGACTTTGTACCAATATAATTCTCTGGTGAATAAGCTATTCCTGCGGAAAAATCTGTATAACCTAAGGATGAAGGATGGAGACTCGGTGACAGAGCATCTGAACGCCTTCAATACTGTGGTAAGTCAGCTGTCATTTGTTGATATTAAAATCTCAGATGAAGATAAGTGCATCAGTTTGTTGTGTTCTCTACCAGACTCGTGGGATAGTCTGGTTATTGCAATAGGTAGCAATAAAAATACCTTGAATTTTGATGACATTGTCTCAACGTTGCTGTTGGAGGAAATGAGACGGAGAAATATGGAGGGCCAGAATGGAGATGCCTTATCTGTACGAGGAAGGTCCCAAAACAGAAACAAGAATAAGGTTTCGAGTGGGAGATCTAAATCTCCTGGAAAGCTTGTAAAGGTATGCTGGAAATGCGGAAAGGAAGGGCACTACAAAAAGGAGTGCAGATCTAAAGCTCCTGAGAAAGGAAAGGGATCTGATGATGCTCCTTCTGCAGAGGCAAAAACCACCTCGAATGAAGGTGGGGATGTGTATTTGGCTTCTTCTTCAAATACACATGTAGATCATGAGTCATGGTTGATTGACTCAGGTGCATCCTTTCACTTCGCTCCCCATAGGGAGTGGTTCTGCGAGTATGAGAAATATGATGGTGGTGATGTCTTCCTAGGGGATGATAGGAGGGCCAGAATCATCGGACGTGGAAAGGTCAAGCTGAAGCTGCAAGGTGGAAGGATTAGAACACTTCCTAGTGTTTTGCATATTCCTGCATTGGCCAGAAATCTGATTTCTGTAAGCAAGATGGATGATGCAGGTGTAAAAACAGTGTTCGAGAAAGATGCCTGCAAGATGGTTCGGGGAGCACTGGTATTAATGCGGGGAGTTCGGACTAGAACTCTGTACAAGCTACAAGGTAGTACTGTTATTGATGGGTGTAATAGTTCTGTGGTTCCTGAAAGTGGGACGGAAAGCCTAGCTGTCTCTGGAGAAAAGACCATGCTATGGCATCAAAGGCTTGGACATATTGGAGAGAAGGGCCTTCGGATACTGCATAGAAATGGTATGGTAGAAGGTATGTCTAATTGCTTTCTGGATTTCGATTTCTGTGAACATTGTGTATATGGGAAGCAGAATCAGGTGAGTTTTCCTTCTGGTGCTAAGAGGGTGAACAAGATATTAGAACTTGTGCACAGTGATGTGTTTGGACCTGTGTCAGTTCCATCACTGGGAAAGTCTGTGTACTATGTTTCATTCATAGATGACTTCTTAAGGAATACATGGATATATTTCTTGAGGAATAAATCTGAAGTCTTTGACAAATTTAAAGAATTTAAGGCTCTGGTGGAAAACCAGACAGAGAAGAAGATAAAGGCGTTGAGGACAGATAATGGTGGGGAGTTCTGCAAGAAGGAATTTGAAGAGTTCTGTAAGAAGTGTGGTATAGCACGGCATAAGACTACTCCATACACACCTCAGCAAAATGGAGTTGCAGAAAGAATGAATAGAACACTGATGGAAAAGGAAAGAAGCATGCTCAGTGGTACCGGGTTAGGACAAGAATTATGGGCAGAGGCAGTGGAGACTGCATGTTACTTAGTTAACAAATCACCTTCATCAGCGTTGGAGGATAAGACTCCACATGAGGTATGGACTGGTACGAAACCATCTCTTTCACATCTAAGAGTATTTGGATGTGATGCATATGTACATGTTCCAAAGGAGAAAAGGACCAAGTTGGATAATAAATCTGAAAGGTGCATCTTTATTGGGTATAAGGATGGTTTAAAAGGTTACAAGCTTTGGAACCTGGAAACAAGGAAAGTTGTGTACAGCCGAGATGTGGTGTTTAGAGAGGTGAAAGATGTTGTTAAACATGAAATCATACCAAAGGAACCTGAGAAGATAGAGTTTAAGCTAAAGGAGGATGAATTAGACTCTACAACAGAAGCAGACTCAGAAGAGGAAGAGCCACAAACTCCAGCTTTGAGAAGATCAGTTCGGGAAAGAAGGCAACCAGAAAGGTATAGTCCATCTGCTTTTTGTTCAAGTTTTTCTTTAACTATAACTAACGATGATCCTAGAACTGTTAGAGAGGCAGTAGATTCATAGGATGGAAAACTCTGGAAGGAGGCCATGGTTGATGAAATGGAATCCTTGCACAAAAAAAGAGGCATGGGATCTGGTGGAGTTGCCAGCTGGAAGGAAGCCCATTGGGAGCAAATGGGTGTTTAAGAAGAAGATGAATGTAGAAGGCAAGGTGGAGAAATACAAAGCTCGGTTGGTAGCAAAAGGTTATTCCCAGGTGCCGGGAATTGATTTTGGTGATATTTTCTCTCCTGTTGCCAAAGTTACTTCTATTAGATTACTTTTATCTGTTGCTGCTGCATTTGATTTTGAGATAGAATAGATGGATGTGAAGACAATATTTCTTCATGGAGATCTAGAAGAGGAGATCTACATGAAGCAACCTGAAGGCTTTATGGTGAAGGGTAAGAAAGAACTGGTATGCAGGTTGAAGAAGTCTCTGTATGGGTTAAAACAGTCACCAAGGATGTGGTATCAGAAATTTGATACCTATATACGGGGAATTGGCTTCACCAGAAGCAAGGAGGATCACTGTGTTTATTTTAAATTAATTGGTGATTGTGTTATTTATTTGGTCTTGTATGTGGATGATATGTTTTTGATTGGAAATGACAAAGAAATTATCCAAGATTTGAATACCCAATTGTTCTCCAAATTCGACATGAAGGATCTTGGTGCTGAAAACTATATTTTGGGCATGGAAATTAAGAGAGATCGGGCAAAGAGGAAGCTCTAGTTAAACCGGAGGAAGTATGTCGAGACTATATTGCAGAGGTTCAATATGCAGGATAGTAAACCAGTGAATGTTCCTATTCATGTAGGTGTAAAGCTATCTGCTGAACAGTGTCCCAAGACACAAGAAGAAGAGGAGGATATGTCTCATGTTCCATATGCAAGTGTAGTGGGTAGTCTGATGTATGTAATGGTCTGTACTAGACCAGACATTGCACATGCAATGGGAGTATTGAGCAGGTTTATGTCAAACCCAGGGAAGGAGCATTGGATAATAGTGAAGCGGGTTTTCAGATATTTACATGGCACTAGTGATTATGGCTTGTGCTACCAGGGAAGACCAGGATTGGAAAGAATGTTGGACATTCGTGGTTTTGTTGATGCAAACTGGGCTGGAGATATGGATCAAAGAAGATCTACAAGTGGGTATGTGTTTAACCTATTTGGAGGCGCAGTCAGTTGGATGATTAAAAGACAGTCTGTAGTGGCTCTTTCAACTACAGAGGTAGAATACATAGCAGCCACTCATGCAAGCAAGGAAGCAGTTTGGTTGTAGAGATTGTGTTCAAGTATGGGGTTGGTACAACAAGCTATAAGGATAGATTGTGATAGACAAAGTGCAATTTTCTTTGCTAAGAACCATGCTTATCATTCAAAGACAAAGCACATTGATGTTCAATATCACTTTGTTAGAGATATGGTTGAGGCTAAAAGGGTGTTCTGGTAAAGGTGGACACTATGAAGAATGTTGCAGATGCATTGAAGAATTCTGTGAGCACTCAGAAGTTCTCTTGGTGTAGAGAAACAATGGGTTTTGAAGAATTGGCCCAATGACTAAGCTCTCATGTGGAAAGAAAACAAGTGGGAGAATGTTGGGTATGTGTTATATTCTTTCCACGACTAGCTCCACGCGCTATACGTTGCGCCGGGCGCAGCAGGGGGGTCACAAGGGAGGAGGCAGCCCCCACTGTTGGGGTCCGGGGCAGCGCCCTGGAGAAAATTGTTTTGGTGTGCAGAACCACTCATAGGCGGACCCACCCATGTTTTGTGCATGAGTTTGCACATGGTTTTGCGGTATGATGGTTTTCGGCCCCTGGTATTTTGTAGATATGGTCAAGGGAACTACGGTTATGTTCTAATCCAGGGTTAATGGATTGGGGTTTATGTATGCTTCGGCATGTATATATATGTGTTGTAACACTAAAAGGAATATAATGAAAAATCAAGCTAGTCGTCCCGATTTGGGATCCAGGGGAAAATCTCTGTGTTTATCTGTTTTATGTTTTATGCTCTTGCTATTGTTTATTTTCTGTTATAGGATTCGTGTGTAGATAATTTTTGTTCAGGTTTAAAACCTACAACACCTACCATGGTTTTTTTTGCATCTCTCGTTTACATATGTGGCTGCAACTCGAGACCAATGTTGTTCCAACTCCATATTGCACTCAATGCATTGATAGTTAAACATATAGTTGTCACTTTTGGACTAGTAAGATTCATAACAATGGGTCTTCTCATGATGGAAATTGTTATGAAACCAACTCCAAAAATAGAAGAAAAGAGAGATCAATGCCTTTGAAATTAGCCACTTCAAGGGGGAAACCTCCTTTACATTACATAAAATAAACAATTCTTGGATGATACAAATGGAAAACCTCCTTTCTATATATAGGAGTCCATGGGGTCACAATATAATCCTAGCCGACCTAACAATAATAATGTAAGGGCACAACAATAACAATAGTGGCTTTTATGGGGTACAATAATAACAATATGGGGACTACAAGGGTACAACAATAACAATAAGGGGGCTACACTAACAACAATAAGAGACTACACTAGTAATATAGAGACCTAAAATGCCCCTATCCTTCAAAAAAGTGTTATCCTCAATGCTTGAGTAGCTATGGATGCTTATGTATAAATTTTTCATCCTCCCATGTGGAATCTTCAGTGGGTAAGTACTTCCACTTGATGAGATACTTTGAAATTGATCGATTTCGTAGCTATCAAGTTATTGTTTCCATGACTGCTTCAGGTTCCAATATTATTTTTACTTCCTCATCAAGTTTTTTTAATATTGTGTGAACTGGAAGTTTGTCTCCTATAACCTTATTTAAGCATGAAACATGGAAAACTGGGTGCACTTGAGAAGAAGCAAGAAGCTCCAATTTGTATGCCATAGTACCAATATTTTGCAACACCTTGTAAGGACCATAGTAATTTGGAAATATTTTATTATCCTTATTAGCTTGCTTGAGGGAAATTTGTTTGTATGGTTGTAGCCGTAAAAATACCCAGTCTCCTACATCAAAACTTTTCTCGCTGCGATGTTGATCTGCCTGTTGTTTCATTCGATTTTGTGCCAAATTTAGGTTATCCTTTAAGAGTTGGAGAAATTGTTGTTGATGCTCAATGTGATCTTCCACTTATTGAACCTTAGAATTTGCTCTTAAAGGTGATGTGATGGACGATGGATGATATCCATAAAGTGTGATAAATGGGGTCATTTTTGCTGCAGTATGGAAGGAAGTGTTATACCACCATTCAGACAGAGCTAACCACTTTTCCCATTGTGTTTGTTTATCAGATACAAAAAAATGAAGATATCCTTCCAAAAATTTGTTCACTATATCAGTTTGCCCATCGGATTGAAGATGATAAGATGAGTTATGAGCTACTTGAGTACCCAAACAAGAAAATAATTCCGTCCAAAAATTTCCAGTAAAAATGGGATCTCTATCGCTTAAAATAATCTTTGGGTTTCCATGTAGATTTTGAATTTTTTCCATAAATGTAGTATCAAATGTACTTGCTTTAAATGGATGAGATAACGCACAAAAGTGTGCATACATGGTAAGTCTATCAACTACTGCCATGATGACACTCTTTCCTTAGGACTTAGGTAAACCTATGATAAAATCCATTGAAACCTCCTCCCAACATTGACTTTCAATGGATAAATTCTATAGAACAGCCAAAGTCTTAACTGTCTCAAATTTATTTTGCTAGAAAACCAAAAATTCTGCCACAAAATTTTGAATATCAGATTTAAGGCCATCGCAAAAAAATTCCTTCTTCACCATGTGGTAAGTTTTTAAAATCTTGAGTGTCCTCCTAAGGGAGAGGTGTGCAATTCCAAAAGAATATATTTTTTTAGTTGGGAATTCTTACAAAGATATAAGCGATATTTTTACCATAAGGAATCATTTTTCCAACTAAATGTATTAGATGTACTAGGATCTTGCTGAAACTTTTGAATGCATGTCCACACTTATTCATCATTCTTCCATTCATCCCTTGCTTCAGTTATCCAATCTGGTTGTATAATAGAAATGGCACAAAGAATTTCTCCCCCCTCTTCATCCTTTCTTGAGATTGCATCTGCAACAACATTTAGTTTCCCTTTTTTGTAGACTATTTCAAAGTCATTACCCAACATATTTGTGACCCATTTTTGCTACTCTTCTGAAGATAGTATTTGTTCCAAAAATTATTTAAGACTATCATGATCAATTTTTACCTTGAAGTGTCTTCCCATTAGGTAAGGTCACCATTTCCTTAGTGCATGTAGTATTGCCAACATTTTCTTCTCATAAATAGCTTTTTGTAAATAATTTCCTTTGATTGGAAAAATTCAAAAGCAATCAGTCTTCCTTATTGCATTAAAACAACACCAATACCATTTCCTGAGGCATCACATTCCACAATAAAGGTTTTTATGAAGTCTGGTGTAGCTAAGACCAATGCTAGTCACATCGCATATTTAAGATGTTCAAAGGCCTTAATTGCGTGAGGAGTCCATGAAAATACATCTTTCTTCAATAATGTTGTTAGAGGTGCTGCTATTCTCACATAATTCTTTAAAAACTTGCGATAATACCCTGTTAATCTGAGAAATCCTCGCAACTTATTTATGGTTGTGGGGACTTTCCATTCCTTAATGGATTTAATTTTGTTAGTGTCTACCTTAACACCTTCCTAAGATACCATCTAACCCATATATTCCACCTCTTGTACTCCAATGTAACATTTGGAAGTTTCTGCATATAAATGTTTCTCCTCCAATAGTTTGAGCACCCTGTCAACATGTTTAACATGATCCTTCCAAGACTTGATGTAGATTAGTATATCATAAAAAAACACTAACACAAATTTTCTAAGGAATGGTTTGAAAATGGAATTCATGAACCCTTGAAATGTAGAAGGTGCATTGGTAAGGAAAAAAGGCATGACCAAAAATTCATAATGACCCTCATGAGTTCGAAATGTTGTTTTCAGAATATCTTTAGTCTTCATTCTAATTTGATGATTATCCTAAACGAAGATCCAAATTGGTAAAATAAATTGCTCCATGTAATTAATCTAATAATTCATCAATCACATGAATGAGAAATTTATCTTTAATAGTGATCTTATTTAGCTCCCTATAATCCGGACACATGCGCCATGATCCATCCTTCTTGTGCACCAATACTACTGGAGTAGAGAAAGAACTTTGACTAGGTTATATTATACCAACCTCTAACATTTATGAAATCATATATTAAATTTCGTTCTTTTGGACATAAGGATATCTGTAAGGTCTGATGTTTGGAGGAACACTTCCTGGAATCAAATGAATATCATGATCATGACCACTAATAGGTGGGAGTCCTTTGGGAGTTTCAAATACCTTGGAATGATTTTCCAAGAATTTTTTGAGATCTGGAGAAATAGATTATTTTGATGTTGGAACTTCTAGTGAGCATAATTGTGCAATTACGCCTCATTGTTATTTCTTTAGAAGATTTCTCATGACATTAGAGCTTATTATCTTTCCCGGCTTCCCTACAATACCCCATAATTAAACTTCCTTTCCTTCAGAAAAAAATTCAAGAAAATTTCTTGAAAATTAAAAGCTATCGTCCCCAAAGATTGTAACCATTGTACTCCTAGTACAACATCAACACCTCCCATTGGAATGGAAAGCATTGGAATATTAACTACATATTCTCCCATGGTTAGCTTGATATTATGGCATTTTCCAGAGAAATTTATAGTTCCTCCATTTTCAACCATCACTTGACACTTTGGTGCTGGGTATAGGAAGAAATTCAATTCCTTGGCTACCTTACAATGAATAAAATTATGGGTACTACCCAAATCAATCAACACTATTAAATTTTTCTTCTTGATATGCCCTTCTATCTTGAGAGTTTGAGGAGAGGTAATTATTGCCAATGCATTACAGGATATGGCCAGACTCATTTATTCTTTCTCTAGTGTTGGTTCTTGGTGTATATCCTCTTCTTTTGAATTTTCTTGTTTATTTTCTTCCTCCTCTTCACAATCTATGTAAAATAATTTCTTCTCAACACACTTATGAAATTTAGTGTATTTGCTATCACAATTGTAGCAAAGCACTTTTGCTCTTTTTTCTTCCAATTGTTGTGGTGTCAACCTTGTAGGTTGTGGAAGTCTAGGAGTAGAAACACTTCCATATTTATAGATGTGAGTGGTAGGCTTCCTTGTCACCATAGTTTTACGTTCAATTTTTCTTGCCAACTTGAATGCCTTCTCCAATGAATCCAGTTCCCAAAGGCAAACCTCATGTTGGATGTTATCCTTTAAAGTCCCTATGAAGAAATCAATCATGTGTTCCTCTTGAATATAAATTACCCTTATATTCAATTTTTGGAAGTCCTCAATGTGATCCACCACTGAATCCTTTTGTTTGAGATTTATCAATTGGCTAAAGAAGGTGTTGCTCTTTGTATCCTCATAATGTGCTATCATTTATTCCGTAAAAAGTGACCAAGTGATAACTTTTTTACGGGCAAAAAGCAATAGATATCATAAAAATGCATTTTTTTTCTAAATATAAAGTTGCAATGAGTACCTTTCATGTGTTTTCACATTATTGAGATCAAAACATTGTTCCATCTGTAGTATCCATGTTACGGGATCCTTGCCATCAAACTTCCTCATACTTAACTTTGGAATACAGTGGGTCTTAGATCCAACATTAGAGTCTATGAAATCATGATTAAAATTTCTTTTGTTCCCATCACGAGTTTCCTCTACTACCTTTTTTCCATTAGGAAGCTTTTATTTTTGAAACTTTGCCAAACCTTCCTTCAAACCTTTCGTGTCTTTCTTCAAATATTCCATGTTGCCTTCCATCTTAGCTTCCATGATCTGAAATGGATGGCTAAATTGTTATGTTATGCAAGCACCTCCCACTCAGTTAAACAAATTAAGATCTTGCTTATGCTTGATAATGCAGAATTGAATTTTTGATTCAGGTGTATGTGTTTTAAACTGTTTTAATGCTTTAAGTGTGAGGAATTAAAATTTTTTTTTTGCTGATAATAAGAATATATAACAACCATAAAGTGAAAAAAATAAGCATCAACACATAACATCAAATTTAATAAAGGAGTTCACCTGAATGTCGTGGGCTACGTCTCCTTGAGCCTTTTTCAATTGACTTGGCTCTTTGGGATTATGATGAAAAATTTATTTTAAAATTTTCTACTTAACTCCAATGCTTTTTTATGTTGTACCAATGGTTTTGTAATACCATCATACCCCCGTAATGGCTGATATCTCTTTGGAGATGGATCTAGGCTCCCTTTGACTTGACCTCTGCTGTCGGTGCCCTTAAGCTTCCTTGAGCTTCTGTGTGGCACAAAATCCTTTATAATTCCTTATCTATCCCCGAAAAATTTTCTACTATCTCCAGCATATATCATACATCCAAAATAGGTTGTTCATTTGCTCAAAATGAGCTTTGGCTCCCCAATCTAGGCCTCCATCCATTGTTGGCCCTAAGCACCCCAAAATTTACCTGTGGTTTCTTCAGCTCTAGAAGTTTCCAAATGGCTTTGAAAATCATTCCATTGGATTTATAATGTCAAAAATAGTCAAAATAGACTATTCACTTGCTGAAATTGGCCTCTGGCTGCTCTGGTTAAGCCCCCAACACCTAGTGGCACCATGTGGCTCTTGGCTCACTGAAAATTCTCTAAAGCATCTCGGCCTTCAGAATTCTCCAAAAGCTTTTGAAAATCCCATTATTGGATTCATAAGGTTAAATATAGTCATAATAGACTATTGGTTTGTTGAGAATGGTCAATGTCTGCCCTGGATAGGCCTCCTTCTCTTGTTGGCCCCTGGTGGCCCAAGTGGCCATTAGAACTTCTCTGAAGAAAAATCACGCTAATAAGTCCTTAGATAGCAATTAAAACCTCACCAATGGCTCCATAATGTCTGAAACATCCAAAAATTACTATTGGTTTCCTGAGAATGGCCTCTAGCTGCCTTGGCTAGGCCTCATTCTGTTGTTGGCTCCCAGTGGCCCTTGGAACTTCTCTGAAGAAAAATCAAGCTCAGAAGTTCTCTGATGGCTTTGTAACCCTCACCAATGGCTCCATAACACTCCAATTATATATTAATGACTCTCTGTTCACTTAAAATGGTCAAAAATTGAGTCTCCAACTTATTTTCCTAGTAACACCTAGGAAAGATCCACTAATTGTGGAGAAATTTAGTTAACTAGAGTCAAAATAACTCCTCCACCACTTTAGGCACACTTTTCCAAAATAGCCACCAACACTAATCGTTGAAATAAATTTTATGGGTAGGTGGTTGGGGGTGGCCACATGCCAATCCCCAAAACCCGCGGTTATAATTAATGGTGGAGCGAAACCTTTGGTAATAACCATGGTAAGAATGTGTTGAAAATTCGGTAAGAACTAGTGTTAACGCTAACTGTCAGAGTTAAACCGTGAGGAGAGTTATCGCCATGTGAACAACCCATGGGACCGCTGGCGAGTTGGGACCACGGGCAGTCCCCAACCCATAATTGCCAACATGTTAAATTTTAAATACAATCCAAAGCCAATGTTAGTTAAGAACCAATGTAGCACAGACAGTACACCCCTTGCGTGCCTGGCGGGAGTTCTCATGGTCGAATCTTGTGAACCCGAACAAAACTTTAAAACACAATTCAAGGGCCATGTGGTGGCCTCATGGCTGGCCACATGGCACCTCCTAATTAGTGCCACATGGCACCTCCTGATTGGTGCCACTTGTCAGCCTGGGATTGGCTCAGAAGGAATATTCATTTTTTCTGATTGTACCTTTTCCCAATCAACCCTGGTCAAATGTCAAAATTTGCAGTTTACTGGAATTTTCAAAACACGATAACTTCTTCATACGGTGTTAGTTTTTGAACCGTTCATGGCGCCAGAATCAGGAAGACGAGATCTACCCGAGTGCTTAGGTTCAACACAATTTCCAAAACTTTGAAATTTGAGCTATCACTTAGGTCCTTGATCCAAATCTGATCACTCTTCCCCATTGGGAATCTTTTGGACACCAAAATACTAGATTACATGTTCAATAGATGAGAGTACAACTCCCTCACCTTTCCAGCCTCCATCCACTTTTCCTTGCTTGGCTTAGTTCCCTTAAGCCCCAACTCGAAGGTAGTCAACACTTACCCTCTTTGATAATCTTGTCCTCCTTTCAAGAATTGTATCCTCTTTGAGCTCATCTAGAAATTTCTGGCAAGAAATCTTCAGTTGAAGGTAGTTGAACATCATTTCCTTGATCATCGATCAAAGGTAGCTCATACAAACGTAAGTTTTCAAAATAAATACATGCATACATGACTAAAATTTGCATATGTACAAATGAATGTATGTCTTACTGGGTCAAGAAGTCAAACCACCTCTTACCAAGCCACTTCCATGGTGATTTTTCTTGCTGAAAATCTTCTTCTTGTGAAACATCTGTTCTCACATCGATGATGGAATCTTTGGTTCCATGTTTGCCAGTATTTTTATTCTCTTGCTTCAAATGCTTGGGATGATTGGTTGGATGCAATGTCCAACATTGGGCAATAATATGTCCCTTCTTCGAGCAATGTGTGCAAGTCTTTTGCTTCTTTTGTGCAAGTCACCTTCGCTTCAACTGTTTCCTGTATGCCTCCATCCTCTTGAATCATTTTTAAACATCATGGTTATACAAACCACAATAGGAACAACAACTCTTTCTTCCATTCATGAATGCAGATTTTCCATGATTAATAAAATTATGAACAACTTGAATATGGGAAGAATTATACCTCAAATGTTGCTTTGCATGTCCATCATTTTTACCTTCTTGAGGAGATGAACTTGTAGAGGTTCCATATTTCTTTTGAAGACCAACATCAATGTTCATGTCTTGATAGCTGTTAGACAGCTCTTGCTCGCCATAAGCTACATGTCTAAAAAAATCTTGCTACAACATAGGCTTCAAACAATGGAATTCAACTTGAAAACAAACTTGACATGTTTGTGGGTTTGAACTTGCAACAAAATTTCTTCTTGGATTTGTCTCAAATGCCTTCATGGTTGTAGATTTTCTGCCATAAGATTGAACATAGCCTAGAACAAACTTCTTAGGTCTTTCCTCAACCATAATAGGCTCAATCATGCCTTGTGCATGTTTGCCTAGACCCTTTCCTTCATAGCCCATTTTAAACATCAACATGGACCCTATACCTCTAGTGTGTTTTTCAAATGAACCTACAAATCTATGTGAAGAGGAAATTGAAAACAAATTTGAGTGATTTACCTTTGCTTCAAGCATGTGATTGGATAAGGAATCTTGGGCATGATGGAGCTACATATCCATATCATGCATTCTTTGAAGAATTCCTTATTTCTCTTGCTACATAGCAACCAATTTCTCATGAAGTCTATTTCTTTCTCTTCCATCTTCATACAGAATTTGCACCATATCCTTTAGGATGTAGAAGTCTCGATTCATCTCTTCATCAAAGAGTCTTGTAAAAGAGGATTTAGAAACCTCACTTGAAGAAGTTGTCATCATTATGTAAATGGATTAAATAACTTCAAAAATAATTCAAAAAGCTTCAAAAATAATTTGACAAAGTTTCTTAACAATTTGGTTGTAGATTCAAGCTCTTCTATGCAACTTGTATTTCTTCTTCAAGCAGCCTCTTTTGAAAACAATCCCTCTTGTGCTTCAAGGGTTGCCTTGAGGTCCTTTGGGTAAGGAGAATTCTTTCAGCCTTCTTCCTTCTTTTCCTCTTCTAGACTTAGCTAACAGTAGCTCCCCTTCTCCTCTAGCAAACTCAAACTTGTAAGCATCAGTCAATTTGCAAACAATTAAATTCTTTGCATTGTTAAACACCTTTCAAGAAAAAACAAGCAAGAAAGCAACCTTGTGCTATGTCAAGCGAGCAACCTAGAGCTCTGATACCACCTAATATGAAATGGGTGGCTAACATGTTATGTTATGCAAGCACCTCCCACTTAGTTAAACAAATTAAGATCTTTCTTATACTTGACTGTGCGAAATTGAATTCTTGATTCAAGTGTATGTGTTTTAAACTATTTTAATGATTTAAGTGTGAGGAATTAAAAATTTGTTTTGTTTGATAATAAGCATGTACAACAACCATAAAGTGTAGCAAATAATCATCAACACATCAAATTTAATAACGGAGTTCACCCGAATGTCGTGGGCTACGTCTCCTTGAGCCTTTGTCAATTGACTTGGCTCTATGGGATTATGATGGAAAATTTATTTTACAAGTTTCTACTTAACTCCAATGGTTGTTTATGCTTTACCAATGGGTTTATAATACCATCATACCCCTGGAATGGATGTTATCTCTCTGGAGATGGATCTAGGCTCCCTTTGACTTGACCTCTATTGTTGGTGCCCTTAAGCTTCCCTAATATTATCTGTTGCACAAAATCCCTTATAAGTCCTTTTATGTCGAAATATTTTCTACTATCTCCAGCATATATCATACATCCAAAATAGGTTGTTAATTTTCTCAAAATGAGATTTGGCTCCCCAATCTAGGCCTCCATCCACCGTTGGCCTAGGCACTCCAAAACTTCCCTGTGGCTTCTTCAGCTATATAAGTCTCCAAATGGCTCTGAAAATACTTCCATTGGATTCATAATGTCCAAAATAGTCAGAATAGACTATTCACTTGCTGAAATTGGCCTATGGCTACTCTGGTTAAGCCCCCAACACTTGGTGGCACCCTTCAACTCTTGGCTCACTGAAAAATTATATGAATCATCTTGGCCTTCATAAGTGTCCAAAATATTCTGAAAATCCCATCATTGGATTCACAAGGTTCAAGATAGTCATAATGTACTATTGGTTTGCTGAGAATGTTCATTGTTTGCCTTGGATAGGCTTCCTTCTCCTGCTGGCCCCTGGTGGCCCTAATGGCCCTTAGAAATTCTTAGAAGAAAAATCACACTAAAAAGTCCTCATATGGCTCTGTAAGCCTCACCAATGGCTCTGGAATGTTTGAAACATCCAAAAATGACTATTGGTTTCCTAAGAATGGCCTCTAGCTGCCCTGGCTAGGCCTCATTCTGTTGTTGGCTCCTAATGGCCCTTGGAACTTCTCTGAAGAAAAATCATGCTCATAATTTATTTGATGGCTCTGCAACCCTTACCAATGGCTCCAAAACAATACAATTAGCTAAGAATGACTCTATGTTCACTCAGAATGGTCAAAAATTGAGTCTCCAACTCATTTTCCCAGTAACACCTAGGAAAGATCCACTAATTGTGGAGAACTTTAGTTAACTGGAGTCAAAATAGCTCCTCTGCCACTTTAGGCGCACTTTGAAAAAATACCCACCAACACCTACCATTGAAATAAATGTTATGGGTAGGTGGTTGGGGGTGGCCACATGCCAACCCCCTAAAACTCGTGGTTACAATTAACGGTGGAGTGGAAACTGTAGCAATAACCGTGGTAAGGTTGTGTTGAAAATCCAGTAAGAACTGGTGTTAACGCTAACTATCGGAGTTAAACTACATAGATATTTATCGCCATGTGAACAACCCGTGGGACCGCTGGCGGGTTGGGACCGTCGGCGGTCCTCAACCCATAAACGCCGACATGTTAAAATTTAAATACAACCCAAAGTCAATGTTAGTTAAGAACCAACGTAGCGTGGATGGTAGACCCCTTGTGTGCCCGACGATAGGTCTCACGATTGAATCCTGTGAACCCGACCAAAATTTTAAGACACAGTTCAAGGTCCACGTGGCGGCGTCAGGGTTGGCCGCGTGGCACCTCCTGATTGGTGCAAAAAACACAACATACAACCAATGTCCAATAAAACCTTGCCACTTGCCATCCCGAGATTGGCCCAGAAGGAATATTCCTTTTTTTGACTATACCTTTGCCTAGTCAACCCTGGTCAAATTTAAAAATTTGTAGTTTAATGGACTTTTAAAAACGCGATAACTTCTTCATACAGTGTTGGTTTTTCAAACCGTTCACGGCTCCAGAATCAGGAGGATGAGATTTATCTGGTCGCTCAGGTTCGACACAATTTCGAACATTTTGAAATTTGAGCTATCACTTAGGTCCTTGATCCAAATCTGATCATTCCACGTCATCCATCTTAGCTTCCATTCCATTCTTCAAACCATCCATATTAGCTTCCATTCCTTTCTTCAAACCATCCATCTTAGCATCCATGCCTTTCTTCAAACCATCAATGTTGCCTTCTATACCATCCTTCTCAGCTTCCATGTCATCCATCTTAGCTTCCACGTCGTTCATCTTAGCTTGCATGCCATTATTCAAACTATCCATCTTAGCTTGCACACCTTTTTTCAAACCATCCATCTTAACTTCCACACCTTTCTTCAAACCATCCATCTTAGTTTCCATTTCATTTTTTGTTACTTTTTGCGTGAGCAAAATTTGTTGCACTTGTTCTTGTAATTTTGATATATCATGTTACACTTCTTCCTCTTCATGAGTCATAAATGAGACTTCTGAGGGCTTAATGGGTGTTGAATTCTTTTTAGGGGGAATTTTAGAACCCAATATTGATATATGTACTTCAATATGCCCTTGGAATCACTTCAAACTAATTTTTCAAACAAGACTTATGCAATTTGAAAAAAAATACACACCTTTTTCTTGCTTTTGAAGAGCTCGATATTGAAATTGATGTATCTATGTAATTTCATATCCCCAAGATTTTATCATTTATCCTTCATTAGCCCTCTGAATCTTCTTTCCAATGCCACAAATCTAACCTGATTTGGATTCTTCAAGGAAAAGTTATGCACAATCTCCCACAATGACTTAATTATGGACTGGTTCAGTAGAGCTAACTTGTACGGCATGCCACATGTCACTATTTCCTCCTTCGACTATGCAATTGATATACAGGAACTTGCAGTCTGTGTACTTTCTGCCACCTTTTACATAATTCCAATCTGATGCTCAAAGAGAGAGTTCTGACAATTTTCCCAAGGTTACCCCTTTGAGATGAAATTCAAGAGCCTGCAAAAACCCTAACTTCCACAGATCATATCTCTGAAGATATTGCAAACCAAGATCTGAAATTTTTACAAGAATTTCCTTAGGATATCTTCAAAAATGGGTTTTATTTTTAGCTTATGAAACGTCATAGAAAACAAGTTATATCAAAAATTCCACGATGACTTGTTTGAAGTAGTGAAACCCTAGAATCCAAATCTTTGATACCAAATGTTATGAAATCAGCTCCAAAAATAGAAGAAAAGTTAGATAAGTGCCTTAGAAATCAGCCACTTCAAGGGGGAAACCTTCTTTACATTACATAAAATGAACAATTCTTGGATGATACAAATGAAAAACCTCCTTTCTATATATAGGAGTCCATGGGGTCACAATATAATCCTAGCAACCTAACAATAATAATGTAAGGGCACAACAATAACAATAGTGGATTTTAGCCCCAAGGGTTAGCTCAATCGGTGGAGTCCCCGCTTGAAGTACTCCCCGATTGGGAGGTCCGAGGATCAACTCTCATTGACACCCGCGGGGTTAGGCCTCAGTGTTAGGCCCGACAGTAGATCCCCCTGGGAGGATGTACTGTGATTTATTAAGACCGTGGATGTAGCCAGTACGTGTGTGCGGGCACATAGGAAAGTGAAACACCTGGAAAAAAAAAAAAAACAATAGTGGATTTTATGGGGCACAATAATAACAATATGGGGGATACAAGGGTACAAAAATAACAATAAGGGGGCCACACTAACAACAATAAGGGACTACACTAGTAATATAGGGACCTAACAGAAAGAAACAAGGAGAACGTAGACTCACTTTCCACCTATCGTAAGACTGCTTGAGTCAACACGTACCTGATTTTTTTCTCTTCATGGGAAAACAATGTATTAGGATGGAACATGCTGATTCTCATGGCTATCCATCCCACTCAATCATAAATTTAGGTAAATCATACTCTATATAAAATGATACACAAAGAGAGAGACCAAAAATTAATAAGATAGATAACAAAGAGATTGAATGGAACTATTAATTGTAGTAACTTCAATTTCATTATAATTTAAAGTTAATTTTCTTCCTAAATGGTGTGTTGGGCATTCAAATTTTCCTTACTTCTTAACCTAGTTCCAGTATAAGGAGGTAGACCCCCCTCCCTAGTTAGGTATTTTTGATATTAGTAGATAGTTGTATTTTATGTTATTTCTTTAACTCTCTTTTTATATTGTTGTTATTCGATTTATTTAGGTTCCTTCAATTCAACTTCTTAATGTTGTTTTGATTCAATTCACTTATGTTGCTACAATTCCTATAGGTTATATTATGTTATATGATGCAATTTCCTTTTACCTCTATGTTATTTTTACTCTACTATAACTCATAGAGTCATAGTGTTGTAACTCAATACCAGCTCTATTTCTAGGATTTTATTAGATTATTTGATATTTAAATAGTTGAGTTTCATTTGGATTATTTCACAAGAAAGGATTAATTTGATAAGTTTATATCTTATTACATCTCATATATGCAATTGCAACTATGTTATAGCCTACAAGATGATTTTTTTACTCCATCCCTTCACATTTTGGTTTATATGTGATTTCTTTCTTACAAATAATGAATTTAGTGTTCTACAACTTAGATTAGCATTTACATTTCTACAAAGTGTGGATTAGATTGTCAGCTTGGTGTGGAATCAGTGATTTGATGATGCATTATAAATCATGAACTGTGAGAAGCATATATATTACTACAACTACATCTGCACAAATAAAATTGTAATAACCATATTTGGTGCACAACATTTCATAAGCTTTGTATTAATTGTAGATTGATAACTAAATGAACATCAATTTCATTAATATACATTAAATTTGAGGGTATTTGAAAGGCTTGTCAGAAGGCCAATTAACTTTTATTATTTTAAGGAAAGATCATACTTTATAGAATCTTTAGCCTACTTGATGACCTCCTAACAAGAATCACTATGTCCAATATAAACCACCCATAAAAAAATCATGTATACTCCTTACACAAAATCATTTTGGTGACATACCTTATAGTATCGCCACCTTAGCCATGATTTTGTAAGAACTCAACAAATTTATTAGTTTCCATCATCCAATGGTGTCACTGGAAGAATTATTTTGAATGAGCTAGATCAATCCAAAGTTAGAATACTTCATTAGATATCTTGAGTCAAATTATTCTAAATTCAATCGATTAAGGTCATTCCCAACTGTGTCCCACACATTCTTGTAGAATTTAGAAGTAGTTGATCAATCCTTATATATTAACCATTCTAGATAGAACAAAATATTGCAAAAAATATATTCTTTGTTAGAATCCCTATCCAACCTAAGATGATACCTATAACACTCCCTCCCATCCCCTTAGATAAAATAGGCCAGATCAAAGGTGTTACTTTCATCTAAATCGACCTCAATCCTGTCATGGAAATATGGTCACAAAATTCCACAAATTCCTACTTATTTAAATCTGAAAGCCAATATTAGCATTGTGTCCAACTCGGTGAGAGATTTCTAGCTATATAAATTTTACATCCATCTAAATTATGGATCGAAAGTTATTACTAATTGAAATCTGACCAATAACCCCTTGCCATGAGCAAGTACTGCCATGTGGCACCCACATGGCCCTATGTGGTTCCACGATGAAACAACGACTAATGGTCCACATCAACATACTTCCCCATAACATTTCCACTGTGGTATATGTCATGTCACCCTTACCTAGGGCCCACTAGGCTAATGCCTTAGCCTATTTTGTGACTAATCCATGCTTATTTCCCATTGACCCTCAACCCTTGCCATATGTTTCACAAAAGACTTACACCTAGAAGTCCCAAGATGGCACGCTTTAATGTTAACGGATGGGAGTACTTCCCATCAACCTTGGCCCCATTAGCCTTGCTACCAACCGTAGCCCGTCTTCCCTGAGACATTGAGATGAAGTCAAGTTGAGATGGAATCATTGTATCCACTTGGTCTCTTCCAAGAGTGCCATGTGCCACTCAATTTTGAGCCCCTTGACCCTATAATATGGTCATTTATGCCTACCATGTGGCATGCCGCCATGGCGCCATGTCAACTTGATTCCACATCAATTTCACTATCTAGCCATAGTCCCACTAGGGTCCCAACCATTTTGCAAAACATGAAATTCCTATTATAAAGAAAAGTTGCATATTCTATCCCCACAAAACGAAACACTTTCCAATCCTGCTAAATCCTCGAACCCTAAAATCCCAATGTAGTTTGGGCCTGGGCCCACATCTTAGTCATTCAACCACTCTCTACTATGCAAGCCTTTATTTCAATTTTCCATTGTACATAACCCAAATACACAAATCTAGAATTCACTTGGACCCCCAAAATCGCCCAAATTCAGTCTATTTTCGAGGCGTATTTTGCCTAATGCTTCAGGACGATTTTTTAGGTTTTTTTGCATCTTTCTAAAAAAATTGACCAAGTTTCTTCTAAGGGCACAAATACAATAAATCATCCTCCTGCACAACCATTATCACAACTTTCTCTTGGAAAATAACATTTTGTAACTTCAATGATAGCCACACCAGGCCTTACTAGTATGTCCATGCATACATACTATCCCATGAGTAAGGGAGACATTGACCCATAAATCATTCATTGACCAAAAAACCATGAGATTCATATTTAACACATGGAGCCACCTGCCTCCAATCCACAAAGGCTCTATGCTACTCATAACATGAAGACCACAGGATCTACACACCACATCAATCTATATAGCACTATAACAACTAACTGATTCATGCAATTTCTATGCATGTATAAGCAACTATGCATAACCATGCATATGGATTATGTTTTAAAGATAAATCAATTACCTTTTGATCTAGATATTCCTTTTATACACAATACATAAAGCAACCTACTAATGAAAATACTAGTCAGATAGGCAAGTGGCCTATAATTCCAAACATATTCATGCACACAACCTTGTAGCTATTAAGGAATCACATGCATTCTATGCCACAATAGTAATATGCTTAGACTTTCTAGATACAAGATAAGAATATATGAGATACTCAGGACATCCAAGCGATTCCCAAACATCTGCATCAATAAGTTAGCTACCACTCCTACTCTTACTAACAATAGATGACCAACGAGTATGAGGTATTAAAATAAGTCTTGGTCATTGTAGAACACTAGGCATACAAATATCCATTCTCTTGCGAGGATTATTAGAGGTTAAGTACACCCTACCAATTGGTCATTATTTACCATAAAAAAATTAACAATTGAACATCCATGGACATATGATAAATCAAGTGCTCTTGCTTGAATATACAAGATATATTCATCATTTCCCATTCATAATACGAGTACTTAAAAGTAATAAACACTTAATTTAAACAAAGATGTCGATGTCCATACGAGGGACTTCAGCTCTCATCCTAACATTATGCTAATCTACATTACAATATTTCTTGCTAATAGCCACCCCTGAGCCAAATTCAGAGCTCGAGTAGGGAAGTGCTCAAGGAAATATGCTACATCCAATCAACCAACCACATATGAGTCCAAGGATCTCACAATGATTCCACCTGAAACACCAGTAGAAATTTTTTAACCACTGTGACTCCTTATCCTCAACAATAATATGTTGTTCCTTCTCTCAAAATCATTCCATTTCTCCTTTTTCCTGCATGTTTGTGCCCATCTCCTTTGTCTTTCATTTTCCACTTTGTTCTCTATTTTTTTTTGCCCCAAAAGGCATTCTCCATCTTTTCTTGTCCCTTCCTTTTTCATTGTGCATTGTCGTTCATAGCGATCTAATTTTTCTTTCCACCCCTTCTTTTTATCATCTCTTGTGCGTCCCCTTGCATGATGACCATGCCAACACGTTTCACAAGAATAAGACAACCTAATCCCTATGCGTAAGTGCCCATACCACGTTCTTAAATACTTGTACACATTTTCCTTCAATTCCTACAGGCAAATAGGTGACTTCTTGAAAGCATCTCTAAGTTTAGTTTATTCCCCAAGAAATTCCCCTAGAAATTTCTCCGTTCAAGCTATAAATCCGTGTCCTCTCCTCAACCAATCAATGCATTACATTTCCACATTATTTACATGAATATAATTCACAATACAATCACAAGAGGGATTATTGAAAGGGTTGTCACATCACCACTTTATAAAGCATATCTAGTAGCAATAACAACCTCTATTAAGGAATATGGAGAACATAAATAAAGTAAGAATGATCACCAAAAATGCCTTGATAACCTTGTCCCACATATTTTTCGAGATAATGGTTGAACATTTTGTGGGAGGAAGCCATTCAAAGAACTATCAAATTCATGCATGGATGTGAACACGATTGGTTGTAAGCATACATGAAAGCTTTAATCTTTCTCATTATTAAAAAAAATGAATTTCTTATATATTTTTAGTAAATATATTATTATTTCAAAAAATTGATAAATATATTATGTATCTCATGGGGCTTAGAATAGACAACTATGGGGTGTACTATTAAGACACTATGTGAAGGTCATAGGCTTTTTGACAAAAACACCTAGGTATGTTAAAGGTATGGTGTGATCGAAGCCATCTAGGGTGATTTTGAACCAATTTATCACCTATGTTCCAAAATAACCATAATTTTGAATAAACTAAAAATTGATGATATAATATATCATTTAAATTAAAATAATATAATATTAATATATTATAATTCAATTATATATATATATATGATGATGATGATGATGGTTAACGTCCACTGAGACCAAACTTTGGTCTATCAAACCTATAATTTTCTTAGTTCTTAATTGTCTGGCTTCTCGTCTTTCTTGGCGATATTAGTGTTGTAGATTTCTTTTTCTTCTCTATGGTCTTCCAACTTCCTTTATCTTGCAACTCCTTCATCTCTTCGGATCCTTGGGACACTGGTGTCTTATCTTCAGGATCTGGGAGATCTGCTTTGCTGCTAAATGAAGATTTCTTTTGCGTGATATTCAAATCCTCATAATTGTTGATGCTTGAAGGGCTATTGAGTTCATTTTTTTTTTGTTGGGCGGGGCTTTCCCCCTGCTTGTCTTGAGGGTTGTTTCTTTCTTGCCTGATTTCTTGCGATTAAAAGTTTTCTAGAGAGTATTCTTCCTTGATGATAGTGTAATGTTCCTTTTGTGCTCCTTCCCACCATGTAGATCTATGGTGATTCTTTCTAGCAGAATTTTTCTAGGAGACTTTTGGGTAATTTTTGGCTAGATGGCCTGTCTCAAAGCAGGATCGACATTTAAAGAGGACACTTTCATAGTCGAGTTTCTGGTTCCATACATAGTCTTTGCTTGTTATGATTATTTCAGCTGGGAATCTGGCGCTGAAGTCCATTTCTACACAGATGCGTGCATAGGTGGTTCTAACATATTCCTCTATTTTTGGGCACTTGCAGTAAAATTTCCCAATTGCATTTCCAATGGCTTTTAGCAAGGACAGATGCCAGAGATGCAAAGGTATGTTTGGAAATCTGACCCAAACTGGTGCTGAGGTTATGACTGTTGTTGAGGGATCGAATGATGTGTTTCATGGCTTCATGAATAGGCCTGATTTTTCCCAAAACCAAGGGTCGGAATCTAAAATGCATTGTCTGCTTTTAGATTTTTCAAAATCTACTATAAAGAAACCCTTAACACAGGGGTAGATATTAATTTCATCAGAAATGAGAGGCTTCCATACCTCTGAGATCCAACTGTGGAGAGTTGTCAGCTGCAGCCAAAAGGCATTAAACCGACAGATCAAGGCACTTTCAAAAAACTTCAAGGCCTCATCCAGTGAGGCCTTGACCACCTGCACAGTGGGAGTTGGGGCTTCACTGACAATATGGGTAGGAGCTTGAATCTCAGATGCAGACAGAACTAGGTCAACAATTATCTTTGTGAAGCTGGGAGCCATAAAGAGATGTTATCGAACCCTGCGGAAGAGATGCAAAACTCGTTTGATGAACCCGAAACTTAGAACTGCAGATCTACTTCCACCGTTATCGCAGAACCGCAAACCCGAACTTAGAACCAAAATCTTCTAATTATCGTAGAACATCAGACCCGATGAGAACCACAGACAAAAAAGATGTTAAACAATGGGAACAACAGAACCGTAGACCCAATGAGAGCTGCAGATGGATTAATTTTCCGAAGAACCGCAGACGGATTAATGTTCTGAAGAACCACAGATGGATTAATGCAAACCATCAATCTTCGTTTGATGAACCCGAAACTTACAACCGCAGGCCTACTTCCACTGTTATCACAGAACCGCAGACCCGAAATTAGAACCAAAATCTTCTATGAATAAGTGATGTAAAAGAACATCACTTATATATATATATAGTGTTTTATATCCCATGGGTTTAGAATAGACAACAATGGGGTATACTATTAAGAGAATATGGTTTTCTGGGAAAAAATCTAACTATGTTAATGGTATGGTGTGGCCCAAGCCATGTAGAGTGATTTTGAATGGGAAAAAATCTACCTATGTTAAGGGTATGGTGTGGCCCAAGCCATCTAGAGTGAATATATATATAAGTGATGTACTTTTTACTATCTTGAGTTAATGTTCAAAAAATTGATATATATATATATATATATATATATATATATATATATATATATATATATAGATAGTGTTTTTATATCCCATGGGTTTAGAATAGACAACAATGGGGTATACTATTAAGAGAATATGGTTTTCTGGGAAAAAATCTAACTATGTTAATAGTATGGTGTGGCCCAAGCCATGTAGAGTGATTTTGAATGGGAAAAAATCTACCTATGTTAAGGGTATGGTGTGGCCCAAGCCATCTAGAGTGAATATATATATAAGTGATGTACTTTTTACTATCTTGAGTTAATGTTCAAAAAATTGATATATATATATATATATATATATATATATATA
Organism: Pinus albicaulis; assembly: GCA_034641835.2. Lineage (NCBI taxonomy): Eukaryota > Viridiplantae > Streptophyta > Pinopsida > Pinales > Pinaceae > Pinus > Pinus albicaulis. Next base: position 1,686,635,334 of record CM076584.1, read on the forward strand.
TATATATATATATATATAGATATATATATATATATATATATATATATATATAGTGTTTTTATATCCCATGGGTTTAGAATAGATAACAATGGGGTATACTATTAAGAGAATATGGTTTTCTGGGAAAAAATCTAACTATGTTAATGGTATGGTGTGGCCCAAGCCATGTAGAGTGATTTTGAATGAGAAAAAATCTACCTATGTTAACGGTATGGTGTGGCCCAGGCCATCTAGAATGATTTTGAACCAATATATCACCTCTATCCAAAAGAGATCCCGTTTTATCCAAAACGCCATGAACTAAAATTAAATATTAAAAAAAAAAAAAGAATGTTTACAATTTATTATTATTAAAATATGATTATTCAATTGGATTAAAAATACAAATTTAAATTAACAAAATTATTAATTTAAAATAAAATAAATTTATTATTTATTTTTTAATTTTTAATTTTTTATATTAGTTAATTAATTAATTAATTACATATTTATAATAATAATAATATATTAAAGTTATTAATTATTAGAATAGCTTGTTAAATAAGTAAAATAGATATATTAATGATTTCATTTTAAATTGAAAGTAAATAAATGAATAATAATAATATATTAAAATTATATATAGATATCTATTGATTTCATTTTATTCTTTTTGTTAGTCAAACTAGTTGTTATTTACAATGGTTAGTTGGAGCGTTCTTTTATATATTTAAACAAGTTTGTAGATTAGATTTCTCATCTTGTTCTCTACTTAAACAAGTATCTTGTCTTAATGATGAACCACAATAGCAAGACAAAATATTATTTTACATGTGCTTATTACCAAAAAACTTTATATACATTTATTATTTGTTATCAAATATCACTAATATAACTCTACTAAAAATTTTAAAAGAAAATTTAAAATTTAAAATTTTTAATATTATTAAATGTTTCTATTATAGTTTTATCATGTAATATAAAAATATACTATTTAATTTTTTTTTAATTATAAATCTTTCGGGAAATCATATCAGAAATTTTGGAACCGACATGTTTCGAACTATCAAATGTAGTTCATCATAAGAATAATTTAGAATATTTAAAATTTTATTAATTTAAAATAATTTTAGAGAAGTTTAAAATTAAAAGTTATTTTTTCCAAAATAATTGCTCATTTTATAATAATTATGATATATAAAATTAAAAATTTAAATTACAAAGCTTTAATAATTTTATAAAATATTATTTGTATTATTTCAAACATAATTAATTGTTTTTAGTTTATTGAGTTTTAGATAAATTTGACTAGGTATTTTGTTAAGATACTTCACATCCTAAAGTGGCTGGTTCAATTCCCATCCCTATCAAAATAATATATATAATATATTAAACATAATAAAAATATAAACCTGCCAAAAAAATTTAAAAATCTCCTAGATTTAAAAGAAAATTATTATCGTTGAGGCCATCAGATCACTTTGACCAGCGCTTTTGAGTTGCTTTTAAAATTAGGCGGAGCGTTTAGCATCTGAGCACTCATCACATTGCTTTTGATGATATGTTAGAAAAAGCTAAAGGCCGTTAGAGTTTTTAACGATCGGTTAGAAAAAGCTAAAAGGCCGTTAGAACTTTTGTGATCTGTTAGAAAACGCTGACATGCATAGAAAATACAAAATAATCCATTTTAACAAAGTCAAAGTCCGGTCATATTAACGGGTGAATTTTTTTTGGACCGGAGTAGAACAGCAAATTACCCCGTTACAAGGCAATTTGCCAGTGAAATTCTATGGTCGGCCGATTTATACATTGAAATATGGAATATTTGATAATAATTAATTAAGTGGCCATAATTAATTAATAGGTTTATTTTATCAGTTTTTGTTGAAAAAAAAAGACAATTATGATAAATTTTTATTTTTTCCGTTTTTGAGTGTATAAGAGTTTTTGATAATAGTGAATTCATTTCTACTATCAAAAATACAATTCAAATACTTCAACTATCTAATTTTTTGAAATTTATTTTACCAAATTTCTAAAAAAACACTACCATCCAAACTATTCAGTAAACAACTCCATTAATTACATATCGACGTCATCAGTATTCATGATCAGTACTCATGATTAGTAGTTCAGGCTTTCGAAGGGACTGTTACACGTCATTAGGCAGAAAACCGCCGACTAGATAGGAAGTGTTGATAGGGCATTTGACGTCATCTTCCACGAGTACTAAAATACCAAGGAAGTTATTTGCGGTCCATTAGTTTCGGAGAGAGTTGAAGTCCAAGCAAGACGGTACGCTGCAAACTTCAGCTTCCACGTGGAACTACTTCGAAAACCAAGTTTTTCTGTTTCTAGAAGACACCCTCGCCCTCCCATCTAAGCTTGCAAAATTCCACGTCAACAACTGTCATTAAATAAATGAAGCACTTATATGGAATTTTTTATGTCATTAAATTGCTTCCCAAAATTTATATAAATGAGTTCGATAGTCTCCAGATTGCGTGGGGTTTCTGTGGCATATTGTCACACGATGATTGTTGCCCATGCATAAATGTGGTCGTACTTTTCACAATATACTCTTTCTTATTATGCGTATCAGTTTTTATGTTGAAATTTTATTAATTTAGTCAAGCTTGCTAGATATTTTTTATTTTTATAAATTAAAATATTATATATATATATATATATATATATATATATATATATATATATATTTTATTTTTTTTTATTTTTTTTTATTTATGGTAAAAATATTAATATTTATTTGTAATTTTATTAGTTGATATTATATCCTAATACCTTGTCACGCTTGATAAATGGTACTCGATGAATTTTAATGCGTATTGAACACTTTGATCAACATAATAAGACAATATACGATCATGTTTAATCATATATGTTTTTATCTTCGTGATGGCTGCACCACAAACGTGCAGGGGATCGTGCTAACGTCGATTTCCTTCCTCATGAATAAACAGTGAGGTATTGATAGGTGACGAGCCAGAAATCCCTAACCAGCAACAAGGTAGCACGACTATCATAAAGTTTTTATGTGTAAACCATGGAAAAGGGAACATATGCTTATGTTTGACAAGTGGGATAATGATGAGACGATAAATGATATTTCCACCATCGAGTTGCCTCGTTTTGTGCCCATCTTTGCATATAAATTAATACATTACAATTTTGATGACATTGAATGAGATCATTCCTAACAAAACATTTTCATTGTTGTAACTTTTTTTACAAAACTCACTATAACCTCTAAACTTTATGACATCTAATCTTGATAAACTTAAATCCTACAACTTCTAACCCTTATGAATTGATGAAATATAACCATTAAAAAGTAACCTTATAAATAATAAAATAAGTAACCCTTAAGTATGAACCCTTAATATTTATTTCTATTTCCCCTAAACCCTAAACCTCAAACCTTAACTATTTGAATGCTAATAAAAAAATAGTATCGATCTTTTAGCATTATCACTGCTAATCATAATACAATAACACATAGCTTTATCACTACTATGCCCTAATCCCTAACCAACATAATCTTTATATTTAAACCCTTATAACCCATCACTCTTATAATATTTGGATCATTTTGACCTAAATCCAATGCCTTATATAACACCTTAACCACTATAACCTTGAAAACATATATTTCTTGACCCTTATAGCACCATATTAATGATGTCATTATCCCAATCCTTAAACCTTTAACCATTGGAAGCCTTACCAACTATAAGCTCTAATTTATGTTACTATTAACCATTTTAACCCCTCAACCCCATAAACTAAACCACTATATCTCCTACATTAAATTCTAATTCCTAACACCTAATGACTATGTCCCAAAATCCCTAATACCTGTATCCCATACTCATATTACCTAACCCATGAAAACTAAACAATATAAACCTTATTACAATAACACTTAACACTTAACCCGTAACTATTATAGATTTTACAACCCCTAACCTTGATATTTATAAGCCATAATCCATATCAACCCTAGTCACTTAGCCAAAAACCTAACCCCTATTGCTTTTATGGATACTCACCATAATAATCCATTAGCACCATATTCTTAAAACTTCTAACCTATATAGACCCTAACCTAATAACCCATGTTATCCTTGATCCCTAACTGCTATATGGCATAATTAATAACCCTTCCCTTCCTTTCATGACCTATAAAGCTGATAAATCCTTATCCCAATCCATTTTCCTTTATAAGCCCTAACTAGTGGCACCTATAGCTAAAATATTTTATCTTCATAACTCCATATACCAACTCTAATATATATTATCCTCAAACACTCATAATGCATAACATTTTATACCTTTCACCCATTTAACTCCTTACAAATATAACCCACATAAATTTTAACAATTAACCCCTAAATTACTAAACCAAAAATTAGTGAATCCTATAGCTCGTAACCCTTAGTAACATTGTAACATTGGCCCTTATATCTCCTAATCCTTAAACATTATCACTCCTAAACATTAACCATATACCTGAACCACTATAACAATTATATCTTATAGCATATAGTGCATATGATTGCAACCTTCTTATATATTAAGCATATATGACCTTTAACCTAAATCTGTAATTCTTAACTACTATAACCAATAAAGAACCACTAACCCCTATAACCCTAACATTTATAATCTATAATTCTTATAAAAACTACTCTCTATTCTCAAAACCATAACCTTCATACCTTATCATCTTAATCCACAACCAATATAAGCACTAATTAATAAACTCTGTAACTATTAAATTATATAACCCTCGATCCCTAACTACTTCTTTGTATGACCTATATATTTTATGAATCCTTACCATAAATTTGCTTCATCTATAATCCCTAATTACTTACTATTATACCTAAAATACTTAATCTTTATAAACCCATATACTTGAGCACATGCCCCTAAATCTAGTGCATGTTATACCATATGACAGATAATTCCAAATCCTTAACACCTTTGACCCATGTAACTCTAAAATGATATAAACCCCAAAACCTATAACATATAAACTGAACTCACCAAAACCAAAAACTAGTGAATCCTATATCTCATAATCATTAGAACCCTTGAGCCATATAACTCTTAATCCTTGACCATTATTGGTCCTAACACTACAAGGAAAAGACCCTCTAGTGGATTTTTTTGAGGAACCCCTTATAAAAAATACCCCAGACATCCGTTTCTAGCGGAGGTTACTAGAGAAGGTTGGCGGGCGGAGGTTTTAGCTGATGTATTCCGTCCGGTGCACTTATCACCGTAAAACGCACCAGTGCATTCAACATGAGAAAGCACCGGTGTGCACAAAACATTAACACATCGAACATCATGCGCTCCATACACACCTGCCCAATGCATTGTATTTTTGTAGTGCACTTGTCCTTTACAACACTTCCGCACTGGTGCCTCATAAAAAGCACGCGAAATAGAAACCGCCTGGTGAGGAATGGAGCAAACGCACCAGTGCGCCTTTAAAACCCCACGCACCGGAACATGGTTAAATAAAAAAACATTACGGCCAAAAAATTGCACAAAACATTGGCACACTAGACACCGTGCACTCCGTACACACATGCTCGGTGCATTGTATTTCTGTGGTGCACCGGTTCTTTATAACACTTCCGCACTGGTGCCTCATAAAAAGCACGAAAACAGAAACTGCCTGGTGTGGAATGAAGCAAACGCACCGGTGCACCCATAAACCCCGCGCACCGGAATAAGGTTAAATAAAAAAAATTACGACCAAAAAAACCGCACAAAACATTGGCACACCGGACACCGTGCGCTCCGTACACACCCACCTAGTGCATTTTATTACTAAAGCGCATCAGTGCTTTACACAACGTCCGCACTGGTGCCTCATAAAAATCACGCGAAAACATAAACCACCTGGTGCCGAATGAAGAAAACGCACTGGTGCGCTCATAAAACCCCATGCACTAGAACAAGGTTAAATAAAAAAAATTACAGCCCAAAAAATTGCACAAAACATTAACACACCGCGCACTGTGCACTCCGTACACACCCGCCCCGGTGCATTGTATTACTGTAGCGCACCGGTGCTTTACAAAACACCCACATCGGTGCCTCATAAAAAGCGCACGAAAACACAAACCGCCCAGTGCGGAATGAAGAAAAATCACCGGTGCGCCCATAAAACCCTGTGCACTGGAACAGGGTTAAATAAAAAAAAAAATAGGGCCAAAAAACCACATTTTTCACTTTTGTGAGTGCTACAGAGCTCTCAAGCATCGATGCAATTTATCCTTGTCTGAGCCGCCCTGAAATCGGTGCTCCCATTGCACTCATTACACGCACTGCTGTTGTACATTGCCCACTAATCTCCAACTTGAATTTTGCAAAACGGTGGACAAATTTTCTTTTGCAAATTCTACAACCAATATGCCTCCTCGATGGGAAAATGTACAGGTATTTTTCTTGTTTTTCCATAATTAAGCCTTTTAGCGGATTAAAATTTCAAATAACCTTAAAATAAACCATTTAAAAGGAAAAAAAAAAATTGTCGCGTGGTGCGCTCGAGCTGTTCGGCTCGCACTGGTTTGCGGTGCTACCTGTAAATTTACAGGCTGCACCATAGCTGGTGCTAACGGTATCCGCACCAGTTTCGGGGAGGTACCGATAGGCGCACTGTGTTATATTAAATTTTTTTAAAAAGTGTGGTGCGGTCATTTACCAGGTCGCACCGTTGACAATGTGGAATAGCGGCAACACGGTGTGTTGACTGAATTATCTCCCCTGGGGCAGGTAATGTTGTTAGCGCACCGCATACCGCATTTCGACATGGTCAATGGTTCGTCCTGGTAAACCGGTGCTAACGGTATCCACACCGGTTCCGAGGCCGTACCGAGGGCACACCGTGTTATTTTAATTTATTTTTAAAAGTGTGGTGCGATCGGTTACTTGGCCGCACTGTTGACCTAGTGGAATAGCAGTGACGCGGTGCATTGACCAAAATAGCCACCCCATGGGCGAATATTTTTTTCAGCGCACGACTTTCCATATTTCGCCTGCATCAACGGTGCGACCTTGTAAAAAACCGCATCGTTCACTATGTCATGATGGCAGGAGGTCGGTCCGCTGACTTAATTATACACTCCGGGGCATAGAGTTTAGTCAGTGCACCACCCTCCTAACACCGTACATAGTCAATGGTGCGCTATGCTACAAATTTCTCTGGAGCACCGCCCCCGTTGCGTTGAATCTTATTAGGTGCACCGACGCCGGTGCGCTCCATATAAAGACGCATCGGGACCAGTGCATGACTGTGTTTTTGGCGCATGGACTATATAGATATATATATATATATATATATAACTACATGTCTCATTTAATTTAAAAATTGTGTTTAATATGTCAATCATTCAAAGACGTGAAAGGAGAGAAGAGGGGGAACAACAACAACAATAGGCAGAGCAGTATCACATGGTTCGTCTGTGGGAGGCACAAGAGAGGGAGAGAGATGCGTACCCTCGCCCTATTATAGCAGCTACGCAGGGGCTCTTAAGGCAGGTAGGCCTCCACAAGTTTTATGAGGAGGCTACTTCCCTAAAGGGCTACCGTTTGTTTTTGAGACATCTTATCCGAAGGTGGAATGCCCAGCAACAAGCTTTCTAGGTTGGTATCAACCAGTGGTACATGCCCACTGAGGAGGGTATATATTTCATTACAGGGCTATTGAGGAGATGGGTGGATTTTCCCTTGTTCCCACAGGTTCTAGCTAGCTGTGTAGCAGGGAGTCAGTTAGTTTAATACCAGAGATACATTGGAGCAAATGTACTGTCTCCTGCAGATTTTCGGGTCATTGGAGGTCAGTTATGTATTGGTGCATTTGGTAGGGAGGAGGTGCAATGTCTCTCACTTATCATTTCGACCATTTCGCACAACACCAGTGACGGGCAATGCATTAGTTGCTCGCTTCTATATTTTTTTGATTCTTTAGTACAGGAGCCATGACTTGTTAGGTGGTTTGCCATTTTTTTTGCGGCAGTTCTGTACAACGTTAGATATATGTCATGCTCATGCACAAGGGAGGGTGAACTTCCCTTTTTCTTCAGATATTTTTTGTTTATTTTTTGAGAGGTTTCTAGAGACGAGGCCTACTTTTCTTCGACAGCCTCGTAGGCCGATGTTTGAGGCACGTATGCATATGTGGGGGCAGATGATGCCCAAGAGGGACAAGACTCTTGTTTCCAGCGAGGATATCGCATGATGCACTGGAGTTTCTAGTGAGTGTTGATGAGCATCCCTTCATTATGGTCCCTTGTCCTTACGTGGGTTTGGATTGGCGAGGGTGTGCCAACATCCTCTTCACAGTTGATAGCTGCCAGATGATAGAGGTAATATTACTATTTTATATATTTAAATTTATTCTAGCATGTTCTTTAACTTGTTTTTATTAAATTGTGTAATTAAATTGTCTAATTATTGTTGTGTACTTGTATATATTTTGCAGACATTGGCTCTTTTGATGGCGACGACATGCCGACACCACCACATGATCCAGGTGTGGATCCTGATGATGATCAGGGCATGCTAGATGCTGAGGATCATCAGGAGGCCGGTGCAGAGAGACCTGCTCCTGCTGGTGCGCCGATACTGCCTTTTGCTAGGCACGGTCGACTTGATGCTAGATACAGGATGGAGTTGGGCGACCAACTCAGTCCATTGATTGTTGAGGCGGACATCAGGTCTGCTCATTACAGAGACATACAGGTCAATGATAAGCTATTACAGATGTGGATAGGCTTGTCGCGTGACATGTACAGCCCGATGCGACATGTCGTAGGAGTTACGACAGTTGTTACATGACTGAGGAGGATTGTTGCACGTTATAGGCGTGGTCAAGCTACAGCACATGATCGATAGTCCGCAAGAAGTGACTCATCATCTCATGATCGTTCACCTTGCGCCATGCCAGATGAGCATGAGCCTCCACTAGCATCTAGCAGCAGTCATCATGGAGATAAGGCTAGACCATTGGTCATGTCTAATTCTAATTGTATGTAAAATTCTAAAATTGTAATTGTAATTGTACATGAAATTGTAAAATTGTAATTGTAATTCTAATTCTAATTGTATGTAAAAAATTTGTAAAATTTTAATTGTATTACTGTGAATTGATTGTAATTGTAAAATTGTAATTGTATGTAAAATTCTAAAATTGTAATTGTAATTGTATGTGAAATTGTAAAATTGTAATTGTAATTCTAATTCTAATTCTAATTTTAATTGTAATTGTATGTAAAATATTTGTAAAAATTTAATTGTATTAATGTGAAATGAGTTTATTAAAATTTGTAAATTTGTAAATTTTAAATAATTGTAAAATAATAAATCTAGAATAATATGAATTATTGTAACATAATAAAGTTTAGAAAATAATGCAAATAAATTCATGTACTTTAGAATTAACATTATTTTATTATGATCTTAGATACAAAAAAAGAACTAATTTATACAGTATGCCATTGTTTTTGAGATCAACATAATTGCAAATTATCAAGTGAATTATTGATTTTAACATTAACACAATGCAAATTACCAATTAATTCAAAATACATATTATAATGTTTCGAAAAACCCATCTTAAAAAGTATAAATATTGATGAATAACACATGTACCATATCACTCTCGGTTCTCATGATCACCCTCATTATCTTCTAGCTCACGTGGCATGATAACACTATTGTTCTCAAAAATATGTTTTAATCTAGGGTCATGTGTCAATACGAACCACCAATCCCTATCCAACACATTTGGGTAAAAAAACACCTGGTTGCAGTGTTTGGGGAAAACATAGGGATCCTTAGCTTCATCCCACATCTTTCTAGAGTTGATACATATCAGCCTACTATCGCGATCTTCCTTTACATTATTCCGATCAAAGGTGTCCCACCACTTGCACCTAAAAATAACACATTGGAAAGAAGAGAAATACACTTCAATGATCTCTTGTATCTTTCCGATGTAACCTAATGTCCCTCGTACTAGATTTTGGTAATGGTGGCTAGATCGATTAGATTGATCGAACTCGACTTCCACTCCACAGTCTTGTTTGATGTTTCCAGCATCGGCATTTTCTGTGAGAAAATGGTGTCCATATGCCCACATAGATGGGAACAAATGCACCTATTATAAAAAATTTAAAAAAATCATAGTGTCATGTGTCTTATAATAACCCAACAATTAAAATATGAAATATAGATGTCTTATAAGTTTCAAATTTACATATAAATTGAAAAGATTAATACCAAGTTGCTGCACCCAATCCCTACATTTAGCACATCCTCTTCAGCATGCGGGTAACGACCGATAGCACTGTATTTCTCTCTGACTTGGTCAGCAACCCAACTATTGGGGCATATTTTTGGCATATTTTCTTTTAAATGATTGGGATAAGGCACACTTCTACCATTCAACCATCTGAATTCTTTCCTGTCACTATCCCATTTCATCCTCTTTTGTTCGTACAATGCGACCCACGATTGTGTCGCTTCAAAATTGTAAAGAACGAATTTATTGATTGCTTCAATTTCTGCATTCGCTAATGAAATCAAACCAACATTATATAGTACTTAGAGATCAAAATATACATTATATCGAAGTTCAACATGAATATTAATTACTTTTTGTAAATTTGAAAAATTATAAGTCGCTTACTCTTTATCAAGTGCTTTTTTCCACTCGTTTGGAGCAACTCCCCTTCTCTTTTGTCTTCATCCCTTTCATCGTCCCAAATCACCAAACCTAGTCTGTTTTCGATCTGCTTGATGTACTCACTAGCATAATAGAAAGACTCATACGATATGTACCCCTCTGCCAGAGACCCCTCGGGTTTTTCCCTTTGTCAAACAAAACCTTTCAATTTCTTCATGTACCTCTCTAAGAAGAACATCCAACAACAAGAAACCACCCTAACTAATTCAACCTCATCTACTAGGTGGATTAGAATATGAACCTGTAAGTCCATGAAACTCGTCGGCAGTTCCTTCTCAAACATACAAACAATATCAACTATCTCTTGACGCCACCGTGGAATGCTAGCCACATGAATCTCCTTTGACATGATCCAACATAAAAATGCGGATAATTTAGATAGGGCACATCCTAGGTCTTGAGGGAATTCATGTTTCACACACCCACACATGAAAAAAGGATAACGACACTGAAAAGTTATAAACATGTGCAATAATATACAAAATTAAGTATGTTTTATGATTCCCGCATGGGATAAAATTTATTAATATAACAAATAATAAAATCATTCTTTTGACATTATACGTACTCTTAGAAGATTCAAATGGTCATGCGATTTCAACCTCGGCAAATGGTCATCCACTGCGAAGCAGTGCCGTAGTGAAGACCCGTATGAAGTTGGCACCCTCACACCCATTATAACTTCATTTGTGAAAGAAATATCATCTTTTTTTTAAATCCATGGGACATCGCCTTCTTTGAAAAACCATGAATTAGAGGGACCAACGCCTACCTCTGATCCAATACTTTCTAATCGTCTTGGCCAATATTTCTTTTTAATTTTTGAAGTAATAAGATCTTTCCTAACAACCAATGTGTCACTTTGTTTCGATGATATATGCCTCCATAAAGAAGATAAAACATTTTTAAATATATGCATGGGATATAATAAGTGGGTAATATTAAGATGCTCTTAATATGGGAGGTCATAAAAGATAGATTTTCTTTTCATCCCATTGGGAAATTTCTCAACATAGGTGTTGAAGAAATCTGGATCATCGAACATAGGCTCCCCATTTGAATTGAACATTTCTATTAACTCCTCCTTCCCTCTCTCATATGCTCTAAGCCATTTAGCTAGTGTCATTATTGGATGCCTTTGAGTTCTCTCTCATTTACCATTGAAAGCGGATGCTGCTCTTTTGTAAGGGTGTTCTTCTGGTAGGAATACCTTGGAGCAATCATACACTGGATTTTGTAGGTCCTTGGACCATCTAGCTTTCAGAGAAGGTCCACAACATTTACATCCAAAATACCCTTTTGTTACAAGACCTGCGAGATTATATTTGTATACATTAATTAATATGCATGGCACATAAAGAATATCATGAATATCAGAACAAATATTACAACCAATTAAATAACTAATATGTGAAAGAATATTGTTACGTATATAAACAAATCAATAAATTAAATATGTAATTTACCAGAGCAAACTCCTAAGCCTGGATAATCATGTGTCGTGTAAGCACATATGCCATACAAAGTAAAACTCCTCTCTGTTGCGATGGGTCTTGATACATCGTATACATTTATCCCATCCCATAATTCCTTCAATTCATCTACCAGTGGTTGTAAGTAGACATCCATATTCTTCACTTGTCTTCTACCAGGGACTATGAGAGCCAACATAAGATGTTCATTCTTCACGGACAACCATGGGGGGAATATTGTTATTGATCACCACTACAAGCCAAATAGAATAGTTGGTGTTCTGGAGGGAATATGGGTTGACACCATCCATGGCTATGCCGAGTCGTAGACTTCATACTTCATCCTTGAATTTTTCAGGCCATGTATCCTCTATATGCTTCATGGCTATTGAATCAGTTGGGATTCGCATAACTCCCAACTCACTTCTGTGTGAGGCATGCCATCCCTGAAACATAGCTAATTATTTGAAATGAAAGAGCCTTTGAATCCTTGGGATTATAGGCATATGCCTCAATATCTTAAAAGGGGGACCAGTACGTGATTTACTCTTCTTTTTTGACTTATCATACCTGTCATGCCAACATTTCAGACACATATCTTTTTCTGCATATTCTCCTCTATATATAATACCATCATTTGGACATGCATGATATGATATGTACTCAACACCCAACATTTTCAATAATTTCTTTGCCTCTTCATAGCTATTGAGCAGGACATTATCACTCGGAAGAACCTTATCTTTGAATAACCTGTAGTTGGTGATCATGAAAAAATATATTAATAAATGTACATTAATGTCGATATAATTATTAAATTTCATAAAATTGACCATCTGTAATGTTAATTGTAGTGTATTGATTATATTTCAAATTTATATAAGGGAGTATTTTATGGTAACTTACCTCAAAAGTTCCGAGAAACATGCATTCTACAAGCCAAACTTTGCTTTCAAGTTGTACAGTAACATTGTTGTCCCCAACTGGGTAGACTTTGACTGACCACCAGGTCCAAAGAGAGGGGTGGTGGAAGCAAATTTAAGGCTTTCAAAAAAGGTGTTAGTGATATGAGCATCATCCCCTAGCTTATCATCATTTTGGAATGCATCTAACAACATTGTCTTCATGGCAGTCGTATCCCTTAAGTAATCATCCATACCAACCTATATTTGATTGCCTCCATTGCCAGCTTGTGAATAACTACTATTGTTATAGTCATTCCTAATTGGTGAATCTGGACGTAGCGGGAATTGAATTGGTGGTTGATTCAACCATTCTTGGTATCGTTCCTCTCTGTTTTTTTCTCTTAATTCAGTCTTCTCTTGATTTGACATTGTCGTGGGGTGCAACAAAAGATGGTAGGTAGGTCGTTCATCATCACTAGAATCCTAATAATTTAAAAAAAAATATTTGAACATGATTATTACAAAATATATGATATCAATTAGTAACCACATTGACAATATTGCATGATTATAAATTGGTTTGACATTGAAATAATTACATATTAATCAATATATATACCAAACAATTTTAATTATTACTATCATTGTCCTCGGATTGTGGCTAGAAGATGCAATATTGTTACAATTGGAAGGGTGAAGTGGTTGTCCATTTTCATCTACCAAGTCCAATCCCTTTCAGCCACGTGGCCTCCTAATGGCCTTGTAAAATTTTGGTAGAAGGTCGAACTACCTCCACAAGAATAGAACCACAAACCTATCCACCGACAACGTCGAGTTCTACCATACTGTCGCACATGTTCCTTGTTATACTATGGTTCACGACTTATACTTAAATATTAGTGGCAGAGGATTCAGGGGTCGGGACTGGGGTTAACCCTGGACCCCGGTCCACCCAACCACACTACATGGTAGGAAGATAGGGCCCGTGGTTAACCCCGACCCCAACACATATTTTAATGCCTACAAACCATTTGTTAAACCTATAACCAAAAGTATCAATGGATAAGGGTTACCTCCGACGGTTTATGCATATTCCATGGCACATGCAATAGTTATTACAGGTGCAAATAAGTTTAATGTTGGCGAAACCACGACTCCAACCACACAAAAACCACTGTATCGTGGAGGTTTGATTAGGTTTTGGCGGGGAGTGGAACCTGCCTTGGGTAGGGTTTTGGGTTATCAACCATGGCAAGAGTAAACCTAACCACAGTCTAGCCTTGGTGTAAAATTCAACGGGAATCGGTCCAACTACTCCTGGATCTGACAATCGCTATTGCACCAACTGGTGTGTTTTTATCGGTTCACGGGTCGACATAGGCAATTTAATTAAGTGACAAATTTCACCCGAACCAACATGAATGTCACCGAGACAAGGAAAATTTTCTGCTCCACATGGCCGCAAAAGTCATAAATTATAGAATAGTTTGGAGGTGGGTACGAATTGGAGGACAATTAGTAGGAAAAATTCTCTGGAGCATAACTCAGTCAATTTTCAACCCTTTTGAGTGCAGAAAGAGCCAAACTAGGGATTTTTTACTATTCTAGAGCCATTGGAGACATTATTTTTTGGTTTTGAGCATCGTAGCTTGTTGTAAACACACATTTTTTAGATTAATTAAAGAGGCCCAACATTGGAAACTAGACCAGGAGATGTAGCCCAGGAGGGGTGAACTCCTTCATCATTTGTTGTCTTTTGTATGCTGTTATGGCACTGATGTATTCATTATTTTATGAAAAACTGAGTTTTAAATCATGTTTATGTGTTAATGTAATTGAATTAATTGCATAAAAAAACTAAACATTTCACTTGCAGTTTTTACCATAAACTCTCAAGTTTACATATACAGATCAATATATCAATAACATGGCATTTGTTTCTACATTTGAATTATATATATATATATATATATATATATATATATATATATATATAATGAAAATAGAAATTCTAGTGTGATTTCTCAATTTTAAAAATTAAAAAAATATATATATATATATAAAAGTCTACAAATTATATTTAATATTAAACATTGAAATAAATTTTCTTCTAAAAGTTTGTAATAATAACATTTTACTCATCAAAACTATTTTTTTTTCCTCTGATCATTTGATTAGTTCAATGGTTTAATGATCGTGGTTTGAGTTTCAGTTGATTTAACTTGTGGTTCATTAATAATGATGTTTTTAGATGGTCTACCAAGTCTAGGTCTAGGTCTTAAATAATATCTTCTATTTAATTGTTCAATTAAGAATTCAGAGAAGGCCTTATATTTTGAAACTTGTGAATTTTATTGCTCTTTTTGAGAGAATTGATTTTGAGGAAGAGGAACAATGGAATTTTGATTTGATGAGTGATTAAAATTATTGATAACATGTCATTAGGGGGCTAGTATCCTTAGGTTCTTAATCATCAATCATTAATGGGGGTTGGATTTTTTGATCAGTATTAGGCCTATGTAAAATTTGAGTTTGCTAAGGTCTTCTATATTGAGTTTGTGTTCTATTAGCAGCTGGTTGGGCTACTCTAGGTTGGGCTTCAATTTTAGACATTATGTTAGAAATATTTCTTAATAAAGAAGTGATTTCATCAATCTTGTGATCTTCATCCTTACTTCTTTGAGAAGAAGTGCTTTTTTATTTAATTTTAATTTTATTTCCAACCTTTGATTTCATTTTATTAGATGTAGAAATATTTGCCTCTATCTCAATAGCATTTGGTTGCATGTTTTCTAGGGTAAGATACCTTATTTCTCTTAGCATAACGAAAAATTCACCATCAAAATCTTTTGAAAAGTTGACCTTTGCTGCTACTATTGGAGGTTTACAATCAAGAGTCATTTTATTATAAATTTTATTAAATCTCTTAATGAAATCTGATACAAGCTCCAGGATTCTTCATTAAATCATAAAATTGTGTTAGGAAATAGACATGATATCTCTTAACTCCCCCTGAACATAGAGTGGAGGGAAAAAATGACTGGCGTTAGGGCTTGGAGTCGAAAGGTTGCTACTGCCGCCATCGCTGAAGCTACCCCTCTAGTGTCTGCACCTCCCAGGCTTGCTTTGGAGGCCGATAAGACATCTGTAGCAGCACCAGTTTCGGCCCTCAGCCGAAGGATCTTGATACCGGATTTGAAAACCGCCTCCAAAATATTTGCAACGACTGCAGGCACAGAGGAGGATCTCACTGCACAATACATTACTGTGGACAACTTTGCAAATGCTAAGCGAACTGCTGCCTTCACAGCAGCTCCAGAATATGTGCTCCTCTGTGGAAAACACACGCCACTGAGCCGAACTCTTCCTGCTAATACTCAATGCAGAGTTGAAGACGTTCACTCGAAACCCAAAGACTCTGTTTCATATTCTTTCCAGTGGCTTTTGGGTTGCCTGGATCTTCTTGGAAGGAATGCAAGGAATCTCTCATGGGCGAGAAATAATACCCATTTCCTTGGCTGCTCGCCTCTTTCTACATCTTCTTCCAACCCTTTGCTGATCCAGGTGGATATTGGTGGCCACTCGCCTATTCCACTTGGGGCCCCACCATTACCTCTTTCAGTTTTTCAGTTTCGGCACAACTTACTATTTTTAGCAATTTTTTGGGTCATGAACTTCCAGAGCCATTTTGAGGCCCTAAACGAAGTTTTTTGGGCTTCGCGCCTCCATCGAATATCATTCCGTTTCAAAATGGATATTCGTGGTGAAAGTTGTAGTCCTCAGATAGATCTTTCTAATGATGTACCATGTGTGTCAAACGGAGATAGTATGCCAAAGTTACGTCCCTGGGAAGTTGAAACACCAATTTACCCAAATGGGGCCCATAGTTTTGGCGCTTCATCTCCTAGGGTTAGGTTTTTGGATGTTTAGAGTTCTCCATTGTTTCTCAATAATAAATAGGCCCTCGAGCCTCATTGTAACTCAGTTCAGAGGCCTGTAGCCACCACACCTCTTCTCAGAGATAGCTACCAGCGCCCTAGCTAGTTTTATTTCCATTTTGTCTGTAAGCAAATTTCAATTCTTTGATATTAATGAAATGAAGTGTTGTCTCCACTGCATCTCTGTATTTATGGTTATATGTTTATTCTATTACGTTCCTGCATAAATCCAGATCAATGGTATCAGAGGGGTCTGCTTTTTCTCGATCCTTCTTTGCATGTCCCCAACGAGGTCGGGTTATAAGGAGCTAGGGCTTGATCTAGTGGAACCTTTGCAAGATCAGCCTCGCAAACCTCGACAGACGCCCATGGGGGACGAAAAGAAAGATGAGGGAGTAGGAGATCCTATCAAAATATTGCTCGAGGAGGCCCTCGAAAAACAAAGGAACGCAACGATGGATAACTTTGCTCAGATCCTTCAACGGCTGCCCACCTGCGGCGCATCTGCATCCAGCAGCCACTCTGGAGGCACGACTCCTTTTAAGGTACAAGTAAATTGACATTCCCATATTTGAGGGTCAAATAGATGCAGATGCCATAGATAGATGGTTGAATCTATTAGAAGGATATTTCTCTGTTCATGACTTTTCAGACCAGGAGAAGATTATTTTTGCATTCCTCAAAGCTACCCCCCATGTTAAGGACTGGTGGGAAACCTACTGTGAGAACAAGGACCAGACAGGACCCTCTCTGTTCTAGGCCGTGCCAACTTGGAATTCTTTCCGAGATGCCGTCAAGGAATAGTATTATCCCGTGGGGAGCTATGAGGACAAGTACATACAATGGACCACGCTGCGACAACAAAGGGATCAAGATGTGCATGAGCTGACGAATCTGTTCCATACCTTGCACACAAAGTTGGGTATCAAAGATTCAGAGAAACATCTAGTGCTAAAGTATCGTAGCTGTCTACACAGATACATTCAGGAGGAAATGGAGTTCCTCGACATCTCCTCGCTTGGTATGGCATACCGGTATGTTGCCAAGATTGAGCAGAAATTCAAACAAAAGAAGCGAGACTTTGGATCTGTGAATAAAAAGCAAGGGAAAGGTGCTTCCAAACCGCAGAACAAAGGATAGAGCCAAGGCATGGAGGCTAAAGACAACCCGTCGAAGCCACAAGAAAATAACAACACTGCAAAGCCAAAGAAGGACACGGGAAAGTGGTGTGAGTTCCATAAGAGCTCCACTCACAACACAAGTGAGTGTCGGGCCAAGCAGTCGCTAGTGGCCGAGATGAGGGCTTCTGAGTCGGATTCATGCTCCGACTCCGAATCAGAACCTGAAAAGGGGAATGAAAAAGGGAAACAGATTATTGATGCGGAGCCCAACGCCACTGTTGCCACTACAAAGATCCAAAAGGAGGAACCGGAAGATCCATAGGAGGAGGAACGTCTCTTCCACTCCCAAAAGTGGGTAAAGGGCTCCCCTATATAGTTCATTGTCGACAACGGGAGCCAAAAGAACCTCATTTCAACAGACGCCGTGAAGCGGTTGGGCTTGCCGACCACAGCTCACCCACATCCATACACCATCGGGTGGCTTCACCAAGGACGAGATCTTCGTGTCAGCCAGCAGTGCCGCCTTCCCTATAGCATCAAGCCTTTCACGGATGAGGTATTATGTGACATTGTTCCTATTGATGTTTCTAATGTATTATTAGGACAACCATACTTGTGGAAGTGTCATGCTGTGTATGAGTCTCGACCTCGTGCTGTTATTGTTACTTTGGGAAATAAGTTGTACAGGATACCAGAGGTACCACCTCCTACCGCTATCTCTTTGGTTACTGCAAAACAATGCAGTAATCTCATTTCCCAAACTAGGAAATTCGTTATCCTGATGATCCGCCCCCAGGGCAAGAAGAAGACTGTGGCCACGACCTCCAAACAGGGCTCTTGTGCACGATAACAACAAATGGATAAGGTTGTGGAGGAGTACGGGGACATCTTCACCTCACCCATAGGGGTTCCTCTGCACTGTCAAGTCAAGCACCCGATTGATCTAACCCCAAGTGTGCCGCTACCCAATGGACCGATCTATCGGCACTTTGTTCCGTAGAATGATGAAATCAAGAGGCAGATTCAGGAACTGTTGCAGAAAGGTCACATCAGACCAAGTTCATCGCCCTATGGGAGCCCGATCGTGTTGGTACAGAAGAAGGATGGGACGTGGAGACTCTATATTGACTATCAGGTGTTGAACAAGATCACTGTCTGGAATAGGTACCCAATCCCACGGATTGATGACCTTCTGGACCAACTCAAAGGTGCAAAATATTTCAGAAAGATCGACCTGAAGTCCGGGTATCACCAGGTACCAATTGAACCCTCTGATGTGTGGAATACTGCCTTCAAAGCCAAGGAAGGCCTTTTCAAATGGCTGGTCATGCCTTTCGGGTTGACGAATGCTCCTGCAACCTTCATGAGGATGATGGATGACATCTTGCGGCCATTCACCAACTCATTTGTAGTGGTGTACTTAGATGAAATTCTCATCTTCAGCCAGACTTCGGAAGAGCACCTTCACCACATCTGACAAGTCCTCCAAACACTGCGGCAACACAAGTTGTGTGCCAATTTGGAGAAGTGCACGTTTGGCATGACCCAGGTTCAATATCTGGGATACATTATTGATGAAAGGGGGGTGCATGTGGATCCAGCCAAGATCCAAGTCATTCGGGATTGTCCAGCCCCGACTACTATAACAGAGCTTCGCAGCTTTCTGGGTCTTGCTAATTTCTACCGAGATCGGAGTTGATTCTCTCATATCACTGGCCCCGAGTCAAGTCACCAAGGGAGGAGCGAGAGAAAAATTCTTTGGTTGGAACCCTACCGTAAGGCGTTCGCTACCTGAAAAACTACTTCCTCGTTCTGCCCCAGTGCTCACATTACCAGACTTTCAATAGTCATTTGAGATCATGGCAGATGCCTCTGACTATGCTATTGGGGCAGTTCTTACTCAACAGGGACATCCAGTGGCATATCACAGCGAGACATTGTCTGAAACAATTCGCAAGTATCCCACTTATGACAAAGAAATGTATTCCATTGTGAAAGCTTGTCAACAATGGAAGCATTACATTTTGGGGAAGGAAACAATCATCCACACAGACCACCGGCCCCTGCAGTTCATACAGACACAAGGGAAGTTGCAGAATGATCACCATCAGAAGTGGTCCACATATCTGCAACAGTTTCATTTGAATATCAAGTACAAGAAGGGTAGCACCAATAATGTTGTAGACTGCCTCAGCCGACCACCGATCGTGGCGCTCACCACCGTGCTCAACTCTTGTGGGCATGAGAATTCTGATTGGCCACTTCTCTATGAGAGTGACCCAGAATTCGGCCACACTTACAAGGCTCTCTTGGGGGGTACGCAAGTTTCAAAATTTCACCTCCAAGATGCACTTTTATGTCACCTGGGACACCTTTGTGTTCCTTCAAGCAAGCGTGCCAAGATGATATGGGAAGCACGCTACAGTCGAGTCGCTAGGCATTTCGAGGTCGAGAAAACAGTAGCAAGCCTGCAGAAGTATTTCTATTGGTCGAACCTTCGAAAGGATGTTGAGAAGCATATCAGATCCTGCACTGCTTGTGCCATTGCCAAACCAACCATCAAGAAGCAAGGCCTATATACTCTGCTACCTACCCCTAGTCAGCCTTGGGAATCCATCTCCATGGATTAAATGTCGGGTCTGCCTTCTACTAAGCAGGGAAATGACTTTATTTTCGTGGTCATCGACAGATTCTCGAAGATGTCCATCATGGCGGCCTGCAAGAAGAATATCACAGCAGAAGCCACTGCTAAACTCTTCTTTGAACGAGTGTGGGTGCACTTTGGGATCCCATAGTCTATCATATCAGATCTGGATAGTAGGTTCCTCAACACATTTTGGTCCAGCCTTTGGTCAATGTTGGATACCAAGCTCACCAAGTCCACAGCTTTCCATCCCCAAACAGATGGCTAGATAGAGGTCGTCAACAGAATGCTTGTACACATTCTGCGCATGTACAATTCAAAGCATCCACGGACATGGGACGAGAGCCTCCCATATGTACAACATAGTTATAATCGGGCTCTCCACAGTTCAATCAGCCATAGCCCCTTTCAGGTGGGCTTGGGATTCTAGCCACTATGTGCTATTGACGTAGCCATACCATTTGCAGCTGCTCAGGTTGATTCAGCTCATGTCCAGTCTGAATTTGACAAAGAAAGTAGCTTCATCGAGTGCATTCAACACATCTACTAACAGTTTCATGATATATTGGATAGAGCCAATGCCAAGTATAAGCAACACCATGATCAACACCGGGTGCCACACAAATTCTAGGTGGGCGACAAAGTATGGCTACATTTGCAGAAGGAGCGCCTCACTGGACCCCACCGCAAGCTTCGCACGCTCTGATACGGGTCGTACACCATCACCAAGGTTGTAGGGAACAATGCCTTCGAGCTCAGTATTCCACCATTCCTTGTTTTTCACCCAGTCTTCAATGTGGATCGCCTTCGTCCTTACTTCCCACCTCTACTGGACACCTCAGACATTGCAGAACAACTCACACCAACAGAGTTAAACCCATACTGCATGGAACAGGCCACCACATATTGTATCAGGGACATGAAAATAAAGAGCACTCGCCAACAAAACATCCAACTGTATCGGGTTGTCAAAGCTGGCCAACTCCTGCACCAAGGCAAGTGGTTCACTAGGGACCAAGTTCAGTAGAAGTTTCCTCATCTCATGGAAGAACTCAACGCAATGGGGACCATTGCTTCTTAAGGGGGGAGGAATGATCCAGGTGGATATTGGTGGCCACCCTCCTATTCCACTTGGGGCCCCACCATTTCCTCTTTCAGTTTTTTAGTTTCAACACAACTTACTATTTTTAGCAGTTTTTCGGGTCCTGAACTTCCGGAGCCGTTTTGAGGCCCTAAATGACGTTTTTTGGGCATCGAGGGTCCAACGAATTTTTTTTTTTTTTGAAATGGATATTCGTGTCAAAAGTTGTATTCCTCGGATAGATCTTTCTAATGATGTACCATGTGCATCAAACGGAGATAGTATGCCAAACTTACGTCCCTGGGAAGTTGAAACACCAATTTACCCAAACGGGGCCCATAGTTTTGGCGCTTCATCTCCTAGGGTTAGGTTTTTGGATGTTTATAGTTCTCCACTGTTTCTAAATAATAAATAGGCCCTCGAGCATCATTGTAACTCAGTTCAGAGGCCTGTAGCCACCACATCTCTTCTCAGAGATAGCTACCAGTGCCCTAGCTAGTTTTATTTCCATTCTGTTTGTAAGCAAATTTCAGTTCTTTGATATTAATGAAATGAAGTGTTGTCTCCGCTGCATCTCTGTATTTATGGTTATATGTTTATTCTGTTGCATTCCTGCATAAATCTGGATCATCTGCAGCGAGAACTAGAAACGTTGAATCTACAGAGTACCTGTTCGCTCTCCTCTCAAATATGCAGAGGCAAGCAGAACTCTGTTGATCACTCAATTTTTTTTCAGATCCAACTTCTACTCCTTTCTGGAAAAACCCTGTTGCAATGGGTGAGCTCCTCGGATCTAGTGCAGGATCTCAAGCAAGCACTTGAACATAGGCTGGGGATTCCATGTGCATTACAGAGACTTCTCTATGAAGGTAAACAACTTAAGGAACCTTACCCCCTCTCTTTTTACAGTATTAACAGAAATGCATCTATTGTTTTCACCCTTCGTTTGAGAGGGGGAGCAGCTGGACAGTCATCTACAGCTCCTAATTTTTCCTATAAAGACGCTGTCCATGCTCAGACACACAAGACACCAACTCCACCAGCCAAGGCTCCCATGCCTTTTTTGGTGGAAAAATTGGAGGAAATCCCCTCCATTGAAATTTCGCATCCAACGCTGGATGAGAAAATCCAAAAGTATGCAGAGTTTGCCATCATTTGCAGGTTTAATGGACTATGGCCATGCACTGCAGATCTCTACCAGTGGATCCACTCCAACTAGACCAACAACTGCAAGGTTTTATTCTGCTCAAAGGGCTTCTTCATTATAGTGTTTT
Organism: Pinus albicaulis; assembly: GCA_034641835.2. Lineage (NCBI taxonomy): Eukaryota > Viridiplantae > Streptophyta > Pinopsida > Pinales > Pinaceae > Pinus > Pinus albicaulis. Next base: position 1,686,658,534 of record CM076584.1, read on the forward strand.
CATTCAGCGAACACTACCAAAAAGCCTTTACAGAAGGCCCATGGTTCTGGGGCACATCACGTTTATTCCTCACCCCCTGGTTCCCAGATTTCGATCCATCCACAACAGTCATCACCAAGCTTCCCATTTGGGTCATACTTCCCACCCTCTCGGCACATCTATAGCACTTCACTATCTTCCAAGGGATTGGAAATACTCTAGGCCATTTTCTTGCCATAGACACTTCGAGGGGGGAAAAGGGAATATACACCTTCGGAAGAATCTGTGCAGAAATAGAAGATATGAGCAAAGGTCTGCCCGATCAGATTAACCTCAAGATTGGGGACTTCTTTTGGATAGACCCTGGACTATGAGAACACAACCTTCTGTTGCCAGCACTGCCATCAAACAGGGCACCTTCAGAGCTCATGCCCCTCGATTCCTGCCCAAAAGAAGAAAGTCAATCATAAGAAGAAATCCAAAAGTTGGAAACCTTGTGATCCCCCCCCTATGGATGATATCGATTCCTTCAGCTCAGATGAAGAGGAGGGGGAAGCAGAAGAGGATGAATCAAAGTAGTCACAGGATCTGCCTACGGCATGCCTCGAGGAATCTAATGTTCCACCGAACTCACAGAAAAGAACTCATGAGTCTTCTCCCTCGGACTCGGACAAAGAGACCTCTCCAACAGCCCAGAACAGTCTGCAAATCATTCCAGCTCAGCCACATCATCTTGGCTGGGTCAAATTTAGTAAAAATAAAGGGAAAAAATGTCGAATGGATGATTCGACCCATGTTGAGTAGAATCCCCAAAGCCCTTGTTACCTTGTCTTTTCTTGTTTCTTTTTGCTTATTGCATTGCTCTCTTCATGGTTTCTCACAGGGGCCGAGGTGGATAGTTTATCTTTTCCGGCTACCTGTTTTCTTGCTTCTCTTGTTTGTAACTTCATATTGTACCATAAGCTCTCTTAATAGAATTAGTTTTACTAAGAAAAGAAAAAAGATATCTCTTAACTCCCCATTTATTGTTAAAAATATTAATTCATTCATTCCAATTGCAAATGGAGTTTTCTCTTAACCGTCTAAACCAGATCCTGACATTACCCTCAAGATATTGTACAAAAATAATGGTATAGACATCTTCATGCTCAATATTCATGTTATCATCAAAATCTAAGAAAGCAGCTACATGATCTTCTATAGACAACCATCTTTATCCATTAAATCTAGGAAAATGTTTTAAACATCCATCTGGAAAATCATTTAACTGATTAGGAAGGACCAATGTTGCATAACGAGCTTGAATTATTAGTTGAATACCAGTCATTCTGTTGGGTGGAGGAGGTGGTGAAGATGAGGAACTTGAAGTTGGTGATGATGAAGTCGGAGGTGTAGGTTTTCTTCCTTTAAGGTAGTGAGCAGAACCAGTAGATATTTTAGAGAAGGGTGATTGAATCCCAAAATTGTGAAGCTTTGGGTCAAACTTTTAATCACCTACAAATAAAGGATTGGTATATATATAAAAAATTTCCTCGGGTTTCTCAGAAGTTGGAAAAGTGTGACTAAAAAAGGAGATAAAATCAATGGGTTTTAATTCAGGTAAATCAACTTCTAAATATGCTTTAGATTTTGGAGATTTTGAAACAATTTTAGGGATTTGATATGACTCTAATTGATAAACAAGAAGAGCATATTGTAAATCAACACCCTTGGATAATATATCTATCACTTTAGGTGGTAAATATTATAGATCTGGAGGAATTGATAAAAGGATAAAAGGATCGGGCTTTGAAACTATTTATGGTTGAAATGAAGTAGAAGTTGAAGTTGAGGCTTCTATTCTTCTCCTCAAAGAGGAAATTATCACCAACCTCTCTAGATATGATAATGGAGAATGAAGATTAGGATTTGAGTGAGATTTGGTATGCCGAGATGAAGCAAAATTTATTATGTGAAGTCGCCAGGTGAAGAATTTTAACCAACTAACCCTTTATTCACCTTAAATGGAGAGCTTAATCATTGTCCCAGGGAAAACGATTCAATTCTCATTCCCCAACAACCACACCAATATGATGTTGTACCTATGAGATAATTCTTGGTTAATTACTTCTGCCAGAGCATCTAAAATATTTTGGTTGTTTAAAATTTTTTGGATGACCAATGTTTTGAACTTATAAAAAAAGTTATTTAAACCTTAATGAAACTTAGATATCCAGAAAGGGCTGATATTTACCTCTTGACAGTAATTTAGATTTTAAAAAATGGGTGCAAGCTAGAATTGTAAGATGTTATGATTCTGTGAATATTCAAATAGAATATCTATTTAATCATACATAAATATGCAAGTAAACATTGTTTACATCCCAAGAAAATGTATTTAATTTCATGAAGAAGTGAGAATTTATTCATGTAGAGGAGTTATTAAGACAAACAATCCAATAAAATAATCTATGTAATTATTTATAACTGCACAGGGGATTTAAGATAAGTTGAGACTCGGCCTATCTTACCCAATTTCTTCACAAAAACTTAAACACATGGAGAAACAAAAAAATGGAAATGAATAACTTAAGGAGCACTCACAAGATAAAAAATTGTTTTGAAGAAAATCCATAATCCTTTCATAAATATGAAGCCAATTCAGATTGATTACAATTCTACTTTAGAAGCTCATCCCAAGGGTTCAACCCTTTTCAATTCGAATTTGGAAATATTTTACAATTTCATTACAAATATCTAGATTCAAATATCTAGATATGTTTTGGAAAATATCTAGAATTGTTTTACAAATATAGTGAAAAATAATAGTAAAACAAAACTGCTAAAATGGTTGGCACTATTTTCGAGGATTCTAGTGCTGATGTGGCCTGATTGTGCCGCTGCTTTGTTGTTGACTCTACTGACTCATGGATTCAGTGATTTGCATAATTCTTCCCACATGTATTCATATGGAATAGTATACTTGAGTAGTTTTATGAATGTTTCATCTACCTCAGTATATCTTTGGAAGGTAGGTTTAACAAAAAATAGATAACTTATCTCATGCTTGATAATTAAATAATAACTAAGGCCCTCCATGAAATCTTTTCTTGTAATCAAACCCTTTATCTTTGAAAATTTGGACCTATCTTTGGAAATTGAATAAATTTTATGCTGATATTCATTTAGATTAATCAATGTATCTCCTATTCCTGTTAACCCAAGCAGCCCTTTTTGATGTAAAACATAGAACTTTCTATGAAATTTAGGGATTCCTGATTCTAAATTGTGACACCTGTTTTCTAGTTGTAGCATCAGAGTTCTCTTAGTAAGAACCCTTCTTACTTCCAGAATAACTTATGTCCTGTCTTCTATATTAAATTATTCTAATTATTCTTTGGTTTTATAATTTAGAATTCTAATGAGAGTTGTGGCTCTTCCTGGTTTCATACCCAATTCTTTATTTACATCTTCAATTACTCCTTTATGCTTTTTAACCAGTTCATCTTTTTCAAAAATGATTTGGATTGATGGCCAGATTTCAGTGATGGCTTCATTGATTTCTATCCAGATGTTTTCTTTGGCTTGTGATATGGTATCAGCAAAAAAGGTCTGATTTTCTAAGGCATCAATTTTTTGAGCCAGCTTGTGTGTTTTCTGTAATTCTGTCAGATAGGCACTATCTGTTTTCAACTTCTGCTCTTGAAGATTAGCAATTTGAGCCTTCCACTTTCCAATTTCTTCTCCTTTAATGGACAAATATTCCATTGCCTTTATCAATTTTGTTGTTGGATATGTACACGTTGATTTAGATGCTTTTCCTGCTACTGTACCTATAGGTGGAAATGTTGTTGGTGCAATGATAGTTACTGGAACTATTGTTAGAGAACCATTTTTTTCAGGGCATGCCTGCTGCTTTTTTTCTTTCAGAAGTCTCTCAAGTTCCTTTTCCATTCTAGCAATTTATACATTCTTCTCAATTATAATTTTAAACATATCTTCCTTTTCCTTCTCTATCTCTCCCATTTATTTTGTTTGTGGATATTCTGTAGTTGGGATAATGTTTTCTCAAAGCATCTATATCTGCATTTTTACTTTTTATGATCTCCTCGACTACTTTTACATCAATGGGATCATATCCCAATTTTATCACTAAATCTTCCAATGACTTTATCTTTGTATCCTTGACTAGAGAAGATATTTTCTCTATTTTCAGCTGAGACTCAGCATTGTTTAATGAATTTTGTAATCTAGACATCTTCATGGTTGTGTTTGTGAGAGAATAAAAAATCATCTCTCTAGCTTGTTTGTGTATATCTATCTGGTCAATAGGATGAATCAAATCTTCATCAAAAGAGAAGATTGATTTGTTGTATCATTTGCAATTCTAGGATGAGTAACCTTTGGCTCTAGTAATGCAATTTGTATTTTCCCCTTTTTTGTATGAAAGGTTGAAAGTAGCCTATGTTGCGAAGTAGTTGTCTACTTCCAAAACTGGGTATAAGTGGAAAATTTCAAAGCTTCATTTTTCTTTTTGATGTCTTTGTAGACTGCAAATATATTTGGTTCCATTTGACTTTCTGGCATTTCCCTTGTCTGTGATGATGATGCGTCCTTAGAGGCTGAAGGGGATCCAACCATTATTCCTTCCTTTGTAGAAGATGAAGGTATAAATGGGTTTGTCATAACAATTGGATGTTGCTATGTAGTATCTTATTGTTGTGATTCATCTGTATTATTTGGTCTTTGTCTTTTAATGTGCGTCTTGAACTATTTCCTTGAAATATCAGAGACAGTAAGGAAATCACCTTCCCTTTGTATTTTGTCCTTCTTTTCTGTAGATACTGGAGTGTGAGATATTGTTGTTGATATGTTCTGTTTGTATACCTCCTACAAGGTGTCTTCTTGTCATTCATCCTGGTTCATATACTGTTCTATTTCAAGCCTAGGAGTATGTGCATATGGGGTAGTTTTTTTTCTCTACCCTTAACTTAGAAATTACTCCTAGATGGTCATAATACCATGTGAAAATGAGTTTGAAATTCATCAGCTTCAACAATACATCTACTTCCTTCCCTGTTTCTCTAGTATTACAAATAAAAGGCCCTATTTGAGTCTTGATTTTGAATTGGGCCTTCTTTCTTGCTGATACAAAATGAAGTTGATCCATGTTAATAATTTTCCTAATGTACTCCAGATAAAATATTCAAAGAGGGACATATTTAGGCAATCTATATGGTGGTAACTCAGAACCATATACTCTGATTTCTATATAATTTTGGTACAAGTACCAATATCTTGTTTTAGTTTGTTCACTCAAGTGCAGGATTCTTTTAATTTCTACCCCAATCCTTGGTTCAGCGTCACTGTTTAATAGAGTTATGACCACATGTAAATAGGTGGTCATATTATGTTTTTTTTTTTTTTTTAAATCTGTTTAATAGGTGGTCATCTTATGTTTTTTTGTTTTTTAAATCTGTTTTTAAATACTCTAAAAAACTCTTAACTTTTTTTTTTAATTTTTTTTTCCCAACATGAAAAATGCCTGGTATATATTGATGTACCAACACAATGTTCAAAAAGTTACGTGTTGTTTCTGAAATATACATTATTCAAAATCAAGCGAAAAACATAGTCTAAATTAACCCATAACAAAAGCAATGCTCTCCTTGTGTCAAAATATCTTAGTTCCCCTGTAAAAAATTCATTATTTGTATTATCTTTTATCTCCATCACTGGTATAAATTTAAACATAATGACCTGTTCATTCCATCTCTAGTACGCAGTGCACATAGCCAATACCTTCTAGGACATATATATATATATATATATAATGTCCACACTTTCGACAAAAAACTATATGTGATCTCTGTGAGTCGTGTTGAAATTTGGTTACCAAAGGACAGGTGTTTCCCTAAGGCTTTGATCTTTAGCCTAGGGAAAAGTGTCCAAAAGAATTTAATTTTTCTCCTAAAGTGACTTTATAAGTTATAAAGTCAAATCTAATTTAAAAGTGACTTTAAGTGATAAAGTTACTAAGTCTAATTTTAAAGTGACTTTAATAAAGTTAATGTGAAATTAGAAAGTGAAAAGTGACTTTGGAAATAAATGACTAAAAGGTTCTTTATTAAAGTGGGGTGAATTAAAAAATAGAAAGTGACATCTAAATGAGCATTTAATCTCAGCCCTAGATCTAAAGCTATCTCAGCCATTGGATTTAGGGATTCTCCACAATTCACTTAGGGTTAGGTTAAAGGAGGAAAATGAGAGAAAAGGTCATTCATTATTTCATGAGCAGATTGAGAGAGGAGGAGAGAAAGCAAGGGAGAAATTTCTGAGCAGTGAAGAGAAGGAGGGCAGCAATTAGAGACTTGAGCAAATCCGTACAGTAGCAAAGAGGCACAGTTCCCAAGGCAGAAATCCGTACAACAGGAGTGTGGCACAATTTTCGAGGAAGAAGGCACAATTTTCTAGGAATCTGTATAACATCTTCAACATAGTTTTCTAGGCAGATTCTTGGCATGAAAAATCGAGGAGAGGTGTTGTTGTTTGGTGGCACAGATTTCGAGGAAATCTGTACAACAGTCGTACAACAGCTTCAGCATAGTTTTTGAGGCAGAAGGAGGCACAAAAATTGATGAGGAGGCTTTTTTGTACCTTTCGTATAGTCCATACAGTCGTATGGCCGTACAAATGGGCACGAAAATTGATAAAGGCAGCCAGCATTGAATGCTTTAATAAATGTTGTAAAAATTTATGTTTTGATTGTTTACTGTTTAGCACATTTTCCAAGTTGGGGAATAAGCACGGAAATCAAGATAAGTACATTTGTTAAGTTGTTGGAATTTTTGTTGTAATTTCTGTCTCACTGTAAAAGCTATATTCAGAAATAAAGAGGAGCTTTCGAACTAGTTTTCCCCAAGATTTGTAGGGGGTTTTTCTAGGGTCATATTGACCAAAAATCAGTGTGTCAAATTTCTGTGTGTGGTTGATTTATTTTTCTTAGTTTTTATTTCTACATTTTCAACAATCTGAAATTTCCAAAATTTGTGTTTTCAGAAAATATTTATTTTTCCAGCTTGTTGAATGTATGGTTATGGGAATGGGCATTTAACTATATGGGAGAAATAAGGAGAAACTGAAAATCGGGGTCGGTTATAAAAATTTCTACATGGTATCAGAGCTAGTTTGCTGAAAAGTGCAGTTCGGGACAACAAAGAGAAAAATTACAGCACACTGATTTTACACACATAAAATAGAACCTTTACTACAGCAGTGTCATTTTCAGTTTATTAGGACATCAAACATGTCTTTGGGCTTGAGGGTGGAGGATAGGTTGTATGGGCATAGCAACTATAGTGTATGGAAGGAAAGAATGTAGAGCATCTTTGAGTAAACAGAAGTTTGGGGTATAATGGTGCATACCCAACAACGCCCTGTTAATGTGCCTGTTGACCTAGTTCAGCTGAAAGGCTTTAATAAGAAGAAAAAAAGGGAAAGAGACTGATTCTGGATGGTATTAAAGATCATTGTATTCCTCATGTGAGAGGAAAGAGACTTGCTCATGAGATGTGGACAACCTTGACCAATTTGTACCAGAGTACTAATGAGAACAGAAAAATGGTCCTAAGAGAGAAGTTGAAGGCCATTAAGATGGAAAAGATTGATAGTGCTACTGCATACCTCACAAAGATCACTAATGTGAGAGATGAGTTGGCAGCAGTTGGAGAGGTCATTCCACCCACTGAGTTGGTGCGGATTGTAGTGAATGGCCTTCCCAACTCATGGATGGACTTTGATGATGGAATTTGTGCATGTGAGACCCTTCCCACTTGGGAGAGGTTCTGGGATGATTGCATACAAAATGAAATAAAAAAGAACCAGCTGGGGTAGCCAAACCAGTTGAGCAGGATAAGGATGTAGCACTGTTAGGAGGAGACAAGAAAGGCAAGGGAAAGAAGCAAGCTTCCACAAGTGGTGGTGGGGGAAAAGGAAAAGGTAAAGGTAAACAAGGGAACACACAGAAGGACTATTCTAATGTGAAGTGTTGGAATTGTCAAAGGATGGGACACTATGTAGTGGTTTTTCCGGAGATGAAGAAGAAGGGGAACGACAAGACCATGGCAACATCAGCAGAGATAAAGAATTTTTGGAGAGCTTTGACCGAGAGTTTGGGTTCATTGCTTGTGAGTCCACTAGTTCAGGATCACTTGCCATGGAGGTTGAGAGGGAGTGTGCATTTCCCTCCACTAGCGGAGCATCTTCAGGTATTTGGTATGTTGACAGTGGGGCTTCACGTCATATGACAGTAGTCCATGAGTACTTCTCAAAGCTTTCAGAGAGTGGCACTAATATAGAGGTAGTACTCGGAGATGACAACATTGTTAGAGCAGTTGGTGTGGCGACATTGACATTTGATAGGGAACCCAAACCTCCCTTGAAAGTTTCAGATGTTCTATATGTGCCAGGGATGAGGAAGAACCTCATATCCATCTCAGCATTGGAGGACAGAGGATATGATATATTGTTCAGTAGAGGACAAGTGCTTATATATATCCTAGGGGTGCTCTAGCTGAGTCAGCTAGAGTGGTTGGTGTACGCCATGCAAAGGTGTACAATTTTGCATTTCAGCCCCTTTTGGCATTGAGTAGTAGTACCGACAGCAGAGCTAGTAGTTCAGAGTTGTGCGATATTTGGCACCACAAGATAGGGCACATGTATCATGGGGCCTTGAGGACATTGCGGGAGATCACTACAAGTGTGCCAGATTTCAGCATTGATCACATTGATACAAGCAGAGGATGTGCTATGGGAAAGTTTGCCAAATCCACTTTTCCCAACAGTGATAACAGATCAAACGGGATACTTGATTTGATTCATACCGATGTGAGAGGTCGGATGTCTCATGTTTCCCTAAGTGGATATGAGTATTATGTTTTATTCATTGATGATCACTCCTAGAGGACCTAGATTTATTTCTTGAAGACCAAGAGTGAGGTCTTCAAGCGGTTTTACGAGTTCAGAGCTCTTGTGGAGACTCAGAAAGGTTGGAAGATCAAGTCCCTGAGTTCGGACAATGGAGGTGAGTACAGCCTTGGTGAGTTTGTTGAGTATTGTGCGGAGGAAGGCATCAAGAGGGAGTTCACAGTTCCTTACAACCCCCAGCAGAACGGGGTTGTGGAGAGGAAGAGCAGATCCATGGTTGGGGCTGCCAAAGCCATGTTACATGATCAAGGGTTACCATTATTTTTGTGGGCAGGGGCCTGCAACACTACTTTATATTTTCAGAATAGGAGTCTACATTGTGCCTTGGGGCATGTGACTCTGGAGGAGGTTTTTCTGGGAAGAAGCCTGATGTTGGTCACTTCCGTATCTTTGGGTGTATTTCATACTCCTACATACCTAAGGAGAAGAGGACCAAGCTAGAGCCCACCGCAGAGAAGGGTATCTTTGTGCGCTACAGTGAGACCTCGAAATCTTTTCGGATTTATATTCCTGCACATAGGAGAGTTGTTGTCAGGCAGGATGTGAAGTTGAAGGAGGACAGGGCTTTAAGGACGTCACGGGAGTTAGAGTATCTGGATTGGCCAGACCCTCAGGAAAAAATGAGTCAGGCACATGGATCCAGTGGGCATGGATTAGAAGGTACATTGATTATGATTTTAGGTCCATTAGTGAGTAGTGGCTCGCAGAGTCAGAGGGGTGGTGCGTCGGGCAGCATGCAGAGTAGTCCACTAGGTAGTCCATTGATGGACAGTTCACATGGTACTTCGACATCTACAAGTTCAGGTTTAGGAAGGAGGAAAACAGATTGACATTCATGAGTTCAGGCTCCTAATGAAGAGGAGGAGTTTCATTCTCCAGTGGGAGAAGTGTGCTCAGGGAAGAGGAAGCCCAAGTGGCTTCAGGATACCTTGATAGAGGCCACATTTGTTGCTGGGCCGAAGAGACCAGTCAGAGAGAGAAGACCACCTGAGAGGTTCTGTAGTTATATGGCAATGGTTGCCAACATCATTGACTCTGAGCCTTCTAGATATGAGGAGGCAGCTAGCTAGCAGGTCTGAAGAGAGGCCATGCAGGAGGAGTATTCTTCTATCATGAAGAATGATGTTTGGGAGGTGGTTCCGAGACTGGAGGGAAAATCTGTGGTTACTTCTAGATGGATTTACAAGGTAAAGCATGTTGCAGATGGCAGCATTGAGAAATTCAAGGCAAGGTTTGTGGCTAGAGGGTTCTCCCAGGTAGAGGGAGTAGATTATGAGGAGACCTTCGCTCCCGTGGCTCGATATACTTCGATTCGCTCCATCATATCGATAGTAGTAGAGATGGGTTGGAAGATCCACCAGATGGATGTGAAGACCGCATTTCTCAATGGCTTCATACAGGAGGAGGTGTACATTGAGCAACCACAGGGTTTTGAGGTGCATGGGAAGGAAGCCCATGTGTGCAGGCTGAAGAAGGCCCTTTATGGCCTGAAGCAAGCTTTGAGAGCTTAGTACTCTAGGATTGATACGTACTTGCAGAAGATGGGTTTCACAAAGAGTGATGCAGATCATAACCTATACTTTACTGTGATAGGTGAGGAGCCTCTCATTCTGGTGTTGTATGTGGATGACTTGGTCATTATGGGTGCAGAGAGACTCACAGAGGGCTGCAAGAGAGATCTTGTGTCGAATTTTGATATGAAGGACATTGGCTTGATGCATTGCTTTTTGGGTTTGGAGGTGTGGCAGGAGGAGGGGCATTTATTCCTGGGGTAGGGGAATTATATTGTGGACATCCTTGGCAGATTCCACATGGAGGATTGTAGACCCATGTCGACACCTATGATCACCAACTAGAAGAAGCTTCACGCTTCAGATTCTGAGTTGGTGGATTCCACATTGTATAGACAGCTGATTAGTTCCTTGATGTATTTGGTCAACACTAGACCAGATATATCTTTTGTAGTCAGCACGATGAGGCAGTTCATGTGTGAGCCCAGGAGGGTGCACTGGGTTGCTGCAAAACACATTTTGTGGTACTTGCAAGGGACAATGGATTATGGTCTCGATTATAGATAGGGAGATGGAGTGATATTGGCAGGTTACACTGATTCTGATTGGGTAGGTTGTGCTTCTGATAGGAAGAGCACTTCAGGGTGCTATTTTGGGTTGGGTTCGGTAGTGGTGTCATGGTTCAGTCGAAAGCAGCAATTAGTTGCATTGAGTTCAGCGGAATCAGAGTACATGGTAGCCAGTCTAGCTAATTGTGAGGCCATATGGCTTTGCAAGATGTTGTTTGGCTTATTTGGTCAGCCGTTGAGACCTTGAGTGATTTACTGTGATAATCAGAGTTGCATTAAACTCACGGACAATCCAGTATTTCATGACAGGCCAAAGCATATAGGCATCATATATCACTTCATCAGAGACTATGTTCAGAAGGGAGCTGTGAAGCTTGAGTATATTTCCATTGATGAGCAGTTTGCAGATATATTTACCAAAGCCTTACCACGGGGCAAACATGTCTACTTCAGAGACAAGATGGGTGTGTTGAGGAACACCTTCCTCGGTAAGAGGGAGAGTTGAAATTTGGTTACCAAAGGACAGGTGCTTCCCTAAGGCTTTGATCTTTGGCCTAGGGAAAAGTGTCCAAAAGAATTTAATTTTTCTCCTAAAGTAACTTTATAAGTTATAAAGTCAAATCTAATTTGAAAGTGACTTTAAGTGATAAAGTTACTAAGTCTAATTTTAAAGTGACTTTAATAAAGTCAATGTGAAATTAGAAAGTGAAAAGTGACTTTGGAAATAAATGCCTACGAGGGTCTTTATTAAAGTAGGGTGAATTAAAAAATAGAAAGTGAGATTTAAATGAGCATTTAATCTTAGTCCTAGATCTAAAGCTATCTCAGCCATTGGATTTAGGGTTTTCCCAAAAGTCACTTAGGGTTAGGTTAAAGGAGGAAAAGGAGAGAAAATGTCATTCATTCTTTCATGAGCAGATTGAGAGAGGAGGAGACAAAGCAAGGGAGAAATTTCTGAGCAGTGAGGATAAGGAGGGCAGCAGCTAGAGACGTCAACAAATCTATACAGCAGCAAAGAGGCACAGTTCCCAAGGCAGAAATCTGTGCAATAGGAGTGTGGCACAATTTTTTAGGAAGGAGGTACAATTTTCTAGGAATCCGTACAAAAACTTCAACACAATTTTCTAGGCAGATTCTTGGCATGAAAATCGAGGAGAGGTACTGTTGTTTGGTGGCACCGATTTCGAGTAAATCTGTACAACAACTTCAGCACAGTTTTCAAGGTAGAAGGAGGCACAAAAATCGAGGAGGCTTTGATGTACCTTCTGTACAGTCCATACAGTCGTACGACCGTACAACTGGGCACAAAAATTAGGAAATATAGTCAGCATTTAACGCTGTAATAAATGCTGTAAAAATTTATGTTTGATTGTTTACTGTTCGACACGTTTTCCAAGGTGGGGTATAAGCACAAAAATTGAGATAAGTACATTTGCTAAGTTGCTGGAATTTTTGCTATAATTTCTATCTCACTGTAAAAGTTATATTCAGAAATAAAGAGGATCTTTCAAACTGGTTTTCCCCAAGAGTTGTAGGGGGTTTTTCCAGGGTCATATTGACCAAAAATCAGCGTGCTAAATTTCTGTGTGTGGCTGATTTATTTTTCTGAGTTTTTATTTCTGCATTTTCAACACTGTGAAATTTCCAAAATTTGTGTTTTCAGAAAATATTTATTTTTCCAGCTTGTTGAATGTATGGTTATGGGAATGGCCATTTAAATATATGGGAGAAATAAGGAGAAATTGAAAACTAGGGTTGGTTATCAAAATTTCTACAAGTCGCATGCAACAAAAACTTATATCCGAGGATCAACTTATACATATATAACATTACTGTATCAGCAACCCTCCCTGCATTGGTGGTCCAAAAAACATTAGTCAAAAAACATATACACTTATCCCATCACTTACTCAGTAAAATCTGACATTACCACTTGCCCCTTCCCCCACTACTTCAAAGAGCTCATAATGCATTTCCCCAATGGATCCTTTCATACCCCTTTTGGACAACCGGTCGGCTGTCGAATTCTTCTCACGATAAATATGAGTAAACAAGATATTAGAGAAAGTACGGGTCAAATCTGAGATCAATTCAAGCCATGAAGATAGATGTATGGGTACCATCTGGTTTTTTTTATTGAGATAATTAATGAACACTTTTGAATCTCCAAAGATCCAAATGGTTTCAATGTATAGGTGTTTTGTAAACCATAGGAGGCCCCAAAGTGCCAACATCTCTGCCCTGGTGTTTGAACCTAGCCCACCATACCAATGGATTTTGTAACAACATAATGGGGAGATCATTAGTCAAACACCGCATCCACATCTACCATTCTGTGTTGCGCCATTGAAGAAACCCGCAGGAAAATTTATATCATGAGGTCTGAATCTGATCGATAGATCTCTCGGTGGTTTTTGTTGTATTTTCATACCTTCCCAAATTTGTATAATATGTGACACAATCCATACTGGTGAAGTGTTCTTATCTTCAAAGATTTTCTGATTTTTACTCTTCCATATATTCCAGTGATAGATTAGGGGGATGATAATAAAACATTTACCTTTGTCCAACAACCATTTTGTACACTCTTCTGCTGACTGATAATTAGAGTCCTGAAATTTGAAATGACTGCATAATAAGGATCTGACCTCGGATGAGAAAACACAGTTGTAGAATATATGATTATTGTCCTCATCACCATTCATACACAGATTGCATAACCCGAGGCCAATCTTGCCCTTTTTCTTAAGGTTTTTCCATGTTAAGTTTTTCTCCTTCCACACACACCACAAGAATATTATAATTTTAATTTGTGTCTTAACCCTCCATATTTTAGTAAACCAGCATTTACCATATTGTCCATGTTGAATGTCCATGTTCGCCACATATGTTTCTTTTTTAATGATATTTCCTTTTTGTAAGCTCCGTCCCCAGACAATCATGTCTCCTTCATTTTTCCTATTTCAGCCCATACCTCTTACTGTTTCCAAATAATTCCTCCAATCATTGGTCAATTGTCCCTGAATCCCCAAGTCTTCAGCGTTGAGCCATCACAGGATGTCGTCATGCCAAGTTTTTATGATCTATGCAAAGTAAAATATCCCTCTCCTATGTAGACATTGTAATAACTGTTCCCCGTGGCTGACGTCCACCAAAAAACCTCTAATATTCCTTTCACTGAGCATAATTTTTTGTCCATTCCCAAATCTCCATTTTAGGTGATTTCTGAACGCAGACCACATTTTGGTGAAGCTACTCCATATGTGTGATCCTCTATCAACTTTCCGCCATCCCATAAAGTAAGCATCGTCTAGATCAATGGATTTTAAATACTTAAACTGCATAATGTCTCTCCATAACCCATCATGGTTTCGGCTTCTCCATAATGATTTCATTAGCCATATTCTCCCAAAAATATTAATATTCAATATGCCCGAGCCCTAGCGTTCCTTTGGGATGGAAAGGTGGTCCAACAAGCACATGATATTTCTTTTTGCCATCCATACCATCCCATAAAAAATTAGTCACGGATGTCTTAATCCGATGATGGAAATTAGAATCAAAATAAAAAATAGATGAGCCAACTTCCCTCCTTTGGATAAACATTTAACTTATTTAGATTGTACAAAGCTATTGCAAAATTATCTGTCTCATATCAATCTTATTATAATGTGCGCACGGCATAATGCCATCTATATTTATACTATCAATGCTATTAACGGGCAGAGGTAACGTTGACCGTTTAATTCAAACTGCCGCGTGGCAAATATTTTCTTTACATTTTTCATAATGGTATGCACCGCCTGATTCCAGTGGGCGCGGGTCCAGAGTCATTTCGGTATGTCGTGGTCGGCTGAAACGGCCTTCTAATACATCTCCACGTGCATTTCTTTTTGACAAAACCCATCTAACAACAACATTGCTTTACTCACTGGCTGTTCGTATAAACTCCGGGAGTCTTCATAAATTCATCAAATGAGTCATACGTGCCAGATGATTGTGTTTTTCTTTATTTTATTATTATTTTAATTCGATAATTCGTTTTAGAAAATTATCGAATGAATATTGTGCGCCAATTTTCGAGTAATCTTTTGAATTTTGAAAATTATTTTTAATTGAAAATATATATTAATATTCAATTATAAAAATAAACAACAAAAATTATTTTTAATTGAAAATATATATTAATATTTAATTATAAAAGTAAACAACAAAAAGAAAAAGAAAAATTTCTGTACAATAATTTGTTTAGAAAACGATATAAATTTTGGTAAGATTTTGATAAAATTTGACAGAAATTTGTACAATCAAATTTCAAGATTTTAGATGTTTTCATGGATTTTTGATGTGTTAAATCTATTTTCACCATTAAATACATAATTCAACCACTTAAACTATCAATTTTTTGGAGAAAAATATAACCAAATTTCAAAAAAATTTGTTACAAAATAAACATACAACATAAGTTTTTACCCTATAAATACATTATCCCAAGCCCAACAAATTACCATTTGTTAATATTTTCAAATCTTTAGCTATTTGCAAACTAATTTTAGTTAATATTCAATGACAATTTAGACAAAACTTTTCAAGTTCTTATAATAGTTTTATCTGTTAATTATTTATTTTTGCCATTTTTATCAATGCAATCACTTTTTGGCTACCATGCGAGAGTCTTGGGCTAACCCTATCAAATGGTTAGATTTAACGGAACATGCACTGAGTGTGACGTACTTTGCACTTTTTCAATGACATTGGAATTTGCTTTAAGAGCCCGTGGTTTGTGAATTTGTATGGAGACCAATTGTAAGGCTAAATGTATGTTTTTCTTTTTCAACAATTATTTTGAAATAATTAAACAAGAAATTTGAACATTTTATTTAACAGCAAACAAATCTAAATAAATATACATTAAAATGACACATAAACTATAAATATTATCAAATTAATATTTTTATTTTATAATTATTAATAACAAAAATATATTTAAATATCTAAAATATCTTACATATAAATTTACATCATATAAGTATGATAATTGTCACTGTATGACACACATACATATTTATATGATAATTGTCACTGTATGACACACATACATATTTCTTCTTGATCAAATTTGGAAGTTTTTTAGACAGTTTCATTCCCTCAAAAGTGACTCTTCTTTTTAATTCCTCCTTATTAAATTTAAATTTCTAACTTCTATAACTTAATAGAAACCCACACAAATTTACGCCTCATAACTTATTTTACATCTTTTATTTTATATATAAAAAAAATCTAATTATTTTCTACACAAATATGTATTACTCAAATGTCGCCGAAACCCATTTAAATATCAAATTTAATATTATACACAATAAATTGCTTCCGTGCATAATTCCAATGGATGGTATTAGCGTTTATCCACACCAATTTAAAGAAATCACCGCGACATTAAGATAAAGTCTAATTCTATGTTTGCTCCTAAAGTTTTAACATATTAAATAGAAAGTGAACTTTTAAATATAAAATTTGATAGTGAACTTAAAATGTCTAACGTATAGATTTACTTTATATAATTATTTTTATATTAACGTATAGATTTACTTTATATAATTATTTTTATATTTAAAATTATTGTAGATATATGATACATTAATTAATGGTTTTTAGATATATAATACATTAATTTGAATATCTAACTTAATAAAAATTCACACAAGCCAATTAATTTACACCTCATAACTTACTTTATATACTTATTTTATAACTTTCTTACATACTATTTTCATACTTGCTTTACATAATTATAACTTAATAATTCCAATGGATAGTATGAGCGTTTATCCACACCTATTTAAAGAAATCACCGCGAGATTAAGATAGAGTCTAATTCTATGTTTGCTCCTAGAGTTCTAACAAGCTGACGCGCACGCTATCAAACAGACACACTACACACGAACGAAATAACTTACATTGTCGACGAATCCACTGCATGTCTCCAATCGGCCTCACTCTCTTTCACCTTTTTGGGGTTTGTCATCACTGTGTCGGGAGTTGAATATCTCAAACGACCCGAAATTATCGCTTGAAATCCAACATTCTTCTAACATTTTCGTGAACATTTCCTGCAACTGCTGAAGCTCGTCCTCTTGCTTACTCTGAAATGGACAACATTCATCCATGACTGACCATACCAACGAGCTGAAACATTGATAAAAAAACGCCAAGATATTATGATGCAGATGTACCGCTGATTATTGATCCTCTTTTCCTCTCAAGTTTCCAAAAGGACTACAGATATACTGATTTCTAATATTGGGCATGCTCCCATTTAGATAGCCATCAATCATATTTCATACCTGCAATCTTTCAGTGGCCATCCGGGATGAAATCTCATCAAGGAAATCGCAAAATGCCTGCACAAAACAGGAAAAAAATGGGAACAACAAGACTCCTAATTATCTTTAGTCAGAATTTAGATTTTAAATTGATTTGTACAGGTTAGAAATATAGAAATATAATTAAAGATAGAAAGTAGAGATAGGAATCACTTAATCCTAAACAAAACTATATCACGTTCTTAAGATTAAGTGAGGAGATTTAACCCCACAGATTTCGTTATCCAATCTTAATCAGAACTAGCCTGACAACTACTCTACAAAATTCTTCAAATATAAATAAATTGTACAACTGAAGAGATTTCCACTCCACAAGGTTATATGCTCTAAACTTAGCTACAAATGGAGAGACACTAACTAACTTACATCCATATCTTCAGAAGGTTCATACATGCCTGCATCATATAGTGCTCTCTTGGTGTCATGAGATAGAACTGCAAATAGAATAAGCTTTCAGCTATATATCACGCGCAACATAAATTAAATAAATGCCAGATAAAAGTGCACATCTTTCTTTCATATTACCTGAATAGGCCTCTTGAATCTGCTGGAATCTGGACTTAGCTCTCTCAGATGAAGAAGGATCGGTTGACCATTTATCAGGATGCCATTGCTACAAGGCAGATACCTTAACAAAATTAGTACATACCATTAATGAACAAACATAACCTCACAGGAACTGAAAACAACCAACATTTTGTGCTCACCATTGCTAGTTTTCTGTAGGCGCTGCGAATTTCAGCAGCGGAGGAGTCCTTATTCACCCCAAGAATGGAATAGAAAGATGTAGTATCCATATCACATATCCTCGCTTTCAAAATAGCATGAAAACCCTATCGCAGAAGACTGATCTCCACTGTAGAAAATCAAATCATAAACCTATAACTTCAAAATCTGTGGACTCTGTGCATAAATCATATAATATTACCGACCTTAAAGTCTAGATACACTCTAGATATTTCTGGACAAATGTACTAGAAATTCCATGTTGCGTTTTCATAGGTTAAAGCAAATCGGAGACACCCCAAGGAATTCAAATACTTTGAAGTGGAGTTAAGTGATTGCACGTCAATCTTATCCGTCAAGCTGAATTAAAGCAAATATGCAGCGGCTCCCGTATTAACGTGCACGTAAGGTTAAAGCGGCTTTTGCCGCCGCTGATTTCCGGGAGTGTGATCGTTAAACACGTCAAAGGTGGCGATTAAGCTCGTTTTATATAATCAAATGCAGGCGTGGCCTTGGATACTAACAGTTTTTCGAAATTTCGAGAACCATAACGTGGTGGACATGTCACGAGGGGAGGTATTGCAGAATTTTGACAGCGCATGTTTGGTTGTTTCTGAGGCTTCCAGAATGCCCCATGCATGGAATACCAATAGCATGCAGTGGTCATAAGCTTAATGATGTAGCGCCGCCCCACATGTGTTTCCAACATGGAACAGTTGCAGCGTCATGACGGAATTAAAAGCAAATGGAATCCTTGTCATCAGAAAATCCAGAACACCTATCTTATTCAAAGCAAGAATAAGTAACCTACCAGATAAGTTAAATTTATATGTCCACTCGCTAGCTAGTTTATATGTGAAATAGATTTTAATTTATAACAAACATAAGTGATAAAAATTTCAAGTTTCAAGGAATCCAATAGTGTTACCATAAATTTTTATGGTGAAAATAGATTTAATAGTAACAAAAATTTTAAGGACAAGTTTGATAGTTTTAATAAAGATTTCTAAAAAATTATATTAGATTTATTCAAAACTTTATTAAAATTTTCATTATTTTTCAAACAAAATTGTGATCTCTTTCCACTACAACTTTCATTTTATTGTCACTACATTATTTTCTCTATAGTGAATTATAAAACACCTCTCAATTTAAATAATATTTAAATATTTCTAAATTTAATATAAAATAATAAAGACAAACTAAAAACTCAAATATTCTAACTATGCATAAAACATCTCCTTTATAGAAACACCTTTTAATTTAATTAATATTTAAATATTTGTTTAGAAAATCAAATCTAATTAGATATAAAACAAAAATATTATATTTAAGTATTGAAAGGTTTTAGCAAAACAACATCAAATGCCATGAATATTAAGTGAACAATTTAAAATCATGATTAAAAATATTATATATTTTTAAAATATAATTTATAAAAAAAAATTAACTATTTATTTATATATTTTTTTGTTTTTAAGAAGTGCTTTGAATTTATTTGTAAAAGTTTTATTTAATTAATTATATTTATTTATTTCTTTGTTACGGAAGTGGGTTGAATTTTTTTTGGAACAATTCAAGAGAATTTAACATCATTTTAATAATAGTTGTTTTTGACCATTAAGTCTTATTTTTATTAAAAAATAAAAATAAATTATATTAAAATAAAATATAAAGAATATTTTAATTGGTAATCGAGATAATGTGAAATAATCAGGTTTTACTATTATCTCATGACAAAAAAATTGATAATTGGTAATCGGCGCACAATTTTCATTCGATAATTTTCTAAAACCAATTATCGAATTAAAATAATAAAAAATAGTAAAAAACAAACATCTGGCACGTATGACTCATATGATGAATTTATGAAGACTCCCGGAGTTTATACGAACAGCCACTGAGTAAAGCAATGTTGTTGTTAGATGGGTTTTGTCAAAAGAAAAATTCACGTGGAGATGTATTAGAAGGCCGTTTCAGCCGACCACGACATACCGAAATGACTCTGGACCCCCGCGCCCACTGGAATCAGGCTGTGCATACCGTTATGAAAAATATAAAGAAAACATTTGCCACGCGGCAGTTTGAATTAAACGGTCAACATTACCTCTGCCCGTTAATCGCTTTGATAGTATAAATATAGATGGCATTATGCCGTGCGCACATTATAATAAGATTGATATAAGACCATTAATTTTATGTTAATTTTTTTGTTTTACGTTTTGGATGTTTTTTTTAATATATTTTTCAGTTAATTTTGTTTAAAATTTAGTAAAAATTTGTTATATTTATAAGTTTTATTATGTAATAACTCTATACAATCTAAATAAATTAAAGGTTTTTTTTAGTATTTAAAAATAAATTTTAAACCATAAAAAAAACACAACATGACCAAATATTATTTCACGCACCAAAAATTTTAAAAACAACCTCCTTATCAGTACTACAAAAATTTACATGATCAAGGTTGGTTTCCCGGCCACGCTCGTCTAACAAGAAAAAAAAGGAATTTATTGCTCGACAATGAGGAGATGCACAAACACACTCTCAATAAAAAGAGATTAAATATCAATAAAAAGAGAGGAAATAAGTATTGAGGGAAGAAAATAGTACAGTTACCAGTTTCAAATGAGTTTTGACTTTTGCAAAATTACATATATGATAAAGCATTTCCGAACTTAGGTTCTCACTTATCTGAGTTAGCTACGCAAAGGGTTATTACTTAATTACTTGATTTATTTCAAAATGAGTAGCGGAGGTTTAGTTTTAAAGTGTAATTTCAAAAAGTAAATAGTTAGACCATAAAAAAGTAGTTAGACAATCGTTTTATTGAACAATAAAATTTTAAAAAATATTTTTTAATTATCATATATATTAAGAGACTTTGTATTGCTACTACAAAAGCACTTTGTATTAAAAAATTATTTAGGTGATCAGTGTTTGTCTTTTTTTGGTATGCTTCATGGGAAACTAAAATAGAAGTTTAGCTTTAAAATATTGAGGTTACATCTATTTCTCTTGATTAAATTACAATACATAGACTCACTAACATATGTTTTTCTTGATTAAATGAAAATACACAGACTCACTAAACCCGCATCCAACATACCATGGATTGACTAAACATAAAACATTACAAGAACTCAAAACAAAAAAATTGAGATTGCATAGAAGCTATTGCCTCAAGTTGTTCGGCTTGGGGGCCTGCTAGGGAACCACGTCATTCCAAGGGAAGGGGTTGTTGTTGCACTTGCTGAGGATGGTGTTTATTTTATGATCCATTCCATCCAATTTCTCCTCCAATTCTGTCAACTTTTATGCATTCTCTATTGAGCATTTTTGTTGTTTGTGAATATGCGCACTAGGAGAACTTTTGTATGCCAATAAACATTGATTTCCTGCATGTAAACTCAAAATATCGAGCAAGTGGTAGTTCCTATATTAGGAATCTAGTCCCTAGTCTCAATTTGAACATGGTGGTTAGGAGTATAGTGTCATTCATGGTGCACAACAACTTCCATTCTTTCAATTTCTTGGAAAGCAAGCTCAAGGATCTACTTCTCATAACAAGCCATAGAATCTCTTGCTTGTGTTTGAGCTCACAATTGAGAGGTTGATGCCATATGGATAGGGGTCCAAGAGGAGACAAAGGGAATACCTCTACCCCTTCCTTTATGAGAACCACAAACTTTCTATGAGTCATAGTAATACAAGGAAATATTGATGCTTGAGATTGACTAGAAGGGAAATGACTAAGGGTGTGAGAGATAATGGTCTAGGGATTTATCAAGTCAAGACGGACAAGTAGAGAGGGAAGAGCACGACATAGGCTAGTAAGGGAGGAGGCAAAGTAGATACTGTTGAGAATTGATGCAAGATTTTGGGGAGGTAAATTGAGAAGGATAAGAGTGAGTTGTGAGGGAAGAGTTACAAAGAACAAAGGATGGAAAGGAGGCCAATATTCCAAATCAAATTATTTGCTAAAGAAATACAAATCCATAGACTAGAGAAAATAAATATTGGCGCAAATAAACACAATCCAAAGTGAAGGAAGCAAAATTAGATTGAGAATAAGCTTACTCAAAATTACAAGGAGCCTATTACTAGGTCCGCAACAAGAATAATTCAGCTCATCGAACACAAACTGCCAACAAGAATGGAAATAACTCCTAATTAGTTATGCATGTTCATGATATAGATAAAAGGGTGTCTTGGTTCGCTCAATATTTCCAGTACCAAGGGTGTTCACATAGCAAGTAGTCTGAGTGCACCAGTCAATATATGAGAAATTTACGTGTTTCTTTGAAATGTTTCTTTGATTGTGCAATATGTCATTGATATTATAGTGAAGGACTCCCATGGTCGTCACTTTCCAAGAATATTGAGCTAAAGTGCTTCGTTTATGAGTGCAATACATTATTTTCATATAAAAATTTGATGCCTTCACTGTCCACCATAAATTGACCTATGTGACATGGTACCTCCACCGTACTTTGTGTGATGTTGGAGGCTCAATTTCATATATGAGCGAGCTTCTGAGATGATCTGCAGGTTATCCATTTTGTAGATGGCATGCATGCTACGACATCTGCTTTTATGTGTGATCATAATATTAGGGAAATATTGAGGCTCAAGATTAACGATGAGGGGAGTGACAGAGGATGGGACAGATAAAATTCTAGGGATTTAATTAATCATGACAAAAAAGTAGAGATAGAAGAGCAAGAAAGAGGCTAGCAAGCGAGGAGGCGGAGCAAAGGTTGTTGATAATTCATGCAAGAGTCAAAGGGGGCAATTGAGAAGGCAATGAGTGAGTTGTGAGGGGAGAGTTACAAAGTAAAAAGGATGACGAGGAGGCCAATCCAAATCGAATTAATTGCTAAAAAATACAAATCCAGAGACTAGAGAAACCACAGAATGAACCAACCAAGCACAAACCAATGTGAAGGAAGGAAAATTATATGGAGAATAGGCTTACCCAAAATTCAAAGGAGCTTAATACCATGTCAACAATAAGAATAGTTAATTGCACTAAACCCAAACTACCGCTAAGAAGGGAAATAGCTCCCAGGTGGTTTTGCATGTTCCTGATATAGATGCAAGGGTGTCTTAGTTCACTTAATATTTCCAATACCAAGGGTGTTTTCATAGCTAGTAGTCTGAGTGCACCGGTCAATATATGAGAATGCTACACACTGCTTTGAAATGTTGCTTTGATTGTGCAGTGTACCATTGATCTTGTAGAAAAGGATTCCCATGATCACCACTTTCCATGAAGATTAAGCTAAATTTCTATGTTTATGAGTGTAATCCTTCATTTTCATATAAACAATTGATGCTTCCACCATCCACCATAAAACTGACCTATGCAACATGGTACCTGCATGGTAAATTGCTTTACGTCGGAGCCTGAATTTCATATCAATCACCATACATAAGCCCATTAACCAAAGTGTTAACACCCCACCTCTGCTAAGAATGTAAATTAGCAACATTAATCTGAGTATTGATTATCGTATTATTTCCATTTTTCATACTTTGCGTGATGTTGGAGGCTCAATTTCATATCTGAGCGAGCCTCTAAGGTGATCTGCAAGCTATCCATTTTCTTGATGGATTGCATGCTGTGACATCTGCTTTTATGTGTGATCATAATATTAGGGAAATCTTGAGGCTCAAGATTGACGACGAGGGGAGTGAAAGAGGATGGGAAAGATATCACTCTAGGGATTTAATGAATCAAGACAAAAAAAATTAGAGATATAAGTGCAAGAAAGAGGCTAGCAGGGAAGGAGGTAGAGTAGAGATTATTGAGAGTTCATGCAAGATTCAAGGGGGGAAATTGAGAAGGGAAGGAGTGAGTTGTGAGGGGAGAGTTACAAATTACAAAGAATGACGAGGAGGCCAATCCAAATCTAAATAATTGCTAAAAAAATACAAATCCATTGACTAGAGAAACCACAAAATGAACCAATCAAACACAAGCCAATGTGAAGGAAGACAAATTATATTGAGAATAGGCTTACCCAAAATTCCAAGGAGGTTAATACCATATTGACAACAAGCATAGTTAACTACACTGAACAAAAAATACCAACAAGAAGTGAAATAGATCCCATGTGGTTTTTCATGTTCCTAATATAGATACAAGGGTGTCTTGGTTCACTCAATATTTCCAATACCAAGGGTGTTTTCATAGCGAGTATTCTGAGTGCACTGGTCAATATAGGAGAATGCTACACACTCCTTTTAAATGTTTCTTTAATTGTGTAGTGTGCCATTGATCTTGTAGCAAAGGATTCCCATGTTCACCACTTTCTAGGAAGATTAAGCTGAATTATTATGTTTATGAGTGTAATCCATTATTTTCATATAAGAATTTGATGCCTCCACTCTCCACCATAAAACTGACCTATGCAACATGGTACACGGTACCTGCATGGTAATTTTCTTTACGTCAGAGCCTAAATTTCATATCAATCACCATACATAAGCCCATTAACCGAAGTGTTAACACCCCACCTCTGCTAAGAATGTAAATTAGCAACATTAATATGACTATTGATTATTGAATTATTTCCATTTTCCGTACTTTGCGTGATGTTGGAGGCTCAATTTCATATATGAGTGAGCCTTTTAGGTGATTTGCAAGCTATCCATTTGCTATATGGCCTGCATGCTGCAACATCTTCTTTTATGTGTGATCATAAAATAACATCATTAATCTGAGTATTGATTATTGATTATTGAATTATTTCCATTTGTCGTACTCTGCATGATGTTGGAGGCTCAATTTCATATATGAGCGAGCTTCTGATGTGATCTGCAAGTTATCCATTCGCTAGATGGCCTGCATGTTGTGACATTTGCTTTTATGTGTGATCATAATATTAGGGAAATCTTGAGACTCGATATTGATGAAGAGGAGAGTGACAGAGGATGGGACAGATAACATTCTAGGGATTTAATGAATCAAGACAAAAAAGTAGAGATATAAGAGCAAGAAAGAGGTTAGCAAAGATTGTTGTGAATTCATGCAAGAGTTAAGGGGGGGAAATTGAGAAGGCAATGAATGAGTTGTGAGGGGAGAGTTACAAAGTAAAAAGGATGAGAAGTAGGCCAATCCAAATCAAGGTAATTTCTAAAAAAATAGAAATCCATAGACTAGAGAAACCACAGAATGAACCAACCAAACACAAGCCAATGCGAAGGAAGAAAAATTATATTGATAATAAGCTTACCCAAAATTCCAAGGAGCTTAATACCATGTCGAAAACAAGAATATTTAATTGCAATGAACGCAAAATATAAACAAGAAGGGAAATAGCTCCCGAGTGGTTTTGTATGTTCCTGATATAGATATAAGGGAGTCTCGGTTCGGTCAATATTTCCAATACCAAGGGTGCTTGCATAGCCAGTAGTCTAAGTGCACCGGTCAATATTTGAGAACGATACGCACTACTTTGAAATGTTGCTTGGATTGTGCAGTGTGCCATTGATCCTGTAGCAAAGGATTCCCATGGTCACAACTTTCCGGGAAGATTAAGCTGAAGTGATATGTTTATGAGTGCAATCCATCATTTTCATATAAGCATTTGATGCCTCAACCGTCCACCATAAAATTGACCTACGAAACACGGTACCTTCATGGTACTTTTCTTTACTGCAGAGCCTAAATTTCATATCAATCATCATACATAAGCCCATTTAACCAAAGTGTTAGCACCCCACCTCTACTAAGAATGTAAATTAGTAGCATTAATCTGAGTATTGATTATTGAATTATTTCCATATGTCGTACTCTGCATGATGTTGGAGGCTCAATTTCATATTTGAGTGAGCCTATGAGGTGATTTTCAAACTATCCATTTGCTAGATGGCTTGCATGTTGCGACATCTGCTTTTATGTGTGATCATGATATTAGAGAAATTTTGAGGCTCAAGATTGACGACAAGGGGATTGATAGAGGATGGGATAGATAACATTCTAGCGATTTAATGAATCTAGACAAAAAAGTAGAGATAGAAGAGCAAGAAAGAGGCTAGCATGGGAGGAGGCAGAGCAAAGATTCGTTAGAATTCACGTAATATTCAAGGGGGGAAATTGAGAAAGCAAGGAGTAAGTTGTGAGGGGACAGTTACAAAGTACAAAGGATGATGAGGAGGCCAATCCAGATCGAAGTAGTTACTAAGAAAATACAAATCCATAGACTAGAGAAACCACAGAATGAACCAACCAAACACAAGTGAATGTGAAGGAAGAAAAATTATATTGAGAATAGGCTTACCCAAAATTCCAAGGAGCTTAATACCATGCCGACAACAAGAATAGTTAACTGCACTGAATGCAAGCTACCAAAAAGAAGAGAAATATCTCACAGTTGGTTTTTCATGTCCCTGATATAGATACACGAGTGTCTCAATTCACTCAATATTTCCAATACCAATGGTGCTTGCATAGCCAGTAGTCTGAGTGCACCGGTCAATATATGAGAATGTTATGCACTGCTTTGAAATGTTTCTTTGATTGTGTAGTGTGCCATTGATCCTGTAGCAAAGGATTCCCATGATCACCACTTTCCATGAAGATTAAGCCAAAGTGCTATGTTTATGAGTGTAATCCATCATTTTCATATAAGTATGTAATATTCCAAAATTTTGTGGAATATTAATTTTTGACATTTGCACTTAGGAGATGAATAAAATGGGTAGGAGACCCATTCATTTTATCTCTAGGGAATAAAAATCCTCTTAGCATGAAGGGGGATCACTTATAGAGCTGGATTTCACACCTCCATGTGTGAAAAGGGGCTTTTGCAGGATGACTAGGTCAAGTTTGACCAAGTCAAATAACGCAGTGGCATGAGGTGGAGAGCACATTGTGGACCAGCGCAGTGGGATAAGGAGGGAAGTTTATAGAGGAAGGAAAACCTAAGGAGTGGGGTCCATTGAGAGGGAGCTCACATTTTTTAAAAGGAGGGCAAGGTAGCCATTGTGGATATCTTGAGTATTATTCATCTTTGGTCCTTTGGACTTGCTGCAGTCTCTTATTGTTTAGCAGAATTGCCGAGGGAATTCCTGCTTAGGATTTCCTCTCCTTATTGAGTAGCTCTTGGAGGATTGCACTCCATTCCTCATATTTAGACATTGAGGTCAAGCATCATCCTTCTTCATCAACGTCGTTTTAGTTGGAGATTGTGTAGTGTTGCTGGGTGTTGTTGGGGAGGTTTTCTACAACACCATCCTTGGCTATTTTTTCAAAGGAGGGAGCTTCCATCCCTTTGGGAGATCAGCAAAGGAGGTTCATGAGCTTATTCCACCATATTTGGCACTAGGCCAACCACTTACCATCATAGGCAACGCAGTCCCTCTCTTAGACAACGTTATTCTTGGAGAGCATTTGCTGTGAGGGATTAACAGACATTTGGAGGGTGAGATATTAGCTGAAAGGATCAGCCTTTCACTTCGGATTTCCATTGGAGGATGCCAATTCAGATTTTAGATCATATTCAGCCATCTCCTCCTATTTTTTTTATGAGTTTCTGCTACCCAACAACTTCGACATTATTGTATTTTCCATTTTGTACATGTATTGTGGCCAATCCTTCCCGGGATTGTTGTACTATTGTTTTCAGGGGTTGAGAGCTTTCTCCCCCTCCTTTCTTGAGCTATCATTGACATATCATTGTATTTTCATATTATATGTTGCAGTTCCTTCTATTGACAGCGCTGTCATAGCTAGGACATATTCATATAGTAGTGTTTTGTCACATTTGGTGTACATGTCTTATTGAGGCTTTCATTGCCTAGCTTGAGTGAGTGATTCCTCAAAGCATTATACTCTATTGCTGCTATATTATACATTGTTCAACTATTTTCATCTTCATGTGTCATGGCTCATTAAAATAACACAGAGAATCCATTGTATGTTCATATATTGTTGCAGCCCCATTCTTTGGGAAATTTCTAAAGGGAACTAGGTGTGGGAGGTTTGTCTCACCACCCTAGAAGGATTTCCTTGGTCCCAACTCTTGGATTTTGGTCTTAGACACATTATTCTAAGGGATAAAGGTCTTGGTATCAAATCCTGCTGCCTACATTTCTGGAAAATGCGTTTTCCAGCCATGGATTGCCAGCTATTCCTAAAAAGGGATATTACAGTGGTATCAAAGCACCTTTCTTGGCTCAGCCTGTGGCCTTCAAGCCTAAGAAAGAAGAAGAAGAAGATGATGCAAAATATGATCTTGATCTCATCTATTTTCAAAACAAAGAAGAGCCTCCCCAAGGAGGAGAAGCAAAGAGAAGAAGAGGAAGGTCCATGCACTTCCTATTCTCAAAAATAAAGCAAGCATGAGAGATGCTTGGATCATCAGGTTCTAGATCAATACCTGAGTGAGTATAAATCCCATTCTGCATCATTCAGGGGAGCTACAACATTCCCATAGTTTATTCAGCAGAAGAAGGAGAGAAGGCCCTATGGAAAAAGAGAAATCAAAGGCAATAGGTTTCTATTGTCTACATTTGATGGGAACACTTCAGCTAGAGCTTGGGTGAAAAAGATAGAGGCATTTTTTTTGCTACATCCAGTGGCAGAGAAACGAGCAGTGGAGATTGCAACACTGCACATGGAGGATGGAGCCTATGTTTGGTGGTTCAAACCCTTGGTCCATTCAAGGGTGATTTCTTTTGTAGAATTTGCTCAAAGGTTGATCCAAACCTTTGATGGAGAAAGGGAAAAGGAAGAGAAAGCCATACCACCATGGGAGGAGGATTGCACCAACGTTGTTACAGCTTTGGAGAAGAAACCTTCTACATCTATGGATGGGGAAACCATTGCATTGGAGGAGACAACTACTGCAGCCACACAAGAAGACCCCAAGATCCACCAAGGTATGAGTGAAGTTCCACTTTTCATTTTAGCAAACAATTTAAGAGAATGTGGAAACTCACATGTAGAGGTCTAAGGATCTATACACTTTGCTATTTTAGAGCACCATGATTGCACTGGGCTGTGAAATGGGTTCAAAGAGGAGATGGACCCTCATCCTCATGGACTATCGATAAGTCTCATTCAGCCCTTGAGGTTGGGATGTGAACCATTGGAGGATGAAACAAACCATGGCACCTTCATGAAAAACAATGAAACAAATTTTGAACTGGGGGATGAAACAACTGCTACACCATTGGAGGAATTAGCAGTGCTGTTAAACATGGGTGGAGAGGAGATATTACCTCCATCACATTTGGGTCCTCATGGATCCAACACAGTCATGGGTGAGAGATCTCCTTTAGGAGGTCTCCAAGGAGCTGCATTCCAATCTTCCATGGAATGCAAGAGAGGTGATTTGGTTTGGGAGGATGGTAGCCCTCATGGGAGGAGTACCAAAGGAGGAAGAAGGAGAAGACATCCACAAGGATCTGAGTGGGTGTGGATGAGGAGAAAGAGGCTGATTTTCCACTTGCAAATCTATGATACTGGGCAGCAAGAGGCTTGGCTGCATTGGCTCCTCTTGAAGGAGTTTGGCCATCACTTGGTGTACCCCTTTTCCAGGAGGATGGGAGTAGAGGAGAGGTGGCAGGATGTTTACATCATTCCACAGAAGAGAGTAGGGATACATGGAGTTGATATGGAATATATATCAGTCATGATACCTTCATCACATGAGTTACATGATGTGAGCATGAGGAGGCAGCAAGCACTTGGATTGCTTGAACTATCTTGGGGAGAGCACAAGCAGATTTTCTCTCATATGATGTATGGTGTTGCAAGACTAGAGGAGGGCACTCTCATAGTGCAAAGGGATTAATCCTTAGCTTGGACCAATCGAGAAGCATTTCAATCTTGGGAAAAGCTTCACATTTGCAGCAGAATCACCAAAGGTTTCTTGACAAGGAGCATGTCAAGAAACAAAGATTGGCATGGGCAAGAGCCTTTTTGCATGAGCTCACAACGCTGTCACTTGGGAGCAGGATCACATACATGTATCCATCTATCATCTTACTTCCAGCCAATGGTAAGAGCTTTGTGTTTACATTTTCTGATTTACATACTCTTATCATTATGTTGCAGTGCATGGCTCCTCAAAGGGGCAGATTTTTCATGTTGCTCCACAAGAAAAGTTGGGCCAAACCATATGATGGAGACAACCATATTTTACATGGCCTTGGGAAAATGTTTTTCCATTCTACACATGTTCAGCTAGTTCATATGATTATCATTGTATTCCAAAACATTTTTCCTTGTACATTTCTTAAGCAGCAGTTTGCAAAACTGCGTTATGCACCCTTGGGAGACTGTTGGTACTTTCCAGCACCATATGAAACCATCAGTAATCCCCCTATTTTATTGTTGATCATGATCCTATTTTCTGTTATGTCTCATATTATTATTGGAAGCATGATCGGAAGATTGACACATGAGGTTGGTGTGTCCTTGAGGGAAGATGATTCCCACAGTTTATGCATGGCATGTTCTAAGGGGAACATGAGGAGAGACATGGCCACCAAAACCACTTATTTTCCTTCTTTTGAGGTGGGCCATGAGTTTGATGATGATATTCATCCATTGTACATATATGGGCATGTATTTGATCTTTTATTACTGATTCACTCATCTATTTACTATTCAGTAGTAGAGGTGACATTTTTTGTATAGTACTTGCCATGTTATTTTCTGCAGCTACAGTGGATGAGGTTACGTTGTAACCCTATGAGACATTGTTTGTACCTTGCTGCATATGGTATAACCTACAACAAACATGTCAATGGGGCATTCTTTGATGATCATGTCCTACTCATCATGGATGAAATGTCTTGGGCTAGCCGAATTATCATTGATGGAGGAGGAATCCTTGGAGGATTGCTCTTCATTTTTCCATTTGAGGGAAATATTTTTGTAGCCCATGATCAGCACACACTCTACACTTATCATAAGTGGAGAGGAGGATAGCATGGGGCAATCTATGAGGCTTTCCATATTCATATTTTCAGCCCACCTTCATTTCCGGAGCTCAAGGTGGAGGGAGATTTCTATGAGTTGCCATGTTGAGGGGCAAATTATGTTGTATGGATGATTTATTAGGGATGGGAGATTCATATGGGGATGATGAATCCCATTATATATCAGATTTCATGCCTCACGGGGGCCCTTAGACAACCCATTGTTTCCTTCATGGATATTTGTTCCTACGTGACAGCTATTTGGGGATGTTCACCAAAGGCTAGATTGCATATGTTGGAGGGACAATTCGAACACTTGATTGATGATATGGCATCCTTTTCTTAGAGGAGTTTATCATGCATGGATGCTACAGGGAAATTAAGGGGAAATAAATTAGTCTATCCTTGTACTTGCTTGAGGATAAGCAATATTTGAGAGGGCAGGACTGTAATATTCCAAAATTTTGTGGAATATTAATTTTTGACATTTGCACTTAGGAGATGAATAAAATGGGTAAGAGACCCATTCATTTTATCTATAGGGAATAAAAATCCTCTTAGCATGAAGGGGGATCACTTATAGAGCTAGATTTCACATCTCCATGTGTGAAAAGGGGCTTTTGTAGGATGACTAGGTCAATTTTGACCAATTCAAACAACGCAGCGGCATGAGGTGGAGAGCACATTGTGGACCAACGTAGTGGGATAAGGAGGGAAGCTTCTAGAGGAAGGAAACCCTAAGGAGTGGGGTCCATTAAGAGGGAGCTCACATTGTTTAAAAGGAGGGCAAGGTAGCCATTGTGGATATCTTGAGTATTATTCATCTTTGGTCCTTTGGACTTGCTGCAATCTCTTGCTATTTAGCAAGAATTGCCGAGGAAATTCCTGCTTAGGATTTCCTTTCCTTCTTGAGTAGCTCTTGGAGGATTGAAATCCATTCCCCATATTTAGACATTGAGGTCAAGCATCATCATTCTTCATCAGTGTAGTTTTAGCTGGAGACTGTGCAGTGTTGCTAGGTGTTGCTGGGGAGGTTTTCTACAACACCATCCTTGGCTAGTTTTTCAGAGGAGGGAGCTTCCATCCCTTTGGGAGCTCAAAAAAGGAGGTTCATGAACTTATTCCACCATATTTGGCACCAAGCCAACAACTTACCATCATAGGCAGTGCAATCCCTCTCTTAGACAGTGTTATTCTTGGAGAGAATTTGCTGTGAGGGATTAACAGACATTTGGAGGGTGAGATCTTAGCTGAAAGGATCAGCCTTTCACTTCAAATTTCCATTGGAGGAGGCCAATTCAGATTTTAGATCATATTCAACCATCTCCTCCTATTTTTTTTATGAGTTTCTGCTACCCAACAACTCCGGCATTATTGTATTTTCCATTTTGTACATGTATTGTGGCCAATCCTTCCCGGGATTGTTGCACTATTGTTTTTAGGGGTTGAGAGCTTGCTCCCCCTCCTTTCTTGAGCTATCATTGACATATCATTGTATTTTCATATTATATGTTGTAGTTCCCTCTTTTGACAACGCTGTCATAGCTGGGACATATTCATATAGCAGTGTTTTGTCACATTTGGTGTACATGTCTTATTGAGGCTTTCATTGCCTAGCTTGAGTGAGTGATTCCTCAAAGCATTGTACTCTATTGCTGCTATATTATACATTGTTCAGCTATTTGAATCTTCATGTGTCATGGCTCATTAAAATAACGTAGAGAATCCATTGTATGTTCATATATTGTTGCAGCCCCATTATTTGGGCAATTTCTGAAGGGAACTAGGTGTGGGAGGCTTGTCTCACCACCCTAGAAGGATTTCCTTGGTCCCAACTCTTGGATTTTGGTCTTAGACACATTGGTCTAAGGGATCCAGGTCTTGGTATCAAATCCTGCTGCCTCCATTTCTGGAAAATATGTTTTCCAGCCATGGATTGCTAGTTGTTCCTAAAAAGGGATATTACAAAGTATTTGATGCCTCCACCTTCCACCATAAAACTGACCTATGCAAAACGGTACCTGCATGGTACTTTTCTTTACGTCATAGCCTAAAATTCATATCAATCACCATACATAATCCCATTAACCAAAGCTTTAACACCCCGCCTCTGTTAAGAATGAAAATTAGTAGCATTAATCTGAGTATTGATTATTGAATTATTTCCATTTTTTGCTAGAACTACTTGAAGAATCCTCATACCTTGGATAAGGCTTGGGGTGGTCAAATGGAAGACAAAGAGTGTTACAACTGGTCTACAATTAGGAGAAGATTAGGAGTCTCTCATTAAATTTCTTGATAAATTAACCAGAAAATAAACATTACGTGAGCACTCTATATGAATATTGAGCTCTCATACAATTAAATTTATTTGTGATGTCGTGTGGACTATGTTTTATTTTTAAAATAATATAAATTATCTATTTATTTTTACCAAATCTCATTTTTTATAATTTGGAACCAAGCATACAATTATAAATAACAAGATTCAATAGTTTTAATTTTGTAACGTAACTACAGGCATAATTTATGTGCTTTCTTGGTTCACTGATCTGAATGAGGTATGTTAGTAATGCTCAACTAATTACCCTTTCAAATTTTATAAATAATGTCTTATATGTGCTTAAGCGTTCATACGTGCCAGATGTTTGTTTTTTTCTTTATTTTATTTTTATTTTAATTTGATAATTCGTCTTAGAAAATTATCGAATGAATATTGTGCGCCAATTTTCGAGTAATCATTTGAATTTTAAAATTTATTTTTAATTGAAAATATATATAAATATTTAAATTTTTTTTTTCAAACAGAAAAAACTCTGGTATATATATGTACTAGTTCAAAAATTGTATTTTCACAGTTTTGATATTTCATCATTTCTAAGAGACCATCGTTTTTCTGTCAGTTCAAAATAATTGAAGTATACATGAGGCTAAAGAGAACCCCAGAACCATAAAAACACTAAGAAAACAACCTCATCCAAAATCAGCGCAATGCATCTAAAGAGAAAAATCATATGAGGCCCAAGGATAAACAAAAATCAGAGTTTCATCACTTCCCAGTCGAGGAAGTCGGCACTGTATAAACCCTGCTCTATCAGTTCGTCTTTCCATATCCCAATGACCAAAAAGATATAGTCACCAAATTATCCTTGGCAGCTGTAGCAAGAGGAAAATATCAGAAAACTTGTGTATAAATCCGAACACCATTAAAACAAAAAATGTTGAAATTGGTAGGACCTCCTCAGATGAATTTAAGTGTCCCAGTTTCAACCATACCACCCGAGTCAGATAATTCGTAGTGCATGTGCCCAAAGACGCCTTGTAAGCCTTTCTTAGATAAGCTATCAGCCATACAATTTTTCTCCCGATAAATATGTTTGAAATGAATATCAGCGAAAGCCTTACGAAGCAAGATGATCTGATCCAACCATGATCGCAAATTACCGGGATTTAAACCAATACCTTTGTTTAAGTGCTCAATTAGCACATTTGAGTCACCATATACCCACAAGCTCTCAACATAGAGTTGTGTGGCAAACCACAGTAAGCCCCAGCAAGCCAGTACTTCTGCCCTCATATTGGTATCATAACCTCCATGCCAATAGATCTTATAGTGGTAGTAAGGCTATATCATGAGCCAAGCGCCACACCCGCACCTAGAAATTTGGGAGGCACCGTCAAAAAAACCAGCTGGATATTGAATCTCCACATTCCACAGTCTCTTTGATAGGTCCTCCAGAGGTTTCTGCACTGTTCTCAGCCCTTCCCAAGATGAAATGATAAAGCTGGCAGTCCTCTCCAGACAACAAACCACATCTTCAAAGATCCAATTATTCCGGGCTCTCCAAATATACCAATGAAATAAAGTCGGTATAACTCATAGTGAAGAAGCACGCATATGCCACCATAGGATAAAAACAGTTGTATTAGCTAGAAAATGAATTTTGAGATTAAAAACTTACTCAGAAGATCCATCACCAGCCGAGCATAAGTACATTTGTAGAATAGGTGGACATTGTTCTCTTCCTCTGTCAAACAAAGTATGCAATAACCAGGTCCGATCCAACCTCTTCTCTGTAAAGTATCCCAAGTAAGATTTTTGTTCATCATAACCGTCCACAACAGAATCTTCATTTTCAGATGTGCATTGTTTTTCCATATTCTTCGAAAATCTCTGATCTCAAAAGGAGAAGATGGAGTAAGAGTAAGATGATTATAAGTGTTACCCACAATGGGCGTTCCGTTTGTAGTCCTTCCCTTCCAGATGAGCCTATCTCCTTCACTGTCCACTAATAGTCCCTGGCATCTTAAAACCTCATTATATTGATTCCATTCACCCCTCATTATACTAATTATAAAAGTAAACACCAAAAAAAAAAGGAAAATTTCTGTACAATAATTTGTTTAGAAAACAATATAAATTTTGGTAAGATGTTAATAAAATTTGATAGAAATTTTGGGAAATATATACAACCAAGTTTCAAGATTTTGGATATTTCTTGGATTCTTGATGTGTTGAATATATTTCCATCATCAAATACCACTTAGACTATCAGTATTTTTTAGAAAAATATAACCAAATTTGTTACCTCATAAAAACAACATAATTTTTTACCATATAAATACATTATCCCAAGCCTAACAAATTACCATTTGTTAATATTTTCAAATCTTTGGCTATTTCCAAGTTTTACTTTTTGGCTGCCATGCCAGAATCTTGGGCTAACCCTATCAAATGGTTAGATTTAACGGAACATGCAGTGACTTTGACGGAACATGCAGTGAGTGTGACTTACCTTGCACTTTTTAGATGACATTAGAATTTTAAGTTTTGTATTAGGTTTTTTATTTTTATTTTTTTAATAATAAATTATCATTATGATAAGATGAGAATTTTCAATTATGAATATTTAGAATATTTGGTGAAAAGAACACAATATACTTGTTCAACAATAATATGGAAAGCTTTAAGAGCCCGTGATTTGTGAATTTGTAAGGAGATCAATTGTAAAGCCAAATGCATGTTTTTTTTTGAACAATTATTTTGAAATAATTAACGAGGAATCTGAACATTTTATCTAACAACATTAGCAAACAAATCCAAACAAGTATACATGAATATTTAGAATATTTGGTGAAAAGAACACAATATACTTGTTCAACAATAATATGGAAAGTTTTAAGAGCCCGTGGTTTGTGAATTTGTAAGGAGATCAATTGTAAAGCCAAATGCATATTTTTTTTTGAACAATTATTTTGAAATAATTAACCAGGAATCTGAACATTTTATCTAACAACATTAGCAAACAAATCCAAACAAGTATACATTAAAATGAGACACATAAAAAGTATAAATATTACCAAATTAATATTTTAATTTTGTAATTATCAATAACAAAAATATATTTAAATGTCTAAAATGTCATATAGATTTACAGTATGACACACATACATATTTCTTCTCGATCAAGTTTGGAATTTTTTTGAAACAGTTTCAATCCCTCAAAAGTGATTCTTATTTTTAACTCCTCATTAAATTTGAATTTCTAACTTCTATAACTTAGTAAATATCCACACAAATCAGTTGATTTATGCCTCATAACTTATTACTATTTTTTTCCTTCACACATGTATTACTCAAATGTAGCCAAAACCCATTTAAATATAAAATTTAATATTATGCACAGTGAATTGCTTCCGTGCATAATTCCAATGGATAGTAATAGCGTTTATCCACACCAATTTAAAGAAATCACCGCGAGATTAAGATAAAGTCTAATTCTATGTTTGCTCCTAAAGTTTTAACCTATTAAATAGAAAGTGGAATATAAAATTTGATATTATACATTTAAAGTGAACCTAAAATGTCTAACATATAGATTTACATCATATAAGAATTTTTATATTTAAAATTATTGTAGCTATATGACACATATATTTTTGGATCAAAATTAGTTTGAAACGCTTTTTGAAATAATGTTATTCCCCAAAAATAATTTTTATCTTCAACTCATTCTCATTAAATTTGAATATCTAATCTAATAAAAACTCACACAACCCAATTAATTTACACCTCATAACTTACTTTATATACTTACATTACATACTTATTTTATTTTATAAAAAATCCATCTCTTTTTTTCTCACAAATCTGTGTGATTCAAATCTCACCAAAACATATTAAATAGAAAGCGAACATTTAAATATTAAATTAGATATTATACACAGCAAATTGCTTGATTGCATAATTCCGATAGATAATATGAGCGTTTATCCACACCTATTTAAAGAAATCACTGCGAGATTAAGATAGAGTCTAATTCTATGTTTGCTCCTAAAGTTCTAACAAGCTGACGCGCACGCTATCAAACAGCCACACTACACACTAACGAAATAACTTACATTGTCGACGAATCCACTGCATGTCTCGGCCAATCGGCCTCACTTTCTTTGACCTCTTTGGGGTTTGTCATCACTGTGTCGGGAGCTGAATATCTCAAACGACCCGAAATTATCGCTTGAAATCCAATATTCTTCTAACATTTTCGTGAACATTTCCTGCAACTGCTGAAGCTCGTCCTGATCTTGCTTACTCTGAAATGGACAACAGTCATCCATGACTGACCATACCAACGAGCTGAAACATTGATAAAAAACGCGAAGATATTATGATGCAGATGTACCGATGATTATTGATCCTGTTTTCCTCTCAAGTTTCCAAAAGGACTACAGATATACTGATTTCTAATATTGGGCATGCTCCCATTTAGATAGCCATCAATCATATTTCATACCTGCAATCTTTCAGTGGCCATCCGGGATGAAATCTCATCAAGGAAATCGCAAAATGCCTGCACAAAACAGGGAAAAAATGGCAACAACAAGACTCCTAATTATCTTTAGTCAGAATTTAGATTTTAAATTGATTTGTACAGGTTAGAAATATAGAAATATAATTAAAGATAGAAAGTAGAGATAGGAATCACTTAATCCTAAACAAAACTATATCACGTTCTTAAGATTAAGTGAGGAGATTTAACCCCACAGATTTCGTTATCCAATCTTAATCAGAACTAGCCTGACAACTACTCTACAAAATTCTTCAAATATAAATAAATTGTACAACTGAAGAGATTTCCACTCCACAAGGTTATATGCTCTAAACTTAGCTACAAATGGAGAGACACTAACTAACTTACATCCATATCTTCAGAAGGTTCATACATGCCTGCATCATATAGTGCTCTCTTGGTGTCTTGAGATAGAACTGCAAATAGAATAAGCTTTCAGCTATATATCACGCGCAACATAAATTAAATAAATGCCAGATTAAAGTGCACATCTTTCTTTCATATTACCTGAATAGGCCTCTTGAATCTGCTGGAATTTGGACTTAGCTCTCTCAGATGAAGAAGGATCGGTTGACCATTTATCAGGATGCCATTTCTACAAGGCAGATACCTTAACAAAATCAGTACATACCATTAATGAACAAACATAACCTCACAGGAACTAAAAACAACCAACATTTTGTGCTCACCATTGCTAGTTTTCTGTAGGCGCTGCGAATTTCAGCAGCGGAGGAATCCTTATTCACCCCAAGAATGGAATAGAAAGATGTAGTCTCCATATCACATATCCTCGCTTTCAAAATAGCATGAAAACCCTATCGCAGAAGACTGATCTCCACTGTAGAAAATCAAATCATAAACCTATAAATTCAAAAACTGTGGACTCTGTGCATAAATCATATAATATTACCGACCTTAAAGTCTAGATACACTCTAGATATTTCTGGACAAATGTACTAGAAATTCCATGTTGCGTTTTCATAGGTTAAAGCAAATCGGAGACACCCCAAGGAATTCAAATACTTTGAAGTGGAGTTAAGTGATTGCACGTCAATCTTATCCGTCAAGCTGAATTAAAGCAAATATGCAGCGGCTCCCGTATTAACGTGCACGTCAGGTTAAAGCGGCTTTTGCCGCCGCTGATTTCCGGGAGTGTGATCGTTAAACACGTCAAAGGTGGCGATTAAGCTCGTTTTATATAATCAAATGCAGGCGTGGCCTTGGATACTAACAGTTTTTCGAAATTTCGAGAACCATAACGTGGTGGACATGTCACGAGGGGAGGGATTGCAGAATTTTGACAGCGCATGTTTGGTTGTTTCTGAGGCTTCCAGAATGTCCCCATGCATGGAATACCAATAGCATGCAGTGGTCATAAGCTTAATGATGTAGCGCCGCCCCACATGTGTTTCCAACATGGAACAGTTGCAGCGTCACGGCGGAATTAAAGCAAATAGAATCCTTGTCATCAGAAAATCCAGAACACCTATCTTATTCAAAGCAAAAACAAGTAACCTACCAGATAAGTTAAATTTATATGTCCACTCGCTAGCTAGTTTATATGTGAAATAGATTTTAATTTATAACGAACATAGGTGATAAAAATTTCAAGTTTCAAGGAATTCAGGAGTGTTAAATAAATTTTTATGGTGAAAATAGATTTAATAGAAACAAAAATTTTAAGGACATTCAAAATTATGAAGTTTGATAGTTTTAATAAAGATTTCTAAAAAATTATATTAGATTTATTCAAAACCTTACTAAAATTTTCATTATTTTTCAAACAAAATTGTGATATCGCGTCACTACAACTTTCATTTTATTGTCACTACATTATCTTCTTTATAGTGAATTATAAAACACCTCTCAATTTAATTAATATTTAAACATTTCTAAATTTAATATAAAATAATAAAGACAAAATAAAAACTCAAATATTCTAACTATGCATAAAACATCTCCTTTATAAAAACATTTTTTAATTTAATTAATATTTAAATATTTGTGTAGAAACTCAAATTTAATTAGGTATAAAACAAAATTATTATTTAACAAAAATATTATATTTAAGTATTGAGAAGTTTCAGCAAAACAATACCAGATACAATGAGTACTAAATAAACTATTTAAAATCATGAATAAAAATATTATACATTTTTTAAAATATAATTTATAAAAAAAAAATTATTTTTTTTGTTTTTTAAAGAAGTGCTTTGACTTTATTTGTAAAGGTTTTATTTAATTAATTATATTTATTTATTTCTTTGTTATGGAAGTGCGTTGAAATTTTTTGGAACAATTCTAGAGAATTTAAAATAATTTTAATAATAGTTGTTTTTGACCATTAAGTCTTATTCTTATTACCAAAAAGAAAAATAAATTATATTAAAATAAAATATAAAGAGTATTTTAATTGGTAATCGAGATAATGTGAAAGAATCAGGTTTTACTATTATCTCATGACAAAAAATTGATAATTGGTAATCGGCGCACAATTTTCGTTCGATAATTTTCTAAAACCAATTATCGAATTAAATAATAAAAAATAGTAAAAAACAAACATCTGGCACGTATGATTCATTTGATGAATTTATGAAGACTCCCGGAGTATATACGAACAGCCACGGAGTAAAGCAATGTTGTTGTTAGATGGGTTTTGTCAAAAAAAAAAAATGCACGTGGAGATGTATTAGAAGGCGGTTTCAGCCGACCACGACACACCGAAATGACTCTGGACATCGCGCCCACTGGAATCAGGCGGTGCATACCGTTATGAAAAATATAAAGAAAACATTTGCCACGCGGCAGTTTGAATTAAACGGTCAACATTACCTCTGCCCGTTAATAGCTTTGATAGTATAAATATAGATGGCATTATGCCGTGCGCACATTATAATAAGATTGATATAAGACCATTAATTTTATGTTAATTTTTTTGTTTTTGGATGTTTTTTTTAATATATATTTTCAGTTAATTTTGTTTAAAATTTAGTAAAAAATTGTTATATTTATAAGTTTTATTATGTAATAACTCTATACAATCTAAATAAATTAAAGGTTTTTTAGTATTTAAAAATAAATTTTAAACCATAAAAAAAACACAACATGACCAAATATTATTTCCCGCACCAAAAATTTTAAAACATAAAATAATTAGACAACCTCCTTATCAGTACTACAAAAATTTACATGATCAAGGTTGGTTTCCCGGCCACGCTCGTCTAACAAGAAAGGAAAGGAATTTATTGCTCGACAATGAGGAGATGCACAAACACACTCTCAATAAAAAGAGATTAAATATCAATAAAAAGAGAGGAAATAAGTATTGAGGGAAAAAAATAGTACACTTACCAGTTTCAAATGAGGTTTGACTTTTGCGAAATTACATATATGATAAAGCATTTCCGAACTTAGGTTCTCACTTATCTGAGTTAGCTAGGCAAAGGGTTATTACTTAATTACTTGATTTATTTCAATATGAGTAGGGGAGGTTTAGTTTTAAAGTGTAATTTCAAAAAGTAAATAGTTAGACAATAAAAAAATAGAATAGTTAGACAATCGTTTTATTGAATAATAAAATTTAAAAAAATATTTTTTAATTATCATATATATTAAGAGACTTTATATTGCTACTACAAAAGCACTTTGTAGTACTATTACAAAAATTATTTAGGTGATTAGTGTTTGTCTTTCTTTCTTTTTTATGCTTTATGGGAAACTAAAATAGAAGTTTAGCTTTAAAATATTGAGGTTACATCTATTTCTCTTGATTAAATGATAATACATAGACTCATTAACATATGTCTTTCTTGACTAAATGAAAATACACAGTCACTAAACCCGCATCCAACATACCATGGATTGATTAAACATAAAACATTACAAAAACTCAAAACAAAAAATTGAGATTGCATAGAAGCTATTACCTCAAGTTGTTTGGCTTGGGGGCCTGCTAGGGAACAACGTCATTCCAAGGGAAGGGGTTGTTGTTGCACTTGCTGAGGATGGTGTTTATTTTATGATCCATTCCATCCAATTTCTCCTCCAATTCTGTGAACTTTTATGCATTCTCTATTGAGCATTTTTGTTGTTTGTGAATATGCGCACTAGGAGAACTTTTGTATGCCATTAAACATTGATTATTTGCATGTAACCTCAAAATATAGAGCAAGTGGTAGTACTTGTAGTAGGAATCTAGTCCCTAGTCTCAATTTGAACATGGTGGTTAGGAGTACAATGTCATTCATGGTGCAAAACAACTTCCATTCTTTCAATTTCTTGGCAAACAAGCTCAAGGATCTACTTCTCATAACAAGCCATAGATTCTCTTGCTTGTGTTTGAGCTCACAATTGAGAGGTTGATGCCATATGGATAGGGGTCCAAGAGGAGACAAAGGGAATACCTCTACCCCTTCCTTTACGAGAACCAAAAACTTTATATGAGTCATAGTAATACAAGGAAATATTGATGCTCGAGATTGACTTGAAGGGAAATGACTAAGGGTGGGAGAGATAATGGTCTAGGGATTTATCAAGTCAAGATGGACAAGTAGAGAGGGAAGAGCACGAGATAGGCTAGCAAGGGAGGAGGCAAAGCAGATACTGTTGAGAATTGATGCAAGATTTTGGGGAGGTAAATTGAGAAGGATAAGAGTGAGTTGTGAGGGAAGAGTTACAAAGAACAAAGGATGGCAAGAAGGCCAATATTCCAAATCAAATTATTTGCTAAAGAAATACAAATCCACAGACTAGACAAACTAAAGAATGGCGCAAATAAACACAATCCAAAGCGAAGGAAGCAAAATTAGATTGAGAATAAGCTTACTCAAAATTACAAGGAGCCTATTACTAGGTTCGCAACATGAGCAATTAAGCTCATCGAACGCAAACTGCCAACAAGAATGGAAATAGCTCCTAGTTATTTATGCATGTTCCCGATATAGATAGAAGGGTGTCTTGGTTCGCTCAATATTTCCAGTACCAAGTGTGTTCACATAGCAAGTAGTCTGAGTGCACTAGTCAATATATGAGAAA
Source organism: Pinus albicaulis (assembly GCA_034641835.2). Classification (NCBI taxonomy): domain Eukaryota; kingdom Viridiplantae; phylum Streptophyta; class Pinopsida; order Pinales; family Pinaceae; genus Pinus; species Pinus albicaulis. The sequence goes on from CM076584.1 coordinate 1,686,701,490, forward strand.
TTTACGTGTTGCTTTCAAATGTTTCTTTGATTGTGCAATATGTCGTTGATATTATAGTGAAGGACTCCCATGGTGGCCACTTTCCAAGAATATTGAGCTAAAGTGCTTCGTTTATGAGTGTAATACATTATTTTCATATAAGAATTTGATGCCTTTATTATCCACCATAAATTTACCTATGCGACATGGTACCTCCACCGTACTTTGCGTGATGTTGGAGGCTCAATTTCATATATGAGTGAGCTTTTGAGATGATCTGCAGGTTATCCATTTGCTAGATGGCATGCATGCTACGACATCTACTTTTATGTGTGATCATAATATTAGGGAAATATTGAAGCTCAAGATTGATGATGAGGGGAGTGACAGAGGATGGGATGGATAACATTCTAGGTATTTAATTAATCAAGACAAAAAAGTAGAGATAGAAGAGCAAGAAAGAGGCTAGCAGGGGAGGAGGCGGAGCAGAGGTTGTTGAGAATTCATGCAAGATTCAAAGGGGGCAATGGAGAAGGCAAGGAGTGAGTTGTGAGGGGAGAGTTACAAAGTACAAAGGATGACGAGGAGGCCAATCCAAATCGAATTAATTGCTAAAAAATACAAATCTAGAGACTAGAGAAACCACAGAATGAACCAACCAAGCACAAGCCAATGTGAAGGAAGCAAAATTATATGGAGAATAGGCTTACCCAAAATTCAAAGGAGCTTAATACCATGTCAACAATAAGAATACTTAACTGCACTAAGCCCAAACTACCGATAAGAAGGGAAATAGCTCCCAGGTGGTTTTGCATGTTCCTGATATAGATGCAAGGGTGTCTTAGTTCGCTTAATATTTCCAATACCAAGGGTGTTTTCATAGCTAGTAGTCTGAGTGCACCGGTCAATATATGAGAATGCTACACACTGCTTTGAAATGTTGCTTTGATTGTGTAGTGTACCATTGATCTTGTAGCAAAGGATTCCCATGATCACCACTTTCCATGAAGATTAAGCTAAATTTCTATGTTTATGAGTGTAATCCTTCATTTTCATATAAGAATTTGATGCTTCCACCGTCCACCATAAAACTAACCTATGCAACATGGTACCTGCATGGTACATTGCTTTACGTCGGAGCCTGAATTTCATATCAATCACCATACATAAGCCCATTAACCAAAGTGTTAATACCCCACCTCTGCTAAGAATGTAAATTAGCAACATTAATCTCAGTATTGATTATCGAATTATTTCCATTTTTCATACTTTGCGTGATGTTGGAGGCTCAATTTCATATCTGAGTGAGCCTTTGAGGTGATCTGCAAGCTATCCATTTTCTTGATGGCCTGCATGCTTCGACATCTGATTTTATGTGTGATCATAATATTAGGGAAATCTTGAGGCTCAAGATTGACGACGAGGGGAGTGAAAGAGGATGGGACAGATAACACTCTAGGGATTTATTGAATCAAGACAAAAAAAAGTAGAGATATAAGAGCAAGAAAGAGGCTAGCAGGGAAGGAGGTAGAGTATAGATTGTTGAGAATTAATGCAAGAGTCAAGGGGGGAAATTGAGAAGGCAAGGAGTGAGTTGTGAGGGGAGAGTTAAAAAGTAGAAAGGATGACGAGGAGGCCAATCCAAATCTAAATAATTGCTAAAAAAATACAAATCCACGGACTAGAGAAACCACAAAATGAACCAACCAAACACAAGCCAATGTGAAGGAAGAAAAATTATATTGAGAATAGGCTTACCCAAAATTCCAAGGAGGTTAATACCATGTTGACAACAAGCATAGTTAGCTACACTGAACAAAAACTACCAACAAGAAGGGAAATAACTCCCATGTGGTTTTGCATGTTCCCGATATAGATACAAGGGTGTCTTGGTTCACTCAAATTTTCCAATACCTAGGGTGTTTTCATAGCAAGTATTCTGAGTGCACTGGTCAATATAGGAGAATGCTACGCACTCCTTTTAAATTTTTCTTTGATTGTGCAGCGTGCCATTGATCCTATAGCAAAGGATTCCCATGTTCACCACTTTCCAGGAAGATAAAGCTGAAGTATTATGTTTATGAGTGTAATCCATTATTTACATATAAGAATTTGATGCCTCCACTCTCCACCATAAAAATGACCTATGCAACATGGTACACAATACCTGCATGGTAATTTTCTTTACGTCAGAGCCTAAATTTCATATCAATCACCATAGATAATCCCATTAACCAAAGTGTTAACACCCCAACTTTGCTAAGAATGTAAATTAGCAACATTAATATGAGTATTCATTATTGAATTATATCCATTTGCCATACTCTGCGTGATGTTGGAGGCTCAATTTCATATTTGAGTGAGCCTTTTAGGTGATTTTCAAGCTATCCATTTGCTAGATGGCCTGCACGCTGCAACATCTTCTTTTATGTGTGATCATAAAATAGCATCATTAATATGAGTATTGATTATTGAATTATTTCCATTTGTTGTACTCTGCATGATTTTGGAGGCTCAATTTCATATCTGAGCGAGCCTCTGACGTGATCTTCAACTTATCCATTTGCTAGATGGCCTGCATGTTGTGACATCTGATTTTATGTGTGATCATAATATTAGGGAAATCGTGAGACTCAAGATTGATGACAAGGAGAGTGACAGATAATGGGACAGATAACATTCTAGGGATTTAATGAATCAAGACAAAAAAGTAGAGATAGAAGAGCAAGAAAGAGGTTAGCAAAGGAGGAGGCAGAGCAAATATTGTTGAGAATTCATGCAAGAGTTAAGGGGGGAAAATTGAGAAGGCAATGAATGAGTTGTGAGGGGAGAGTTACAAAGTACAAATGATGACAAGTAGGCCAATCCAAATCGAGGTAATTGCTAAAAAAATACAAATCCACGGACTAGAGAAACCACATAATGAACCAACCAAACACAAGCCAATGCGAAGGAAGAAAAATTATATTGATAATAGGCTTACCCAAAATTCCAAGGAGCTTAATACCATGTCAACAACAAGAATAGTTAATTGCAATGAACGCCAACTACAAACAAGAAGGGAAATAGCTCCCGGGTGGTTTTGTATGTTCCTGATATAGATATAAGGGAGTCTCGGTTCTGTCAATATTTCCAATACCAAGGGTGTTTGAATAGACAGTAGTCTGAGTGCACCGGTCAATATATGAGAATGATACGCACTACTTTAAAATGTTGCTTTGATTGTGCAGTGTGCCATTGATCCTGTAGCAAAGGATTCCCATGGTCACAACTTTCTAGGAAGATTAAGCTGAAGTGATATGTTTATGAGTGCAATCCATCATTTTCATATAAGCATTTGATGCCTCAACCGTCCACCATAAAATTGACCTGGCAACATGGTACCTTCATGGTACTTTTCTTTACTACAGAGCCTAAATTTCATATCAATCACCATACATAAGCCCATTAACCAAAGTGTTAACACCCCACCTCTGCTAAGAATGTAAATTAGCAGCATTAATCTGAGTATTGATTATTGAATTATTTCCATATGCCGTACTCTGCGTGATGTTGGAGGCTCAATTTCATATTTGAGTGAGCCTATCAGGTGATCTGCAAGCTATCCATTTGCTAGATGGCCTGCATGTTGCGACATATGCTTTTATGTGTGATCATGATATTAGGGAAATCTTGAGCCTCAAGATTGATGACAAGGGGAGTGATAGAGGATGGGATAGATAAAATTCTAGCAATTTAATGAATCTAGACAAAAAATTAGAGATAGAAGAGCAAGAAATAGGCTAGCATGGGAGGAGGCAGAGCAAATATTGGTTAGAATTCATGTAAGATTCAAGGGCGAAAATTGAGAAAGCAAGGAGTCAGTTGTGATGGGACAGTTACAAAGTATAAAGGATGATGAGGAGGCCAATCCAAATCGAAGTAGTTGCTAAGAAAATACAATTCCATAGACTAGAGAAACCACAAAATGAACCAACCAAACACAAGTGAATGTGAAGGAAGAAAAATTATATTGAGAATAGGCTTACCCAAAATTCCAAGGAGCTTAATACCATGTCGACAACAAGAATAGTTAACTGCACTGAATGCAAGCTACCCATAAGAAGATAAATATCTCCCAGTTGGTTTTTCATGCTCCTGATATAGATACATGAGTGTCTTGATTCGCTCAATATTTCCAATACCAATGGTGTTTGCATAGCCAATAGTCTGAGTGCACCGGTCAATATATGAGAATGTTACACACTGCTTTGAAATGTTTCTTTGATTGTGCAGTGTGCCATTGATCTTGTAGCAAAGGATTCCCATGATCACCACTTTCCATGAAGATTATGCCGAAGTGCCATGTTTATAATTGTAATCCATCATTTTCATATAAGTATTTGATGCCTCCACCTTCCACCATAAAACTGACCCGTTTAACACGGAACCTGCATGGTACTTTGCTTTACATCAGAGCCTGAAATTCATATCAATCACCATACATAATCCCATTAACCAAAGATTTAACACCTCGCCTTTGTTAAGAATGAAAATTAGTAGCATCAATCTGAGTATTGATTATTGAATTATTTCCATTTTCGCTAGAAATACTTGAAGAATCCTCATACCTTGGATAAGGCTTGGGGTGGTCAACTGGAAGAGAAAGAGTGTTGCAGCTGGTCTACAGTTAGGAGAAGGTTAGGAGTCTCTCATTAAATTTATTGATAAATTAACTAGAAAATAAACATTACGTGAGCAATCTATATGAATATTGAGCTCTCATACAATTAAATTTATTTGTGATGTCTTGTGGACTATGTTTTATTTTTAAAATAATATAAATTCTCTATTTATTTTTACCAAATCTCATTTTTTATAATTTGGAACCAAGCATACAATTATAAATAACAAGATTCAATGGTTTTAATTTTGTAATGTAACTACAGGCGTAATTTATGTGCTTTCTTGGTTCACTGATCTGAATGAGGTATGTTAGTAATGCTCAACTAATTACCCTTTCCGATTTTATAAAGAATGTCTTATATGTGCTTAAGCGTTCAATTTCTCTTGAAAGTTATTGAGTCTCATGAGTGTTTTTCAAATAAAAATATAGTACATCAACACACAACACATCAACACAGAAATTTGATGAAGGAGTTCACCCTTCCTAGGCTACATCTCCTTGGTCCAGCTTCCATGGCTTGGGATTCTATATTATGCTAAAATTTGAAAAATAATGTGTTTAAATTGATTTTCTTCTCCTGAAACCTGCACTAATGAGTCCAGAATGCCTAAAAATGGTCATCTAGCCTCTTTCTTCTCCTGATTTGGTCGAAAACTCCAAACGTTATGACCTTTTTAGTTTTTCCCACAATTTCTGGCCTAAATTTAGCTAACTGGAGCTAAATCTGGTTAGATGGCACTAAAATGGAAGTTCCGCCAGATTTGGTGGACCGCCAATCTAATTTTGTTTAAATTAATTAAGCGCATTAGCACTAATTAAGCATGGTTAGTGCTTAAACCACACGTATGCATAAAACCATATTAGTGTTTAATTAATGGAGCTTATTAGTTAATTAATGGCATATTGGTTTTAAATAATTGCGCTTAAAGTTTTGCGCTCTCTGATGCTGCACTGGTTATAGGATTTGGTCACATGTGTTGGGGGCTGGCCCCCTCTCCCCCCAATGACATAAATTTTAAAATTTAAATATATGCGGAATGGCATGTGTTAAGAACTTATGGTATGGCGTGGCGGTAATTGGCGTGCGATTTGTGTGGGAGGTCGCAGGGTCAAACACCGATGCCTCCGCCTGGACTTCAAACAAACTTTTGACACCACGGTGGGGTGGCACGTGGCGGCCCTAGGCTAAGCCATGTGTCCTCTCCCCATTGGCCCACACAAAAACCAATAAGAAATTGTCACACCAAAAATTCTGAAAACCAATCAGATGCTGCCACTTGGCAGGCTGTCATTCACCAAAGGAATTTAACCAAATTTGACCCTGCCTAGTCAGCATGCCATGTCAGCAGTACAGGCTGCTGAATGAGCTCCCTGTCACCATTTTTTTGTTTGTTTGTGCAAATAGAAAAAACTCATTTCTGGAAGCATACAGAGTCCATTTCGCGTGAAACGAAGTGCGACGGATTTAGAACGACAAGCACTACGAGGTCGTTCAGGTTTTGTGCCATTCCAATAACTTTGATTTTTTAGCATAAAACTAACCACCTGATCATTCCTCCCCACTAGAAGCCTTTTGTACCCCAAAATATCTTTCATTACTGAACATGTGGATGAGGGTACAGTTCCCTCACCCTTCCCATCTCAATCCACTGGAATTTGCCCAATTTTAACAATTTGAGATTTTCATAAAAACTAATATTTTTCCTTGATTCTTGAGACCCTGTCTTGCTGCTGTAGATAATTTCATGCTGTTATTTCCTTGAATTTTTAGAACAACAAGTTTTCCTTGAAGAAACAAACTTGTTCCCACCTCGGTTGTTACACCAATTTTTCGTCATCTAACCTATTACTATTAGATGGACTAAAGTACACCATGCAAGACCAATTTTACCATAGAAAAATTGCTTTCACTATGAAAAATAACTTAATAATCCATAATTTATTAATTTGTTTCTTGTCTAAACAAGATACCCCATGAGGAATAATTGAATAAATCCTTATTTGTTTGATTTTCTTCAAGGGATAATTAATTAAACCATGATTTAATTAATATTCTTGGTCCTATTTAACCAAAAACAGGAAAATTTATTAGATAAATCATTATTTATGTTATTATTTTCTAGGAATAGTTATTTAAATCATTATTTAATAATATTCCTTGTTAAATTTGACTAAATCATTTACAAATAATTGAATAAAAAATTATTTATTTAATTATTCTTTAACCATATTCTTAAAATAATAAATAAACCATTTATTTATTTATTATTTCCAAATAAAGGGATTTGACCAAATTCAAATTCCTTTTCCCTCTAATAAAATTAATAAAATATTCCATAAAAGTTGTATCCAGATTTGGTTAATAATATTTTAATTATGCACCAATATCTAGACTAACTCAATATTTTGTTATAAATAGAAGGGTTTTTCCATTCATTCACTACCTTTTGTTGCATAAAGATCACTCTTGATCTATACTTTTGGTCCGACTTTGATCCTCCCATCACTGTCATATTTTTCTACTTTTTGCTTGTGAGGTCCCTTTGAGTTCCATTGTGTCTGGGTTTTCTACACCATCAAGAGAGAGAGATATTAGATTTGAAGCACTGAGGAAATACAAGAACCCATCCCATTGAGGGGGACTCGTAACATCTTTCTATGTTCCCTTCCCAGGTGTCATAATGCAAAAAATTCTTTAAAAATTCTTGTCTTGTTCATTGGATGCATGGAGCAACTCTTGCTTATTATTGTTGTTTAATGTATTTGACTACATAGATATGGATTTTTGTAACATTTATTTTGATCACTAACTGCAAATATAAGGAAATTGACAACCATATTTGATGTTAGGGTTGTTTTTTATGCACAACTAAAGTGAGATTTTTTCATACACTTGCGATTAGAATTCACACTAACAACTAGCGACTCCACAAGGGTTTATAATTACGATCATTGTCGTTTTTCAGATCCCTGCATGAACAGTTGATTCAACCCGTAGGGTTTTTCTTCAACTTCTTATTTTGAATTTATTGATGTTGTTTTAACATGTTTAACCCTAAAATAGTAAAAATTATAACTTCCATGTGTTTCTGGGCCTATTGCGCAAGTAACAGGTATTAGCCGTAGCAGAGACAACACTTTTTTCTGAAACCTGCTCCCGAGACAACCGGAAGTGCAGCTCGCAATTTTTGGCCCAAAACCTGTGACCTCAGCTCTCAAGTAGCAGATAACAGCCTGAAAAATGTGACCTCAGCGGAAAATAGGTCAGAACCTGCGACCTATACTTTTTGTGGGATTTTTTCTGTGATTTTTTTGGGTTTTTCTGGGACACTGTTCAGGGTTGTCTGACCTCCCTCTTTGCACATCTTGGGCCTGTACTTGATTAGTTTTAATCGTTGAAGTAGGAACCAAGCCCCTTAGGGCTTTAGTACACTTTCACATTTTTAGGAGTTTAGCTGAAGCAGGTTTGTTGAGATCGCAGTGTTTTTCAACCATTTTTTCAGATCTGAACCTGCACTTTCAGATCCATTTTAGATCGGTTATTTATCCATCCAAAACACCTCTTTCCAGTTTTGTTTGGTCCTCCTTTAGGGTCCACCCCGTTTCCCTTCAAGTTGTAGCCTTTTTATAGGTTTTAACCCTGTACAGAAATTATCTACAAACAAATCTTAAAAACAGAAAATAAATAATAGCAAGAGAATAAAACATAAAACATATATACACAGAGATTTTCCTCTAGATCCAAAATCTGGATGACGAGCTTGATTTTTCATTATATTCCTTTTAGTGTTACAATACATATATATACATGTCGAAGCATACATAAACCCCAATCCATTAACCCTGGATTAGAACATAACCGTAGTTCCGTGGATTGGATCTACAAAATACCAGTGGCCGAAAACCATCATGCCCCAAAACCATGTGCAAACCCATGCACAAAACCATGGGCGGGTCCGCCCACCGAAAAATAGGGTCATTTTTTTTTTACTGGGGCATTGCCTTGGACCCCGAACATGGAGGGTTTTCGCCCCGCCTGTGACCCCCCTGTTTCACCCGGTGCAACGTATAAGGGGGGCTATCACCCCCCCTGTAACCTCCCAGCGTGTGCAAATAATCGTGGAAATAATATAACACATACCCAACATTCTCCCACTTGTTGTTTTCTTTCTGCAGGGGGCCACATGAGAGCTTATTCATTAGCCCAACTCTGCAACACCCATTGTTTCTCCAACCAAGAGAACTTCTGAGTGCTCATAGACTTCGTCAATGCATCTGAAACATTCTTCAAAGTGTCCACCTTTACCAACAACACCCTTTTATCCTCAACCATATCTCTCACAAAGTGATATTGAACATCAATGTGATATTTCTTTGAATGATAAGTAGGGTTTTTAGCCAAGAAAATTGCACTTTGGCTATCACAGTCTATCCTTATAGCTCGTTGCACCAACCCCATATTTGAACACACTATCTGCAACCAAACTGCTTCCTTGCTTGCATGAGTGGCTGCCATATATTTTTCCTCTGTAGTTGAAAGAGCCACTACAAACTGTCTTTTACTCATCCAATTGACTGCACCTCCAAATGGGCTGAACACATACCCACTTGTAGATAATCTTTGGTCCAGATCTCCAGCCCACTCTGCATTAACAAAACCATGGATGTCAAAAACTCTGTCCGATCATAGTCTTCCCTAGTAGCACAAGCCATAATCACAAGTGACATGCAAATATATGAAAACCCAGTTCACTGCTATCAAATGCTCGTTCCCTTGTTTTGACATAAACCTGCTCAATACTCCCACTACATGTGCAATGTCTAGTCTAGTACATACCATTACATACATCAGGTTACCCACTGCACTTGCATATGGAACATGGGACATATCCTCTTCTTCTTCTTGTGTCTTGGGACATTTTTCAGCAGATACCTTTACACCTATAGGAATAGGAACCTTCATCGGTTTACTATCCTGCATATTGAACCTCTGCAATATAGTATCGACATACTTCCTCTGGTTTAACCAGAGCTTCCTCTTTGCCTGATCTCTCTTAATTTCCATGCCCAAAATATAGTTTACAGCACCAAGATCCTTCATGTCGAATTTGGAGAACAATTGGGTCTTCAAATATTGGATAATTTCTTTGTCATTTCCAATCAGCAACATATCATCCACATACAAGACCAAATAAATAATGTTGTCACCAATTAATTTAAAATACACATAGTGATCTTATTTTCTTCTGGTGAAGCCAAGTCCCCGTATATAGGTATCAAATTTCTAATACCACATCCTTGGTGACTATTTTAACCCATACAGATACTTTTTTAACCTGCATACCAGTTCTTTCTTACCCTTCACCGCAAAGCATTCATGTTGCTTCATGTAGATCTCCTCTTTCAGATCCCCGTGAAGAAATGTTGTCTTCACATCCATATGTTCTACCTCAAAATCAAATGCAACAATAACAGATAAAAGTAATCTAATAGAAGTAACCTTGGCAACAGGGGAAAAAATATCACCAAAATCAATTCCCAGCACCTGGGAATAACCTTTTGCTACCAATCAAGCTTTGTATTTCTCCACCTTGCCTTCTACATTCATATTCTTCTTAAACACCTATTTTCTCCCGATGGGATTCCTTCCAGCCGACAACTCCACCAGATCCCATGCCTCATTTTTGTGAAAGGATGCCATTTCATCAACTGTGGCCTCCTTCCAGAGTTTTCCATCCTCTGAATCCACTACCTCCCTAACAATTCTGGGATCATCATCAGTTATAGTTAAAGAAAGCATATGGAATATACCTTTCTGGTTTCCTTCTTTCCCGGACTGATATTCTCATAGCTGGAGTTTGTGGCTCTTCCTCTTTTGAATCTTCTTTTATTGTAGAGTCTGATTCATCCTCCTTTAGCTCAAACTCTATCTTCTCAAGTTCCTTTGGTAGGACTTCATTTTTAACAACATCTCTCACCTCTCTAAACACCACATCTTGATTGTACACAACCTTCCTTGTTTCTGGGTTCCAAAGATTTTAACCTTTTAAACCATCCTTATACCCAACAAAGATGCACCTTTCAGATTTATTATCCAACTTCGTTCTTTTCTCCTTTGGAACATGTACATATACATCACATCCAAATACCCTCAGATGTGAAAGAGAGGGTTTATTACTAGTCCATACCTCATGTGGAGTCTTATCCTTGAAAGTTGATGAAGGTGATATGTTAACTAGGTAACATGCAATCTCCACTGCCTCTGCCCAAAATTTTTGTCCTAACTCGGTACCACTGAGCATGCTTCTTTCCTTTTCCATCAACGTTCTGTTCATTCTTTCTACAACTTTGTTTTTCTGAGGTGTGTATGGATTAGTATTTTTTCGTGGTATACCACACTTCTTACAAAACTCTCGCCATTATTTGTCCTCAACACCTTTATCTTCTTCTCTGTTTGGTTTTCCACCAGAGCCTTATATTCTTTAAATCTGGCAATGACTTCAAATTTTTTTCTCAAGAAATATATCCATGTATTCCTTGAGAAGCCATCTATGAATAAAACATAGTACACAAAATTTCCCATTGATGGAACCGACACAGGTCCAAACACATCACTGTGCACAAGCTCTAATATCTTGTTCACCCTCTTAGCACCAGAAGGAAAACTCACCTGATTCTACTTCCCATATACACAATGTTCACAGAAATCGTAATCTAGAGATAAATTATACATACCTTCTACCATACCATTTCCATGCAATATTCGAAGGCCCTTCTCTCCAATATGTCCAAGCCTTTGATTCCATGGCATGGTCTTTTCTCTAGAGACTGCTAGGCTTTCCACTCCACTTTTAGGAACCACAGAATGGTTGCACCCATTAATAATAGTGCTACCCTGAATCTTGTATAGAGTTCCAATCTGAACTCCCTGCATTAATACCAGTGCACCCTGAACTATCTTGGAGGTATATTTCTCGAACACTATTTTTACACCTGCATCATCCATCTTGCTTACAGAAATTAGATTTCTGGCTAATGCAGGAATATGTAGAAGACCAGGAAGTGCTCTAATCCTTCCACCTTGTAGCTTCAGCTTGAATTTTCCACGTCCGATGATTCTGACCTTCCTATCATCCCTAAGAAGACATCACCACCATCATACTTCTCATATTCGTAGAACCACTCCCTATGGGGAGTGAAGTGAACGGATGCACCTGATTCAATCAACGATGCCTCATGATCTACATGTGTATTTGAGGAAGAAGCAAAATACACATCCCCACCATCATCCAAGGTGGTTTTTACCTCTGTAGAAGAAGTATCATCAGATCCCTTTCCTTTCTTAGGAGCTTTAGATCTGCAGTCCTTTTTGTAGTGCCCTTCCTTTCCGCATTTCTAGCACACCTTTACAAAATTTCCTAGAGATTTAGAGCTCCATCTAGATTTATATCTCCCACTCGAAACCTTATTCTTATTTCTATTCTAGGACCTTCCTCGTATAGATAAGGCATCTCCATTCTGGCCCTCCATATTTCTCCCTCTCATTTCCTCTGACAGCAAGGCTGAGACAATGCCATCAAAATTCAAGGTAGTTGTATTGCTATCTATTGCAATAAACATAATGTCCCATGAATATGGTAGAGAACACAACAAAATGATGCACTTATCTTCATATAATATTTTAATATCAATAGATAACAGTTGAATTACCACAGTATTGAAGTTCAGATGCTCTGTCACCGAGTCTCCATCCTTCATCCCCAGGTTATACATATTTTTCCGCAGGAACAATTTATTCACCAGAGAATTAAATTGGTACAAATTCCCTAACTTGTCCCACAAAGCCTTCACCATAGCTTCCCCAGATACATTCAAAAATATTGAATCTGAGACACACAACCGTATTGTAATCTTTGCCTTCCGATCTAGCTTCTTCTAGTCTTCATCTGACATTGTCATTGGTTTAATACCCGTATCTACCGGGATCCACTGATATTTATCCACCAGTAGATCCTCCATATTGAGCTTCCACAACTCAAAAATATGACCATTAAATTTCTTGATCTCTATCTTTCCACTGCTCGCCATCTTCTTTCATTACAAGAATCGATCCTGCAGATCTCCCACGGAACAGGGTCTATCACAGGCCCGAGAAAAAAACCCCTCAGAAGCAAAGACATCCCCTTGAAGCTGAAACAACTATGATACCAAATGTAGGTTTTAAAGCTGTACATAAATTATCTGCAAATGAATCTTATAAATGGAAAATAAATAATAGTGAGATCATAAAACATAAAACAGATATACACAGAGATTTTCCCCTGGATCCCAAATTCGGATGACCAACTTGATTTTTCATTATATTCCTTTTAGTGTTACAACACATATATATACATGTCGAAGCATAAATAAACCCCAATCCATTAACCCTGGATCAGAACATAACTGTAGTTCGCTTGACTGGATCTAAAAAACACCAGGGGCCGAAAACCATCATGCCCCAAAACCATGTGCAAACCCATGCACAAAACCATGGATGGGTCCACCAACCGAAAAATAGGGTCAATTTTTTTTTCCTGGGGCATTGCCTCAGACCCCGAATAGGGGGGGATGTCGCCCCCCCTATGACCCCCCTTCTATGCCCGGCTCAACATACAAGGTGGGCTATCACCCCCCTGTAAGCCCCCCGTGCATGCGACTAATTGTGGAAATAATATAACACATACCCAACACTTTCGCCACCTTGTTTGCAACATTTTTCCGTCTGGTTTTTTGCTATTTTCTGCCCCTCTTTCAAGCATATCTGACCTTTAGATCCCAGCCCCTCCCGAATTTACATCCATGGCTCCCGAATTTACATCCATGGCCATTTTGTGTGTTTTGATTAGATTTCGCCCACCCATAGACTAGTTGTTGGGAAACCCTCCTCCTTGGGTTTAAATTGATACATCTTTAGCTGTTTATTTTACTGTCGCATTCAATTTCCTTTACGGTCATTTTCAGTTTTATTTAAGTTATACAACATTTTTTTTTCTTTTTTCTCTACACACGTTTGGACTTAATTAAAATTAACACACTTATCACATACACGCACACCTTAAGCGAAGAGTGCCTGGTTTATACCGCCAGGCCAAGACTTAAACATTGTAATTAATTTATCAGCACCTCCCTACCCTTGTTTACCTCTCTTCCTTATTGGGTTTCGTGTCTCTTTACCATCATTGTGCTCCCAAGGTGTTTATCCTAGAGAATCCAAGGTCTTCATCCTCAATTTTTGTTAGGAAGACTTACTCCTCCGCGTAGGTTTCCAGTTCATCCTCCACCGAGTCCCCATTCTAACTCTAATTCTGGTTCATCGGGTTCCCCTTCTGGTTCTATCCCCGGCTCCCCTCCACCTTTCACCTTCATCATGTTTGGTTCAGGACCTAATGCTGGTGGCATCCTCGACCCTAATGCTAGAAATTCTACTAGTGGTGCTGCAACGTGAACTATTCTGGCTGCTCCCTTGCTTTCTTATATGGTGGGCCTAAGCTTTCCCGATTTTATCTAGTTGATTAATGACCCCATACACCATGATCCTGGTTGGCCTGCTATGCCAACCAATCTTCCTTCAAACATCCCCACGTGTGAAGGAAATGCTGGAGAGGATTCTACCAACCATGTTCATTCTTTCCACATGTGTTGTTCGTCTAACTCCATCACCGATGACTTTGTCTGTCTCCAGTTATTCCAGCGTATGCTTACTGGAGAATATTCCAAGTGGTATGTCAACCAGGCCTCCTCCTCTCATACTACTTTTGAAACCCTTGCCAAGGCTTGTCTATGTTACTTCTAGCTTCCCCTTCGCTATGAAACCGGTACCGAACTCTTGACCTCTTTCCGTCAAACTTCTGCCACTCGCCTATCTGACCATATTCAAGAATGGCACAGAAGGAAGAGCCTATGTCTAGCCCCTGATTTCGAATACCGTGTCTACATGGACTAGTTTCTCAGATCTATTTTTCCTGCTATTTTCAAATATGTCACGTATCTCTTTCCTCAGACCGAGGAATCTACCCTCCAGATTGCGGTTAAATATGACCTGATCTATGCACAACCTCATTAATTTTTTACCATCTTACCTGATCTCCTTAGACCCAGTGGTGCCAACGTACCGGGGGCATCCCATGCCTTCGAAGACATCATTGGATCCCTTTCACATGCGTACACTCATCCTCCCATGGGTTATGGTTTCCCTCACGGAGGGGCCAGCTGCTCCAACGCTTTTCCCCCTCCCGGTAGCATGTATCCAAGATACAACATGCCTCCTCCTTTTGCCCAACTTGTTTACCCCAATGTTGCCCAACCTCCTTATTATATGTATCTGCAGCCTAGTGCTCCAACTCCTCCAGCACTAGCACCTCAGCCTCGCTTGCCTTCTCAAGCTCCGCAATAGCAGCCACCCCCCCCTCATAATCAAGTGTATGCGCAGCAGAGTGCGACTAATCCTCCTACTTCCAAAAATAAGAGGAAACGAAACCAAAACCACTCTGCCCCAGGTAATACAGGAAACAATCCATAACGAAATACATCTAACATTGCAACCTAGCAATAGGGCGCTCAGCCCAAGTAGGACAGGCCTATTCGCACAAATAAACCTTGTTCTTGTTGCAGTGTTTATGGTCACTATACCCACGATTGTCCCCTTTTACCTAAAATGCATCAAATGTGGGAAGCTCAAGCATCATCCCAAGGACAACAAGCCTCCCCTTCGGTTCCTCCTAATGCTATGCCCATCCAACCGTTCATGTTTACCAATCCTTTCCCCTAGAAAGAATATGTGGCTTCCCAACCCCCTGAAAGTTAGGTGGCCACTCAACCTCCCCTATCTAGTACCTTTGATTACTATATCCTCATGATTAACTCTGACCAACCCAATACCATTGACCTGAACCTTTAGACTCGGTCCCATCAGTACAACAGGCCCCCCGCTATGCCTACTATCAAGCCCCCATCTTCAGGTCTGATAGAGCTTCTTTTGACACCCGATGGTCCTTTACTGATCCCTCAGTATAAGGCAGAGGTTCATATCAAGATCCCCAAGGGACCATTACGCCGAAACAATGCTTCTGGTAAAGCCTCCCATTCCTATAGTGTAGTAGATGACTTGGCGCAATCCCTTGTCGCCATGTCAATTCTGGAAGTCCTCCAGTCATGCCCTTCAAAACGAAAAGCTATACTAACTACTATGGGCGATGTATATCCTTCAAATGATGATTTTATTGTCTTCGATGTTGACAAGTCAGAGCATCCCCCCCTTCCTACATCCATCTCCTTCCAAATACCTATCAAGGTCCGGAATTCCAACATCTCTCGTGTTATCATTGACGAGGGGGCATCCACTTGCGTGATGTCCTCTTCTGTTTGGATGCATCTTGGATCCCCCTAGTTAGCCCCTTCCATTATCACCCTCCGTGCGTGGGATGGCCACTCTTCTCAGCCCCTTCACATGTCCCGCAATTGTCCTATTAATCTTGCAGGCAAGACTGTTTGTGTTGACATTGAAGTCATTGATGCTCCCTTAGAATCCGACATACTATTGGGCCGTAGCTACACTTATGTGATGTCTACTGTCCCATATGCAATTCACTGTAAGATGTGATTTCATCACAACGGAAAGATCGTCATTATAGACCAGCTGACATATTACGAACTGAAGTCTTAGACCTCTCCCGAGTGCATTATCTCTTCGGTGGCCAATAAACAAGCAGTTGAACCTCTAACCAGTGTCTCACCCAGAGTCTTTAAATATTCCTCTTTTCTTGGTTCATTCCCTGGTCTCCCCCCTCCTATCTCTAACCCTAGCTCGTCGAATGTTTGCATGATGTAATCGTCTCAGTTCTACCTCAAACGATACAGTTCGACTAGCCAGAAGTATAAACCTCCACAAGCTGCTCCTAGCACCTCGATTTAGCCTTCAGGAGCTCCTCCTCAAGGCCCCCAATCTATATTTTTTGTCAATGATCCTATCTATACCCCTAGAATGGTTCTCCTTGGCCATTACCCCTATGGTCAGATACCATTTTTTTCTCCCCCTCCTGGAGTATTTTCGGTACCTGTTATGGCTACCTTGTCTCTGCCTAACATGACCCTAGGGATCCCAGTTTGGTACATTTATCCCCCGCCAATACCTCGCCTGGTCAACCCAAACCTTACACTACTTTGACCCCGGTTCAACTGGTCGCCATGGCCCCTCCCTTTGCTTATGTGCCTTAGCCACCTCAACAGGAACCTACTCCTATTGCGAAAGCCTTAGTTGAGGGGGGGGGGACACACATAAAGGAACCTAAGAACAAGGCTACCCAGACAACCCCTGGTCCTCATCAACCTCCAAAGCATACACCTCCATGTGCTTTGTGTGATGTTGTTGGTCATGCCACCCTTAATTGTCCTAAATTTCCTCGTATTAATCTCATGGTAAATGTCGAGTTTCCTGAGTCTAAGGTCCCCGAAGCCCCTGTTACTTTATCGACTCTAGCCAAGAAACCCAATACTGTGCACACAAACCACCCTTGTGCTTTTTGTGATCTCCATGGCCAGTATACCCACCTCTTTCCCCGCCTTGCATACTACCACACCTCTTTGGACATATTTTTCCAGTACGAGGCCAACCACCATGAGTCCATCTCTTCTTTACTTGCATGTTATGCTTCGGGCGAACTAGAGGACCCATCCACTCCCATTGACATTCCCCTTCCTGATTTCAAGATGACGGAGCCTTCGACCACTATCCTCTACTTGTCATCATCTATGAGATCCATGGTGGAAGACCCCTCTGGGGCTTCCCCTTCTGTTTCGCCTGACCTCCCTTCAGCGATCACCTTGGGCTCAACATCAGTGGATCCTTCATCTACTTGTCGTTCTATCACCCTCCGTGACGATGCACATGTGAACCTCTCTTCTCATGATGATGAGTTTGGTAGCTTTGCTGCATCATGTAGTTATCCTTCCACCAGCCACCCCATCTTCTATTGTGATGATGACATCATGGAAGCATTTTCCACCCCTGAATTCATCTATCCAACCCATAAGAAAAACAACACCATTCGTGTCTATGGTGATTTTCGTGACCTGAGCACAAACTTCCCCCAAGACAATTCCCCCACACCATCCACTTTTAAGTGTGCGGGGGGTAGAAATTCTACTCATGGCACTCCCTCTAGCAGTGTTTGTTTGATTTTTACCTTGCATTCAAGTTGCCAACATTTTTCATCATCCTCTCATTTATTGGCTCGTGGCATATTTCATATGGACCCCCATCCACACGGTATATCGGTTATGCTAATGGTGCAAGTCGCTACTCCCAGAATCTAGCCTCGACAGCCTGGGCCATTTTCACCCGCTTGCATTTGCTTGTCCTCTCTAACGGCATATGCATTGGTACTGCCACCAATAACCAAGCCAAATATGGTGCAGGACAGGTTTATTAGTCGATTCCATTTACTGTCGCATCCTTCACCTTCATGTTCGTTTAGATTCTTTGCTGCTTGTCATGCAATTGAATGGTGTTTATCGTGTGCATAACCTAGTCCTTTTTAGAAGATATTTACAAGTGAAGCTCTTAATGTGTGAATTTGAAATCATTACTTTCAATCATGTACCTAGATCACAAAATCACTATGTAGATATCATTGTAAAAAATATTCTAGATTGGCATTTATCATGCGCATTTAACACAAGACAATATAAATAAACGTTAAAATGATGCATGTCCATAATATGTGTCATTCAAAATGTTTTAGAGTCCATCAACTCTGATACATATGACATGCCCATAGCATGTTGAAAAAAATCAAAACTAGGGGCACCTCATGCCCCTACATCTAATCACTATCTGGAGGATACTGTGCCAATGGCTCGGATTCGGCAACCCGTAGATCGCACATCCCTTGTCCAGTCATCGCCATGCACCGCATGACTCCTCTCCACTCTGATGGTAGACCAATACATGGCCCTATGTACTGGTCTTCAAGGTTGCCAACCATGCTCTGAAACACCGGTCAATAGCCTCTCACAACTACGATGGATGTCCTCCAGGAGGGCCACTGCATCCTCATTTTGCGGTCCCCTCGATCCACCAGGTGCTGCAGCACCTGATACAACAGGCCATCCCATATACCCGGGCAGTTTCACCGGTGCTATATATGCATAACAAAAGTGAATGAATGAGTACCATATACAATATTCTAAAACTTTAAAATACACATAAAATATAAGAAACTTGTCACTTACCATCTGGCCCCGATGCCCAACCTGGCGGAAGTGGAAAGTCCGGGTCCCCATGATAGTTCATCCCACTATTGGGATGATAGTCATCCCAATGCACAAAAAAATCAGGCTGGAACATCTGTCCAACTACCCCACCTCCCCCTCTACACAGTAGCCACCCCCAGTAATGCATCCTGGGCTCTCACGAGCCCCCATCCTGAATCTGTATACGAGGCCGAAGTTTTGAGATATTCTCAAAGAAGAGCGAGTAAAGCACTGTGCCATATGCATAGTCATGGTTCACCTACTGCTTGCATAGTGACAACTGTCGTTTCAATGATGACATCATCATTTGGGCCCACCCATAGTAGGTCCCACCCAATAATCCCCCAACAAGCATCATCTGACCCCCAGTGATGTGGTGGAGCAACTGGTTGCCCAGGATCGCAGCACCGCTGCGGCCACAACATGAATCTCTAGCCTCTCTAGATCTCTGATCGGTACCCATGTCCCTTTCACATGGACACCTGGTCGACAATGGCGCTCTACAAACTCCATGATGTTTCGACCTCATGGTAACACTGGTTGTGTGTTTCCCACCATCCCAAGTGGCAGGAGACCAGTCAGGAAGTATATATCTGGGATAGTAAGCTCGATCTGGTGCCCCTGCAATATAAATATCTCATGATCCGGATCCCAATAGCTGAAAATCCAGGCCAACAAGGGATCTCTTGGTCTCATCAAAGGGTTCTCCACAAACTTCAGGACCCCAAACCTGGCCAATGTAGTGCAGACTACATGATCATCTCGGATCTCAGAACGTAATGTGTCCAAGTCTCTCTCTCTCTCCCGTTGATCCTCAACTCTACCATACCTGCACAAAACCATCATGTTTGTCAGCATACAGAAAGGAAATATTGCATCATAACCATAAAACCCCAACTCTCAGCCAAAAAACAACACTAAAACCCCTTTCCTTGACAGGTGGCACTTTTCTGGCCATTCTTGGGACAGATCTCAATTTTTTGCCCAATACTTGTTACCCAAGTCGTAGAAAAGGCCCCAAAAAGTGCGACCTGACTGTGAAGAAGAGCAGGGGTCTGTTCCTGAGCTCTAGGTGCCTAAAATACAATTTTAATCCACTGAATTGAAAGAGTATGGTTAGGAATATTAATTGAAAATGATGGATCTCGATTCCAATGGTCGATTTGTCTGCTATGATCGCTGCAAGATTTAGGGTCTTTCTCCTCTCTACATTCACCACAGCTACACTTGCAAATGAATCAAATTGGAGGGAAAATGCCTTATTAAAAGAGAAACCCCAGATTTCTCTTTCACCAGTTGCGACCAAACCATAGCTTAGTTTGAAAAATTGTCAACATCATTGGAAAGCTCTCACCGAACTCTCAAATGGGTACCCTTTTTTTTTGGTGATTTGATACTTCACCCGGACACATTTTTTCCAAGAAGGGTCACTTCACCACTTTTCAAAATCAAATTTCTTCAGTTGCGACACTTGTACTTGGGGCACCACTTTTCTTTCATAGTTTTCGATTCTCGTGTCGATTTTCATCATGAATAACCATCTTGTACTCATGTTTTTATGGCCCCCACTAAGCCTCTTCTGTGTGGCAGCACCATCGTGTCGCCCTTGTTTAGAGCATCCAAGTTGAGCCATAATTGCATCCATGGAGTCTGTCACAAGTCCCTTTTTTCTCCTGCCATAGTCTTCCATCCTTCATTGCTTTGTACCTCTGTCATGTCGCACATTTTGGCCTTCAGTCCTAATGTCCCTTATCCCCTTCGGTGTCGATTCAGTAGCTTCTAGGCCATCCCTGCCCTTTATTCTCTAACAAGGGAAGTCGTCAGCCTGCTACTCAGTACCCCCCATTCCACCATCATCCCTAGTGTCCCTTGTGCCTTGTTGAAATTCCTTATTGTCTCACCTATGGAGGACCTCCTTCTGTCGACATCAGCTTATTCATTCCAGAAGACAGGTCTAGAGGGAAATGTACTTTGGTTCTAGCTTCCACTCTTGTTTGGTGCCTCAGATCAGAAAAATGGTCCCTTTATTTCCCTTTGACTTGATTGTTTCTCAGTTCCAGCTCCTCATGGCATGATCGAGATCCGTATACTTGATGGTTCAGTGGTGCAACCCATTGTACCAGTGATTCTCAGGTGTGTGTGATATGTTTCAGACCTCATGAGGGTGTGGCCCTTCAGGTAGCCCCCCACATGCACGGATGACCTCTCTACTATAGCCTTGGATGTAGCTCCATAGATTTAATGGTTCCGGCATCAGCTGTGTGCAACGCCCTTTTAGTTTGCATGTATCATTCAGATTTTCAGAGCCCTTTCCTTTTTTACATGGCCTCTTTGGTTTTACTTATATCTTATGTACTTAGATATTATTGTATAAGTCCTGGCTGTTGTCCCAGGCACAATATGTATGTGGGATCCATTATCATGTTTTTTACCTGACCCATGTTTATCTCAGCATGTACTATGTAGTTCAGTCCCATGTTTGTTGGACACATCCTTATTCTTTGTACATTGTTATCTCAGCGGGCATAGGTATGCCTCCCTCGCCTCATGTAGAACATGTACTCACTCATAAAAGAGACTTGTCACACCTGTAAGTCTCACCTCCTCAGGGTCTTGTCCTCTTGCGCTTCAGTCTGCCTTATATTTCTCTCTCTCTCTGACTCACCCTTCGGTGTCTAGTGATTGTGTTCTTACAACGTACTTTGGTCATACGATTAGCTCCTAACGCTTGCATGTTGGGGGGAAATATGTTACACCACGTTTTGGTCATCTATCCTGTTACCATTAGATGGAATAAAGTACACCACGTAAGACCAATTTTACCATAGTAAAATTGCTTTCACTATGAAAAATAACTTAATAATCCAAAATTTGAGAGTGCAAGTTTCTGTGATCCATAACATTTTAATTATAAATCTTCCGAGAAATAACATAAGAATTTTGGAACCGACACATTTCGAACTACCAACTGTAGTTCAACATCAGGATAATGAAGATTGGCTGATCTGACATACACATTTATACCAGGAAGAGAGAAGCAACGGTCAAAACCCAAAGAGTTAAAAAACGGTCAAAAATAAGATTAAAAATATAAAAATATAAAATAAACCCAAAAATATAACTAACCCATCCTTAAAATTAAAAACTGTCAAAAATAAAAATATAAAAAGAACCAAAAACATAATTACCCCATCATTAAAAACACAAGTCAAAACTAAAAATAATATAAAATCAAAACTAAAAACTAAAATAACACCCCTCCCACATAAATAAGATAAACAAGTTTTTAAACATGAATCAAGTCAAAAGTGAAAAAAAATCCAAGTCAAAGTCATAAATTAAAAATAAATAAGATAATAAAATAAAATCAATAAATAAAAATAAATTAGTTGAGAGTGCAAGCTTCTGTGATCCATAACATTTTAATTATAACTCTTCTAGGACATCACATAAGAATTTTAGGGACCGACGCATTTCGAACTACCAACTGTAATTCATCATCAGGATAATTTTTATTTTATTTTATTTATTTAATTATTTTATTTTTTTAATAAAATAAAAATAAAAATTTATTATTATTATTATTATAATTATTATTTGGATTTTAAATCTAGTTTTAGTTTTATTTATTAATGTTTTTATTTTTATTTATTAAATCCTTTATTTTTATTTTATTTTTATGTGTATTTTAATTCTAGTTTTCAGTTTTATTTATTTATGAATGTATTTTTATTGACTAAATCTTTTTTATTTTTATTATTTATATTTTTTTGTTTTAGGTATAATTTAAAATAAAAATAATTTATTTTATTTTTAATTCTAGTTTTTAATTATTAATTTATTTATACATTAAATCTTTTATTTTTATTTTTATTTTGATTTTGATTTTATTTTGATTTTTATTTGTATTTGTATTTTTATTTATTGACTATATCCTTTTTATTTTTAATTATTTATATTTTTTTGTTTTAGGTATAATTTAAAATAAAAATAATTTATTTTAATTTAATTTAATTTTTAATTGTATTTTAATTCTAGTTTTTAATTATTAATTTAATTATACATTAAATCATTTATTTTTATTTATTGACTATATTCCTTTTTATTTTTTCTGTAATTATTTATAATTTTGTTTTAGGTATAATTTAAAATAAAAATAATTCATTTTATTTTTATTTTAATTCTAGTTTTTAATTGTATTTATTTATTAATTTATTTATACATTATATCTTTTATTTTTATTTTTATTTTTTGATTTTATTTGTTATTTGTTATTTGTTATTTTTAGATTTTTGATTTAGTTATAATTTTTGACTGTGACTTTTTGACTTTTTACTTGATTCATGTGAGGATAGTTAGATGTTTGGTCCTTTTTATAATTTTTATAATTTTTATAATTTTATTTATTTATTATTATTATTTATTTATTTATTTATTTTTACCATTTTTAATTTTTATAAGGTTGGGTTAATTTTATTTTTGTTTTTAATCTTAATTTTGGACCGTTGGGTTTTGACCATTGTTTCTCTCCTCCTGATATAAATATGTATGTCAGATCAGCTAATTTTCATTATCCTGATGATGAATTACAGTTGGTGGTTTGAAATGCGTCAGTCCCTAAAATTCTTATGTGATGTCCCGGAAGAGTTATAATTAAAAAAATAGATTAATAAATAAATACATGAATGAATAAATAAACAAAATTAAAAACTAGAATTAAAATACAATAAAAACAAAATAAAATAAAATAAAAATAAAAATAAAAATAAATTTATTTTATTTTATTTTGACATTAATTACTTATTTTAATAAATAAATAAATTAATATAAATAAACCAATAAACAAAATACTAAAATAAAATAAAATAAAAAAATAAAAAAATAAAATCAATAAATAAAAAATAAATTAATAAATAAATACATGAATGAATAAATAAACAAAATTAAAAACTAGAATTAAAATACAATAAAAATAAAATAAGATAAAATAAAAATAAAAATAAAATAAAGATAAATAAAAATAAAATATTTTTTATTTTATTTTGAAAATAAATAAATTAATATAAATAAACCAATAAATAAAATACTAAAATAAAATAAAATAAATAAAATAATAGAATAATAATAATAAGACCAAATCATAAAAAAGAAAAGAAAAGGAAGGACCCTGACAGGGAATGAAGAGATGGAATCCAATAACTGCTAACTTTCCATCCATCATCCCTGTTCAACGTACGGGGCCTCTTCTCAATCTCAATCGCCTCCCTAAATTTTCGGTGATGGAAATGGTCAACCCTAGCAAGGACTCTAGCGTCTTCCATACAGATGTGATGCTTCGTCTTTTCTGCATGCTCAGCTAGCGCCAAGGACTTGGCTCTACCATGCCTAATATCCGCAGAATGCTCCTGGATCCTTTTATTAATCGATCGACCAGTTTCACCAATGTAGGGAGTCCCACAAGAGCACGGGATAAAATAAACAACTTTCACGCTTTTTGGGTCCAACTGGTCCTTAACCGATTTAAGGGAGCCCCGAATGGTGTTTAAAGGTTTAAAAGAAGATGAGATCTTATGCTTTCTTAAAATCCCAGCGATCTTTGTGTGCCACCATTTTATGTCAGCCTTAATGTTCATGACAAAATTCTTCATAATGCCATGTTGGATTCAGGTGCATCACATAATATTATGCTAAAGGCTATTATGGAGAAGCTTGGTCTTGAAATTACTGACCTTACAAATATTTTTACTCATTTGATTCTAGCAAATTTAGATGTCTAGGTCTCATCAAAGATATGTGTGTCACTTTAGCTCCGATACCAACAAAAAGTCTAGTTATGGATATACTAGTAGCTGAAATCCCTCCTAAGTATGGCATGCTTTTGTCACGCTCATGGGGAGAAAATTTATAAGGGACCCTTCATATGAATATGACTTATGTTACAATACCAGTGTTTGGTCAACCAAGAAGACTGTATAGGGAAACCTTAATGAAGTACATGGTGAGTAGTCAAGAAAAACCAACAACTATCCTCTATACTCTATCTATACTGACCTTGACTCCTTCATTCTTTATAATGATGGAGACATTGATTCACAGGTTACCCATGCTGAAAATGATCTTAAATAAAAACATGGCAATCAAATACAAACTGTACAATGAGACCCTGAAAATGAACCTCTTTGGAATCTGAGTTTTGATGGCTCATGTGGCAAAGCAGGCTCAGGAGTAGGTATTTGGGTGTATAATGCAAGGAATAATCGTGCACAAGGTCACTCCTACAAACTCAATTTTCAGTGCACCAACTATATAGCAGAATATGAAGCCCTACTCTTAGGATTACAATTGCTCAAAAGATTAGGAGCTAAGAGGATTTATGTTCATGGTGATTCTGAATTACTCATAAAACAAATAAAAGGACAATATGCTGCAAAACATCCTAGGTTGAGAGCATAGAGAAATGTTGTACTTGATTTCTTAAGAACATTTGAAGAGTATGATATAGCAGTTATCCCAGAAATCAAAATGTCCGAGGAAACGATTTAGCCTTTTCAACAAGCACATGTCACTTGCATCCCCCAAACAGACAATATTCAGTAGAAGTTAAACATCATCCATCTGTGCTTGACAACATGAGGTATTGGCAAGTATTTGGTAACAACAAAAAAATTGAGATTTTCTTACAATCAAAGGATGAATTTGAGGATAGCAATATAGAATTAGATTGTGAAGAAGACAGTTACTCTGATGTACAAATTAGTGTAGTAAAAAAAACTGTTGTTTCTGATGTAACTATTTCAGCAAATAAAACTGTACATAAAACTGAAATACACAAAGACCCAGAAAAAGAGGAATTCGAAGTACTTCAACTCAAGGATAATATCCTGCTTAGAGGGTTGGTCCCTTTAGAAGAACTGTTTGACTTTAATGACGTGGCCAAGAAACCCAAAATGGAACCAACAAGGACAAACATTGAATATTGTAACATAAGCATTGAAAAAAATCTCAAAATCATAAAATTGTCAAAATCATTGCCTATAGTTACAAATATATAGCTCTATTTAAAGAATTCATAGATGTATTTTCTTGGAGCTATGAGGACTTAAATGCTTATGATACTAGCATCATACAACACAAAATTTCAATCAAGGAGGATCAAAAACCTTTTAAACAAAAGCTGCATAGGATAAATCCTGTCTTAATGCCTTTGGTTGAGAAAGAAATCAAGAAAATGAATGAAACCAAAATCATAGTTCCACTCAGATATTATAAATGGGTATCCAATATTGTGCCTACAAGAAATAAAATAAGTGAAATATGACTTTGCATTGACTTTAGGAATCTGAAAAAAGTATCCCTTAAGGACAACTATGCTTTACCAAAAATGGATCATATATTGCAGAGGGTAGTAGGCTCCAATATGATTTCTTTGTTAGATGGTTTTTCAGGTTATAATAGATTTATTGAATCCCGATGATCAAGACAAAACAACCTTTACTACTCCTTGGGGGAATTTTATGTATGTGAATATTCCATTTGGATTAATGATGTTGGTGCTACTTTTCAAAGATCCATGGACATTGCTTTTGCAGATGAAATTGTCCATTTCATTGTGATCTATCTTGATGATATTACTGTATATTCAAAAAATGATGAAGAGCACTTGGCACATCTAAGAAGAGTTTTTGAAAAATGTAGAAGGTTTGTATTTTCCTTAAATCCCAAGAAAAAATTGTTTGGTCTTGAATAAGGAAAGATTATATGGGTTATATTATTTCTCAAGATGGAATTAGAATTGATCTTAGCAGGATTGAAGGCGTACTCAAAATCAGTCATCCCAGGAACCTCAAATAACTTCAATCTTTCATTGGTAAAACCAATTTTTTGAGAAGATTTATACCTAATATAACCAACATGCTTAAAAAATATTTAGAAATTAAGTGGAACATTGAATCTAAACAATCTCTTGATTTAGTCAAGAAAGCATTGACAAAAGCTCCAATCCTAATCAACTCATATTTTACCAAAGACTTCATAGTTTTTTCTTTTGCATCTGAACATACAATTGTTGATGTATTATTGAAAAAAGAAGTGAAGGAAATGAACATCCAATAGCATTATTTAGCAAAGCCTTGAGATATGCATCTTTAAAATACATAATGGAAAAACAGGCTTTTTCTTTGGTTAAAGCATTAAAGGATTTCAGAGTTTACATTTTACATTCACATATTATTGCTTATGTGCCTAATGTAGTAGTCAAAGAAATTTTAACATAGAATGGTGCTCATGGAAAGAGAGGCAAATGGATTGTTGTTATTTTGGATTATGATGTGGAAATCAAACCTACCAAATTGATTAAAGGGAAAGGATTAGCCAAATTGATGGTTGAATCAAATTTTCATGCACTAGATATCAACATGGTCTATTGATTGGATGATCAAGAGGAACTGGCGACTCCACAAATTGATGAAGCATTCCTAAATTATCCCTGGTATGCAGATATATTGTATGTTTTATTTAATTTGAATGCTCCTCCTAGTTTTTCGAAAACTAAAGCAAGATTTATAAAATTAAAAGCTGTCAAATTCTGCATTCTAGAAAATGTTTTATACTGGAAATATGTTGGAGGTGTTTTACTAAAATTTTTGCTAAAAGATGATGCAGATAAATTTATGCAGGAATTCCATGAAGGTGACTGTGGTGGCCATATTTATTGGAAAACCAATTCTAATAAGATATTTAGGGATGGTTTCTTCTGGCCTACCCTTTTTCTTGAAATTCACAAGATGGTAACTGCCTATCACAAATTCCAATTTTTTTAAGGAAAGAGAAAATTGTTGCCCTTGCCCTTAAAGCCTATTTATGTTGAGAGCCCTTTCCAACAATGGGGATTGGATTTCATTGGTGAAATTCATCGTCCCTCCTCTTCCCATCATAAGTGGATTCTTACTGCCACGGACTACTTTACCAATTAGATAAAAGCCAATCCTTCCAGAAATTCCACTAACTCTGTCATCATTAAATTCCTTGAAACAAACATCTTTTCTAGATTTGGCCATCCTAGAAAACTGATAATGCTGCAACCTTCAAGTCCAAGAAAATGGTTGATTTTTGTCATAGATACCACATAACTTTGGGACATTCAACAGCGTATTACCCCCAAGATAATGGATTGGCTAAATATTCAAACAAAAGTTTGGTGAATATCATCAAAAATCTCTTAGAAGATAACAAGAAATCATGGCATAACAAGTTAGTCAATGCACTTTGGGCTGATAGACTTACTACCAAAAAAACAATTGGCATGTCTCCATACCAATTGGTCTATGGCATGGATGCAATTTTTCCTTCCTCTTTAGGAGTTCTAGTCATGAAGATCATTCAAGAAATTCAAGCTGAAACAAATGATATACAGAGAAGAATCAATCAAACTATTCAGTTGCAGCAGTCCAGAGAGGAAGTTTATAACAAAACTCAAGTGATTCAAGAAAATATAAAGAATAATTTTGATAAAAGGACAAAGGCTAATGATTTTAATCTAGGAGAAAAAGTTTTGAAATGGGATTCCAGAAGACAAGACAAAGGTAAACATGGAAAATTTGACAATCTTTGGCAAGGTCCATACATTATTGATGCTTTTAGAGGAAACCATGCATATTTCCTTAAGGAGCTAGAAGGAATAGAGATACCTGGAGGTCTTTCCAATGGAAGGATGCTGAAACATTATTTCTCTTAAGAATATAGGTTGGTCTTTCATCATTGTAAATACCATAGTTTTATAGTTTATGATTTGAATTATTCATCAATAAAGTTTGAAGCCTATGGAGAAGGCTTTAAGCCTGGTTTGATGAGCTGTCATAAAACAAAAAAAGAAATTAGATGAATATTTTGCAAAAAATGGAATACTCAAGGCTACTAATCTCTTGTTCTTGAAACTTCACTTGGAGAAGTGCCATCCCCAGTTGGAGCCACTGTTAGGATCCTATAAATTATAGGATCTAAAGGTGATTGAGTATTTCATAAGTTGCAATTTCATATTGTGTATGATTTTCAATAATAAAATGATTTCAATATATATATATATATATATATATATATATATATATATATATATATATATATATATATATATATGTATGAAAAAAGAAAAAAAAGACTGTAGATTGAAAAATAAAAAACAAAAAGAAAGAAAATCCCAAAAAAGAATAATACTGAAAGTGCTGCAAATCAAAATGGCATTGCTGATTAGATTAGTTTGTTCAATCATACATTCAAAGCATGATTGAAAAATTTTAAATTTTTGTTGAATAGGTTAGAAAATAAGGATTTTCCAAACAATTTAATCTTGGAAGATCACCAGCTAGGTAGAAAATAAAATTGACTCGACAGTTTAATTTGAGTCAATGTAAGGAATATGGGATAGAGTAAGTTAGAATTTTATAAAAAAAAGAAAGAGATTTGGGTTTGCAAGAATAAATGCACCCTACAAACGAATGATAAAAAATGTTAGATTAGTGAAAGGGTACGTAGAATGAAAGAGAAATGAAAATGCAGAAACATGAAATTTACTCCAAAGAATTATTCAAAGGATTTATTGTATCCATATGTTGTGAAAGAAAATAAAAAAATAGTGGATATCCTAAGTTTTAGGATTAATTCATCTATTTGACATATTATGTCATGTCCTAAAGTCCTAAAGTCCCGAAAATATATCTCCACTTGTCATATTTCACTTAATTCATCGACCCCACTAGCCACTCGCCCGCCACATCACCATTTAACCTCCCATAACCTTCCACCTCATCTCCACTCCCTCCATCTCATCCAACGGTCCATGATCATTTCTGAACCCCCCTTGTCCTCCGAAAGTTAACGTCGAGGGGCGGTCTAAAATGGGTGGTTTCCCAAGCCGGCCTGCCTGCTACGTGTCGAACCCTCATCTTTTCGCACCCACACCCCACTCCAATCCGCTTACTAGGCACGACCCCCTGCAAAAAGTGGTTTCCACCACAACTGAAACCGTGATCTTGAATGTTATATCCCCGCCACACCCATTGCGCCACTACGACTACTCTTGTCACCTCCATCTAATCACCTATGTTCCTGCCTAAAGACTTGTTAAACAATTTATTGTCCAATTTGTTATCCAACAGGCCCACTCCATGTCAACGGAAACCCCCATCATGCTACAAAACTAAAATTCCTCATTTGTTTCAAAGTTTACCTTGCTTCCATGTTTCTTTTGTAACAGGTGATCACAGTTGAGGTTTTATAGAGCAAAAGAAGGCACATAAATCTTCAAATTCTCTACAGATCAACCAAAATTCCCTTTTTTTCCCCTCTTCTTCTAATCCCCTTCTATTCATTTTCAATTGGTATATTTTTCAGTGAACAATAATGCCTCCAAAGAAAGAGTAACACCCATTTAACCCAATGGTTCACCCTCATGTGGACCTAGATCATGTGGCCCTAGCTGACAGAGACTTTAAAATACATGAAACTGATTCAAAATTTGATATGTTTGATGTTTACTATTGGTTGGAGGACAAGTTGATCGATGAGGTCGATCATATATGGCCATGGGAGACAAAACTACCCTATTATATATTCCCAAAAACCCAAAGTTGCCCCAAGTTTTTCAGAAAATTTCATGCTTGCTATGATATCAATCAGAGAGCTGTAGTAGCCCCCACAAGAGAAGTTCGCTTTACCATTAGTGCCTAGTCCATCATGCAAATGATGCAAGCTCCAACTGTTGAAGAAACCATTCCTTTTTCCTTTGAAGCCCTCAGAGAATTATACAAAAAGTTGGACTTTTGCAGCAAAGTTAAAACACTTGAGTTATTCATGGCTAAAGACACTCCAATGCCTAAAAAGAATCCTCCATATCTCTCTTCTACTTTCCCTGATAGGACCCAACATATTGTCACTGTCCTTTCATACTTGTTAGGATATCATTCAGATCAGTGGATATATGAAGCAATGATAGGTTTCCTTTCCATACTTTCATCAGAGTCTAAGCCTTCCATTATGTTTAATTTTATTCAATTATTGGCAGATGCCATTCACGACAATTTTGTAAAATTGCACACAGAGGAAGTGTTTAAACACACTTCAGTGCTAGTTTACATGTTTCTATATTTTTAGGCATGCAGGTTCCAGTTTACAATGAGGAAAGTTAATGAAGACTCCCAACCTCAATCAGTCATCTTCTGGACAACCATGCTAATGAAGGAACATAAGGATTACACCTACAAAATATTTTTTGAAGCGTTTGTCCATCCAACAATGAGCATCCTCAACATTACAGTGGAACCAAGAATTAATGAAGATACTAGGAAGATCATGCAACTATCAGACCAAGTAATAACTGGAGACCAGTACTTGTACCATAACTACACAAAGCTTAGAATATATGGGTGTTAGTTGGCCCCTTAAAAGCTGCCAAAGTTCCTCCCCATGAGGATCTTTGCCCTAGAGTACATTAGGAAGATGATAAATGCAGATGAGGTACACTTTTTATCTGCCAAAAAGAAGTCTCAATTTATGATCAAGTCCCAAATTGGTCCTTTCATTTGCAATAGCAGAGCAGCAGGAGAGGAGGTTAACAGGATGTTGAAGGAGATGAAATTCACACATAGCTTCACTTGGTATTATGAACCATTGGGTATCATCTCCAAGAAAAGGGTGGAAAATAAATCAACTCAATATATCCACACCCATAGGCCTGAAAGTGAGCAATTCATGAACCAAACAGAGTGGGTAGCAAACACATTGCAGGAGGCTGAAGAACAAGTGATTTCAACCTCAAGCATACAAACCCCTAATCCACAAGAAAAGCAGATTACAGAAGATAAGCAAGGCAAGGGAAAAGAGTGAGAGAAAGAGGCAACAGGAAAAAGGCCAAGAGATGATCAGTCTACTTTGGAGACTGATACTTCTAGCTGAGAATTCAAAAAGAAGTATAGAAAGAGAGCAAGAATCCATATGGACATAGATCAAAACAAGGAAAACAAGTAGCAGACAATCATAACAATCAGATATTCTCCTAATTCATCTCCAACAGGTGGCCAAACTATATTTTCTACATCTTCAACCACAATTCCATTTCAGCAGCAAAGTCTTCAAACACCTACATCTACTACTGCTACATGGGGAAAGGAGGAGACAATTTAGGACACCTTCAGGGAGATTAAGAGAAAAAATGAGATATTGAAGACCAACACCTACAACTAGTTTTGGAAGCAGACCAGCAGTTCACAAAGCAGGCTTCTATCAGCCTTTGATTAAAACAAAGGAAAGATGAGAATGTATTTCTTAGAAGCAAAGATTTCTCAGCCAAAATCGCCAACAAATTTCAGGCATACAACTTTTGATTTTAATGTCAGAGACATCCATCCAATAGATCAGATGGAAATGCACAAATAGACTGGAAAGATGATCTCATCTACCTTGAAAAGCACTACAATGAGCCTATCTAAGTTGCAGGTATCACTGGCTAATATTCAATCACAAGTGAAGATGAAGAATATTTCTTCTCTGGGAAAGGATACCAGAATTAAATCCTTGGAGGATTTAGTGGTAAATATTGGGTATGATCTAACAAACGTAGAGGTAGTAGAGGAGATATTGAAGTGTTAGCCTCTCTCAAATAACAATAATAAATCCAAAATAATAAATAAATTAATTAAATATTTCAAGTTAGGAATATGTGCCTAACTCTTGGTTGTTCCTCAAATATTGGAGTTTGTTTAGTAACTCCTATCTTGGTGGGTTTTTGGTGAGAAATTATCTCAACCAAAGGAGTCTAAGATAGCATAGACTATCTTAGACATTTTCTCTCATCTATTTAAATTGTAAACTAAATTCTTTTAATAAGGGAGAATGATGAGAATGCCATGAGGCTGAAGCCTCTTTTCCGCCATTGTTTTGTCTGGTTCTGTATCTTTGTTTTCTACAATCTGTTTCTGAGTTATTTCATTTCTAATATGCGGTATCAGAGCCAAGGAGAAAGCTGGTTGATGGTCGAGCCAGAAGTCGACCTGGAGTGAACCTGCATTTTGTGATGAAGAGTTTTTTTTATCCATATGCATTGTTTAAGATTTATCTATGTTGTGCATGGTGGAGCAGCCTAAAAATGTGGAGCATCGTGAAAGTTTTCTAGAAATAGTGAGGACGTTGGACGGTGCAAAACCTTGCACTCACAGCCAAGTAGCATTCATGCAACATTATCAAAGGCTCTGCGTAGGCTCTGGAGTAGCATGGGTTGCTATAGGAGCGCAACAAAGATTTGGTTTGTATGTGAAGGAGTTCGTTGGAGAGAAGTAGATCTAAGTCGTAGAAAAATCTGCTGCATTGCAGTCCCGCCCTCGTAGTCCAGATCTCCCAATGTGTAGAGTAAGTTTAGTTCCTCTACAGAAATTGATGTTCTTTTGAGTTTAGTTTCAAAATCCTCAAATTCGTGAGATTGCTGAGACGGTGAAATTGAGCCAGTGTCTTCATCTTGAAGCCCATATCCTAGAGGTGGGCCGCCCAACTTCACCCTCTGCTGGTAATGTTTTTCAAAATTTTGGACATGTATGTGACTTTATGTCCTCGAGGTGGACATGCTTGAAAATATTTTCAGGAGACCTCCAACTAATTGCAACGGCGTCACCGAAATTGAAGAATTGGATCATAACCCCTCTTGTGAGTTCCCCAAAGTAGCTCTCGGAAACTGAAGGAAGATCGACAAAGACCCTGTCACAGAGTATTCATTCACTGGACGTGAAGACATTCACTGCCACTTTTAAAGTCTGCATCTAATTTGATATCTCAATCTCTAGAACCTCCCACTGAATCCTTTGCACATCCTCTTGAACATCGATTCAGGCTTGCCTGGGATTATTCACATTGACGATCACACCACCTCAGAGCATCTGGATCAAGGTAACTTTCATAGCATATGGCCAGGTTTTCTTCGAATCGCTGCTCCCACATTCCAGTAAGGCCACAACACTGGCATTTCCACTGCCAGACATTGCAGACACAGGCTGGGCATTCGAATTCTTCTATTTTTTTGGATCCATTGAGATGGCACAGAGAGATCTGCTGTTGTGAAGCACCGTGACATCCTGTGGTAGTGGAGGCCGTTGCTAGTTCGAGGTATGTTTGGCTTTGGCACTTCATGTTCGAGAAAAGTCTTTCTTAAATTTCCTTTCCACTCGCATTGTAATATCTCTGCATCAGAAAATGAACTTCAATTGTCTGTCTGTGTCTGTTTTATGAGAAAATAAACATGGAGAAAGTAATGATGCCAAAAGATCTTTATATGCCGCCAATTGAAAATCCGCTATGGTAAAATATGTCGCATCTTCAAAACAAGAGACATTTTCCTTGTCAGAAAACTGCAGAGTGGACAAATTAACTGAATAATTCATTTCCACAGTAATCAGAACCAAATCCACCTCTGCTCTCCAACAATCAGAACACAAAGCTCCATCCACAGTAAGTAACGCTTCAAGTGCTCTGAGCTGTACAATTTCCTGATGAACTTGGATTAGGAGATTCGGTTTCCAATAATAATAGCTTTGTTTATACCAGTTGTGCTCTGCGGCGCATGGATGTTTAATTTTTTGTAACATAGTTGCTAATGCCCCACCGAAAACCCCTGCGGAAATTCTCCATAAGCATTTGGACTTTGACCAAAACTGGCCCGCAAAATCTACAGAGGAATCATCCGCATCGTTTGCATTTTGGAGGAGGGAACTTTGAAGCTTATTGTGTTCCATAACAATAGATTGATATTTCTCTGCAACAAAAAGCTTGGAAGCCACAACAATTTGATTTATTTGTGACACCGAAAACAAAGATAGCTAGCGTGGAAGAGCCAATGTGTGCCAAAAAGGAAAAATTGGCAGCCACCAAACTCAAATTCTTCTCCAATGAGTTTTTTAAAAGGTATAATATATGCAAAGTTTAAAGTGTGTTTTAATTTCGTTCACTTCAAAAAGTGACTTTATAAAATTTAATTCACATTTTAAAGTGAACTTCAACTTCATAAAATTCTTTTGATGGGATTTTTAAAAGAAATAAAAAAAATGATTAAGTTAGTGGAGGGATCAGGTGGATTATTAAGTTATATATATATATATTTGTAATGGAGAAAAGGGTGTATTTTTTTTAATGAGTGAATGGGAGAGATAAAAAGTCACTCTCTTTGTAATTGAAGAAATAAGGTGTGTTTCCATTTGTATTTGGAGAGATAAGGTGATTTATTGTAAATTTGGAGTGATCTGTGGAATTTTTTAGAGCAATTTCTTGTTGTAATTCAAAGTATTGTTTTACTTTGAGAGAGATTGATTCGGTGAATATTTAGATTTTGAAGACGAATTGCTTCTAAAGGTTGTGATCTTGGCATATTCAT
Organism: Pinus albicaulis; assembly: GCA_034641835.2. Classification (NCBI taxonomy): domain Eukaryota; kingdom Viridiplantae; phylum Streptophyta; class Pinopsida; order Pinales; family Pinaceae; genus Pinus; species Pinus albicaulis. Next base: position 1,686,736,829 of record CM076584.1, read on the forward strand.
TACTTGAAGGTGGAGATTTCTTATGTACTCAATACTTAATAAAGATATCATTTTTTTGTGATTGTGTCCTAGATCCGCTCGAAATTGAATAAGGGGATCTTAGGTACACCATGTGTGTTTGATGGTGCATGTTTTTTTATGGCTTCATGTTGTTGTTTTTTATTTGTGTCTAGTTGTGACACATCAATAATTTCATTTAATATCACATACATAAAGTTCAATATCAGCAAGAACAACACATGTAACGAAATAACTGCAAGATCAACACATGAATTTGCGCCACTACAACATATAATCAAAGATTGTCTACATCAACATTCTACATCAACAATCAAATTCACTTAGTCAAGTTAATAATTTCAAAGCAAAGTCTACATCAGTGTTCTTTCAAATCCATTTCAGAACTTGTAATAAAATTCATTGTTTTAAGTGAATCATTAAAATCATTGTAAGCTTTCTTGGGTGCATTGTCAATAGTGTTCGACACCCTTCCTTTACGCAAAATCGAGTGAGTGCATGAATTTATGAATAAAACAAGCAACAAATCTACGTCTCCTGCAAGCGAGTGTGATTATTCATTGAAGCAATTTGCATCAATTCAGTGCAAAGATCAAACCATCAAGCGAGCCAGAGTGAAGTTCATTGCAACAACCATCAAAGCAACCAAACAAGTTCAACTCTAACACCAATCAAGCAAGTTGAGATCGAAATCAAGCGAGTATGGCTATTCATTCAAGTGAACATGAAGTCATCAAGTAAGTCAAGTGAGCACTTAAAAAAACGCTATCATCATCAAGCGAGCGTGAATTACAGAGTTTAAGCGAGAAAATTCTACAATTCTAGCAAGTGTTCCAAGCAAGCACAATAAGCTACAAATCAAGCGAGTGTGCCATTCAAGCCACATTCAAGTGAGCCTGTCATTCAAGTGAAACAGTTCAAAGTACGACATCTACAACAAGAGAGCCTGATTTCAAGAGCACAAGTTAAAATGGCGCAACATATTCAGTTGTTAAACATTCTTCACAGTTTGATCATCTCAAGTGATGAAGACATGGTGCAAGTCAGCAAAGAAACTCTTGCTAATCTTTCACGGCATCTACAACAAACAAAAGAAACCATTGATTTTCTTCAACTAGAGTCGCAACTTCAAAGGATTGAATTGCAAGAAAAGAGTGATACTTTCAAGTCTTTGAATCATCTAGATGATAAGTCATTCATCCAAACAGCTTCAAGTGTCGAAGTTGTTCCAGTTCAAATTTCTTCCAAGCCCATGATCAAGCCCTAGGAAGAAATTTAGAATAACAAGAATCGACGATGCTTAAGTTATGTCAACAATGACACCAACTTGCATATCCCAGATTATTCCAAGCCCATTAAGTTTGTCAGTGCAGGATTTCTTGCACAACTCACCTCAGCAAGTTATGAGAAAGTTGTAGACAACCAGAAATGCACGCAAGCCAAAGTTGCAGACAACCAGAACTGCACGCAACCTGAAGTTGAAGTCCAACTGAAATTTTCTCATTGCCAAAGAACCGGTCATATGGAAGATCAGTGTTTTGATCTCCATCCTTGTCGCCTTTGTGGCAAGCCCAATAATTCCTTAGAAAAATGTTGCAACCCACAAAAATCAGCCAGATTGAAGATACATTATGAATGGATCGACCCTTTGGTCATCCATAGTCAACAGATTGTCTCAGTTCTAAAATCGCATACAATCACACATAGTGCAACCAACAGTGAAAAGATGATGGTACTCTCATGCAGTTGAACAGGGGAGTACACCAGTGTAAAACTCCTACACCTAAAGGGGGGGATTTTAGGAATACTTTCCAAAAGAAGTGTCTCTCCTTTCAGTTTCCAAAGGGGGGAAAATGTTAATGAAATTGACAGTGGTTGTTTGACTGAAAGTCTCGACAAAACCAGCAAAAGTAGCCAGTGGGCATCCTCAACAGCTAGTGGGAATCAACAAATTTTCCAATGGGCATCAAAATTTTTTCCAGTGGGCAGTCGACAGCAAAGAAGCAGTGAACAGTTTTCAACACAACAAAAGCAACAGTGAGTTGTTTTTTACATCATCAACTAGTGGGCTTTGAAAATTTTTTGTCAGTGGATAAAGGATTCTGATTTCATGCAAAGGACAGATGGATCCTTTTGCAACTTGGCACTTGATGGAGTTGTCAAGAGAAATTTAGAGATGAATCAGACATGCAGCTGACTCATGGTCTCTTCAGATTGCAGTTTTTCAGCATCCAGCTTTGGCGTTTTTTCAGGCAATGTTTTTGAGGATCAACATGAGAACTTGGAAGATGGTTCCTCATTCTTATTTTTGATTGGTCATTGAATGGGGGAATGTTAGCATCTCTCAAATAACAATAATAAATCCAAAATAATAAATAAATTAATTAAATATTTCAAGTTAGGAATATGTGCCTAACTCTTGGGTTGTTCCTCAAATATTGGAGTTTGTTTAGTAACTCCTATCTTGGTGGGTTTTTGGTGAGAAATTATCTCAACCAAAGGAGTATAAGATAGCACGGACTATCTTAGACATTTTCTCTCATCTATTTAAATTTTAAACTAAATTCTTTTAATAAGGGAGAATGATGAGAATGCCATGAGGTTGAAGCCTCTTTTCCACCATTGTTTTGTTTGGTTCTGTATCTGTGTTTTCTGCAATATTTTTCTGAGTTATTTCATTTCTAATATGAAGAAGAAAAACGCAGAAATAATAGCCCTAAGAAAACAACTTAAAATTTCAACTACTGAAGACCCTCTAACAAAGGATATAGAGGAGAATGAAGCACAAAAGGCAGAGATGATGAAGCTGATAATGGAGCAGTCAACACAACTGAAGAAAATGGAGACAAAGATGGAGAAATTAGTCAAGGAAAATGGAAAATTAGTAGAGATGGCCATTGTTCCTTTGGATGTTGTTCCTATTGCAGTAATCCCTACAACTACACCAGTAAATACAAGCACATCAGGTGGTACAGAACAACTGGACAAAGAAATGGAGAATAGGACTATACAAACATAGGAGATTAAAAAGCTGGAAGCACAGATGAATACCTTGAAGGATCCGAGGACAAGGTCTGACAATGCACATGAAATAGAAATACAAAGAGCCCAAAAAAAAATTGAAAGATTAATAAATGCAGAGAGTGAAGCTTCCGTTGGTCAGACCCCTGGCGAGGAAAAGGAGATCATTTGGATAGGCATAATTGATTCCATGAATGAAATATGGCCTTCTATTCAAATCATATTTGAACAGAAAGAAATGATTGAACATGTAAATGATGCCATAGCTAAAGCAACCAAGGAGCTTGCAGGGATGTCTGAGACAACAAATAACATTATCATAATTTTAAATTCCAAGTACAGGTTTGAATTGGAGGCACTTGGAGAGGAGGACAGAACAACGACAACCCCCGAAGTCAAGAAGGTGCTTAATAAGAAAAGCTTGGTCACACAGTTAGAGGAAAAGTGCCACAATTTCGAAATTGGGGTCAGTAAATTCTTTAACAGGATCGAGCCATTGACCAAAACAGGGTTACCCTCACTTTTTGTAATCAATGATAAGCTTATGACCAGGAAATATTGTGAATAAGCTGAAAGATATTTCTAAGGACACAACCAAGTTTGCAAGGCTTAAAGGATCAATGACTGGAAGAGATTTCCTTGAAGCCATGGATAATGATATATTCATCCAACATGAAATTAAACAGATTTTTGTGTTGAGGCCAAATTTTGTGAAATTTACAGAGACATATGACATATATTCGATAGCTAATCACGATTAAGATTCCAAATGAGAAAAATTGTGAAAATTTGTGTGACTACCAAGAAGGGTGAAAGGAAGCGCATCAGCCAACTCAACATATCAACATATCGACATCAGATCATCCAAATATGCCAGAACATACCAGATCAAATCAAGCAGCAATGACCTTCTGAAGAATAGGGCCAGATGTCAAATTTATTCCATCGTATCCACTTCGTGGTCACACTAGTCAAATTTGGATTATTATTGTAATTAATAACAGATTGCGTATTTAGATACGTCAATTGATGTAGAGTTTAATTAAATACCGCATTCCTTCTGAGTATCAGGGGTTGCACCCTAGATTGTAAAACTTTTTCTATTGGAGCATTGTATTTTTGGAGCTGGAGCATCAATAATAAAATAGCTTTTGCAAGATTCTTGAGCTATGTCTATCTGCTGATGTCATTTATTTTTGTATGAATGTTTTCCATTGTTTTTCTGTAAATTCATCATTTAAATCTAATTGTAAAACAAAATATTGAAGATTAAGATTTGTTGTGAGAGAACCTTATTTCTGGTTGTATTTACAATATAAATTTTTCTTCTTCTAAAGTCTAGTTAAAAAATTCATAATTGCTTTTTAAACACTAATGAATTCACCTTTTTCTTTCATCTCATAATTCATTATGTTTTAAGATCCAGTAAGTGTAGTTAGCTTTCCTTGTGAATGCTCTTGAAAATTTGATGCAACAACCTAGCCTTTTATGACTCCATAGCCCAATGGAATTAGTTTAAGAAGATCTTCTAATCCAACCAAAAAATCAATCAAAAAGCAACCCCTAAAATTATTACAACTAGCATAATATAATAAACATAACAAAGCTAAATCTAAAAGAGATATACCTCTCTGAGTCTATGAGGGCTAGATCCTAGGCTCTAAAGTGGTTTTGATGTTGTCCTATATAATTATTCTTCCAATATTAGAATTATTGAACGATAAAAACCTCTAATATGAAAGAGTTCAATTCGTGTATCTTCATCTTGAGTCACATTAGAACAACTTGAAGAACTAGTGCTTGCTATGTTCTTACCTTTCAAAACCATTGCTGTAATATTGGTTTCATCTCCTGAATATGAACCTAAGTCATGTTCAACAATTGCAACAATTTTCCCCTTCTCTTTGGCTTTAAGTTTGTTTGGCTTCAACTCTCGATGGAGTTGCCAACAATGGTCTTCATCATGACCATTTTTCGAACAATGTTTACATGTGAGTTTCTATTTCTCTATTTTAATATAACCATTTTTATTTCCTCTTCCATTAAACTTACCCTTTCCTTTACCTTCATACTGAAGCAAATTATCACTTTTCTTATCTGCACTATGTTTCCCTCTTGCTTCTAGATGTATGGCTTGAACACAAACCTCATCTAATTTTGTGGGATTGAACATGAGAATAGTATGTATAATATATTTGTACAAACCTCCAATATAATTTAACAAATTTTCTTGAGAAGATAAATTGACACCCAAAATAAGAGTCCTTCTCCTAAATTCATGAGTGTAATCTTGCACACTTTGACCTTTCAATTGTATAAAATTATGCCAGTTCATAATGGATATTTTTATGTAAGATGATGGGTAGAATTTCATTTTAATGGAAACAATAAAATTAGACCAAGACATTGAGATCTTACCATGGTTTTTAATCTCATCTTGAGTCCTTTCTTCCCACCATACAAGTGCTGCACCCTCCATTCTCAAGGAAGACAACTAAATCTTTATGTCGTCCTCTTGAAGTTTCTGAATTGTGCAATAAACCTCCAATTGACGAATCCAATTATCCAGATTCTCTGCATTCACTTCACCATTATACATCGGTAGCTCAAATGTAACATTATGTTTAAGTAAGGGTGATTTACTAGTTTCTTTTAAAGTATGTGGATGAACAGATTGGAAAGTTGTGGTAGTGAAAGATGATGATGAGGAAGGTGTAGATAGTGGTGAGGATGATGGTGGAGTGGATGGTGGCTTATTACCATATCCATGGCGTCCTCCTCTTGGATAACCCTCTCCTATTGGAGGCCTAGAAACTTCCTTGTGCATCCTTAACTCCCTCTCCTCATAGAGGACCTTAACCATCTCAGTCATATCAAAAAATGCCTTTCTGAATGCTCCCTCATCTTCTATCATGGTAGGTTCTCCTTCATGAGACATGCTCACTGAAAGCTCAGGTTCAAATTGAGGATGTGCTAGTGTTGAATAATTTGGAAACCTTTCCCTTCTTCCTCTTGACCCAACTGTAGGGCTCTCAACCAGCTTCCATTCTCCTATTTTGAGTTTTAACCTTGTAAGCATGACACAAAATTGCAAACAATTGGATACCTTCTTGCACAACAAAACCTAAAGACCTAAAGATTTGATACCAAAAATTATTTGAATGAGGTATGTTAGTAATTCTCAGCTAATTCCCCTTTCAGTTTTTATAAAAAATGTCTCATATGTTCTTAAGGGTTCAAGTTCTCTTGCAAGTTATTGAGTCTCATGAGTGTTTTTCATGTTAATTTTGTGAGAAATTTAACATAAAATAAAGGCTGAAGAACAAAAAATAAAATTACAGTACATCACCATACAACACATCAACACAACAATTTGATGGAGTTCAGCCCTCTCGGCATACATCTCCTTGGTCCAACTTCCATGGGGCCTCTATATTATGATCAAATTTGAAAAATTGTGTGTTTATAATGATTTTTTACTCTTGAAACCTACACCAATGAGTCCAGAATGCCCAAAAATGGTCATCTAGCCTATTTCTGCTCCTAATTTGGCCGAAAACTCCAAAATTTATGACCTTTTCAGTTTTTTCAACAATTTCTGGCCTTAATTTAGCTAACTAGGGCTAACTCCACGTTGGACCACACAAAAACCAGTAAGAAATTTCCACACCATATATTTCTAAAATCAATCAGATGTTGCCACTTGGAAGGTTGTCATTCATCGAAATAATTTGTCCAAATTTGACCCTTCCTAGTCAGCATGCCACGTCAGCAGTACAGACTGCTAACTAGGCTCCCTGTCACCATTTTTTTGCATGTTTGTGCAAATGGAAAAAACTCATTTTAGGGAGCATACAAAGTCTATTTCGCGCGAAACAGAGTGTGCTGGATTCAAAACGACGAGCACCACACATTCATTTAGGTTTCACTCCATTCCAAGAGCTTTGATTTTTGGGCATAAAACTGAGCACCTGATCATTCACATACATATTAATATGATTCACAGTGTTCTTATTTCAATGTTTTAAACCAATGTATAAGGTAGACATGCATATGGTGAATTCCATTTAAATTTTTGAGTTCTTGAGCATTCGGCGGGGTCTTCACTCCCTCGTGCAAGTGACTTCATTTACGATATATTGATAAATAATAATGATTGCATAACTCAAGGTACAAGTCTATATTATTAATAACTCGAATGAATTCTATTCAAATTTCAAGATTCTGTAGGTTTTTTCTAGGAAGGCCACAATTTTGCCCAGACAACAAAATTCTCGTCGGAATTCGGTGAATTATTTTTTTCGAGAAATCCAATCCTCGGAGTGATTGAAACGTTTTAATGTTTGACTATCATAAAAAGTAGTAAAGATGTTGAATTATTACAACTGTAGTCTAACAAGGCCACAAATTTTCCCAAAAAATAATGGAATTTTTTGTAGGATTTTGAGAAAATCCAACAACAAATTTTGGAAATATTGGTTGCAGCTATCAAGATTTAAGAATTTGGGTGTCCCATGGGTCCTTGATGGTGCTGAATCCAATTCCATGATCAAAAAAATAATTCAAACACTCCCACGATTTTTTTTCTTCAAAAAATTCCCCCCAAATTATTGAATCCATTTCCACCATAAAAAAATAATTCAAACACTCCTAGGATTGGATTTCTTAAAAAAAATTCCCCTAAATTCTAGTGAGAATTTCACAATCAAAACAAAATTGTGGGTTTGGTAGAGAAGGTGAGTATTTTATAACAAGATCACTCTTTACTATAGTGAATTCAACTTCGTATATATATATATATATATATATATATATATATATATATATATATATATATATATATATATATATATATATATATATATATATATATATATCTCACAAACTTACAATATTGAGTTTTTAATTGATAAAGGTATGTGGGATAATTACATTGAAGGCGTTTTTATATTGTGAGGTTCTTCACGAAGACACTATTCAGATTCATTCTCAATGAAAAAATCTTGAACATGTCTTTCACCAAATTACATCAATTGCATAGGGTTATTCTATTTATCCTTTTCCTAATAAAAAATTACATGTGGAACATCTTGTATTCGAGAGAACCCAAATAGAACTAGAAGACCATGAGAGTTAGAAACTTCAATGGAATGAGCATAAGATAGATGCTCGACAGGAAAGGAATGAAGAGAATAGGGTGGTGTTTTGTTTTTGGTGCCACCTGGATTCTTAAACATTGTCTTGCTATGCTCTAAAATAGATTCATTTCCAATTGCAGTGGTTCTTTTAACAAGAATTTGATTTTCCTTTTTCTCTCAGACATTAGTTTCTGTAGGCATGGAATGATTAACATATTCTTTTACAATAGGAGACACCATCTTGGATGATGAAACCTCTACTTTAGAATCTGTAGTATCTTCATTATTAGGTGAAGAAACATTTTGTGTGGCTGCAGAAATGGGAGAGAATTTCATTTGGGATGGAATCATTGAAGAATGCCTACTTGTTTGGTTAGCCCTATCATCTTCCATCTCACCTTTAGTCTACTTCTTATGTTCCTCAATTTCTTTTTTACGTTTATTTGTGGCCTCTTGATACTTTTGATAAGCTATCTCTCTTGTACATTTTTGTTCCAATACTTCCTATTTTTGGTTCAATATTGTTTGTCTTTGTTGTTGATTCATATTCGTTATTTCCATGTTTAAATACATGTCTTGAACCTGGGTAGAATTCTCCATGTTGGGACCTTGTTTTCCATGATGCACCAACCCAACAACTTCGCCTTTTGAGGGAATTTTTCCTTCCAAAACACTCTCCACCACCACTCCATGTCATCCAAATAATCATGAACATTAAGAAAATAGAACCCAATTCTGGAGTGTAATTTCCCAAAGGAGAAGAGGCCCACACCAATTCGTCCTCTCGATCAGTGAGTCTGATATGAGCCCTGGAAAAAGCAATCAGGTACCTTCTCCATTCATCTTTAAGACCTTCAGGAATGTTTAAAACATCGGGTTCAATCCAACGTTGTCTCCATAAATTTTTTTCCATTGGGTTCCCAATCTGTTAGAGTCTGGTATAGCCTTCATCATGTAAGCGTACAATAAGATTTTGGGAAAGTAAATGATTTCCCACACTGCCCGACTAGGGATCATAACACAATATTACCTTATCCCCGTTCCTGAATTTCCAAGCCAAACCAGAATGAATCAAATTGAAAGAGTTTAAGACCATCCTCCACATTGATAAGATATTACCTCTGGATCTGTTCTGTCTCTGAATCCAGTACTCTAGTGAATCTGGCCTAATATAATTTTGGATAATAACCTTCATCCACAAGCTTGTTGTAGTGATAATTCACCATCCTAATGTCGTTGCTAAAATTTTTGAGAACAAAAAAATGTTTTTTAAACCCCATCCCCCTCAAAAATTTTGGAATTGAAATTATTGACCATTTTACCCATGGAAGGAAAAATCTTCCTGAGTACCATCCCAGAAAAAATTGAAACAAATCCACCTAAATTTTGGCATAACACCCTTTAGAATCCATTCCAACAACATCCAATAGACTGGAATAGCTTCCAACACATATTTAACAAGCATCGAGCAGTCGGCTCTATACATGAAAAGCTCTTGTCCAATTTTTCTAATAGCTAAAACCAATCTTCAATTATGTAACAGTTTGGTTTTAAGTGGAACCTCAGATATTTAAGACCAGAGTCAAAATTTAGAATCTCAAAATGAAGGAACATACTAATAAAATTAACCTCCTACAAATCTAAATTGTGAGTAGCAATAGTGGATTATGCTTCATTAATGACAATCCTAATCACACTACAGAAAAGATAAAGGATATTATGAAAAGTTTGGAAATCCATTTTGGATCTGTCAAAATATATTATTACATCATCAAAAAAGAGAAAATATGTCATAGAAAGAGTTCTGAAAACACTTACACCTTTAAATTCACCTCTTTGCTTGGTAGTCTTTAACATCCTACAAATTTCTTCAGCCACTATAAGGAAAAGGAGAGTTGACAAGGGACATCCTTGTTGGAGGCCTTGTTTAGCTCTGAAAAAAAGGAGAAATTGCACAATTTATGAGTACTACGAAGGACACTATTTGCAATCATTTCATAATTCAGTTGATGAATGGGACCTCAAACCCCACATGTGTAAGAAGAAGGAGGATAAAGATCTCGCTAACTCAGTCGTAGGCCTTAGAGAGGTTGATTTTGATAATTTCACCTTTTAGATTTTGAATTTTAATACTATGGAGACCTTCTTGTGCCACTCATATCACCTCATGGATCTTCCTTCCTTCCAAGAAACAAAACTATTAATTGGACATATCTTTTGAAAGTGTGGGGTTGATTATGTTGTATACATAGTTTCATAGTGAAATGGGCCTGAACTCATCAAAGGAGCATGGGTTATCTGCTTTCAGAATTAAGGAAATAAAAGTTGTGTTTAAGGCTGGGAGAATTCTACCCTCCCTTATGGATAAATTGACCATTTTCAATAAATCTCCACCCAACAGATCAAAGAAGCCATTGAAGAAATCCATTGTCCACCCATTCGACCCTGGACTTTTGTACTTTTGGAAACTTGATAGGAATTTTTTTAGTTCTTCTTCAATCACTTCCTGCATTAGGTCTTATTTGTCCTCTTCTTCCAAAAATATCAAATAATATATCCACTCTTATGACTTATATGATGGTGATGCGCCTCAGAAATTTGAATAGGTTTTCAAAATTGTTCCTTCCCGGGTCTGCCAGTCCATCAAAACTTGTAACCTCTCTTCCTAAGGTATCATTTAATTTCCATATAGTATTTTCCATTTTCCGCCTCTTCGCATAAGCATGAAAGAACTTGGTATTTTCATCACCATTTTCAAGCCAGATCACTCTTCTCATTAATCTCCATTCTGCCTCCTAAGAAGAAAGGATCTCCTTTCACCTAGTGAGAAGTTTGACCAGGGACCCGATCCCTAAAAACCCTCCTCTGATGAATCAAAGGCTAGTCCCAATTGTTGTTCAACATATTTTAAATTTCCTCTTCCTCTCTGTGTTTTTTCTTTGTTTCCTACCCTTTAGACGTCACCTTTAACCTTTTTAAATTATCCACAAAACTTTGAGCTACAAAAATTCCATTTCTTTGTTCATAATGTCTCCAATTTGTGGAGACTACGTGTTTAAAAGTATCATCCTAAATACATTCCACATTCATCTTAAATGGGTTGGCCAGCTTCTATGGTTGTCACTTAACTTCCAGTAGAACCAGAAAGTGATCAAAACTGCTTCACACACCAATCCATTGTCTTATAACCCCCAAATTTTGCATTAGGGCCTTTGCCACTAGGAATTGATCAATACGCTTTACCACCCTATCCTCTCCATCCCTTTGATTTCACCGGGTAGGCTTGATTTGAATAGATTGTACATAAACAATATTTCACAACCCTAGATGATGAGAGAAAAAGTATGAGAGAACATCTAACCTAGCTCGTGCTCTCCAAGACTCTGCCGCTCCTAACGAGAAATTTAGATATCCACATAATATTAGATAGTATCGCTTCAAAATTGACTTCCAAAACAAATCAGCCTGAAAATCGATCTTTCTTGATGCAAACCATAGATATTAAGAAAGTTAAAGGTAGATTCTAGTTTTGAGGAAAAACCTTCCATCCCCAGGATAGAGGGTACACTCCAAGTATTTTGAACTTGTATTTTGCAGGAATCCCACCCCAAATCTAGACCCCCAGATCTCCCATGTTGATACATTCCTATAAATTTCCAGAAATGCAGAAAATTCTCAATAAAATCAATTATGGAGGCCCCTTCTCCTAGAGTTTCTTGTAGAAATACAACTTGTGGACCTTCTACTTGAATCATTTTTTTGAAAGCAAGAATTAGGGGTTTCTTGCTACCCCTTGGTAATTAAAGGTGAGAAATTTAATTGGGGAATAACTTCATGGGCCTTAAATGCTCTAAGGGCTCGGCCAATTGAGGATTATTTGCGTGAAGCTAGCTCCTCCCTGAACAAAGATTTTGCAAGAGAAATATGAGATTTCCTTCCCCCGCCTCTCCCAAAACCACTAGAGAATGATATCTTCCCTAAGCCACCCATGATATCAATCGAGATAGGGGGAATATACCTCGATCTAAGATAGTAACGAATAGAGATAATTCCTTCATCTTCCAAGAAGACCAAATTGAAGGAAATTTTGGGGGATGAGGGACCTCCCATAACATTTGGCAGGGTACAAGGGACTTTCCCTAGGGAGAGAGATGTAACAAGATTTTGTATAGACTCCATTTCCCATTCATTACATAACTTATCCCAATGATGCTCCGATAGTGAAAGACGAAAAATATATAAATGAATAGAACAGAGGGGAAGATAAGTAGCCTTCAACACAACATCCTCTTCTAGTTAACATGCCAAATTAATCGCTCCTCGATCTACGATATCCGGTCTAATACCTATAAATATTGTGCCATTGTCACTTCAACATCCATACCCCTAGTGACTTCATCAACCCTTTCCTTTGGTCCTCTTGTGTCCAATCCACTCCCCCCCACCGAAACAAGCACCACATTAGATGTAGATACCGATACTTCACTGTCGTTCCCTCCCCCATCCTTTACGAGTTCTATTTGAACCCTTAGTAAGGACACCAACGACTCCTTTTGAATATTTCCCTTAGGTTGATATGTTGAGCCTCACGAAAAATTTTAGGGGCTAATATTCGGAGGTGGGCTAATTTTCTATACTTTTTTCAAAAACATATTCTCCAATTTCCAAAGTTTCTAAAAATAATTCACCCAAGTTTTATAGGATGAAATTATTTTAAATTAAAATTCTCCAAGATATTATATAGACTAATATAATATAATCAATTTTTTAGATATTTTTACAAAAATATCATCACACATTTTAAATTTTTTCTATTATAAATTATTAAGATTCACCAAGGTTTCTAAAATTTCAAATAGATATCCATCCTTAAAATTTTCCGTGTTTAGCCTGTGACATTCACCCCTCCATCCTTCCTCTGTTTTTTATTAATTCTAACCTAGAATTTCTTTTCTTAGAAGTACATTGTGCAACTTTTAAAAAGGTGTCCATATTTGTTGCACATGTTACACCAAAAAGGTATACCTTCGTAGTTGAGGTCCAACAACCATTCCTTATATTTCCCTATGTTCATTTTGTGATATATCTTTGATCTCAAGTCCATACTGACGAATATTATTTCCACCGACTAGTCCTTGGTCTCTTTGTAAGAGTAATCCACTCCAAAAATTTCCCCAAGGTGTTCTTGATAATCATAAAATTTCTCTGGTTCCACATGTGTACAGGTAGACCCGGAATGCAAACCCACACCCAAATCACATCCATTTTTTGTCAACGTGCATCGAATAAGGGATTCCAAAATTTTAAGGCAACCAAAGTGGAATCGATAAACCATACCTCTTTGGAAACCACTTCAATATCCACTGGCGACTGAAAGATCAACTAGAAGCACCCCTTCGCAAGAAAACAAATCTTTGGGGGGGACAACACCCGGTTGTTAATGTTTTCATCCTTCCATCCTTCCAAGGTTTCCACGTTGAACAACCTTTTATGCACCCTGCCAACAAGATATTTTCAGCTAATTCAGAATCCTGGGCAATCTCCACGTCTTCACCTACATAAGATTTATACTGAATGGATCCAATTTCACTCTTCAAGACCTTGTGATTATTTTTAGGGTTTTTCTTTTTTTGTGCTGAACCCTTAGCCGCTCCCCCCAGGCTCTTATGTAATCCTCCCTTCCTCTATTATCGTACCCTCAACACCACGACCTTGATAAGGGACCTAATGAAGTGAAAATCCGTCATCCCTTCCTGCCCATGTCCTCGGTAGTGATCCCGCCAAGAAAATTTGGGCTATAGAGAGCATTCCCCCAGCTATGAGCTGCAAAATAACGCTTGTAGAGTGAATGCATCCAATATTGGAGATTGGTATTTTCCCTTCCCCCCTAAAACCCCTACCTGCTTCCTTCATCCAAAGATGTCTGCAACACCGCCCCCCCTTGGCTGTTCAAAAACCGACGACCTAGAAGGCCAATAACAAAAGACTCTGATAATCCCTTTTCCTGTCCAAGACCCACCCCATGGCCTCTATAATTTATTTCACGTAAGATACTTATAGGAATACAAAATAGGGAAGAGAAAGGGTTACTTCATGCACCTTATGAATCGACTAATGCACTGGATTTTACCACTGTGTCCAATAGATGGACAACCACATGTATCAGACCTCTATACCTATCCAAACCACCCACCTAGCGATGCAAAAATATAGCTCATCCTTGACTCTCTGACTTCTCTGCACCGAAAACCATGATATTCACTGGCGAGGTAAAAATAGACCCATTGGATGGGCTTTCAGGCTCAAAGTCCACCATCTCCATCATCTCTTTGAACGATAAACCTTTAAACTCATCTTAAAACCACCAACACTATTCTAGAGTAGGAAATATTGGGAATAACCGCGGTGCACATCAAAAAATATGGAGAAACCTTCTACCTTTTCACCTCGCAACAATAAAACAGGATAAAAATATTTACCTATCGTTGAATTGAGAAAAAGACACTAACAAGAAATAGATGATTGTAGAAACCATAACAGATGAAAATAACCTCATTTAGACTTCGCTACTAGTAGTATCTTAGCCCTACTCACCATAAAAAAGGAGGAGCTGCTATCAATATCCTATCCATTGCTGCAAATGTCCATACTCTGTAAAAACACTAACCTCCACGCTCCTTTTAAATTTTATTATTTAATTATTATTAAATTTAATATATATATATATATATATATACCCCTGCGGAGTTTGCATTAGTGTGGGACCTCCCCTCTCAACCTTATATTATGATCGTACATAAAAGAAGATGTCACGGCATACAAGTCATCTAGAAAACAACTAATTCACAAGTTACCACGAGGCTCACTCAGATATGAAATTCAGGCTCTAACGTAAAGAAAAGTACCATGCAGGTATCGTGTTGCATAAGTCAGTGTTATGGTGGATGGTGGAGGCGTCAAATGCTTATATGAAAATAATGGATTACACTCATAAACATAACACTTTCATCTTAATGTTCCTGGAAAGTGGTGATCATGGGAATCCTTTGCTACAAGATCAATGGAACATTGCACAATCAAAGCAACATTTCAAAGCAGTGCGTATCATTCTCATATATTGACCGGTGCACTTAGATTACTGGCTATGCAAACACCCTTGGTATTGGAAATATTGAGCGAACCAAGACTCCCTTGTATCTATATCGGGAACACGAAAAACCACCTGGGAGATATTTCCATTCCTGTTGGTAGTTTGTGTTTAGTGCAGTTAACTATTCTTGTTGTCGACATGGTATTAACCTCCTTGGAATTTTTGGTAAGCCTATTCTCAATATAATTTTGCTTCCTTCACATTGGCTTGTGTTTGGTTGGTTCATTTTGTGGTTTCTCGGGTATATGGATTTGTAATTTTTTAGAAATTACTTCGATTTAGATTGGCCTCCTCGTCATCTATTATACTTTGTAACTCTCCCCTCACAACTCATTCATTACCTTCTCGATATCCCCCCTTGACTCTTGCAAGAATTCTCAACAATCTATGCTCTGCCTCCTCCCCTGTTAGCCTCTTTCTTACTCCTCTATCTCTACTTTTTTGTCTTGATTCATTAAATCCCTAGAATTTTATCTGTCCCATCCTCTGTCACTCCCCTCGTCGTCAATCTTGAGCCTCAAGATTTCCCTAATATTATGATCACACATAAAAGTAGATGTCGTAGCATGTAGACCATATAGCAAATGGATAGCTTGCAGATCATCTCAGAGGCTCGCTTAGATATGAAATTGAGCCTCTAACATCACGTAGAGTATGGTGCAAATACCACGTTGCATAGGTCAATTTTATGGTGTAAAGTGGAAGCATTAAATTCTTATATGAAAATAATGTATTGCACTCATAAACGAAGCACTTTAGCTCAATATTCTTAGAAAGTGGCTACCATGGGAGTCCTTCACTATAATATCAATGACATATTGCACAATCAAATAAACATGTAAATTTCTCATATATTGACTGGTGCGCTCAGACTACTCGCTATGTGAACACCCTTGGTACTGGAAATATTGAGCGAACCAAGACACCCGTGTATCAATATCAGGAACATGCATAACTAACTAGGAGCTATTTCCCTTCTTGTTGGTGGTTTGCATTCGATGAGCGTAATTATTCTTGTTGAGGACCTAGTAATAGGATCCTTGGAATTTCGAGTAAGCTAATTCTCAATCTAATTTTGATTCCTTCGCTTTGGCTTGTGTTTATTTGGGCCATTCATTGGTTTCTCTAGTCCGTGGATTTGTATTTCTTTAGAAAATAATTTGATTTGGATTGGCCTCCTTGCCATCCTTTTTTCTCTGTAACTCTTCCCTCACAAATCACTCACAGCCTTCTCAATTTCCCTCCCCAAACTCTTGCGTCAATTCTCAACAGTATCTTCTTTGCCTCCTGCCTTGCTAGCTTGTCCCACGCTCTTCCCTCTCTACTTGTCCGTATTAACTTGCTAAATCCTTAGACGATTATCTCTCCCATCCTCGGTCATTCCTGTTCTCGTCAATCTCACGCATCAATATTTCCTTGTATTACTATGACTTAGAATATCTGTGGTTTCTCATAAAGAAAGGGGTAGAGGTATTCCATTTGTCTCCCCTTGGACCCCTATCCATATGGCATCAACCTCTCAATTGTGAGCTCATGCACAAGCAAGAGAGTCTACAGCTCGTTATGAGAAGCAGATCCTTGAGTTTGTTTGCCAAGAAATTGAAAGAATAGAAGTTGTTGTGAACCATGAAAAACATTGTACTCCTGACCACCATGTTCAAATTGAGACTAGGGACTAGGTTCCTAATATAGGTACCACCACTCGCACAAGATTTTCAGGTTACATGCAAGCAGTCAATATTTATTGGCATACAAAAGTTCTCCTGGTGTGCATATTCACAAAAAACGTAAATGTTCAATAAAGGATGCATAAAAGTTGACAGAATTGGAGGAGAAATTATATGGAATGGATCATAAAATAAACACCATCCTCAGTAAGTGCAACAACAACTCCTTCCCTCGGAATGATGTTGTTCCCCAGCAGGCCCCCAAGCCAAACAACTTAGGACAATAACTTCTATGCAATCTCAAATTTTGTTTTGAGTTCTTGTAATGCTTTATGTTTAGTCAATCCATGGTATATTGGAAGCAGGTTTAGTGAGTTTATGTATTTTCAATTAGTCAATAAAGGCATATGTTAGTGAGTTATGTATTGTCATTTAGTAAAGAGAGGTATATGTAACCTCAATACTTTAAAGCTAAACTTATTTTATTCTTCCATGAAGCAGACCAAAAGAAAATAAACACTAATCACTTAAATTTTTATAATAGTAATACAAAGTGCCTTAATATATATAATAATTAATTTTTTTGCTCAAGAAAAAAGAATTGTCTAACTATTCTACTTTTTAAGGTCACACTTTAAAGCTGAACCTCTGCTAAGCATATTAAAACAAATCTAAACAAATCAAGTAATTAAGTAATAACCCTTCCGGTAGATAACTCAGATAAGTGAGAACCTACCTTCGGAAATGCTTTATTATTATATATGTAATTACGCTAAAAGCAAAACTCATTTGAAACTGGTAAATATACTATTTTCTTCCCTCAATACTTATTTTCTCTCTTTTATTGAGAGTATGTTTGTGCATCCTCTCCAGATTGTCCAGCAATAAATTCATAAATTATTCATCGATCATATAAATTTTTGTAGTAATATAAAATGACAAATGATATTTAAAAAATAGGAGATTTTCTAATTATTCTACGTTTTAGAATTTTTGATAAAAATGCGATGAAGCAATATTTGATCATATTGCGTTTTTTTTTTATTTAAAATTTATTTTTAAATACTAAAAAAATCTTCTTAATTTATTTGAGTTATACAAAACTATTATACAATAAAACCTATAAATATAACAAATTCTTATCAAATTTTAAACAAATTTAACTGAAAACTATAAAAAAAAAAACATCCAAAATCTAAAAATAATTAACCTAAAATTATATATCTTTTATCAATCTTATTATAATGTGCGCACGGCATAATGCCATCTGTATTTATACTATCAAAGCTATTAACGGGCAGCATAATGTTGGTCGTTTCATTCAAACTGTCACGTGGCAAATATTTTTTTTAGGAGTTGTTTTTAGTGCGATTTTTTGAAGTTTCAGGTTTAGAGGTAAAATCTTGGTTTTTGTTATTCAAACTGGTTTTTTGACTTTATATATGGATTCAACACCCTCAAAAACCTCTAGGGCACTTCGATTGTGTAAAGTTAGCAATCAAACTTCTCTTTTCAGTGGGGACAGGGCCAAAGTCATTTCAGTATGTCGTGGTTGGCTAAAACGACCTTCTAATAAATCTCCATATGCATTTTTGACAAAAACCCATCTAATATAATGATATGAAATGAATTTTTTTGAAAAAACTCATCTAATATAATGAAATGAAATGAAATTTTAATATTTATTAGACTAATATAATGAAATGAAATTTTAATGTTTATTAGACTAAAAATAGTCTATGAGACTGAGTTTCTAATGTTTTTAGCTTTTTGTATTTCAACCTTTTTCTTATTCAAATTGATGATGAGCTGACCCAACCTTCCAATAATTTCATTGCTGAAAAAACAATGCCAAGAAACTGATGCTAACATATTCTTATTAATTTCTCTGATGTTCTAAAATAAAATGTTTTTCCTATTCACGTGCAAAATGTACACACTCTTCTTCCTAAGCTTCTTTAGGCCTTTTCCAGGATTTTATTTCACACTGAAGATGATGAGAGTTGGTTCTTAATTGAGCAATAAGAACCTTGGTTTTTAATTGAGCAATAAGAACCTTTGCAGTCCATGGAATGTTAGCTCCAATGTATTCTTTTTGTTGGAGATCATAAGTAGCCTTGAATTCTTCAATATAGTACTTCTTCTTTCTATCTAAATCTTTTCTTATACATGTTTACGAAACTTCTCCATAACAAAATTTCTCAACTCTGTACTATTTGTAAAAGAAGCATTGTAAAACAAACATTGCTTATTCAATAATTGTTAGTATCCATTTAAAGAGTCTTCATAAATTCATCAAATCAATCACACGTTTCAAATATTTGTTTTTTTCTTATTTTTTATTATTATTTTAATTCAATCACACGTTTCATATGTTTGTTTTTTTCTTTATCTTTTATTATTATTTTAATTCGATAATTGGATTTCGAAAATTATCGAATGAATATTGTGCGTCAACTTTCGATTAATCATTCGAATTTTGAAAAATATTTTTAATTAAAAACATATATTAATATTTAATTATAAAAGTTAAATGCAAAGGACAAATATTCCATCGGGAGATAGGCCTAGTTTAGCTTATTAGTCTATGGAAGCTTAAGTAATCATTCGAATTTTGAATTTTTTGGGATAAATTTTAAAGACTTGGTCTATGGAGGTCTCTGTAATCAATTATCTGAATTTTTAAATATATTTTTAATTAAAAGTTTATATTAAAATTTAATTATAAAGGAAAAATATTTTGTGTAGAGATAAATTTATTATTTTATGGAGGTTTCAAATTTGTTTGGAAAATTATAAAAAGTTTGGTAAGATTTTGATAAAATTTAGCAGAAATTTGGGAAATCAAGATGGTCAAGGTTCAAGATTTAGAGTGTATTGAGAGTTTTGATGGTGCTGAATCTATTTCCACCATCAAATACATGATTCGAACACTATATTATACCATATCTTAAACAACACCAAATTAAAATAATTTTTTACCATATAAATACATTATCCTTACCTCACAAATTACCATTATGTCAATATTCAGATATTTCACTATTTGCAAGTTTTAATTAATACTCAATGAGAATTTGGACAAAGCTTTTCAAGTTTTTATGGTATTTTATTTGTTCATTATATCTTGGTCCATTATATGCAGTGTCACATAACATTTCATGCGCTCTGTTTGCCATTTTTATCAATGCAAACACTTTTTGGCTGCCAAGCTAGAATCGTGGGTGGGCTAACCATATCAAATGGTTAGATTTAGATTTAATGGAACACAAATTGATTGTGAATTTTCATGTACTTTGCACTTTTTCAATAACTTTAGAATTTTAAGTTGTGCATTAAGTTGTGTTTTTTTTCTTAACAATGAATTATCATTATGATAAGTTTGAAGAATTTGCAATTATGAATGTTTAGAACATTTGGTGAAAAGAACAAAATATACTTGTTTAACAATGACATGAAAAGCTTTAAGAATATGTGGCTGTTGAATTTGTATGGAAACCCATTATAAAGTTAAATGCATGTTTTTCTTTTACAACAAATATTTTGGAATAATTAACTAAGAATCTGAACATTTTATCTAACAATATTTGCAAACAAATCCAAACAAGTACACAAAATAAATAAATAAATAAAAATAAAAAATATTATCAAATTAATATCTTTATTTTGTAATTATTAATAACAAAAATACATTTAAATGTAAAAAATGTCTAACATATAAATTTACATCATATAATAAATTTTTTTATATTTAAAACTATTGTAGTTATAAGACACACATACATATTTCTTCTTAATCAAGTTGGACACCTTTTGAAATACTATCATCCCCCCAAAAATGACTTTTATCTTCAACCAGTGTTCATGAGATTTGAATCTCTAACCTAATAAAAACTCACACCAAAATTTACATATCATAACTTACTTTACATATTTATTTTATAGCTTACCTTAAATACTTATTTTCATATTAAATATATAACTTTACATAATTTATAACTTATCTCATATAACTATTTTCATATTTACATACCTATTAAGTATATATAACTTACATTATCTTATTTTTTTACATTTTCTTTTATTTAAATTTAAATAATAATAATAATAATTCTTTACCACAAATATGATCTGTGTGATTCAAATCTCACCAAAAACATATTAAATAGAAAGTGAACATTTAAATATTAAATTTGATGTTATACACAGTAAATTGGTTGCGTGCATAAATAGTATGAGCGTTTATCCACACCTATTTAAAGAAATCACTGCGGGATTAAGATAAAGTCTACTTCTATGTTTGGTCCTCAAGTTCTAACAAGCTGACGCGCACGCTATCAAACAGCCACACTGTACACTAATGAAACAACTTACATAAACATTGTCGACGAATCCACTGCATGTGTCCAATCGGCCTCACTCTCTTTCACCTTTTTGGGGTTTGTAATCACTGTCATGTCGAGAGCCGAATATCTCAAACGACCCGAAATTATCGCTTGAAATCCAATATTCTTCTAACATTTTCGTGAACATTTCCTGCAACTGCTGAAGCTCGTCCTGATCTTGATTACTCTGAAATGGACAACATTCATCCATGATTATTATGATGCAGATGTACCGATGATTATTGATCCTCTTTTCCTCTTAAGTTTCCAAAAGGACTACGGATATACTGATTTCTAATATTGGGCATGCATCCATTTAGATAGCCATCAATCATATTTCATACCTGCACTCTTTCAGTAGCCATCCGGGATGAAATCTCATCGAGGAAATCGCAAAATGCCTGCACAAAACAGGAAAAAAATGGCAACAACAAGACTCCTAATTATCATTAGTCAGAATTCAGAGTTTTCTTATTATCGTTAGTCAGAATTCAGAGTTTAACTTGATTGGTACCTGTGAGGAATATAAGAATGAATATAATTAGGAATCTGATAAATATGAAGTAAAGATAAGAATCACTTAAGATTAAGGTTAGGTGAGGAGGTTTGGTTTCACAGTTTTAGTAATTTAATCTTAAACAGAATTTTAGTAATTTAATCTTAAACCGAACTATATAAGTCTTAAAACTATATAACTTAAACAAAACTATATAAGTCTTAAACAAAACTATATGTCTAGTTAGATGAGGAGATTAGGTTAAGTGAAAAGATTTAGTCCTACAAATTTAATGGTCCAATCCTAAACAGAACTGTGTATGCTATATATGCCTAACAACCACTGATCCAGACCAAAATTCTTCAAATATAAATAAATTGTACAACTGAAGAGATTTCCACTCCACAAGATTATATGCTCTAAACTTTGCTACAAATGGAGAGACACTAACTAACTTACATCCATATCTTCAGAAGGTTCATACATGCCTGCATCATATAGTGCTCTCTTGGTGTCTTCAGATAGAACTGCAAATAGAATAAGCCTTCAGCTATATATCACGCGCAACATAAATTGTATAAATGCCAGATAAAAGCGCACATCTTTCTTCATATTACCTGAATAGGCCTCTTGAATCTGCTGGAATCTGGACTTAGCTCTCTCAGATGAAGAAGGATCGGTTGACCATTTATCAGGATGCCATTTCTACAAGGCAGATACCTTAACAAAATCAGTACATACCTTTAATGAACAAACATAACCTCACAGGAACTATAAACAACCAATATTTTGTGCTCACCATTGCTAGTTTTCTGTAGGCGCTGCGTATTTCAGCAGCGGAGGAGTCCTTATTCACCCCAAGAATGGAATAGAAGGATGTAGTCTCCATATCACGTATCCTCGCTTTCAAAATAATACGAACGCCCTATCGCAGAAGACTGATCTCCACTGTAGAAAACCAAATCATAAACCTATAAATTCAAAATCTGTGGACTCTGTGCATAAATCATATAATATTACCGACCTTAAGTCTAGATACACTCTAGATATTTCTCTACAAAGGTACTAGAAATTCCATGTTGCGTTTTCATAGGTTAAAGCAACCGAGAGACACCCCAAGGAATTCAAATACTTTAAAGTGGAGTTAAGTGATTGCACGTCAATCTTATCCCCGTCAAGCTGAAAGCAAATATGCAGCGGCTCCCTTATCGGAATTGGGACTAACCACGTATTAACGTGCACGTAAGGTTAACACAGCTTTTGCCGCCGGTGATTTCCGGTAGTGTGATTGTTGAACATGTCAAAGGTGGCGATTAAGCTCGTTTTATATAATCAAATGCAGGCGTGGGCTTCGATACTTTAAAAATATTTCGAAATTTCGCGAACCATAACGTGGTGGACATGTGACGAGGGGATTGCAGAATTTTGACAGCGCATGTGGTGGTTGTTTCTGAGGATTCCAGAATGTGCTAATGCAAGGAATACCAATAGAATGCAGTGATCATAAGCTCAATAATGTGGCGCCGCCCCCACATGTGTGTCCAACATGGAACAGTTGCAGCGTCATGACGGAATTAAAAGCAAATGGAATCCTTGTCATCAGAAAATCCAGAACACCCTTAACCTATCTTATTCAAAGCAAAAATAAGTAACCTACAAGATAAGTTTAATTTATCTGTCCACTCGCTAGTTTATATGTGAAATAGATTTTAATTTATAACTAACTTAGGTGATACAAATTTCAAGGAATTTAATTATAGGAGCATTTAAATAATTTTTTTATCGTGGAAATAGATTCAATAGCAATAAAATTTTGAAGGGCACTCAAAATTTTGAAGCTTGATAGCTTTGATCAAGATTTCCAAAAAATTATTCAAGTTTGGTTCAAAATCTTACTAAATTTTTCATTAAACTTTACAACTTTAATCAGGATTTTCAAAAAGCTATGCTAGATTTATTCAAAACCTTACTAAATTTTTTATTATTTTCCAAACAAAATTGTGACCTTATTCCACTACAAATTTGTTTTATTGTCACTACATTATCTTCTCTATACTGAATTATAAAACACCTCTCAATTTAATTAATATTTAAACATTTCTAAATTTAATATAAAAAATAAGAAAATTTTAAAACTCAAATATTCTAACTATGCTTAAAGCATTTCCTTTATAAAAATATCTCTCAATTTAATTAATATTTAAACATTTGTTTAGAAACTCAAATAATCTAATTATGTATAAAACAAAATTATTATTTAACAAAAATATTATATTTAAGTATTGAGGGGTTTCCCCATAGAAATGGTCATAGTTAAAGGACTTTCTAGCCATTGAATCCCAAAAACTAATATCTAAAAATATTATATATTTTTTAAAATATAATTTGTAAATTTTTTAAATTAATTATTTATATTTTTTATTATTTTTTTGGGAAAAGTTATTGTAAAAAAATTATTTAATTAATTATATTTATTTATTTCCATGTTACCCCGTTGAATAGAAGGAAAAATAAATTATATTAAAATAAAAGTCTTAAGATGCATTTTAATTAGCGATCTAGATAATGTGAAATAATCAAATTTTATTATTAATTATGTCCCAAACAAAATAAAGATAATTATTTATAGATAAACCCATTTTTCCTCATCACAAAAAATTGATAGTATAAAGCTGATGTATATGAAATTCCACAATAATAACATAAATAAAAGAGTAAAATGTTTACCCATAGCAGTGAGAGAACATATCCATTTTGTTGGTTGAACCAAATATATAACACAAATATTTTAAATAATAAAAAATAAATTTAATAAAATATTTTATAGAGAAAACCATTAGAGAAAATTACCACCCAAGATTAGGATTGTCATCCATGAACATGTCTACCTTCTTTGAGAGTTATATAAAGATTAAAAAATGGAAGAATGAATTTAAAGAAAAAAATGTTGAGAGTAATTTTAGGCGAGAATGGAGAGGGTTGAAAAAAAATAATAATTAAAAAAATGGAAGAATGATATAATTTAAAATAAATAAATAAATATTTTATTTTGAAAAAGTCAAGTTTTTTTTTTTTCTAAGTTAGAAAATGGAAGATGTTGAATTATATTTCATTTAAGTTTACTTTGAAATTATAGTATGTGAATGTATTAAAATTTAGAATTTTTACTCACCATTTTCAAATGAACAAATATAGGATAGAAATAGAAATGGATAGTGATAGGTATAATGTTCATAAACATTACTAATACAACGAGAAATATTAGTATGAAGCTTAGGATTCTTTCTCTATTTTGGTTGGGAATTATTAGCTTGGTTATGATTTGAAGCATTTTGATTACATCCAATGTTATTGTTGGGTTAAGGATTATTGTTATCTTGATATTATTTTTATTTTTATTTTTAATTGAGATTTTGGTTAGAGGGCTAGGGACCTTTTTTTTAGCATATACGTTATGTTGTAGATGAGGTATGGGTTGGCCAAAATTGATTTTGGATTGAGATACCATAGTTAGAGGAATTGAAGTTGTTGGGGGTGGGCCAAGAAAAGGATCATATAAGTTCATGGATGCAGGCCACTACAAGAGGAACTAGTATGAGCACAAAGATGCATGTGTCAATGAGTATAGGGACTTGAATAAGAGGTGTTAGATCTTACTTGATATGTTGAAAAAGAGGGACTTGGTGGGGGATTAGGATAACTATAATGCATTAGGCGACACCATATAGGTGGTGGGGGGTAAGAGGTACTAACTCCCACCATATGGGTTTCCATACGCACTAGGCCTATGGGGATAAAAATATGGATTACTATGTGAAATAGACCCAGTAAAACCATTAGTAGCATGGAATGCCCTTAGTGCTAATAATCCACCTAAGTGAAAGGGAGGGGCATCAAGAAGAATTCTTTATAAATGTTTTGATTGGGTCTATATCAAGTAATATTTTTGTGCTTGTAGAATGACTTCCTCCCATTTTTGGGCATGGCCATGGCCACATCTTTGGCAATGGGGTGGAGTAAGGAATTTAAGAAGTATACTATGAGGAATCAATCATTAATTTTAGCCTTACACAAACCACTTCTACATTATGCATGAATATGATCTGTGATATGGGTAGTAGTAGTCTAACAAAGCTAAGCATTTGAATCCCCACATTGTGGTGAGCTAGAAGTTGAAAAAAGGTCAAAAACACCTTGAAATTGGACATAAAGGTGCTATGTGTATTAGTGGGTTGACCAACACACCATTTGGTGACCACACTTGTGAGGATGCATTGAAACAACCAAATTCAAATTGAGACATCCATGATGGTATTAGATGAGAACCAAAGGTGGAATGGCATTATATGATTGGAGAGATCCTCTCTAGCATGCCCATCAAATTTATGAATATTTGAGGGTAACTTGGTTTAAAATGGTTGGCTAAGCAGTGCTACGTTGAATAAGGCTATTAATTTTTTTTTTATGAAATATTGGAGATTCAACCCCATGCTATAAGGTAAGGTGGTTTGAGCTTTTTTTTGAGTTAAATTTACAGTTGTATTGATTCCATCCATGATGGAAATGGAGGTTTTAGTGATGATAGATGAAAATATACTACTTGAAGGGATACTAACCTTGGGAATTAGATGGTATTGAAGGGGATAAGAGAAATAAATCCCAAGTGAATGGAATTTTCAAATTTGAAGATAATAATCTTGTGGAAGGGTTGAGGTTATCAACTCTAGTTTGTTGAGTGGGAGATAAGAAAAAACCATGAATTATTGAGAGAGATAGTCCTTAGAGTATATGATATATTCTAGTTGGGGGTGTAATGTTTCTTAGCTACAAATATATCTTAGAAAAGCTAATTAAACTATCAAATAAATTTAGCCACAAAAAAAACAAGTAATAAAAAAGTGATCAAGCAGTGGTACTATGTGTATAACTTATGCAACAAGTGGCTTTAAGTGTGTATGAATTATAATGTGGATGTCCAAATTTAATCTTTGTTCCTAATAAAGGAAAAAATCTAGCCAAAACATAAACCAAAATGATCAAACAAGCATAAACTATGGCTCTTCCAAACCTTTTCTTCAAAAATGTTTGAAGGTATCATCAAAGAAAGAGGATAAAGAGTAGAAATGGGGAATTCTAAACAACTATAATGAAAGGTAATGAAATCCACCATGGAGATGAGTGAAGGTATGTATGAGATAATTATAACTAGGAGATTAAAGGTTATGAAATCCGAATGGCCCATAGAATATTTTTCGGGGTGCACTCCCTCATGTTGATCTATATATGAAATCTTGAGGACTTATGGTAAAATTGCAAGTGGAAAGATAAGGTTTTTTAAACACTTATGTCAATTTCATTAACAAATTAACATGCTTTAAAACTGAGTTTTGAAGAAAATAAAGAAGACATCGGTACCATAACAGTATACACAAAACAATAAATGATGAAGGAGTTCACCCCTGTTGGGCTACATCTCCTGGTCCAACTTCCAATGGTTGGGCCTCTTTCATTATTCTTAAAAAAGTGTGTTTACATCAAGTTACAATGTCTCCAATGGCTCTAGAATAGTAAAAAACCCCTAGTTGGGCTCTTTCTACTCCAAAAAAGGTCAAAAAGTCAATGAGTTATTCTCCAATGAATTTTTATGCTAATTGTTCTACAAATTCCGCCTTTTGCAGCCACGTGGAGTGACAATTTTGCCCCGCGTCGGCAAGATTTCTGTGGCCCTGGGTGCAAATTGTTGCCTCCTTAATTTGACTATGTCGGCCATGAAACCATTAAAAGTGCGAAAAATGTTGATTTCTGGACTGTTGGATTCAGATGGTTGCTTGAATTGGCATGCCATATTTGTTAACCAGACCTTGCATTAAACCATGATTAGTAGCTTGGCTCCATTGTGGTTTGGGTGCTTGGAACCTTGTTGGACGCTAGTTCCACTACCCGTTGGTTCTAACCCATACCTTTGACCACAACCCCAAACCTTAACCATGTTCGATTGTTGCATTTGATAAGAATTGACCATCAGGTTTATGGCTATCTACATAACATTAAACTTCATCGTAGCATGTGTTCAACGTAAACCACTGATGGTGGAGTTTTGGAACCGCACCAATATTGTTACCACTCCCCTCTTAAACTATGGAATCAAATAGTTAACTATTGCATATGTGATCACCCCACGTAATTTTCGTGGTAACTGCCAACCCAAAATTTACTTCGTTGCTCTAGAATTTGCATATGGGTTATAACATAATGTTTGGTGGTATATGTAATATGTTTGTCGGTTATACATTGTTTTAAACTTTGGTTTAGAACATAATACATCACATATCATAAAGGTTCGGGGCCAGGGTTACCCCAGACCCCCTCATCTGCTGCCACGTGGTGTGGTTGGTGGGCCGAGGTTTCGAGGTTAACCCCAGTCCCCACCCCGACACCATTTTTCAATAAACCTTAAATAAGGCTTTCAACCTATATATGTTAATAACTACTGCAACGCGATCGGTGGAGGTCTCTATTGGCCTATGCGAGGTATCACGCTTGAATCTCGTGGAATCTCGCTCTGGCCTATAATTTTTTTTTGCATGCCCATCAGGAGGTAATGTGGCAGCCTCTGATTTCCCACGTGGCTTTCTTGGATTGGTCCAACACACCAAACCAACAACCAACCAAATAACAGCAAATTCGACCCAATAAGATTGTGTCAAGTGTGGACACCACATTGGCTGATGGAGTACAAGTCACCCTGCCAAGTCATAGTCCACTCAACAGTATAGCCTATTGACTGTGCATCTCTACAACCCAATTCCAAAAGTTTTTGTTGTTTCCCAATTTGGTCAGAATGTGATATTGGGAGTATCCGATGTTGGATTTGAGCGAAACGAGTTGCACCAGATTCAGGGTAATCAAATCTACACTTTGGCGTTGTTTTGATCCAATCTGAACACTTTGAATTTTGAGCACTAAAATAATCCACCAGATCACATGTGAAAGACACTATGATATGTGTAACACCCCCGTATCTACCCTAATATTTTAAATATAGTAGTGATGACCACACCAACATGGATACAACCATGGTTGGTCAAACTCAAATTAATGACTAGTATTAATTAATTTAAAAAATTAATAATTAACAAACTTGAAGGTTGAACCACCAAACAGATCCTTGGTCCAGTTTTTGTTTGTGTTTCAAACATGCTTACCACTCCCATTTGAATTAACTGCCTTGTCACTGCTATGAAATGACCTATTTCTAACCGAGTAATTAATGAGATATAGGTGTGTCAAATTTAGAATCAAAAAATTCAATAACGTATTTCAGAAAGTTCCTTTTAGAAATATCACAAAGTATATCCCTATATATAATCAAATATAAGGTCCTTGATTTTTCACTATGTTATAGCAACATGAAAATAAAACATGACAGGGTGGTGCCCTCTCCAATTTGTCTTTCCCCTTAGAATTTCAAAGGACAAAGTATCCCTATGAAGGTGGTTGGGTGGTCAGGTTGGGGATAAAGGCACATAGGGCGGTTCCCTCTTGGCAGTGCCAAGAACTCAAAGCGCGACCTATAAAAATAACAAAGTATTTGCATTCATCCTAGAGATATTGATTCAATCAACAACATTTGATCTTACAAATTTCCGTTGAAAGTAGTCCTATATTTCTTCCCCACTTAGTTCCCCTTACTCTTTTACTTTCATCACACTGATTTCTCTCAGAATTTCTGGTTCCTTCATATCAATCACCATATATAAGCCCATTAGCCAAATTTTTAACACCCCACCTCTGCTAAGAATGTAAATTAGCAACATTAATCTGAGTATTGATTATTGAATTCTTTCCATTTGTTGCTAGAACTACTTGTAGAATCCTTAGACCTTGGATTAGGCTTGGGGTGGTCAACTGTAAGACAAAGAGTGTTGGAGCTGGTCTATGGTTGGGAGGAGAGTGGGAGTCTCTCATTCAATTGCTTGATAAATTAACCAGAAAAGTAACATTACGTGAGAATTGTATATGAATATTGAGCTCTCACACAATTAAACTTATTTTTGATGTTGTCTAGACTATGTTTTATGTTTAAAATAATTGAACTTGTCTACTTATTTTAACCAAATCTAAGTTTTTATAATTTGGAACCAAGCATACAATTATAGATAACAAGATTTAATGGATTTAATTTTGTAACGTAACTACAAACGTAATTTATGCACTTGATTGGTTCAGATACATATTAATATGATTTAAAATGTTCTTCTTTCAATGTTTTAAACCGATGTATATGGTCGGCATGCATATGGTGAATTCCATTTAAAATTTTCAGTTCTTAAGCATTCGGCGGGATCCTCACTCCCTCGTGCAAGCGAAATCATTTACAATATATTGAGAAATAATCATGATTGCATAACTAAAGGTACAAGTATATATTATTAATAACTAGAATTAAGTCTATTCAAGTTTCAATATTTTATAAGTGTTGTCTAGGAAGGCCACAAGTTCACTCGGGGAACAAAATTCTCATCGAAATTCACTGAAAGTTTTTTCAAGAAATCCAATCCTAGGAGTGTTTGAAACGTTTTACCGTTTAAATATCATAAAATGTATTAAATATGTTGAATTCTTACAACTGTATTCTAACAAGGCCACAATTTTTCTCAGAAAATAATGGAATTTTTTGTAGGATTTTGAGAAAATCAAGCAGGAAATTTTGGAAATCTAGGCTACAACTATCCAACTTCAACATTTTGGGCGCCCCACAGGTTCTTGATGGTACTGAATCCATTTCCACGATAAAAAAAAAAAAAATTCAAACAATCCCAGGATTGGATTTCTTGAAAACATTTCCACCATCAAAAAAATAATTCAAACACTCCTAGGATTGGATTTCTTTAAAAAAATTCCCCTAAATTCTAGAGAGAATTTCGCAATCAAAATGGAATTGTGGCCTTGGTGGACAAGGCAAGTATTTTATAACAAGATCACTCTATACTATAGTGAATTGAACTTGTTATATATATATATATATATATATATATATATATATATATATCACAAACTTAAAATATTGGGTTTTTAATTGATAAAGGTATGTGGGATAATTACATCGAAGGCGTTTTTCTATTATGAGGTTCTTTGTGAAGACACTACTGAGATTCGTTGTCACCGAAAAAATCTTGAATACCTGTTTCATCAAATTACATCAATCACAGAGAGTTATTCTCTTTATCCTTTTTCTAATAAAAAAGTGACACGTGGAAGATCTTGTATTCAAGAGAACCCAGCTAGAATTGGAAGACCAGGAGAGTTATAAACTTGAATGGAATGAGTATAAGGTAGATGTAAGATCAGAAAGGACTGAAGAGAATAGGGTGATGTTGTATTTGTGGTGTTTCCTAGATTCATAAACATTACACTGTTATGCTCTGAAATAGATTCATTTCCAATTGCAGTGGTTATTTGAACAAGAATTGATTTTCCTTTTTCTCTGAGACATCAGTTCCTGTAGGCATGGACTACTTCACAAATTCTTTCACAATAGGAGACACCATCCTGGATGATGAACCCTCTACTTTAGAGTCTACAGTATCTTCATTATCAGGTGAAGAAACATCTTGTGTGGCTGCAGAAATGGGAGAGATTTTGAATTCATTAGAGGAAATTTCAACCAAAAGTGGTCTCCTAAGGAAAAATAATAAAATAATAGTTCAAATAATAAAATAAGAGTTATGAATTTTGGAGGGAAAAGAAGAAAGCTATTATTTTTTATCGTATTTTTGGCTTATCTCCTTATAAGCTTACTCAAATTTCAAGTGTAGACACTCGTTGGATGTGGAATTAAATTCTGCATCCAATGGGTATCCATCATGCATACTTTTGAGAAGACCCACATTGATAAAAATTGAAGATACATTAAAAAAATATCTTTAACACATTTTAAAATGTATTTTCAATTTTTATCAATCTGGGTCTTCTCAAAAGTATGCATTATGGGTACTCATTGGATGCAGAATTTAATTCTGCATCCAACGAGTGAATACACTTTAAATTTGAGTAAACCTATAAGGAAATAAGCCAAAAATACAATTAAAAAAAAACAATTTTTCTTCTTTTTCCTCTAAAATATTTACATGTACCTCTTTTTAAATTTAAAGGATTTTGATTGGTTTACATATGATGACATGGAAATTACGTAAAAATTTCATGGGCAGTTTTAGGCTAAAATTTCCTCTAATGTGGGATGGAATCGCTAAAGAAATCCTACCAGTTTGGTTAGCCCTATCATCTTCCATCTCACCTTTAGTCTGCTGCTTTTGTTCCTCAACTATTTTTTGACAATTATTTCTAGCTTCTTGCCACTTTTGATCAATTATATCTCTTGTACATCGTTGTTCCAATACTTCCTATTGTTGGTTCAATATTTTATGTCTTTGTTGTTGATTCATATTCGTTTTTTCCATGTTTAAAGACTTGTCTTGAACTTGGGTTGAATTCTCCATGTTGGGACCTTGTTTTCCATGATACACCAACCCAACAACTTCACCTTCTGAGGGAATTTTCCCTTCCAAATCGATCTCCACCACCAGTCCATGTCATCCAAATTAGCATGAACATTTAAGAAAATAGAACCCAATTTTGGAGTGTAATTGCCCAAAGGAGAAGATGCCCACACCAATTTGTCCTCTCGATCAGTGAGTCTAATATGAGCCCTAGAAAAAGCACTCAAGTACCTTCTTCATTCATCTTGAATACCTTTAGGAATTTTTAAAACGTCGGATTCAATCCAACCTTGTCTCCATAATTTTTTTTCCATTGGGTTCCCAATCTAGGAGAGTTTGGTATAGCCTTCACCCCGTAAGTGTACAATATGATTTTGGGAAATTAAATGATTCCCCCCCCTACCCGACTAGGGATCATACCCCCATATTACCTTATCCCCATTCCCGAATTTCCAAGCCAAACCAGAAGGAATTAAATTGAAAGAGTTTAAGACCATCCTCCACACTGATGAGATATTATCTCTGGATCTGTTTTGTCTCCAAATCCAATACTCTAGAAAGTCTGGCCTAATAAACTTTTCGATAATAACCTTCATCCACAAGTTTCTTGTAGTGATAATTCACCATATTGATGTTGTTGCTAAGATTTTGGAGAAAATGAAAATGTTTTTTAAACCCCTTCCCCCTGCGCCACCACCCCCCCCCCCAAACAATTTTTGAATTGCAATTCTTGACCATTTTACCCATGGGAGGACAGAAGCCTCCTGAGTACCATCCCACAAAAATTTAAAACAAATCCACCTAACGTTTTCTAGAACACCCTTTAGAATCCATTCCAACAACATCCAATAGAATGGAATCGCTTCCAGCACAAATTTAACAAGCATCAGGTGGTCGGCTCTATTCAACCATCTATGACTCCAACAAGACAAGCTCTTTTCCAATTTTTCTAATAGCCAAAACTAGTATTCAATTATGTAACAATTTGGTTTTTAGTGGAACCCTAGATATTTAAGACCAGAGTCAAAATTTAGAAAAATGAAGGAGCATACTAATAAAATTAACCTCCTACAAATCTAAATTGTAAGTAGTAATAATGGATTATTCTTTATTGATGACCATCCTAATCGCACTATAGAAAAGATAAAGGATATCATGCAAAGTTCGGAAATCCATTTTGGATCCTTCATGATATATTAGCATATCATCAACAAAGATAAAATGTGTAATAGCAAGAGTTCTAACAACACTTACACCTTTAAATTCACCTATTTGCTTGGTATTCTTTAACATCCTACTAAGTCCTTTAGCCACTATAAGGAAAAGGAGGTTTGACAAGGAAAATCCTTGTCGGAGGCCTTAGTTATCTCTGAAAAAATTATACGTTGTTCAATTTATGAGTACTGGGAAAGACATTATCTGCAATCAATTCATAATCCAATTGATGAAGGGGACCTCAAACCCCACATGTGTAAGAAGAACGAGGATAAATATCCTGCTAACTTAGTCGTAGGCCTTGGAGAGGTTGATTTTGATAATTGCACCTTTTATCTTTTGAATTTTAATACTATGGAGACCTTCTTGTGCCACTCGTATCGCCCCCTAGATCTTCCTTCCTTCCAAGAAACCAAACTATTCACTGGATATAGCTTTTGAAAGTATGGGGTTGATTATGTTGTATACGTAGCTGCATAGTGAAATGGGCCTTAACTCGTCAAAGAAGGATGGGTTATCTACTTTTAGAATTAAGGAAATGAAAGTTGAGTTTAAGGTTGGGATAATCCTACCCTCCCTTCTGGATTCATGGACCACTTTTAATAAATATCTACCAAGAAAATCAAAGAAGCCATTGAATAATTCCATTTTCCACCCATTCGACCTTGGGATTTTGTAGTTTTGGAAACTCGATAGGATTGTTTTTAGTTCTTCTTCAATCACTTCCTGCATTAGGTCTTGGTTTTCCTCTGCTTCCAAAAATATCAGATACTAATAAGCCACCCTTATGAATTCTACAATGATGATGCCCCTCAGAGCTTTGAAGAGGTTTTCAAAAAATTTCCTTCCCAGGTCCACCAGTCCATCAAAACTCGTAACCTCTCTTCCTAAGGTATCATTTAATTTCCATATATTATTTTCCATTTTCCACCTCTTTGCATAAGCCTGAAATAACTTGGTATTTTCATCACCCTTTTCGAGCCATATCGCTCTTGTCATTAATCCCATTCCGCCTCTTGAGAAGAAATGATCTCCTTTCGCCTAGTGAGTAGTCTTATTAGGTCCTACCTAGAGAATTGATCCCTAAAACCCTCCTCTGATGAATCAAATGCTAGTCCCAACTATTGTTCAATATTTTAAATTTCCTCATCCTCTCTGTGTTTTTTATCTATTTCCCACTCTTTAGACATCACCTTTAACCTTTTTAAATTGTCAACAAAAATTTGAGTTGCGGAAATTCCATTTCTTTGGTCATAATCTATCCAATTTATGGAGACTATGTGTTTGAAAATATCATCCTTCATCCATTCCACATTCATCTTAAATGGGTTGGCTAGTTTTTTTGGTTGTCCCTTAACTTCCAGTAGAATCGGAAAGTGATCAAAACTGCCTCACACACATTCCATTGTCTTATAACCCTGAAATTTTGGATCAGGGCCTCCGCCACTAGGAATCGATCAATACGCTTTAGCACCCTATCCTCTCCAACCCTCTGTTTTCACTAGGTAGGCTTGAGTCGAATAGGTTGTATATCAACAAGATTTCACAACCCTAGATGATGAGAGAAAAAGTATGAGAGAAAGTATGACCTAGCTTGCGCTCCCTAGGACTTTATCACTCCCAATGGGAAATTTAGATCTCCACATAATATTAGATAGTCTCACTTCAATATTGACTTCCCAAAAAATAAATTTGAAAACTGATCCTTTCTTCATGAAAGCCATAGATATTAAGAAAGTTAAAGGTAGAGTCTTGTTCTGAGGAAAAACCTTCCATCCCCAGGCCAAAGGGTACACTCCAAGTATTTTGAACTTGGATTTTGCAGGAATACCACCCCAAATCTAGACCCCCAGAACTCCCATGCACATCCAGACCTATAAAATTCTAGAAATGCAGAGAAATATCAAGAAAATCAACTATGGAGGCCCCTTCTCCTACAGTTTCCTATAGAAATACAACTTGTGGACCTTCCACTTGAATCATTATTTTGAAAGCAAGCCTTTGGGGTTGCTTTCTAACCCTTGGTAATTAAAGGTGAGCACTTTAATTGGGGAATAACTTCATGGGCCTTCAATTCTCTAAGGCCCCGATCAATTGAGTATTATCTACCTGAAGCTAGCTCCTCCCTAGCTTGAGATTTTGCAAGAGAAATATGATATTTCCTTCCCCCACCTCTCCCAAAGCAACTAGAGACTGGGATATTCCCTAAGCCACCCATGAGATCAACCGAGACAAGGGTAATCTACCTCAATCTAAGATTGTAACAAATAGAGCTAATGCCTTCATTTCCTGAGAAGACCGAATCGAAGGAAACTGTGGGGAATGAGGGACCTCCCATAACATTTGACAGGGTACAAGGGACTTGTCCTAGGGAGAGAGATGTAACAAGATTTTGTGTAGACTCCACTTTCTATTCATTACATAACTTATCCCAATGATGCTCTAATACTAAAAGATGACAAGTATATAAAGGAATAGAGTGGAGGGGAAGAGAATTACCCTTCAATATGACATCCTCTTCTAGTTGATATGTCAAATTCATAGGCTCCTCAATCTGTGACACATGATCCGAGACCTCTAAATATTGCGCCATTTTTGC
Source organism: Pinus albicaulis (assembly GCA_034641835.2). Lineage (NCBI taxonomy): Eukaryota > Viridiplantae > Streptophyta > Pinopsida > Pinales > Pinaceae > Pinus > Pinus albicaulis. Next base: position 1,686,773,017 of record CM076584.1, read on the forward strand.
TTCAAACTCCATACCCCTAGTGACTTTATCAACCCTTTCATTTGGTTCTCCAGCGTCCAATCCACTCCCCCCCACTGAAACAAGCACCAAATCACCTGTAGATACCAAGCCTTCACTCCTGAGCCATCCCCCATCCTACATGAGTTCTATTTGAACCCTTAATGATGCCACCAATGACTGCTCTGGGATATTTTCCTTAGGTTGAGATATTGAGCCTGTGATGTTCACCCGTCCAACCTTCCTCTATTTTTTATTAAGTCTAACCTGGAATTGTTTTTCTTTGAAGTACATTGTCTAATTTTCCAAAATGTGTCCATATTTGTTGTACCTATTACACCATAAAGGTATACCTTCATAGTCAAGGTCCAATAACCATTCCTTATCTTTCCCTATGTTCATGTTTTGATAAATCTTTGATCTCAAGTCCATGCTGACCAAGATTCTTGCCACCGACCAGTCCTTGGTCTCTTTGTAAGAATAATCCACTCCAAAAACTTCCCCAAGGTGTTCTTGATATTCATAAAATTTCTCTGATTCCACGTGTACAGGTAGCCCCCGAATGCAGACCCATACCCACATGACATCCATTTTTTCCCAACGTGCATTGAATAAGGGATTCCAAAATTTTAATGCAACCAGAGTGGAATTGATAAACCATATCTCTTTGGAAACCACTTCAACATCCACTCATGACTGAAAGATCAACTAGAACCACCCCTTCACAAGCAAACAAAACTCTGGGGGGGCCAACACCCTATTGTTAATGTTTGCATCCTACCACCCTTCCAAGGTTTCCACATTGAACAACCTCTTATGCACCCTCCCAACAAGATATTTTTTAGCTAATTCAGAATTCTCGGCCATCTCCACGTCTTCACCTACACAAGAGTTATACTAAATGGATCCACTTTCACTCTTCAAGAAATTGTTCTTCTTTTTATGCCTTTTCTTTTTCTGTTCTGAACCCTTAGCCACTCCCCCAGGCTTTTATGTACTCCTCCCCTCCTCTACTGTCCTACCCTCAAAACCATGACCTTGAGAAGGGACCTAATGAAGAGAATTTCCTCATCCCTTCCTTCCCATGTCCCCAGTAGTGCTCCCACCAAGAACATTTGGACTACAAAGAGCAGCCCCCCAGCGCCCAACTACGAAATAACGCTTGTAGAGTAAATGCATCCAATATTGGAGAATGGAATTTCTCCTTCCCCCCTAAAGCCCCTGCCTACTTCCATGATTCAAAGATGTCCGCAATGACCCCCCCTTAGTTGGTGAAAAAACCAAAGACCTAGAATACGAGTAAAAAAAGACTCCAATAATGGCCTCTAGAATTGCTTGCACGTAAGATACTTCTAGGAATACCAACAAAGGAAGTGAAAGGGTTACTACATGCACCTTGTGAATCAACTAGCGCACCGAAGTTTACCACTTTGTCCACTAGAAGACCGAAAACATGTATCCGACCTCTAGTCCTATTCAAACCACCCACATGGCATTGCAAAAATCCAACTAGTCCTTGACTCTCTGACTTCTCAGCACTGAAAACCATGATATTCACCAAAGAGGTAAAAATAGACCCACTAGATGGGCTTTCGGCCTCGTAGTCCACCATCTCCATCATATCTTGGAACGATAAACCTGCAAACTCAGCTTAAAACCACCAAAACTATTCTAGGGTAGGACAAATACGGAATAATCGTGGTGCACGGTGAGAAATATGGAGAAACCTTCTACCTTTTCACCTAGCAATAATAAAACAAGATAAAAAATACCGACCTATCATTAACTTGAGGAAAAGACACTAATAAGAAATAGATAATTGTAGAAAACATAATAGATGAAAAAACCTCATTCAGACTTCGTTGCTAGTATTATCTTAGCCCTACTCACCATAAAACAGGAGGAACTGCTATCAATCTCCTATCCATTGCTGCAAATGTCCATACTCTGTAAAAACCCTAACCTCCATCACTTCTTTTGAAATTTATTATTTAATTATTATTAACTTTAATATATATATATATATATATATATATATATATATATATAAAATTAAAAAATACCCCTACAGATTTTGCATTAGTGTGGTCCCTCCCCCCTCACCCTTTTGTTATGATTATACATAAAAGAAGATGTCTTAGAATGCAAGCCATCTAGAAAAAAACTGATTCACAGGTCACCATGAGGCTCACTCAAATATTAAATGCAGGCTCTGACATCAAGAAAAATACCATGCAGGTACTGTGTTGCATAGGTCAGTTTTATGGTGGATGGTGGAGGCATCAAATGCTTATATGAAAATGATGGATTTCACTCATAAACATAACACTTCAGCTTAATCTTCCTGGAAAGTGGTGATCATGGGAATGTTTTTCTACGGGGTCAATGGCACACTACACAATGAAAGCAACATTTCTAAGTAATGTGTAGCATTCTCATATATTGATCGGTGAGACTACTAGCTACGAAAACACCCTTGGTATTGGAAATATTGAGCGAACCAACGCACCCTTGTATCTATATCAGGAACATGCAAAACCACCTGGGATTTATTTCCCTTCTTATTGGTAGTTTGTGTTTAGTGCACTTACATATTCTTGTTGTCTACATGGTATTAATCTCCTTGGAATTTTGGGTAAGCTTATTCTCAATAAAATTTTGCTTCCTTCACATTGGCTTATGTTTGGTTGGCTCTTTTCGTGGTTTCTCTAGTCTGTGGATTTGTATTTTTTTAGAAATTAGTTCGATCTAGATTGGCCTCCTCGTCATCCTTTGTACTCTGTAGCCCTCCTCTCACAACTCACTCCTTGCCTTCTCAATTGTCCCCCTTAACTCTTGCATGAATTCTCAACAATCTATGCTTTGCCTCCTCCGCTTCTAGTCTCTTTCTTGCTCTTCTATCTCTATTTTTTTGTCTTGATTCATTAAATGCCTAGAATTTTATTTGTCCCATCCTCTATCACTACCCTCATCGTCAATCCCGAGCCTCAATAATTCCATGATATTATGATCATACATAAAATAAGATGTCGCAACATGCAGGCCATCTAGCAAATGGATGACTTGCAGGTCACCTAAAAGGCTCGCTCAGATATGAGATTGAGCCTCCAGCATCATGCAAAGTACGATGCAGGTACCATGCCACATAGGTCAATTTTATGGTGGACAGTGGAGGCATCAAATTCTTACACGAAAATAATGGATTACCCTCATAAACGTAGCATTTAGCTCAATATTCTTGGAAAGTGGCCACCATGGGAGTCCTTCACTATAATATCAATGACATATTGCACAATCAAAGAAAAATTTCAAAGCAACGTGTAAATTTATCATATATTGACTAGTGTGCTCATACTACTCTCTATGTGAACACCCTTAGTACTAGAAATATTGAGCGAACCAAGGCACCCTTGTATCTAGATCAGGAACATGCATAAATACCTAGGAGCTATTTCCCTTCTTTTTGGCAGTTTACGTTCGATGAGCTTAATTATTCTTGTTGTAGACCTAGTAACAAGCTCCTTGGAATTTCAAGTAAGCCTATTCTCAATCTAATTTTGCTTCCTTCGCTTTGGATTGTGTTTATTTGGGCCACTATTTGGTTTCTCTAGTCTATGGATTTGTATTTATTTATCAAATGATCTGGTTTGGATTGGCCTCCTTTCTATCCTTTGTTCTCTATATCTCTCCCCTCACAACTCACTCCTAGCCTTCTCAATTTCCCTCCCCAAACTCTTGTGCCAATTCTCAACAGTATCTGTTCTTCCTCCTCCCTTGCTACCCTGTCTCACACTCTTCCGTCTCTACTTGTCCGTCTTGACTTGCTAAATCCCTAGACCATTATCTCTCCCATCTCATTAATTCCCCTCCTCTTCAATCTCGAGCATCAATATTTACTTGTATTACTATGACTCATAGAATATTTTTGGTTTCTTGTAAAGGAAGGGGTAGAGGTTGTCTCATTGTGTCCTCTTGGACCCCTATCCACATGGCATCAACCTCTCAATTGTGAGCTAAGGCACAAGCAAGAGAGTCTATGGCTTGCTATGATAAGTAGATTTTTGAGCTTTTTTGTCAAGAAATTGAAAGAATGGAAGTTGGTGTACACCACGAATGACACTGTACTGCTGACCACCATGTTAAAATTGAGACCAGGGACTAGATTCCTAATATAGGTACCACTACTCGCTTGATATTTTTTGGCTACATGCAGGCAATAAATGTTTATCGGCATACAAAAGTTCTCATGGTGCGTGTATTCACAAACAACAACAATGCTCAATAGAGAATGCATAAAAATTGACAAAATTGGAGGAGAAATTGGATGGAATGGACCATAAAATAAACACCATCCTCGACAGGTGCAACAACAACCCCTTCCCTCGGAATGACGTTGCTCCCCAATAGGCCCCCAAGCCAAACACATTGAGAGAATAACTTCTATGCAATCCCATTTTTTGTTTTCAGTTCTTGTTAGGTTTTCTGTTTAGACAATCCATGGTATATTGGAAGCAAGTTTAGTGAGTCTATGTATTGTCATTTAGTAAAAAAAAGTATATGTAACCTCAACACTTTAAAGCTAAACTTGTATTTTAGTTTCCCATGAAGTAGACCAAAGAAAAACAAACACTAATCACTTAAATTTTTGTAGTAATAATACAAAATGCCTTAATATATATAATATTAAAAAATACTTTTTAAAATTTCATTATTCAATAAGAAGGTTTTCTGACTATTTTTTTTTAAGGTTACACTTTAAAACTAAACCTCTACTATGATCAAGTAATTAAGTAATAACCCTTCGCTTAGCTGACTCAGGTAAGTGAGAACCTACCTTCAGAAATGCTTTATTATATATGTAATTAAACTAATGCCTAAGATCATTTGAAACTAGTAAGTGTACTATTTTCTTCCCTCTATTTTCTCTCTCTTCCTCTCTTTTATTGAGAGTGTGTTTGTGCATCCTCTCCTTATTGTTGAGCAATAAAATCCATTCCTTTCTTGTTAGACGAGAAAATGTGGAATGATAATTTTTTTTTTTTAATTTTATCGTTTAAAAAGAAGGTTGTCTAATTATTTTATGTTTTAAAATTTTTGGTAGAAATTTGATGAAACAATATTTGGTCATGTTGTATTTTTTTATTGTTTAAAATCAATTTTAATATTAAAAAAAATCTTGAATTATTTGGATTGTACAAAGTTACTGCACAATAAAATTTATAAATATAACAAATCATTATCAAATTTTAAACAAAACTAACTGAAAATATTAAAAAAAAAAAAAGCCAAAACCTAAAATTATCTGTCTTTTATCAATCTTATTATAATGTGTGCACAACATAATGCCATCTGTATTTATACCATCAAAGATAGAAACGGGCAGTGATATTATTTCCATCTTCCGGAACTCTGTTCATTACAGCTTTTGTTGGGCATCTATTCAAAATATATGCTACATAATGTACAACTTCAGCCCAATACTCATTTGGCAAATGTTTTGTCTTCAACATAATTCTTACCATATCCATGATGGTTCTATTTTTCCTTTTAGCAACTCCATTTTGTTGCGGTGCATACCTTGCTGTAAATTGCTTGTGTATGTCATTTTCTCTGCAAAAACGTAGAAATTATTTTGAGATATACTCACCTCCTCTATCAGTTCTTAAAACTTTAATATGCTACCCACTTTGTTTCTCTACAAGAGCCTTAAAGTGGCAGAATTTCTCAAACACTTCACTTTTATATTTCAAGAAATACACCCAAGTTTTTCTTGTGTAATCATCAATAAAAGTCAGCATATAGTGGTTGCTTGCTAGTGATGGTGTTTGCATTGGTCCACACAAATCTGAATGAACAATTTCTAAGTGTGCCTTTGCCCTTATGCTCTTTCCTGATGGAAAAATTTCTCTGTGTTGTTTGCCCAAGATGCGGCCTTCACATAGGTTGTCCGGTTTCTCAATTAATGGTAAGCCCTTTACCATTCCTTTCCTATGCAACAAATTCAGACCTCCAAAGTTGAGATGTCCAAATCTCAAGTGCCATAACCAGTTTTCACCTTTTGCTTCTCTTTGGAATGTCTCTTGTGTCACTACTGCCATTTCAGCTCCTTTTTTCAAATCTGCTCTCATCTTGAGAGGGAACATTTTGTTCCTTGTCATCTTCACTTGTGAAATGCATTACTTTCTTGGTGGTTTATCCATGATGGTGAATACATCATCTTCAAAGAAAACATTGTACCCCTTTTGAATGAGTTGTCCAATGCTCAAGAGGTTACACTTCATACTAGGCACATAGTATACATCTGATATGGATCTTCCTTCTCCTTTCTTCTTCAAAACACTTACTTTGTATTTTCCCATGACAGAGACCTTACTGTCTGTCCCCAATGTTACTTGAGACTTCACATTTTCATCTAACATGGAAAACATGGAGATGTTTCCAGTCATATGATTGCTACATCCAAAATCTAGAAACCATATATCTTCATTCTTTTCTTCAGCCATATTACATTCTAAAAACAACTTTTCTTGACTAATATTTTCTTTAGTAAAATTACCACTAGGACAATTACCCATGTCACTCTATTTCTTCCTACATTCATTGGCATAATGGTCATACTTCTTATAGTAAAGACATTGGACTTGGGATTTATCATACCTTTTTCCATGTGCTTGATGTTGTCCACCTTGTTGGTTGTTGCCTTGCCCTTGGTTATGACTTTTATTGCTACCCCTTCCATGCGTATTTGCAGGGCTATTTCTTCCTCCTCTGTTTTGGCTTCTGCCTCTTCCTTTTCCTCTGTAGTTTCCTCTCCCTTGACCTCTTCCTCTTCCAAAGGACATTTGGGTCTTGAAGGCATGCTCCAAATATGAGTTTGTTGTTCTTCCCAATATTTGTTCATGAGTCATCAATGATGCATGAAGCTCATCAACAGTAAACTTTGAGAGATCCTTTGTCTCTTCAATGGTTGTGACTATCACATCAAACCTTGAGGGTAAGCTCCTCAACACTTTATCCACTATCCTTCTTTCTTCAAGTGTCTCTCCATGATACCTTATCTGGGTAACCAACCCAATCACATGTGTGAAGAATGAGTCTATGTTATCAGACTCTTTCATACAGAGAGTTTCAAAGTCTCTCCTCAGCAATTGTAGCTTTGTTGTCTTCACCTTCTCCATACCTTGATAGGCAGTCTGGAGGGTATCCCATGCATCCTTGGATTTCTTAGCTGCTGCTATCCTTAGAAACACACTTTCATGCACTGCTTGATAGAGATAGAAGAGGGATTTTGAGTCCTTCTTCCTAAAGCTCTTCAACAAATCCTTCTTTGCATGTGTTAAGGCATTAAAAGCATGTTCATCTGTTGGTTCTTCAAAACCATATTCAATAAGCTCCCATAAGTCTTGAGAAGCAAACAGGGCTCTCATGGTGATTGCCCAATAGTCATAGTTCTTCCCATTGAACTGTTGGAGTTGAGTATTTCCAATACTCGTGCTTGTGCTGGCTCCTGCCATAGATAACACACTGAACTATGCTCTAAAATTGACTGTGTTTTTAAACAAACCGTCTCTCTGCTCAAGAGACAAACTCTGTCTTCAAAAAGACTTCTCTAGACTGCACTTTTTAAACATAAAACAAAAACCCTGTTTTGCAAATACCTGGACTTTGTTGAGCCTTCACACTGTTGGAGAACTACTTCAACAACTCCTTCCTTCAGCTTCTTTAACAAACTTCAAAGACTCTGGACTAGCTCCGATACCATGTTGGAATTTCTGAAGTATTCCAAACAATAGAGGAATAAAAATTCCCCAACTTCAACACAGAGATTAATGGAGACAACGCTGGACAGAGATGCAGAAAAAATATTCTTTCATTAAAAACTTAAAAAAAAAAAACTATTACAGTGACGCCACAGAACTGCTGTTCTGGAATTTACAAAAAAATTTCAACTGCTACTCACACAATGTTCTCTTCACAAATCTGTTCTCTATCACAAAATACACACAATAAAAAAAACTTTGTTTTTCAGCCTTCTGGCAATTTCAGCCGCACTCTCTACTTTCATACTACACAGCCACAGTTCAAAATCTGTTTCTGCCTTTGGGAATTTTCATTACACTCTCTGTTTTTTTTTACATACTCTGTTCTCTTTAAAAAAAATACACAACAGTATATATATATTCCTTCGGCCCCTTTTTTTTTTATATAACATTACATGACTTTAATATATATATTATAAACATTTGAATTTTTATAATATATATTAAAAAAAACATATATATTATATTCCAAGTCAGAAGGACTTTTCATAAAATATGTTACGACACTTTTTTTTAAATGTTAATACATAAAGGTTTTGAAACCTTAATGTACAGTGGCCGTATAAAACAGAAACATTAACCTTTCTGACCGAATGTCTTCAACCTTCATCGCAGATTTAAAACCAAAAATTAAATTCCTTTGTATAAACTTATCGCATACCAAATGGTCTTGCGAACGTAAGCCACCAAATCCATGCGATCGCTCTCTGATTGGTTGGAGATGGGGCCCGCCGGATTTCAAACAAAAATTAAAGTCGTATGCATAAAATTATCCCATACCAAATGGGTGTTGTGACGTCACCCTCATGGACACGCAATAAACCATTAAATTGAGTTTACCAAGCCTTATAGAGTCCGAAATGAGGTCTTCTGACTATACTCCAAAATTGCGCGATCGGCATTTGATTGGTTGAGGTGGGTTCCATGCTGGTGATGTGGGCTCATTTAAAAATTAAAAAACTGGAGGTAAATGAAACAGGGTTGGTGGATTGTGTTAATGGCGTGAACATTGTAGAGTTTAAATGCAGGGATGGAATATCTTAAATGGTGCGATGGTGTGTGTGAAGAATCACTGTTCTCCATTAAAAACGCAGGCTACGGCCTTAACCAGAATTGTGAGTTTTCAGGGTTTAAAATTAGAGGTTTAATTTCATGGTGGCTTGCAAGTAAACTCAGAAAAACGCCGTTGCATCCTGTCCTTCTACACTGCAGTTGAAATTAATATTTCAACACTCTCCCTTAAATTCAACTGCTGGGTTATTTTCCATACCCAAACACTTTCTCAAATAATTAAAACTTTTCTGCCCCAATGGTTTCGTCAAAATATCAGCAAACTGCTCCTCTGTTTTTCAATGCTTCAGAAAAATTTCACCATTGTTCACTAGGTCCCTGATGTAGTGATAATGTATTTCGTTATTTTGTGAAACACTGAATTATTTGACAATGCTATAGCTGAGATATTGTCACAATAAATTGTTGTGCCTTTTACCTGTTCATGTCACAAACTCCTCAACATTATCCTCATCCAAACTGCTTGACATGTTGCTGCTGTACCTGCCACATACTCTGCCTATGCTGTAGATAAAGTCACAATTGGCTGTTTCTTAGAAGCCCGTGAAATGGCTCCTAAACCCATATGAAAAACATAACCAGAGGTGTTTTTCCAGTCATCTATACTTCCAGCCCAATCACTGTCAGTATATCCAATCAATTCATAATTTTCTGAAGTAGTATATAAAATATCATACCTCTTTGTTCCTTTCACATACCTCAGAATTCTTTTTGTTGCTTGCCAATGTGCCTCCTTTGGCCTTTCCATAAATCTAGAAATTAAACTCACATCATGCATAATATCCGGCCTAGTTGCAGTCAAATACATGAGGCTACCAACTATGCTCTTGTACAAACTATGATCAAAATCCTTGTTGATGTCCTCTTTGCTGAGTTTCAATCCCATCACTGTAAGATTAATTGTTGCCTTGCAATCCTGCATATTAAATCTTTCTAAAACTTCATTTACATATTTAGCTTGAGAGATAAAAATCTTATTTTCATTTTGCTCTACTTCTATTCCTAAGAAGTATTTCAGAAATCCCATATCAGTCATCTCAAATTCATCCTTTATGACTGATTTAAAATTCTCAATGAGGTAAGCATCATTACCTGTAAAGATCACATCATCAACATACAAAACAACAATCAACATCTTACCATCTTTCTCCTTGATGTATAATTTGGGTTCTCCTTCACATTTTTCAAACCCATTTTCCAGTAGATAAGCATCTATCCTACTGTACCATGCTCTTGGTGCTTGTTTCAGCCCATAAGAGCTTTCTTCAATCTGCAAAATTTGTGCTCTTGGCATTCTTTCTCATACCCCAGAGGTTTTTCAACATAAACCCCTTCCATCAATACTACATTTAGGAATTCTGATTTCACATCCATTTGTGTTGTGCTGCTATGGACAACACTGCTCTTACTGTTTCCATTCTTGCAACTAGTGCAAATGTTTCCTCATAGTCTCTTCCATGTTGCTGCTTGTAGCCTTTGACAACAAGTCTGGCATTGTGCCTTTCAATCTTACCTTCGACATTGCTTTTGGTCTTGTAAACCCATTTTACTCCAATGACTTCTTTCCCTTTTGGGAGATCAACCAATTCCCATGTTTTATTTTTCTCTATTGCATTCATTTCTTCATCCATAGCATCTATCCATTTATTATCTTTTATAGCTTCTTCAAAATGAATAGGATCATCTACATGAGAAAACAATGCAAATAAAGAGTTCATATCTTCATTTGTTGCCTCTTGCTCATAAATCTCATTCAAACTTTTGAATCTTTTTCCTCTTTCACTTGCTGAACTTGTGCTTGTATAAGCACAAAATATGATCCTTGTGGTGTGCTTGGAGAAGCACTGTTATCACTTCTCAAAGGTGTTCTCATACTTTCTTGTGGTGTCCCTTGCTGTCCTTGTGTTGGTGGAGGTGGTGCTGCTAATGAGGGATGTATTTCAGCCATCTCTTCCTCATTATCATCATGAGACAAACAAATTTTAACATTCATTTTTTTCTCAATGCTTCCATCCCAAGCTTCTTATTAAATGAATTGCACATCTATGCTTATAATAAACTTCTTGGTGGATGTGTTATACAACCTGTATGCCTTAGATTCTTCACTGTATCTAATAAATATGCACTTCTCCCCCTTACTGTCCAACTTCTTCCTCAGCTGATCTGGAATGTGTGCGTAAGCCAAACAACCAAAAATTTTCATGTGGGTGACACCTTGTTTTATGCCACTCCATGCTTCTTCTGGAACTCTGGTCATTAGAGCTTTGGTTGGGCATCTATTCAAGATATATGATGCACAATGTACAGCTTCAGCCCAATACTCATTTGGCAAATGTTTTTCCTTCAGCATACTTCTTACCATATCCATGATGGTTCTATTTTTCCTTTCAGCAAATCCATTTTGCTGCAGTGTATACCTTGCTGTCAATTGCTTGTGTATGCCAATTTCTCTTCAAAAACGCAGAATTTTTTTTGAGATATACTCACATCCTCTATCAGTTCTTAAAACTTTAATATGCTACCCACTTTTTTTCTCTACAAGAGCCTTAAAGTGGCAGAATTTATCAAACACTTCACTTTTATATTTCAAGAAATACACCCAAGTTTTTCTTGTGTAATCATCAATAAAAGTCAGCATATAGTGGCTGCTTGCTAGTGATGGTGTTTGCATTGGTCCACACAAATCTAAATGAACAATTTCTAAGGGTGCCTTTGCCCTTATGCTCTTTCCTAATAGAAAACTTTCTCTGTGTTGTTTGCCCAAGATGCAGCCTTCACATAGGTTGTTTGGTTTCTCAATTAATAGTAAACCCTTTACCATTCCTTTCCTATGCAACAAATTCAGACATCCAAAGTTGAGATGTCCAAATCTCAAGTTCCATAACCAGTTTTCACCTTTTGCTTCTTTTTGGAATGTCTCTTGTGTCACTGCTGCCATTTCAACTCATTTCTTCAAACCTGCTTTCATCCTGAGAGGGAAAATTCTGTTCCTTGTCATCTTCACTTGTGAAATGCATTGCTTGCTTGGTCGTTTATCCATGATGATGCATACATCATCTTCAAAGAAAACATTGTACCCCTTTTGAATGAGCTGTCCAATGCTCAAGAGGTTACACTTCATACCAGACACATAGTATACATCTGATATGGATCTTCCTTCTCCTTTCTTCGTCAAAACACTTGCTTTGTCTTTTCCCATGACAAAGACCTTATTGTCTGTCCCCAATGTTACTTGAGACTTCACATTTTCATCTAACATGGAAAACATGGAGATGTTTCCTGTCATATGGTTGCTACATCCAGAATCTAGAAACCATATATCCTCATTCTTTTCTTCAGCCATATTACATGCTAAAAACAACTTTTCTTGACTGATATTTTCTTTAGTAAAATTAGCACTGGGTCTATTACCCATGTCACTCTATTTCTTCCTACATTCATTGGCATAATGGTTATACTTCTTACAATAATGACATTGGACTTGGGATTTATCATACATTTGTCCATGTGCTTGATGTTGTCCACCTTGTTGGTTGTTGCCTTGGCCTTGGTTCTGATTTTGATTACTGCCCCTTCCATGAGTATTTTCAGGGCTGTTTCTTCCTCCTCTTTTTTGGCTTCTACCTCTTCCTTTTCCTTTGCAGTTTCTTCTGCCTTGACTTCTTCCTCTTCCAAAGGATATTTGGGTCTTGAAGGCATAATCCAAATATTAGTTTTTTGTTCTTCCCAATCTTTTTTCATGAGTTATCAATGATGCATGAATTTTATCAACAATAAACTTTAAGAGATCCTTTGTCTCTTCAATGTTTGTGACTATCACATCAAACCTTGAGGGTAAGCTCCTCAACACTTTCTCCACTATCCTTCTTTCTTCAAGTGTCTCTCCATGAGACCTTATCTGGGTAACCAACACAATCACATGTGTGAAGAATGATTCTATGTTATCAGACTCTCTCATACAAAGAGTTTCAAAGTCTCTCCTCAGCAATTGTAGGTTTGTTGTCTTCACTTTCTCCATACCTTGATAGGCAGTCTGGAGGGTATCCCATGCATCCTTGGATCTCTTAGCTGTTGCTATCCTTGGAAGCAAACTTTCATGCACTGCTTGATAGAGATAGAAGAGGGTTTTTGAGTCCTTATTCCTATTGCTCTTAAAAAAATCCTTCTTTGTCTGTATTAAGGCATTAAAAGCTTGTTCATCTACTGGTTCTTCAAAACCATCTTCAACAAGTTCTCATAAGTCTTGAGAGGCAAACACGACTTTCAGGGTGATTGCCCAATAGTCATAGTTCTTCCCATTGAACTGTGAGAGTTGAGTATTTCCAATACTCTTGCTTGTTCTGGCTCTTGCCATGGCTAACACACTGAACTATGCTCTAAACTTGACTGTGTTTTTAGACAAAATGTCTCTCTGCTCAAGAGACAAACTCTGTCTTCAAAAAAACTTCTCTGGACTGCACTTTTTAAACACAAAACAAAAACTCTGTTTTTGCAAATACCTGGACTTTGCTGAGCCTTCACACTGCTGGAGAACTATTTCAACAAATCCTTCCTTCAACTTCTTTGACAAACTTCAAAGAGCCTGGACTAGTTCCGATACCATGTTGGAATTTCTGAAGTATTCCAAACAACAGAGGAATAAAAAGTCCCCAACTTCAACACAAAGATTAATGGAGACAACGCTGGACAAAGAAGCAGATAAAACTTTCTTTCATTAAAAACTTAAAAAAGAAACTATTACAGTGATGCCACAGAACTGCTATTCTGGCATTTACAAAAAAAATTCAACTGCTGCTCACACAGTGTTCTCTTCACAAATCTGTTCTCTATCTCAAACTAAGCACAATAAAAAAACTTTGTTTTTCAGTCTTTTGGCAATTTCAGCAACTCTCTGCTTTCACACTCTGTCTCCTTTTTTTTAATACACAGCCACAGTTCAAAATATGTTTTTGCCTTCGAGCATTTTCATTACACTCTCTGTTTTAACAAATCAGAGCCACACACTCTATTTTTTTTACATACACTTTTCTCTTTTAAAAAAATACACAACAGTATATATATATGCCTTCGGCCTTTTTTTTTATTTTTTATATAACATAACATGACTTTAATTTATATATATATTATAAACATTTGAATGTTTATAATATATATTTAAAAATATATATATATTATATTCCAAGTCAAAAGGACTTTTCATAAAACATGTTACGACACTTTTTTTTTTTAAATGTTAAGACATAAAGGTTTTGAAACCTTAATATACAGTGGCCGTATAAAACAAAAACATTAACCTTTTTAACCGAATGTCTTCAACCTTCATCGCGGATTTAAAACCAAAAATTAAATTCTTTTGTATAAACTTATCGCATACCAAATGGTCCTGCTGACGTAAGGTACCAAATCCGCGCGATCGCTCTCTGATTGGTTGGAGATGGGTCCTATCAGGTTTCAAACAAAAATTAAAGTCGTATGCATAAAATTATCGCATACTAAATGGGTGTTGTGACGCCACCCTCATGGATGCGCCATAAACCATTAAATTGAGTTTACCAAGCCTTATCAGGTCCGAAATGAGGTCTGCTGACTGTACTCCAAAACTACGCGATCGACATTTGATTGGTTGAGGTGGGTTCCATGCTGGTGACGTGGGCTCATTTAAAAATTCAAAAACTGGAGGTAAATGAAACATGGTTGGTGGATTGTGTTAATGTCGCGGACATTGCAGAGTTTAAATGCAGGGATGGCAGATCTTAAATGGTGCGATGGCGTGATGTGAAGAACCAGTGTTCTCCATTAAAAACACAGGCTACAGCCTTAACCAGAATTGTGAGTTTGCAGGGTTTAAAATCAGAGGTTTAATTTCATGGTGATTTGCAAGTAAACTTAGAAAAACGCCGCTGCATCATGTCCTTCTACTCTGCAGTTGAAATTAATATTTCAACATTCATAACGGTATGCGCCGCCTAATTCCTGTGGGCACCCGACCAGAGTCAATTGGGCATAGAGTTGTCTACCAACGCAACAGATTAGTAGGGATAATATAAACTAGTGGTTTTTCTTTTCTGAAAAAAAAAATATTAGTTAAGCTGGTAGTTTTATGCTGGAATTTGGTATTAAAATTTCAAAAAATTAAGTAGTTGAAGTGTTTGAATTGCATTTTTTATAATGAAAATAGATTCAACACTATCAAAAATCCTTATAACATCTAAACTACTGAAAACTGAAATTTATCAACTATAATCCAAATTTTCATAAATCTTTATCTAAATTTTTATAATCTTAACAAAATTTCTAAATTAAACGATAGATTTTTTAGATACATCTCCAGTGACAAAACCCATCCAACAACAACATTGCTTACTTAGTGTCTGTTCGTCTCAACTCCGGGAGTCTTCATAAATTCGTATCAGTCATACGTTTCAGATGTTTGTTTTTTTCTTTATTTTTTATTATTATTTTAATTCGATAATTGGTTTGAGAAAATTATCGAATGAATATTGTGCGCCAATTTTCGAGTAATCATTTGAATTTTGAAAAATAATTTTAATTGAAAACATATATTAATATTTAATTATAAATTTTAAATGCAAAGGAGAAATATTTTATTAGGAGATAAAAGGCTTAGTTTATTAGTATATGGAGGCTTCAGTAACTTCAGTAATCATTTCAATTTTGAAAAATATTTTTAATTGAAAGTCTATATTAATATTTAATTATAAAAATAAATTATAAAGGAATTTTTTTTGTGTAAAGTTAAATTTATTATTTTATGTAGGTTTTAAATTTGTTTGGAAAATTATAGAAATTCTGGTAAGATTTTGATAAAATCTAACAGAAATTTGGAATATCAAGATGGTCAAGTTTCAATATTTTGAGTGTTTCGGGGGTTTTGATAGTGTTGAATCTATTTCCACCATGAAACACATGATTCAAACACTAGATTGTCAGTTTTTTTTAAAGAAAAATATGACCAAATTCCAAAAAAAATTACCACCTCGTAGACAACACCAAATTAAAATGTTTTTTTACCATATAAATACATTATCCCAGCCTCACAAAATACCATTTGTCAATATTTTGATTTCTTTAGCTATTTGCAAGTTTTAGTTAATACTTAATGTTAATTTATGTCAATTTAGACAAAGCTTTTCAAGTTTTTATGGTAGTTTTCTCTGTTCATTGTACCTTGATCCATTATATGCAATGTCACAATGTAAATCTGGACATAATATTTCCCGCCCTCTTTCTGCCATTTTTATCAATGCAATCACTTTTTGGCTGCCATGCTAGAATCTTAGGCTAACCAAATCAAATGGTTAGATTTAGATTTAATGGGACATGAAAGGACTGTGAATTTTCAGTACTTTGCACTTTTTCAATGATTTTAGAATTTTAAGTTGTGTATCAAGTTTTGTTTTCTTTCTTAACAATGAATTATCATTACGATAAGTTTGAAGAATTTGCAATTATGAATATTTAAAATATTTGGTGAAAAGAATTCAAAATACTTGTTCAACAATACTATAAAAAAACTTTAAGAGCATGTGGTTGTTGAATTTGGATGGATACCCATTGTCAGGCTAAATGCATGTCTTTCTTTTTCAACAATTATTTTAAATAATTAACCAAGAATCTGAACATTTTATTTGCCACCGGTGATTCCCGGGAGTGTGATTGTTGAACATGTCAAAGGTGACGATTAAGCTCGTTTTATATCAATCAAATGCAGGCGTGGGCTTCGATACTCTACAATTTTTCGAAATTTCGCGTACCATAACGTGGTAGACATGTGACGAGGGGATTGCAGCATTTTGACAGCGCATGTGTTTGTTGCTAATGCATGGAATACCAATAGCATGCTGTGATCATAAGTTCAATGATGTGGCCCCGCCCCACATGTGTGTCCAACATGGAACAGTTGCAGCGTCATAACGGAATTAAAAGCAAATGGAATCCTTGTCATCAGAAAATCCAGAACACCTATATTATTCAAAGCAAAAATGAGTAACTAAAATATAAGTTTAATTTATATGTCCACTCTCTAAGTTTAAATTTATATCTCGATTCTCTAGTTTATATTATATGTGAAATAGATTTTAATTTAAAAATAACATTACATCTATGGGGTTGAGGCGTTGTGTATTAGTGTACAATTTATTTTGGATAGATGAAAATAATTTCAAGGTAGTCTATTTTAAGAGTGTTTGAATAATTTTTTCAAGGTGAAAATAGATTCAGCACTATTATATATTTTTACTATTATATATTTTTAAGATATTCAAAACCTTGAAGTTTAATATTATATTTTTTTCAAAATCTTATCAATATTTTCATTTTTTTATTTATTTATTGTTAATACAATATCTTCTATATAATAAATTATAAAATATCTCTCAATTTAATTAATTTTTAAATATTTAGAATTTTAATATAAAGTAACAAATAAATTTAAAAACTCAAATATTCTAACCATGCATAAAACAAAAATATTATTTATAATTTTTTTAAATTAAGTATTTATATTTTATTTGCTGTTTACCAATTTTTTAATTAATTAATTAATTATATTTATTTGTGATCAAAATAATGTGAAATAATTTGGTTTATAGAAAAGAGAACAAGTTGTAAATTCCAGAAATTTACTATTAATCATATGTTAAACTATACAAAAAATATTTTTATTAAAAGAGAAAAAAATATTGATATAATATTTTTAAAGAAAATCATTAAAGCAACAGTTAAAAATGGAAGAAAGATGTAGTTTAAAGAAAAAATTTATATATATATATATATATATATATATATATATATATTAATATTAGTTAAAAAAATTGAAAATGTTTACTTATATTTAAAATTGATATTTGATTTAGATATATTTAAAATTGATATTTGATTTAGATTTATTTTGAATATTATGACATATGAATTTATTAAAATTTTCAATTTCAAATCAACTTTTTCATTTTAACAAATTTATGATAGAAATTGATATTTATAGATATAATGTTTATAAATATTATTAATAAAGAAAGAATTATTAGTATGAAGCTACTTAGTTTTTTTCTATCTTGTTTGATTTGAAGCATTTTGATAACATTCAATGTTATTGTTGGATTAAGGATTATTGTTATCTTGATTTTAGTGTGTCATTTTGATTTCCCTTTCCTTTATTCTTATTAGAGGAATTTAAGCTTAAAAGTGCCCAGGAAATTTTCACGTCATAATATGTAAACCAGTTAAAATCTTTTAAATTTAAAAAGAGGTACATGTAAATATTTTGGAGTGAAAGGAAGAAAAAAAACATTTTTTTTTTAATTTGTATTTTTGGCTTATCTCCTTATCAGTTTAATCAAATTTCAATTGTAAACACTCATTGGATGTAGAATTAAATTCCACATCCAATGAGTACTCATTATGCATACTTTTGAGAAGACCCACATTGATAAAAATTGAAGATATCCAATGAGTGTCTACAATTGAAACACACATTTTTAATGTATCTTCAATTTTTATCAATGTGGGTCTTGTCAAGAGTATGCATAATGGGTATTCGTTAGATGTGGAATTTAATTCCGCATCCAACAAGTATCTACACTTAACATTTGGGTAAACTAATTAGGATATAATCCAAAAATATAAGTAAAAAAAGTAGTTTTGTTTTTTTCACTCCAAAATTTATAACTCTTATTTTATTATTTTAACTATTATTTTATTATTTTTCCTTAGAAGGCCACTTTTAGGCTGTAATTTCCTCTAATGTTTTCTTTTAGTTGAGATTTTTGTTAGAGGGTCATGAATATTTTTTTGACCATGTACTTGATGTTGTAGATGAGGTATGGGTTGGCCAACATTGATTATGGATTGAGATACCATATTTAGAGGAATTGAAGTTTTGGGGGGTGGGCTGAGAAAAGGATAATATAAGTTCATTTATCCAAGCCACTACAAGAGGAACTAGTACACGCATGACAATGCATATGTCAATGGGTATAGGGACCTAAATAAGAGGTGTTAGATCTTACTTGATATGTGGAACAATAGGGATATAGTGGGGGATTAGCATAATTATAATGCATTAGGAAACACCTCATAGGGGGTGGGGGGTAAGAGGTGCTAACTCCACCATATGGGTTTCCATACACACTAGGCCTATGGGGATAACAATATGGATTACTTTTTGAAATAGACCCAATGAAACCATTAGTAGCATGGAATTCCCTTAGTGTTAATAAGCCACCTAAGAGAAAAGGAGAGGCTTCAAGAAGAATGCTTTATAAATGTTTTGATTTGGTATATATAAAATAATATTTTTGTGCTTGTAGAATGACTTCCTCCCATTTTTGGGCATGTCTATGGCCACATATTGGCAATGGGGTGAAGTAAGAAAGTTAAGAAGTAGATCAACGATTAATTTTAGCTTTATGCAAACCACTTCTACATTATCCATGAATATGATCTATGATATGGGTAGCAGTAGTGTAACAAAGATAAGTATTTGAATCCCTACATTGTGGTGATTCAACTAGAAGTTAAAAAAGGGTTAAAAACACCTTGAAATTGGACATAAACATGCTATGTGTATTAGATCAACACACCATTTGGTGAACACACTTGTGAGGATGCATTGAAAAAACCAAAGTCAAATTGAGTCGTTGATGATGTTATTAGATGAGACCTAAAGGTGGAATGACATGGTATGATTGGAGGGATCCTCTCTAGCATGAGCATCAAATTTATGAATATTTGAGGATAACTTAGTTTAACGTGGTTAGTTAAGAAGTGTTATGTTGAATAAGGTTATTGAAAATTTTGATCAAATATGGGAGATTCAACCCCGTGTTATAAGGTAAGGTGGGTTGAGCATTTTTTTTAATTCAATTGACAGTTGCAATAAATCCATCAATGATGGAAATGGAGGTTTTAGTCAGGATAGATGAAAATATACTAGTTAAAGGGATACTAACCTTGGGAATTAGATGGTCTTGAAGGGGATAAGAGACATAAATTTGAAGATAATAAGCTTGTGGAAGGGATGAGGTTATCAACTCTAGTTTGTTGAGTGGGAGATAAGAAACAACCATGAATCAGGGATAATTTTAAGGATGGAAAATTATCTTGAAGTTTAAAATGTTGGCGAATTTCACTAGTCCCTAATATGTGAACTACAAAATTTTATTGATGTGTTTGTAAAATTATACAAATTTATAATGATTTTATATATAGTCTCTATATAATGTTGGCTATTTTTAAGGTAAAATAATTTTATATTGTAAAATTTGGGCAAATCATTTTTACAAAAAAATGGAAATTGGCGAATTTTTTTTTTTTTTAAATCATGGAAAATTAGCCCACCTGCGAATATTAGCCCCTAAAATTTTCCATGCCATGAATTATAGAGGGAGATAGGCCTTAGATTATATGATATAGTCTAGTTTGGGGTGTAATGTCTCCTAACTACAAATATCTCTTAGAAAATTTAGTTAACCTATCAAATAAATTTAGTCACAAAAGAAAAAAATCAATAAAGAAGTCATCGAAGCAGTGATACTATGTGTATAACTTATGCAACAAGTGGTTTTAAGTGTGTATGAATTACAATGTGGATGTCCTAAATGTGGTTTAATCATTTTAGTTTATCTTTTGGCTAGAGTTTTTTCTTTGTTAAGATCAAAGATTTAACAATTCTAAGCTATGACTCTTCCAAACCCTTTCTTCAAAATGGTTGAAGGTATCATCAAAGAAAGAGAATAAATAGTAGAAATAGGGAATTCCAAACAACTATCAGGAAAGGTAATGAAACCCACCATGGAGATGAGTGAAGGTATATATGAGACAATTATAACTAGGAAATAAAAGGTTATGAAATCCCAATGGGTGCACTCCTTCATGTGAAAGGCGCTTTGATATGTGTAACACCCCCTATCTACTCTAATATTTTAAATATAGTAGTGACGGCCACATCAACATGGAGACAACCATGGTTTGTCAACACTCAAATCAATGATTAATATTAATTAATTTAAAATTTTACTAACTAGCTGTTGCCCCAGAAGGTGCAAAGAGAGGCCGATAGGAATATTGTTTGTGAATTATTAATTTGAAGTAATTGTAGTTTTTTGACATGAAGGAAAAAATGTTATAATACTAAATCTAAAAGTCATGAGAGAAAGTTTTCACGAGTTTTGGAACACATTCTGGAAATTATTTCTTCGAATTCATCTTTTAAATCGTCCACATCTGAACTGTCAACGTCCTTGATAGCAATATAGAAAATTCCCTTGAAGAGCTTCTTGTCCTTGTCCTGCTTAACAAGATTATGCCATTCTGGAAGCGATCAAATACTATCTCTGTCTCTTTGTCTAAATGAAAATCCTGTTACAAACGGAGGGGGGTATTATGTCAGTTTTAAAAGCATTAAAAAAGCAATTCTAATAGAAATCAATTTCAATAAGTAAGGATTAATAGAAATCAATTTCAATAAGTAAGGATTAAGTGGGGATCATTAAGTCCAATAGCTCAAAATTCAGCTATATTAGGATATTAGCAATTGCATTCACAGTTAAAAAAAGTTACACAGATATGTAGAGGTAAACATTATGGTAAGCTTAATAAATTATTTTATGTTTGTAAAATTATTTCGACTCTATTTTCTAACTCCGGGAGTTTTTCATAATCAAAAGCATTTATGAAGTTTGGAAGAAGTTTATACTTTCCTTTTAGATCAATTTGGTATTCAACGCTTGGAAATACGTGTTCTGCTGAATCCCCTTTTTTGGGGAAATTAAGAGAAGAGGATATATCTTAAATATAAAATTAGATTAGCTCTTTACAACACTGTTGTTCCCAAATAGAAGATTACCTACACGCATAACAATTTTCAAATGGAAGGGACCCCTTCACTATCCAGGCCCATAATAACCAAACGCGCTACTGCAGTCTTGATATGCATTCTCATTTACTGAAATATAAAATTGCAATCTTGATACGCATATTCTCATTTACTGAAATATAAAATTAGATTAGTTCTATACAACACTATTGTTCCCAAATAGAAGATTACTTACATAAGAATTTTCAAATGGAAGGGACCCCTTCACTACCTTATTGAAGCTTAAACGCGCTACTGCAGTCTTGATATGCATTCTCATTTACTGAAATATAAAATTAGATTAGTTCTATACAACACTATTATTCCCAAATAGAAGATTACTTACTCACATAAGAATTTTCAAATGGAAGGGACCCCTTCACTATCTTATTTAAGCTTAAACGCGCTACTGCAGTCTTGATATGCATTCTCATTTACTGAAATATAAAATTGCAGTCTTGATATGCATATTCTCATTTACTGAAATATAAAATTAGATTAGTTCTATACAACACTATTGTTCCCAAATAGAAGATTACTTGCATAATAATTTTCAAATGGAAGGGACCCCTTCACTATCTTATTGAAGCTGTCTATGAACCATAGCGAAGATATCGTAATTTAATTAGAAAACTCTTACACAGAAAATCCTGGTTGATATCAGACAGTGTTTGCGTTAAAGAGCTGTAATATTTTATTCTCACAGAAGATCACTGCAAATTGAACAATTCTCTTAACGACTCAATATAGAAAGAATAGAAAAGGTTTTTATTATAAACTTATATTGAATATAACAGTGAGACCCTAGTAAGACTTTAGCTCTAGCTCTAAGGGTTAGTTCAATTGGTAATTGGTCAAGAGGTCAAAATTTCTTTAAAACTTTTGGGATTAAGCCCTACTTGTCTAGACTCTGGGCGAATCTGCCTAAATAATCTGTCTGGATTTTCCCATTGAAAAAAACAACAAAACTCTGTATCTCCTGTCCTGAATATAACAACGAGACCCTATATCTCCTGTCCTGAATATAACAGCAAGACCCTGTATCTCTTCCTGCACAAGAAGCTAATGTTGGCAAGTCATGTCCGGAATATAACAGTAGGACCCTCTATCTCTTGCTGCACAAGAAGCTAATGTTGGCTTCCACCTTGCCGAGTAGTATTCTTCAACTAAAAAGTTTAAATGGATTATAATTTATTAGGCTGAGCGAGTTTTGATTTTACAGAGTTTCATACAAATTCAGAGATTTTGTGTAATTGAGTTTGTTTCTGAAATTAATTTAAGCCAAGAATAAAATATGTCCATAGTAGGAGACTATCACCAATAATAAATGCCTTAAATATGAGACTATCAAAAATAAACTTTAGAATGTCCATTTCTTCATTAATATTCTGGTATCAGTCAATAAAATTTTACATTCATAGTTAAGGTTATATTTACTGGAGACTGATTATTTTTTTTCAAGGATGATTTGTATTAGTTTTTTTTGGGTGTTTCATAGATAATGAGGTCAATTATGATTGGTTAGTATTGATGTTTATAGGTAGTTTAATGGTTGCTCTTGTTGATCTAGCAGAAATCCATCCTACAAAATTTTCTTTGCCCATTAATTCTGTCCAAGTCACCAAAAAATAAAAAATCATCCCAATTTGTAAGAAACAAATAATTCAAGAGTGCTAACTGAAAAAAATATGAGATAGGAGCGATTATTCGAACTTCATGCAGGCAAAAAAGTTCTGATAAGTGGGCAGAGCAGCTGAAATTCCAACTATGTAACTGATGGAAACAAATTGTCTTTCTGAGTGATATAAACAACAACTATAAGATTTATAAGCCTGTAAAAAGCAGCTCATAAGGCCTACAATAAAAGAGGATGTTATAAACCATAACAGATAACTACATATGAGGTTATTTTGAGGATATTTTCATCAATTTCTAATACAGAAAAACAAATCTCAAAACCAGAAGACAATATAGAACATCATAGCAGGGCAAGCTAACCGTTCATCTCAAGTTCAAATCCCACTGGAAAAAAACAAATTTCAAAACCGAAGACGATGTACAATATAGATCATTACGGCAGGGTATGCCAACCCTTGATCTCAAGTTCAAATCCCACTGAAGGGAAGGGAATCGTATCAATTTGAAATTAAATCTTTAACATATGGATAGGACCATTGGAATAAAATAGTTTGCACATAGATAATCATCACAAGTGACATGGCTATTATATCAACCCGGTGAAGTCTTTGTTGAAGTTATTGCTTCTATTCATTTAAAAGATGAATATAGAATAGTGGAATGTAGAGACTTTAGAGAAGAGGATTGAGCCATAATACATGCACCCAAATGTCATTGCTAAACTAATTCACCAATAACTCTTCTATGTTCCTTTAATTCAGATTCAATTGTTGTTATATGTTTCTTCAGTTGCAGAAAGATCCCCATGATAACTTGCTAGAAGGGACTGAAAATTGGTGTGTTTCAATATGAATGCATGACAAGTAACTGATCCTTCATAAGCTATGGAGTGGTTGTATGATATCCATATTGTTGTGGGTTAGACACCCACTTCTTTTTGAAAGTGGTAAGATTAGCTAGTTTGTCTGCTGCTACACAAAGAATCGTTCATCATATGAATTTATTTTGTTGACATAGCAATCATATTGTTCATACCTTTGCAATGTCTTGCATAATAGTCATGCCACTTTGTATAGATAAAAAAAATGTTTAACCATTCTCTTCAATATCTCGACATATGCTCATGAAGCGAGAAGCGTTCTTGCGCTGTTCTTGGGCTGCAGGATTCCTCCTGATCGGAAAAATTGTTTTGGGCATTTTTGTACTTATAGCAGTTAGCTAAGAAAATGTAAATACAAAATTTGATTGCAGTAAGAGATGCTATAAGCCAATAATAGTAGTCTAAATGCTTTTTGTTCAGGTTGTCTACGAACCAGCAACTCCCCTTGTTTCTGCTACTAAGCTTCTCAGTAACTGAAATAAGGATGCTGCTCAGGAAATTACCAATTCCTAAAACACTCAAATACACAGATATACCAAGGGTTTTCATAGTTCTGGCATCTGATCATAAAACTACTGTTGCATTCCTACCATTGTAAATACATCAGCTATGCCAAATAAGATATATTGTGGAAGCAGCATAAAAATGCTCAATGGAATTGTTGCATTGGGCATATCTATGAGTCCATTTTCCTTTGCAACTTTGATTCTTCTGATCTCTATCAACGCAACAACAATCATTGACAGAATGGAGATAACCATGCCAGTCCCTATCCTCTGTAGAAATGTTATACCACGTTCATTCCCTGTCAAGTTTCTGGAAATCGGAACAAAGATGCGGTCATAAATAGGCAACAGTAGAATGAGAGTAAGGCTAATAAAACACTGTAAGCTTGCAACAGGGATCTCAAAATGTTTTCCAATCTTTCTATCCATTGTGGCGCCTTGTTTTGTGAAAAATGTTGAAGATTGTGCAAAGTCAACCCCGAATATCAAAAATGTCATCCAAATTGGTGTCAGGCCAAGAACATCTTTCACCTCTTCAACTTCTTGGACTATGCATAGTCGCCAATTACGGGTTGTTTTGCACTCGTAGTCTAATTCATCTTCAATTGTGGCCTTGTCAAGAAACCTGAAACTCAAGAATGAGGATATCCATCACAAATCTCTTGGTTCATTTAAAATTGAAAAGAACAGAGTACAATCAACAAGAGGCAACAATAACAAGACTGAAACGGAACAGAAATGGGGCTTAGGGACTCATTGCACCTTTTGCACTCGTAGTCTAATTTATCTTCCACTGTGGCCTTGTCGAGAAACCTGAAACTCAAGAATGAGGATATCCATCACAAATCTCTTGGTTCATTTAAAATTGAAAAGAACATAGTACAATCAACAAGAGGCAACAATAACAAGACTGAAACGGAACAGAAATAGGGCTTAGGGACTCATTGCACCTTAACCATGGTTAGGAAATAGAGATACCCTATCCTATATATCTGAAAACTAAATTGTCAGTACACCCCATCCCACTCTCTGCAATATGGTTATTTCAAAAACCAAGAGATTGAGAAACTACTATGTCACATGGCAAAGCAACTGTGACTCCAATAAATTCGATTTGCAAAGCGACTGTGACTCCAATAAATTCGATTTGCAAAGCGACTGTGACCAGTGAGAGCTTACCTAAACTGATTAGTAAGCAAATACTGTCTTCTTGACCCAAACTCCAAAAATTCTCTGTCTGGGGCAGCAACTACTTTCCTTTTTTCTTGATGAGAAGTAGAAACATTCCACTTGTGAAACATTGCAACAAAGACATGGATAATTCGAGTGAGACGACTACCACTGGGCAGTCTATGCCGGTAAATCCTTGTCCCACACAAGAAGATACACAGTGCTATTGCCATAGTCACACCGGGAATGCCAAATCCCAGACCCCATCCAACATCGTCTTGAATATACGAGAGTACAGTGACTCCTATAAGAGTACCAATGCAAATACCAAAATACTAATAGTTGAAGAATGAACTCTTATGCTTCTTCTCTACCGGGTCGTTCTCTTCAAACTGATCTGCACCAAATGCTTTTAAGTAGGGTTTGTGGCCTCCTTGCCCCAGAGAAACCAGGTAGATCGAGAAGAAGAAAATCTCAATCCCATTCAAACTTCTCAAAGAGGCCGATAAAGTGACCAAAATTAATCCCTGTAACAACCCATTTCATGCAGAGTTTGTTATTCGGGCTCCATTCATGAGGTTAAAGCAGAAACTATTTTCAAACCCTATTGTCCTTTCAGAAAGGGGTTTAATTCGCCCAAATATATAGCAAAACCTTCTTGTATCCATCAAAGTTTGCACGAATTCATTGGCAAGAAATTGTGCAGATACAAAATTATCAATTTCTTAATGTTAGAACATGAGAAAAAAAGGCCAGTGGGGTGCCAGATCCTGAAAGGTCAACGTAATAGGGTAGTGATCAACACTGGCGCTAACAAAGGGTTTGTCATTCAAGATTGAGTCGTGGAAAGTAGCGTCCATGTTGGCTTTAGTGGGTTGGTCCTGACTTAATCCTGGAGCAATCAGGTAAGTTTCCATGCTGCAATATGAGGTTCACTAACTGCTATGTTGTCAGTTACTGTTACATTTTAGCTTCGGTTTGCCCTGGCTGTAGAGCATGAATTTCAAAGGGTGGGACATTGATTGGGTGCAAATTTTGGGTCATTTTGGCCTTATCTCTCAGACCTGGCATCTGAATAGAAGGAAGTCCCCTCAAACTCCTCATTTCTTCAGACATTTTCTAGAAGGGAAAGGGAAAAAAAGAAATTACTTACCAGTGTCTAGATGCTGCAATCCCTAGCTGTATAGCATGAGTTTCAAAGGAATGAGATTCGATGCACACTCAGGGTATGTTTCTTGAATCACTTCAGCAAAGAGTCAAAGAAAAAGAAAAGTATGAACCAACCGTTAGCTACGGTCTACCTTAGTTGTTTAACAGGGTTTCAAAGGAATGAGATTAGATGCAAATCCCAGATTGTTTTAGCCACATAGTTACCTCTCAAACTGCATAAGGAAGGCCACACAAACCTTGAGTATATGTTTATAGAAACAATTTGAAAAGGAAAAGACAAATACTAACCATCAAATATATGACAGAAGACAGGGTAATGGTCCAATATCGACCTAAATATGAATCTGCAACAAAAGCTCCAACAAAAGGAAGCATGGATGCCACACCATTCCAGACATTGACATTCGTTGCAGTAGCAACAGTGCTGTCATGCGTAACATCTGTGAGGTAAATCACCAAGTTTGCGAGAATGCCTGCATAGGCTAACCTTTCTGCTATCTCCACTCCTGTGAAGAAGATGCTGATAAAACATGTGGACCAAACACAACAGCTACTTCTATACAATTGAATCTGAGAATAAAATCCAGGTGTTGATCATAGAACCAATGGACCAAATACAACAACTACTGCAACGCAATTAAATGCATAAGACAAAATAATTGAAATGAATTCATACCAATTATGAAGAGTGATGCTTTCCATCGACCAGTATGAGCTCTCTTAACAGAGCGTCCATGGATATCAACTGACCCATCTCCAACAAAACCACCTAACAGAGCGTCCGTGGAGATCAACTCATCCATTTCCAACAAAAAACCGTTGAATGAGGATGAGTGATTCTCTTCCATTGCTGTGTGCGCTCAAATAGTTTCCAGAGATTCCTCCTAACAATAATACTCAGTGATTGTAAAATTACCCTTTTGACAGGGAATCGTTTAATTGTTTTATTTTTTGCTTTACTTCATGCTAATTATATACTTAATGTTGATTTTATTCAACGTTTCGCTTTACTTCATGCATTTTATTTGTTTAATTTTGATTAAAATAAGTCAAATCAAGACAAATCATAAGGAAAATTAAATTACCCAATCAAACAATTCCAGAACAGTTCCTTCAGCAGGATTACTGTTTTTTCCATTTGAATCAAGACAACAGATGATTCAATAATATCATATTTCAGTGCCAATCAAACGCAAAGTATACACAAGACACTCAAATCCTCAATATATACAAACTCCAACTCACATGTAAAGTTACACAAAATCACTGCACACTTCGAAAAATACGCCTTTATGATGATGCCAT
Organism: Pinus albicaulis; assembly: GCA_034641835.2. Classification (NCBI taxonomy): domain Eukaryota; kingdom Viridiplantae; phylum Streptophyta; class Pinopsida; order Pinales; family Pinaceae; genus Pinus; species Pinus albicaulis. Next base: position 1,686,801,448 of record CM076584.1, read on the forward strand.
TTTCTTCCTTTGCAGATATATTCTCTTGGGTTCACCAGTCATCACTGTTGAACAAGAGGAACATGCACAAAGCGTACGTATAACTCTGCACTCTGAACTTGCAAATTTTAATGAATAAATATGCCAGTCACATTGGCAGAGAATGCATGATCAAATAGCAGTGTTCTACCGCGTGGAAAGAAATGTGCTGCCCAAAGAGTATGAATGGTTTCCATCTGACTGTGTACAGGCGTTGCACTTGTCCTTCGGAAATACCCTCCACTTCGGGATGTTTAGGACTCACACCTAGCACTTAAATAAATATCATCTGCCTATGCCATGTTACTTCTCATACTGTGCCTGTAAGTTGCGATGAAACATTGAACAATCTTGAGAGAAAAGGTAACAAGGCTGCCAATAATGCTTTGGGGCATTCTTCATGTGGTAAATGCCCGGCTTCATGGAGATACACATGTTTCTTTAAAGAAATGCGTGATTTTCTTGACAGAATCTTGAAATTTAGTCACATAGATCCAATTTTGTTAACAGAAGCTTTAAATTTAGAGGCAGAAATTCATCTTGCTTTTATGGTTTTACACAGTAGAGTACAGCTTGGACTACGCAGCTTTGCAAAAATACACAGTTTTCTTGGCAGGAACGTGCTATTTTCTTGAGACAGTAGCTCGGAATTTGGTTACAGAGATCTAATTTTGTGGACATAAACTCTAAATTATCTGTGCCTTACCTTTCCAGGATTACACCCATCCTGAAACTGGGATTCTAAATCTCGCCACAAGGCTTCCACCGGACTGCGCGAGAACTGATTTAGGACCCAAAACGTACATAGCTTATGGCACCAGGGAAGAGCTTGTTAGAGGGGATTCAGTCACTAAGTTGCACATTGACATGTCTGATGCTGTCAATGTTATAATGCATACAACCGAGGTCGAGTTCTCAGACTTCCAACAGAAGCAAATAGAGAAATTGAGAACAGAATACAAAAGAAAAGATGGGCTGCCACAGGTTTCAGGGGAGATGTGAAACGAAAGCTCCGATTTTGTAGGCGCTCTTTGGGATATATTTCGAAGAGAGGATGTACCCAAATTACATGCTTATATGGAGAAACACCAGAGAGAATTCAGGCACCTTGACAGTAAGCGTCTTAAAGAGGTTATTCATCCTATTCATGATCAGACGATTTACCTTTGCGCTGAGCATAAGAGAAGCCTGCTGAAAGAGGAATATGGAGTAGAAGCATGGACGTTTGAACAACATCTTGGTGAGGCAGTTTATACCCAAACATTGAAAACCAGATTCTACCTGCACATTACTTCAACAGAGTGCCTATATACATAACCTGTAGCTGTGTGGACGGTATCAAAAAATTGATGTCAGTGGTCATCTTAGTACTGAATTCATGATGTCTCTACTGTAAAGTTTCTTCTCAATTAACTATGTATTTGGATCAGTATTGTTTTCTCACAGTCAATACAACGAAGGATATAACAATGTCGGCAAAGTTGTGGTTCAACCCATGTGTAAAGTTTCTTCTCAATTAACTATGTATTTGGATCAGTATTGTTTTCTCACAGTCAATACAACGAAGGATATAACAATGCTGGAAAATTTGTGGTTCAACCCATGTTTTACCTCGCTTTATTTTGTTAATTCAATGATCGATGTTGTTCTGTTGTTGCTAATTCTACTCGGATTCCATTCTTGCTCCTGCTGAATCCCAGCTTTTCCAATTTTTGGGTTTTACTGCTATACTGTGCCTCATATTGCCATGATAATTGCTTGATTTTTGCTTGTAATATAACAACCCAATTTCTGTTGAATTGCAAATTGAAATAGTACATTTTTTACTTAAATTATTCTGGAATTACACAGTGCTATTGCCATAGTCACACCGGGAATGACAAATCCCAGACCCCATCCAACATCGTCTTGAATATACGAGAGTACAGTGACTCCTATAAGAGTACCAATGCAAATACCAAAATACTAATAGTTGAAGAATGAACTCTTATGCTTCTTCTCTACCGGGTCGTTCTCTTCAAACTGATCTGCACCAAATGCTTTTAAGCAGGGTTTGTGGCCTCCTTGCCCCAGAGTAACCAGGTAGATCGAGAAGAAGAAAATCTCAATCCCATTCAAACTTCTCAAAGAGGCCGATAAAGTGACCAAAATTAATCCCTGTAACAACCCATTTCATGGGTTGTTATTCGGGCTCCATTCACGAAATTAAGCGAGAAACTATTTTAAACCCTATTGTCCTTTCGAAGAAAATTCGCATTCGCCCAAATATATAGCGAAAACCTTCTTATATCCATCAAAATTTTGCACGAATTCATTGGCAAGGAAATTGTGGAGATACGGATACATCAATTTCTTAATGTTCGAGGAGCACGCAAGAAAAAAAAGGCCGGGTGGGAGGGTGCGGATCACGGAAAGGTCAACATAATAGGGTAGTGATCAACCCTGGCACTAACAAAGGGTTTGTCATTCAATATTGAGCCGTGGAAAGTAGCGTCCATGTTGGCTTTAGTGGGTTGGTCCTGACTTAATCCTGGAGCAATCAGGTAAGTTTCCATGTTGCAATATGAGGTTCACTAACTGCTATGTTGTCAGTTACTGTTCCATTTTAGCTTCGGTTTGCCCTGGCTGTAGAGCATGAATTTCAAAGGGTGGGAAATTGATTGGGTGAAAATTCTGGGTCGTTTTTGCCTTATCTCTCAGACCTGGCATCTGAATAGAAGGAAGTCCCCTCAAACTCCTCATTTCTTCAGACATTTTCTAGAAGGGAAAGGGAAAAAAAGAAATTACCTACCAGTGTCTAGATGCTGCAATCCCTAGCTGTATAGCATGAGTTTCAAAGGAATGAGATTCGATGCACACTCAGGGTATGTTTCTTGAATCACTTCAGCAAAGAGTCAAAGAAAAAGAAAAGTACGAACCAGCCGTTAGCTACGGTCTACCTTAGTTGTTTAACAGGGTTTCAAAGGAATGAGATTAGATGCAAATCCCAGATTGTTTTGGCCACATAGTTACCTCTCAAATTACATAAGGAAGGCCACACAAACCCTGAGAATATGTTTATAGAAACAATTTGAAAAGGAAAAGACAAATACTAACCATCAAATATATGACAGAAGACAGGGTAATGGTCCAATATCGACCTAAATATGAATCTGCAACAAAATCTCCAACGAAAGGAAGCATGGATGCCACACCATTCCAGACATTGACATTCGTTGCAGCAGCAGCAGTGCTGTCATGCGTAACATCTGTGAGGTAAATCACCAAGTTTGCGAGAATTCCTGCATAGGCTAACCTTTCTGCTATCTCCACTCCTGTGAAGAAGATGCTGATAAAACATGTGGACCAAACACAATAGCTACTTCTATACAATTGAATCTGAGAATAAAATCCAGGTGTTGATCATAGAACCAATGGACCAAATACAACAACTACTGCAACGCAATTAAATGCATAAGACAAAAGAATTGAAATGAATTCATACCAATTATGAAGAGTGATGCTTTCCATCGACCAGTATGAGCTCTATTAACAGAGCGTCCATGGATATCAACTGACCCATCTCCAACAAAACCACCTAACAGAGCGTCCGTGGAGATCAACTCATCCATTTCCAACAAAAAACCGTTGAATGAGGATGATTGATTCTCTTCCATTGCTGTGTGCGCTCAAATAGTTTCCAGAGATTCCTCCTAACAATAATACTCAGTGATTGTAAAATTACCCTTTTGACAGGGAATCGTTTAATTGTTTTATTTTTCGCTTTACTTCATGCTGATTATACACTTAATGTTGATTTTATTCAACGTTTCGCTTTACTTCATGCATTTTATTTGTTTAATTTTGATTAAAATAAGTGAAATCAAGACAAATCATAAGGAAAATTAAATTACCCAATCAAACAATTCCAGAACAGTTCCTTCAGCAGGATTACTGTTTTTTCCATTTGAATCAAGACAACAAATGATTCAATAATATCATATCTCCGTGCCAATCAAACGCAAAGTATACACAAGACACTCAAATCCTCAATATATACAAACTCCAACTCACATGTAAAGTTACAAAATCATTTTGCACACTTCGAAAAAATACACCTTTATGATGATGCCATTTCTTCGCTGCAGATATATGCTCTTGGGTTCACAGTCATCTTTGTTGAACAAGAGGAACAATACATAAACGTACATAGGTCTGCACTTTGAACTTTAAATTTTATTGAATAAATATGGATCACATTGGCGGGGGAAGGGAGAAGTAAGTCAAATAGGTGTTCTCTGGCAGTAGGAAAGAAATGTCTTACGGTATGAATGGTTTTCATACGGCGCAGGCGTTGCTGCATCCCTTGGGGAAATACCCTCCACTTCGGGATGTTTAGGACTCACACCCAGCACTTAAATAAATATCATCTGCCTATGCCATGTTACTTCTCATACTGTGCCTATAAGTTGCGATGAAACATTGAACAATCTTGAGAGAAAAGGTAACAAGGCTGCCAATAATGCTTTGGGGCATTCTTCATGTGGTAAATGCCCACATCCAGAGATTGGTACTATTTTCTACAATATGACGACCAACTGTGTGTTAGAGTCAAGCACTTTAAGAAACGCTTAATGTTAAAAGTTAAAATTGACCTGTAAAAGTTAAAATCATAAGAAATACGTAAGAAAAACTCTGAATCGATAAACAAAAGACATAATAGAAAGCTGGGGCAAATTAGGAAAGCAGTTGGCTTCATGGTCTTCACCTGAGATTGAAGCTCATATGGATTAGGCATTTCCTTTTCTTCCCATTCTGTTTTAGGAGGACGAGATGGTAGTCCCCAACTAGGCCGGTCAAATGCAGCAACAGGACAACCAGTTTGTCTGGCCAGAGGATTCATAATATGCCTCCAATAAAAGACTCCTCCCCAAAGCCATGTATCAATGTTATACCATCAAAATCGTCTTTCGTTTGTCCCGCCTTTGCATCTTCTCTTTCAAGATTTGTCACATCAACTGAAGAGTTATTCACTCCGGTGAAATTGATGCTGTTACGAAACCCCTTCATATTTATGAATTCAACGCGATTTCCGCGAGGGTCAGAGATTTATGCATCGTGAGGGTCAGAGATTTATGCTGATAATAACGAAATTCATATTCTTTGCCGGTGAAATTGATGTTGTTACGAAACCCCTTCATATTTATGAATTCAACGCGATTTCCGCGAGGGTCAGATATTTATGCATCGTGAGGGTCAGAGATTTATGCAGATAATAAAGAACTTCATATTCAAAAGAATAGCTCTGAACAGGAAATTGTGAAAGCCATCGCACATCCACAGGTGTCATTTTTTAAACGAGTAACAGGTGTCATGTCCGGATGAAAAGTGTTGACGATGAAAAACTGGTTCTCTTTCAAAAGAGAAGGCCTATCAGCCTAATTAACTAAATTGAAGGTTGAACCACCTTACAAATCCTTAGTCTAGGTCTTGTTTGTGTTTCAAACATCCTTACTACTCCCACTTGTATTAAATGCCTTGTCACTGCTAAGAAATGACATACCTCTAACCGAGTAATTAATGAGATAAAAATGTGTCGAATTTAGAATCAACAAACTCGCTGACGTTTTTCAGAAAGTGCCTTTCAAAAATATTACAAGGTAGATCCCTATATATAATCAAATATAAGGTCCTTGATTTTTTAATGTGTTGTAACGGCATGAAAATAAAACCTGACAGGGAAGTGCCCTCTCTAATTTGTATTTCCCCTTGGAATTTAAAAGGACAAAGTGTCCCTATGAAGGTGGTTGGGTGGCACGGATGGGATAAGGGCACCTAGGGAAGTTCCCTCTTGGCAGTGCCAAGAATGCAGAGTGCGACCTATAAAAAAAAACAAAGTATTTGCATTCGTCCTAAAGATATCATCTCAATCAACAACATTTGATCATACAAATTTCTGTTGAAAGTACTCCTAGATTTCTTCCCCACTCGGTTCCCTTTACTCTTTTACTTTCATCACTGATTTCTCTCAGAATTTCTGGTTCCTTCATATCAATCACCAAACATAATCCCATTAACCAAAGTGTTAACACCCCACCTCTGCTAAGAATGTAAATTAGCAACATTAATCTGAGGATTGACTACCTGGTGCTTTCCATTTGTCACTAGAACTACTTGCAGAATCCTCAGACCTTGGATCGGGCTCTGATTGGTCAGCTGCAAGATAAAGAGTGTTGCAGTTGTTCTACGGTTGGGAGAAGAATGGTTGTCTCACCTTCAATTACTTGATAAATTAACCAGAAAAGTAACATTACCTGAGCATTGCATATGATTATTGAGCTCTCACACAATTAACTTTATTTGTGATGTTGTGTGGAATATATTTTATGTTTAAAATAACTGAACATATCTATTTATTTTAACCAAATCTCAATTTTTATAATTTGGAACCAAGCACACAGTTATAAATAACAAGATTCAATTGTTTTAATTCTGTAACATAACTACGGGCGTAAGTTATGCACTTGGATGGGTTCACATACATATTAATATGATTCACAATGTTCTTCTTTCAATGATTTAAACCGATGTATATGGTCGGCATGCATACGGTGAATTCCATTTAAATTTTTGAGTTCTTGAGCATTCGGCGGAGTCATCACTCCCTCGTGCAAGCGGCTTCATTTACGAGATATTGAGAAATAATCATGATTTCATAACTCAATGTACAAGTCTATATTATTAAGAACCATAATGAAATCTATTCAAGCTTCGCTAGAAAGAGGCCACAATTTTTTGTGGATAGCAAAATCTGGCCAAAATTCAGTGATTTTTTTTCAAGAAATCTAATCTTGAGAGTGTTTGAAATGTTTTAATGTTTGATTGTCATAAACAAAAATAATAAAGACAATATTTTTAAAAATGTTAAATTCTTATTGTAGTCTAATGAAGCCATAATTCTGCGCGGAAAATAATTAAAATGTGTAAGATTTAGAGAAAATCTCGCAGAAATTTTTGGAAATCTGAGCTACACTTATCAAGCTTCAAAAAAAATAATTCAAACACTCCAAACGTTTGATTTCTTTAAAAAATTTCCCTCAAATTTCAACAATAATTTCTTAATCAAAGTGAGATTGTGACCTTGGTAGACCAGGCAGAGTATTTTATAACAAGAACGAATTTTTGGAAATCTGAGCTACACTTATCAAGCTTGAAAAAAATAATTCAAACACTCCAAAAATTTGATTTCTTTAAATTTTCCCCCCAAATTTCAACAAGAATTTCTTAATCAAAGTGAGATTGTGACCTTGGTAGACTAGATGAATTATTTTATAACAAGAACAATCACTCTATATTATAGTAAATTCAACGTCTTTTATTGTGGCCTCGGTAGACAAGGCGAAGTATTTTATAACAAGAATGATCACTCTATTGTATAGTAAATTCAGTATAGTATAATATCCGAGCATGTATCTCCAAACCTTTTTGATAAAAAATGATAGCATTTCGCCTCCACCAAATAGTCCATAAGATATACAATGGGAATGTTATATAAAAATGATATTTGCTCCAAGCTCTAATGCATATGTACATAGTCTGGAAATGGACTATGGGAGCTAGATTGTAGTGGTCCAACACCCCCTCCCATAGTGTCAATGTATAAGGACAATGTAGAAAGATATGTTGTGTGTCTTCCTCTCCCTTCATACATAAAACGAAAATTCCCGGTCCATGAAAACCACGCCTTTGGAGGCTAAGCCATGTTATTATACGATCATGAATGGCCAACCAACTAAAAACTTTGATTTTATTCAGAAGGTGTCATTTCCAAATAACCTAAACTTGTAGTGGAAAATGATTTTCCCCTTCCTTCTTTAGCAGACTCGTATAAATATATTTAACCATCAAATTTCCTTTTTGAGGGAGCCTCCCCATGACATGTGGCCCTCTTTATCACTTAAAGAGATCCCTATATTCCGAAAAATTGTGATATAATCTTGCCATTCTTCATAAATCTCGACGGGCAACTCCAAATCCTCTACCTTATACCATGCTTGAAGGTCCATATGGAAAGGCCTATGATGGATAATCTAATTGAGATAAATAATCTCCTTATTATGTATATGATTGATAATTTGGGCCGATAAGGCATGATTCTCGTTCATGCCAATTATGGAATCAAGGCCAATCTTAATCATAGATTCATCACCCACAGTCCAACGCAAGTGGCACATGATAAATTTCAGTACTTGCATCATGGTTTTCCAAATCAAAGATATTTGAATTTTTTTCTTGACCCCATTGATGATCCATGTAGAAAAGGATTTTCCATACATGTATTTGTCCTTAATGATACTTGACCATAAACATGTTCCAACAATGACCCTCCACATATTTTTGATGATGATTTCCATATCGAAAGAACTTGGGTATATGATCCCCTAACCGTCATCTTCTACATGTCTAGCAATAAGAGACCACCACGCCAGATGTATCTTACATTTCTTCTCTCCATTATGGACCCCTATCCATATGATTTTCCCCATTATGGATTCAAATCTTTTGATAATTTCGCAAGGCAATTGGAAAATGTGCATATAATAAACAAAGAGGTTTTGTAATACCAATTTCAACGTAATCAGTATTTCACCCAATGGCATATATTTGTGTTTCCAGCAATCCAATTTGAGTTTAAAATTTTCAAACATCCATTACCAATCCTTAATTGTATCCAGACAGCTTCAACCTGAAACCCAAATATATGATACCATCGACTATATGATTAGATGACACCCAAAATAACTCACATATCTCCTTCACCATTATATCATCTTTGTCATTATGAACTAATTTATACTTGGTGTCGTTCATATAAAGTCTCAAAGCTACCCCAAAAGCCCAGATAATTTTATGAATTCTGGACCACTCGATGATAAATGTCTTCCCACCAAATAGAAGATCATCAATGAAAATTAAATGGGTTACCTACAGGTGTTTCGCTACTCTGGCCCATCTAATTATACCTTTATCCTTGGTATCCTTAATTTTCCTTCTCAACGTATCTATCACCAAAAGGAAGAGTAATGGGGACATCGCACATCCCTGCCTCAATCCCCTTAATGTCGAAAAAAACCTAGTAGGAAAACCATTTATAATCAAATCAAAGTTAGTGGATTTAATACACCCCATGACCCATAGAATATTTAGAGAATTCATACCCATTTTTATCACGACCAACATCAAAATTTCCAAATCAATACAATCATAAGCCTTTATCAAGTCCACCTTAAGGAGGCAAGAATCCTGACTGCTAGTATTAATGGAGTTGAGCATCTCTTGTGCAATGCCAATGGCACCTTCAATTTGTCTACCCTCCATAAAACCAAATTGTTCAAGTGTGATAAATCTTGACATAATCGGTTTAACTCTATGGGAAATCAACTTGGTAATCATTTTTTAAATTGAATTAAAAAGGGATAATGTCCTATAATAAAAAAAAATTGAAGGGTTATTATTTTTTGGGATCAACACAAGAAACATGGAATTTACGACCCTCGTGATATATCTCCTAAGTCTAGCTTCCTCTTCCACCGCCAGCAAGTATGGGAGCATCAGGTCCTTGAAGAAGATGAATAGTTCAAGGCCCCATATGCCCAATCCAGGACTCTTATCCTTTGAACATTCCTTTAAGGTCCCTGACAATTCATCACTAGAGATGGCTTGTCCCATTTTGTCATTATCCTCCTGGGATATCAAGGTAGGAATCAACTCAATAAATTTTGCTTGATCCACATATTCATGGTTCTTTTCCATAAAGTTCCCTTTGAAATGAGTAATGGTTTCCTGTTCCATAGTTCTTTGTGTATTGAAGAGATTCCCTCCAAAATCCCAGATCTTCTAAATAAAATTATGATGTTTCCTCAGATTAAACTTCCTATGAAAGTATTTAGTAGTTTTTCCATCCACCCTTATCCAAGTGGCCAAACTTTTTTGCCTTTTATGTTCTTCCTGTTTCTGTAATATATTTTTCCTTTGACCCTCCAAATCAACGATCTTGTCTCGATTAGTCACCGAGAAATACAGAGGGTCCTGAGTGTCATTCAAAGTCCTCATCTTGTTTTTGTAGGTTTTAACCCTGAACAAAAATTATCTACACACGAATCTTATAACAGAAAATAAACAATAGAGAGAGCATAAAACATAAAACAGATAAACACAGAGATTTTCCCCTGGATCCCAAATTGGGACGACCAACTTGATTTTTCATTATTATCCTTTTAGTGTTACAACACATATATATACATGCCAAAGCATACATAAACCCCAATCCATTAACCCTGGATTAGAACAAAACCGTAGTTCCCTTGACCGGATCTACAAAATACCAGGAGTCGAAAACCATCGTACCCCAAAACCATGTGCAAACTCATGCACAAAACATGGGTGGGTACGCATATGAGTGGGACCGCATACCAAAAAAAATTTCGCCAGGGCGCTGCCCCGGACCCCGACAAGGGGGGCTACCGCCCCCCCTGCTGCGCGTGGGGCTAGTCGTGGAAAGAATATAACACATACCCAACATTCTCCCACTTTTTGTTTTCTTTCCATGGGGGGCCACAGGAGAGCTTAGTCATTTGGCCAATTCTTCAACACCCATTGTTTCTCTACACCAAGAGAACTTCTGAGTGCTCACAAACTTCGTCAATGCATCTGCAACATTCTTCAAAGTGTCCACCTTTACCAGCAACACCCTTTTAGCCTCGACCATATCTCTAACAAAGTGATATTGAACATCAATGTGCTTTGTCTTTGAATGATAAGCAGGGTTCTTAGCCAAGAAAATTGCACTTTGGCTATCACAGTCTATCCTTATAGCTTGTTGTACCAACCCCATACTTGAACACAATCTCTGCAACAAAATTGCTTCCTTGCTTGCATGAGTGGCTGCTATGTATTCTGCCTCTGTAGTTGAAAGAGCCACTACAGACTGTCTTTTACTCATCCAACTGACTGCGCCTCCAAATAGGCTAAACACCTACCCACTTGTAGATCTTCTTTGGTCCAGATCTCCAGCCCAGTCTGCATCAACAAAACCACGAATGTCCAACATTCTTTCCAATCCTGGTCTTCCCTGGTAGCACAAGCCATAATCACTAGTGCCACGTAAATATCTGAAAACCCGCTTCACTTTTGTCCAATGCTCCTTCCCTGGGTTTGACATAAACCTGCTCAATACTCCCACTGCATGTGCAATGTCTGGTCTAGTACAGACCATTGCATACATCAGGCTACCCACTGCACTTGCATATGGAACACGGGACATATCCTCCTCTTCTTCTTGTGTCTTGGGACACTGTTCAGAAGACAGCTTTGCACCTACAGGAATAGGAACACTCACCGGTTTACTATCCTGCATATTGAACCTCTGCAATATAGTCTCGACATACTTCCTCTGGTTTAACCAGAGCTTCCTCTTTGCCCGATCTCTCTTAATTTCCATTCCCAAAATATAGTTTGCAGCACCAAGATCCTTCATGTCGAATTTGGAGAATATTTGGGTCTTCAAATCTTGGATAATTTCTTTGTCATTTCCAATCAACAACATATCATCCACATACAAGACCAAATAAATAACACGGTCACCAATTAATTTAAAATAAACACGGTGATCCTCCTTGCTTCTGGTGAAGCCAAGTCCCCGTATATAGGTATCAAATTTCTGATACCACATCCTTGGTGACTGTTTTAACCCATACAGAGACTTCTTCAACCTGCATACTAGTTCTTTCTTACCCTTCACCATAAAGCCTTCAGGTTGCTTCATGTAGATCTCATCTTCTAGATCCCCGTGAAGAAATGTTGTCTTCACATCCATCTGTTCTATCTCAAAATCAAATGCAGCAGCAACAGATAAAAGTAATCTAATAGAAGTAACTTTGGCAACATGAGAAAAAATATCACCAAAATCAATTCTCGGCACCTGGGAATAACCTTTCGCTACCAACCGAGCTTTGTATTTCTCCACCTTGCCTTCTACATTCATCTTCTTCTTAAACACCCATTTGCTCCCAATGGGCTTCCTTCCAGCCGGCAACTCCACCAGATCCCATGCATCGTTTTTGTACAAGGATGCCATTTCATCAACCATGGCCTCCTTCCAGAGTTTTCCATCCTCTGAATCTACTGCCTCCCTGACAGTTCTGGGTTCATCATCAGTTATAGTTAAGGCAAAACCTGAACAGAAAGCAGATGGACTATACCTTTCTGGTTGCCTTCTTTCCCGAACTGATCTTCTCAAAGCTGGAGTTTGTGGCTCTTCATCTTATGAGTCTTCTTCTGTTGTAGAGTCTGATTCATCCTCCTTTAGCTCAAACTCTATCTTCTCAGGTTCCTTTGGTAGGAATTCATGTTTAACAACATCTTTCACTTCTCTAAACACCACATCTCGACTGTACACGACCTTCCTTGTTTCTGGGTTCCAAAGCTTGTAACCCTTTAAACCATCCTTATGCCCAATAAAGATGCACCTTTCAGATTTATTATCCAACTTGGTCCTTTTCTCCTTTGGAACATGTACATATGCATCACATCCAAATACCCTTAGATGTGAAAGAGAGGGTTTCTTACCGGTCCATACCTCATGTGGAGTCTTATCCTCCAACGCTGATGAAGGTGATCTGTTAACTAAGTAACATGCAGTCTCCACTGCCTCTGCCCAGAATTCTTGTCCTAACCCGGTACCACTGAGCATGCTTCTTGCCTTTTCCATCGGTGTTCTATTCATTCTTTCTGCAACTCCATTTTTTTGAGGTGTGTATGGAGTAGTCTTCTGCTGTGCTATACCACACTTCTTACAGAACTCTTCAAATTCCTTCTTGCAGAACTCCCCACCATTATCTGTCCTCAATGCCTTTATCTTCTTCTCTGTCTGGTTTTCCACCAGAGCCTTAAATTCTTTAAATTTGTCAAAGACTTCAGATTTCTTCCTCAAGAAATATATCCATGTATTCATTGAGAAGTCATCTATGAATGAAACATAGTACACAGACTTTCCCAGTGATGGAACTGACACAGGCCCAAACACATCACTGTGCACAAGTTCTAATATCTTGTTTGCCCTCTTAGCACTAGAAGGAAAACTCACCCGATTCTTCTTCCCATATACACAATGTTCACAGAAATCGAAATCCAGAGAAAAATTAGACATACCTTCTACCATACCATCTCTATGCAGTATCTGAAGGCCCTTCTCTCCAATATGTCCAAGCCTTTGATGCCATAGCATGGTCTTTTCTCCAGAGATAGATAGACTTTCCGTCCCACTTTCAGGAACCACAGAACTGTTACACCCATAAATAACAGTGCTACCTTGTAGCTTGTACAGAGTTCCAGTTCGAACTCCCCGCATTAATACCAGTGCTCCCCGAACCATCTTGCAGGCATCTTTCTCGAACACTATTTTTACACCTGCATCATCCATCTTGCTTACAGAAATCAGATTTCTGGCCAATGTAGGAATATGCGAGCACGAAGTGTTCTGGTCACTCACCTTGTAACTTCAGCTTCGACGCGCCCACGTCCGACGATTCTGGCCTTCCTGTCATCCCCTAGGAAGACATCACCACCATCATATTTCTCATACTCACAGAACCACTCCCTATGGGGAGTGAAGTGAAAGGATGCACCTGAGTCAATCAACCATGACTCATGATCTACATGTGTATTCGAAGAAGAAGCCAAATACACATCCCCACCTTCATCCGAGGTGGTTTTTGCCTCTGCAGAAGGACCTTCATCAGATCCCTTTCCTTTCTCAGGAGCTTTAGACCTGCATTCCTTTTTGTAGTGCCCTTCCTTTCCGCATTTCCAGCACACATTTACAAACTTTCCAGGAGATTTAGATCTCCCTCTGGATTTAGATCTCCCACTCGAAACCTTATTCTTGTTTATGTTCTGGGACCTTCCTCGTACAGATAAGGCATCTCCATTCTGACCCTCCATATTTCTCCGTCTCATTTCCTCCGACAGCAAGGCTGAGACAATGTCATCAAATTCAAGGTAGTTGTATTGCTACCTATTGCAATAACCAGACTGTCCCACGAGTCTGGTAGAGAGCACAACAAACTGATGCACTTATCTTCATCTGAGATTTTAATATCAACAGACGACAGCTGACTTACCACAGTATTGAAGGCGTTCAGATGCTCTGTCACCGAGTCTCCATCCTTCATCCTCGGGTTATACAGCTTTTTCCGCAGGAACAACTTATTCACCAGAGACTTAGATTGGTACAAAGTCCCAAGTTTTTCCCAAAGGGTCTTCGCCATAACACCGAGATACACAACCAACAATGTTTAAAGATACGAGACACTGACGGCGTGTTGTGCTCTTTTCGATTCGGTTTCTTCCGGTCTTCATTTGACATTTGCCGTTGGTTTGGTACTGTGAATCTATCGCGATCAACGATCTTCTGTCCACCCCGGAATCTCCATCTTCGAGCCCCCACAACTCAAAACTCTGACCATTAAATTTCTCGATCTCTATCTTTCCGTTTCTCGCCATCTTCTTTCACCGCAAGAATCGATCCCGCAGATCTCCCACTGAACAGGGTCTACCACAGGCCCGAGCAAAAAACCCTCAACAACAAAGGCGTCCCCTTGAAGCCGAAACAGCTCCGATACCAAATGTAGGTTTTAACCCTGAACAGAAATTATCTACACACGAATCTTATAACAGAAAATAAACAACAGTGAGAGCATAAAACATAAAACAGATAAACACAGATATTTTCCCCTGGATCCCAAATTGGGACGACCAGCTTGATTTTTCATCATTATACTTTTAGTGTTACAACACATATATATACATGCCGAAGCATACATAAACCCCAATCCATTAACCCTGGATTAGAACATAACCGTAGTTCCCTTGACCGGATCTACAAAATACCAGGAGTTGAAAACCATCGTACCCCAAAACCATGTGCAAACTCATGCACAAAACATGGGTGGGTCCGCATATGAGTGGGACCGCATACCAAAAAAAATTTCGCCGGGGCGCTGCCCCGGACCCCGACAGGGGGGGCTACCGCCCCCCTTGCGACCCCCCTACTGCACCCGGCGCAACGTACAACACATGGAGCTAGTCGTGGAAAGAATATAACACATACCCAACAGTTTTCTAATTCCACTAAAAGTTTCATTTCCTCCCTCTTTTTTCCTTTAATCCATATAAGAGTCTGATATTCCATATTTCTTAATTTCTGACTTATATCAACCATTGGGGACTAAAATTGAGGGTATATATGGTTTTTCCATATATGGTATACCATCGACTTGAATGCATCCATCTTCAACCACCATTGATTGAATTTAAAATGATAAGACCTTCATGCCTCCACCCCTTTCCACCTGTTGCACTGAAAATTTTCATCCTGACATTCTGCTATGTGTATTAGCTCATTATCACTCATACTTCCTCATTTTCAAGTCTAACATATCAGTTCTTCATGTCAATCCTTGAAAATAAGAGAAAAGTTCTTAAAAATCTCCTTAACTCTGGTATCGCACTTTCTCTTTATCTTGCCTGTGGTCCCGCACCTAATGTTCATGACTCCTGCGTACCTGAACGCACTTTCTCTTTGTTATGGGTGTGGACCCCTATAAAAGATTAAAAGGGAGCAAGTAAACTCAAAAATCTCACTTTCAGTAAATTCTAGAAGCCTCTAGAAAGAATCTTGCGGTGGCAGAGCCGCTCTTTTGAGGTTCAAGTATCCCTTACCTTAAGGAGCTAACCCCTTGATGTGAGGAGCTTATCCCTTTGAAGGAGGATTCTATCCCTTCATAGTTGGAACTAAAACCTCCTCTTTTCCACTATAAAAAGAGGCATTGGGTAGCCTCAAGGGGAGTTCAAGCTTTAGAATTATTTGAGGTTAAGTGCTCTTGGGATTCAGACTCATTTAACTGATATTTTTGTGAGGAGAGATCACATACCTCTATCTATCTCGGTTGGAAGAGTGCAAGGCTTGTCAGAGTAGAGGAGATTCTTGCTTCGGACCCTGGGAAGACTTGTTCAACATCAAGGCTAAGGTTGTAAGGTTTTCCTTCTTTCAAAGTTAATACAAATTAATTCATTTTTCTCAATAAGCTGTTAATTAACTGTTTATTTCATGGATTCCTTGATCACCATGATAGGCATGATTTATAATGTTTACTATACAAGTTCTATTTAATTTTTGCTTGTTTGTGACTGTAGGTTTACGAAGATAACTCCTTCAAGTGCACGAGGGACAACAACTTCCAACAAGCATTGGATCTACGGTAAGTCCTTAACACCTTTATAGTATTCTTTTGTAAATTGCATATGTTTAGAGAAAGATAGGTTTATTTGGCTGTTTGTTGCTAGATTACCTTTTGGTACTAGGGAGATCGATCTTGCCCGCAAGATTGATTAATTCGCCCAACAAATTGGCGACTCCGCTAGGGAAGATTCTTGTTATTTTTGGTTCTCCTTTATTTTGATTTCAGGAAAAGTTTTTCCTAGTTTTTGATTGATGGATATCTACCTAGGTAGCTTAGGTTTTCTCTGTTTTTGAAAATTTTGATATCTTTTATGTTTTTCTTAAACTTTTCTAGGGACCGCACTTTGTTCTTTTGCACAGTGCGGGCAGTTTCGCACTTTCCTTAAGTAACCAATGCAGGACCGCACCTGTTACTTCTGGGAGCCTGCGGACCCTGTTAAAATTTGTAAAATCTCCAGATTTCTTTTTCCAGTTTATCTTTAATTTGATTTAGAGTTTCTTTTAGTATCTGCCCAGATTGGCGTAGTTTCTGTCAAAACCCTTTTGTGAATGAGTTCCAACAGTATTTATGTTTTTGATGATTTTCTAGAAGTTTTGCAAGTTGGATTTCTTTTCGTTTGGTCTATGTAGTGACTCAAAGCATTGGAAGTTTGAAATACCTCAGATTACATTGGTCTTTTTTCCTTCTTACTAAGTCTGACCTGGTTGTGAAATCCATCCTTTATTGAGAAAAAGATCTAGTTGTTTCTTTGCAAATCTTCGAAAAAAACTTTGTTATAGGTTTTGAATTTCATTTTTATAAAAGGAAACATATCTGAATGTTTTTTGATTTGTTTGTTATTTTGGACAAATAGATCCTTAGTTTGCTAAACAACTAAGTAAAACATTCTTCAAAAAATATTAAAGCTTTTATTCAATTAGATTTTCAAGGTTTGTAGATCTCAAGATTAGTTTTTGTAGTTTTGAGTGCTTTTAAAATTTGTAGATCTCTTTTGAAGGAAAGTTGTTTTTGCATTTTCAAGTCTTGAAAGTGAAAGGATTTTAGTGTGAGCATTGATAATTTGTCTCGTTTTGTGTTCTTGTTGAAAAGACAAAAATATTTTATTTCATTTATTCTTTATGTTCAAAGAAAGAATTGTCTCTTAAAAAGAATTGCATTCTCGAACTCTTTCTTTAGCTAGAATTTCATTGAAAGAAAACGAATTGATTGTCATTTTTAGGTGCATTTTTAGTGTTTTTGGAAGTCGAGTCTTCACACCATCAAAGTTTCATTTCCATACCTATTGAATTAAAGAACAACCCATAAAAGTAACGCTTAATTAAAATTCATCTAGTAATATTTTTATTTCTAGGGCTCTTACCACCAATATAGCTTAGGCTAGTATCTTGGAGTAGGGAGTAATTAACTCTCCAAGATAGTAAAAAAAAACAAGTAGATAAATCTTGTGGTAGGAAATAAATCCAATTGTAATTGGTACAATCTGGGAAGCATCTCTTAAAGGAGTTAACCACGAGATCATATCCAAACCTTTAAGACAATCAATTATGTTTCATTGGGAAAGATAGAAGATATACGTGCATTACAAATGGTAAACCTCGGATTAACCATTGTTGAGGAGCCTGGGGTCACTTGTCAGTAAAACTCGGATTAACCATGTCGAGGAGCCTTCAAAGGGATTGAGCTTTGTTACTCTGCCCTTGTGCGTGGAATCAGATCGTATATTGTTCCCCCAGTTGTATTTGTTACTATTGGTAACCTTAGTTTCCATAAGCTTAAGATTATTTCCTACGGTGACGGTGAAGGAAAGATCTCACTGTACCTAGAGCAGAATTCGAATAGACTCACTTGGACTCTCTGGGGGGTTCTCTTCACATGAGATGGTTTTGTGAAGAAACTTGTGCCAGTCTGTTTCATTACGTAGGTTGTCGGGGTAATTGTTCCAACCGCCATTTCTGTATTAAATTTCTACTAAGTTGGATTTCATCACCAACTAGTGTTTTTAGTACGGGAAGTTACTATTTGTGTGTGGTTTGAAATCTTAGATTTTTAGGTGTGTGATTCAGCTGTTTGTTTATTTAGAGACTTTAGGTGTTTTTATTGAGATTTTCTTTGTTTGCGTGTGATTGGTTAATATTTAATCGTGGCAGAATTACAGAGACAATCCCGGAGACTTCAGGGGAAGCCCCCTAAATATACACCAAGTCAACTTGAAGGGCTGCGTGCTCTAGTATCATCCAGTAGCGATAGAATTAGATCAACAGAAATTGGAAGTTCATCTATAGTTGTTCATCCTGATAATCAAATACCCACAACAGAACACATTCAAGAACCAATTTCAGTTTCGGAAGTTACTGGTAGTATTTCTACTTCCAGTGAACTAGCTGACGAACCTGAAATTTCTAAGCCTGAAACTGAACATTATGTTTTGGAAACATACTCAGGATTTATTACACCAACTTCTAGCGATCCTGGTTCACCTAGGGTAAGAAATATTGTTACTGAATATCTTCCATCTGGCCTCATTTCTATTGAAGAACTTACTAGTCTAGACGAAGAGATATCTCTTCCTGAATCCCCTCAGTCTTTAAATATTAGGGAGCATGAACCCATTTTCTATAGCCCTATTCGGACTAATGCTTGGTATCTATATTTGACAAAATTTTTAGAAAACCTGGGTCTTGCTTTTTCTCCACCTCGAATTCCATTTCATCCTACGCCCAGAGGTTACTATCCTTCATCCATTATGGAAGGAGAGTCATCTATGTTTTCCCAGACATCGGAAGCATTTTTACACGGTGTTCCTTCTGTTCCTTCAGGATATCAGGCTCTATCTGGTACTTTATCTGGAGCAGCTCCTCGACCGATTGAACAAGTATTATCATCTGGTCCTAATGGAATTAAAATTGAAACGTCGAACGTAAAGCAAATATTTATGATGTCTGGTAATATTCCGAATCCTCAACCTCAAGGCAGTCAGTTACCGCTTGGAGGACAATTTTAAGGATGTCAGTTATCGCTTGGGGGGCAACCTCAGGGTAGTCAATTACCACCTAGGGGGCAACCTTCAGGCAGTCCGTTACCACTTGGGGGGCAACCTCAAGGTAACTTTTTCCCAGGACAAATTGTGGGACAATATTATTTTGGAGAAAAACCTCAAGGAAAGTACATACCTCAAGGTTATCAACCTTCAGGACAGTACATACCCCAAGGTCAACCCCAAACTCAATATGTTCCTCAAGGTCCTTATCAACCCTAGTTTCAGTACACGCCTCAGGGTTATCAACCTCAAGGTCAATACCCAATTCAAGGTTTCCAATCGCCTTCTAGTCAATCATTTGTACAAGGGGCTGGAAATTTACCACTTACTTATCAACCCTACGTTCAACTAGGCTATGGTCCTTACATTTAACCTTCTACGGGACAATACCCCGGAATAAACATGGTGTGGGATCCATCCCAAATTCAATAGCCTATGCAACCTAATGTGCAGTTTTCTTCTTAACCTGGACAGCCTTTGGTTTCTAGCCCAACCCAGCAACCTGTTCAGTCTAATATTCAAACCCATGTACCTGGTTCTGTTCAGCAGTCTGGGCCTAGTACACCTCAGACTCCGCCTCAAACTGCTGCAACTGCTGCAACATCTGTTCAACCTATAACACCTATCTCTGGAGTATCTGTAACTCCGGTTTCTACTATACTTGCATCTGTGCAACTCCCTCAAGTCACTGTACCCCAGTCAGGACCTACAGTTCAGACTTCGGTCCAGATACCTGCGGGACAAGCTAGTACAAGTACGATTGTCACAAGTCAACCGCAATTCACGTATCAACCATACCAGGGACAATCTCAATTCGGTCCCGTTTCACAAAACCCAGCTTATCAATATCAACCATACCCTGGCTATACTTATCTACAGCCTCAACAACCCCAGTTTGGTCTGGTTAATCCTAGTTTCCCAGGAGGTTATACCATTCCTAATGAAAATCTGATTCCCAGTTATCCTAGGTATCCTCCTCCCAGAACTACTTTGGCTACTCAAGGTTTTCGCGACCCTAACCGTCAGTTACCATTTATTGCAACTTTGGATTTACCTGATTTGACACGCCTTACAAATGATCCAATTTTCTATTATCCGTATTGGCTGCCAATGTCGCATAAGTTGCCTAGTGATATACCGAAATTCGAGGGTAAGTCAGGAGAGGATCCATCAAATCACGTTATGACTTATCATCTCTGGTGTGCGTCTAATTCAATAATTGATGATTCAATTCACTTACGTTATTTCCAAAGAAATCTTATTGGTCTTGTCGCCAAATGGTACATTGAGTTACCACGAGGCTCTTTTAATAATTTCAGTCAGTTAGCAACTGCCTTTTTGACTCATTTTCAGTTGCCTATCAGATACGACAATGGCACGAAACTATTGACTTCACTAAAACAATCCACGTCCACATATATTTCTGATCATATTCATGAATGGCGACATAGAAGGCGTTTGGTAAAAGTTTACATTCCGGATCAAATTTTGGGGGAATGGTTTATTAAATCATTGTTACCCAAAATAACTGAAGATTTAGCTAAGGCCGAAATTGTTACTGAGGAGAAAGTCATTTCTCAATCTCAGTACCTTGACCTCGTCTATACGCAGTCAGGTACTTTACATGAAAAAATCCCTGATCTTCCAAAACAAGGTCAAATAACTGCAGCTTCTTCAGGGTCTCATGCTGCTGATGGTATGATTGGTACAGTCAATACTAAAATTAAGAAGAAATCTTCAAATAATTCTTCTCCTATTATAACTTTACCTGATTCCCCGAAAGGAGAATCTTCCCACGAAATTTCTGCCGACATTCATGTTGTAGAGACATCTACGTCCAAATCTAAATCCGGCGGTAAAAAGAAAGGGAAGAATAAAAACAAAAATAATTCAAAAGAGAAAACTGATAAAAATGAATCTAATGACGAAAAACACAAGCCTCACTATCCTTGTTAGATTTGTGACGAGGATAATTTTACTAAAGAATGCCCACATCGAGTAGAGGTTTCGAAATTCGTTAAAGGTTCACAACAACCTACTGTCTTGAAGAATCCTTTTCCCACTCAAGATAGTAAGATGGTTGGTTCTACCTTGAATGCCTCAGAAGAACCTATTTTGATGATGTCTCATGTCAGGATTGTGACACGATCGCAAGATTATGGTAGTAAGAATCTTGTTGATGGTAAATAAGCAGAATCTTCTAGTGCAAACACATCAACTACACCTCCTCCTGTTTCTGGTCTGCTACAGATCGAGAAACCCAATCTAGACTTAGTAATAAAACCACCTGCTAAAGGTGTTCTTCGTAAATCAGCTTTCAATCCACATGCGAGAGCTGCTCCGAATTACAACATTGTTGAGGACTTAGCTATTTCCCCTTCAGCAATGTCGGCTTTGGAAGTGTTGCAATCATGCCCAGCACAACATAAATTACTTTTGTCTGCCATAAAAGCTGTTGATATTCAGGACTCGAACCTAATAATCTTCGATTTAGAGAATAGTACACCTCGCCTACCTCACCAAATGGCTTTCCAAATTCCAGTATTAGTCAAAAACAGATCGATCTTTCGGACTGTGATTGACGAGGGAGCTTCAACATGTATTATGTCGATCCAGTGTTGGAAATCACTTGGTTCTCCTACACTCAATCAGTCTCTGACAATTATAAAGGCTTTTGATGGCTGAGGTTTCCATCCTTTTGGTATTTTGCAGGATTTACCCATAAGGGTCGAAGGTAAAACCGTAAATCTAGATGTGGAAGTGGTTGATGCCCCTCTAGATTACAACCTTCTCCTGGGTCGTAGTTGGTCTTATGCTATGACTGTTGTTGTTTCTTCAGTCTTTCGGCTTGTAAAATTTCCACATCAAGGAAATATCGTTACAATAGATCAGTTAACTTATTTTTCTTCCGATCCAGCCTCTACAGAAACAATCCAGCACGTCGGTAAAACGGTTATCCCTTACAATGATGTTGGAGTAGGTTTGATTAAATATTCTGGTTTACTAGGAAATTTTTCCTTTCCTCCTCCTAACGTATCGCCTTCTATCACAACTATTCATATGATTTCATCAAATACTATTATGTTTGATGATCCTTGGATCGTACCTTCTGATTCTGAATTAGATTCATTTGATGGCACGATGCCTTTAAGTCCATTTGAAATTGCATATCAGGTTGTGCAGTCACTTTCCGACCCTTCTTCAACCAAAACTGATCTAATGAATGGGATCCATGAGGAATCACTTTCTATATCTAGTTCAGCCACAACGACATTTCCCGATATTTTTCATACTAATGAGAAAATTCGTGAACTTTTGTCTGTTGACGATTTACCATGGGAAGATCTACATCACTGATCTTCGTTTTTACCTGAACTGGATCATTTTGAAGATGATTTCGCTTCTATTTTTACTGCTGAATATGTTAAAGAACTACAGAATCCATTGTGAAATCCTGATTCTAAGTTAAATTTGGAAAATATCTCTCGAACGATTCCAATTGACATTTCAGTAAAGCTAGGAATAATTGAAAACATTCATATAGGTGCTTGTTGTACAGAAGATGAAATTCAAACTTATAAAGCCCTATTTCAAGAATTCCGTGACGTGTTTGCCTGGTCATATGAAGAAATGCCAGGAATCGATCCATCAATTGTCGTACATGAAATCAAGACTTACCTGGATGCCAAACCTGTCCGTCAACGTTTACGTCAAATATATCCAAGAAAAGCTACTGCTATCAAAGCCGAAGTTGAGAAATTACTTCGTGCAGGTTTCATTTATCTGATTCCTTTAACTGATTGGGTATCGAATATTGTTCCTGTTAACAAAAAACAAGGAACGATAAGAGTATGTATCGATTATAGGGATATTAATCGAGCTTGTCCTAAAGACAATTATCCAACTCCCTATATCGATCAAATTATTGATGATTGTGATGGTAGTGAAATGTTTTCCTTTATGGATGGTTTTTCTGGTTATAATCAAATAAACATACTCCCTACTAATCAGCCAAAAATATCTTTCATTTGTCCATGGGGGACATTTGCTTATTTCAAACTACCTTTTGGATTAAAGAACGCTAGGGCAACTTTTCAAAGGGCTATGTCTTACGCATTTCATGACATTAAGCACATTGTGCAGCCTTATCTTGATGATTTACCTGCTCATTCATTGCGTAGGGCCGACCATCTCACTCATTTATGAGCAATCTTTATGAGATGTAGGCATTATCGAATTTGGCTGAATCCACAAAAATGTGTTTTTTGTGTAGAATCAGGTCGCTTACTGGGATTTATTGTTTCAAAAGAAGGCATTCGTGTTGATCCATTGAAGGTCGAAGCTATTGTTAATCTGCCTCCTCCTTCGACTTTACGCCAACTCTAAAGTTTGCAGGGGAAAGCAAAATTTTTACGTCGGTTCATTCCTAACTACGCCGAGTTAACAAAAGGTTTTACCAAGTTGTTAAAACAGAACATTCCATTCTTTTGGGATGAGATCGCTAATCGATCTTTTGATGCACTCAAACACACGTTGACCCATGCACCGTTATTTCATCCTCCCAATTACAACCGGGACTATTTTTTGTACCTCG
The DNA here is from genome assembly GCA_034641835.2 of Pinus albicaulis. NCBI lineage: Eukaryota > Viridiplantae > Streptophyta > Pinopsida > Pinales > Pinaceae > Pinus > Pinus albicaulis. The sequence goes on from CM076584.1 coordinate 1,686,825,377, forward strand.
CCACCTCTCATTCCACCATTGGGATGGTGTTAGTTCAGGAAGATGAATTTAACAGTGAATATGTGATTTAATATCTTAGTCGAAATCTGCATCCGACTGAGATCAAATACACACATGTGGAGAAATTGGCCTTGGCAGCTATTCAAGTTGTCCAAATATTTCGACACTACATCTTATTATGCAAAACCACAGTAATTTCTGACTGTAACCCTATGATGTACATTTTAACCAAACAATTGCTAGGGGCAGGTATTCCAAATGGATAGTTATCCTGCAGGAATTTGACTTGGAATTTGAAAAATCCAAGGCAAAGAAATCTTTGGTTTTTTCCGAACTGATGTGTGATTTCCCCTCTTCTGATACTGAAACTGTGGCGGAGTAGCCCATTGCGGACGAATCCTTGTTTCTTATCAGTACACTTGATCTTTGGTATGGGGATATTATAGTTTATCTCCAAACCCAATCTTTTCGGCCTGAAATCTCACGATCTCAGTGACGGAAAATACGTTTCCAATCCCAACAATACAATATTATTGGTGATACACTCTATCGTCATGGAGCAGATTCTATTTTCCGACGATGTCTTATTCATGAAGAAGCTTAGAAGGTTTTAAATGACTGCCATTGTGGAGCATGTGGCGGTCATATGTTTGGTTATGCCACAGCCCAAAAGATATTGCGCTCCGGTTATTTCTAGCCATCGTTATTTAAATATTGTATCTATGTAGTCCAGAAATGCCACAATTTTCAGGTTTTTGATCGTAAAATGCGTGCACCACCCGCTCCTATTCACCCTATAATTGCTTTCGGTCCTTTCGCAAAGTGGGGTATTGACTTTATTACATGTAACCCTCACTCGACCTGGTGGCATGCGTATATTATCTTAGCAGTAGATTATTTTACTAAGTGGGCTAAGGTGATGCCTACATTTTCAGCAGACGGCAAGACTGCTGCAACTTTCATATTCAATCATATAATTGCTAGATTCGGTGTTCCTCAAGCCATTATTACTGATCATGGAAGTCATTTTCGAAATATCATGATGACTGAACTGACAGATCAACTTAGCTTGCACCACGATAGTTCCACTCCATATTATTCGCAGGCTAATGGTCTGGTTGAAGCTATCAATAAAGTTTTAGTCACTATGATTAAACGAATTATTGGTATTCATAAGTCGAATTGGCATTCCATATTATTTTCATCACTTTGGGAATATTGGACCTCAGTAAAAACATTAATAGGTTTCACTCCCTTTCAACTGGTTTACGGTTTGGAAGTTGTGTTTCCGATTGAATGCGGAATTTCGTCATTGAAATTAGCCATAGAATTACTCCCAGCTACGTCTGAAGAGGAGAAAAGTTTTTTGTACTTGGCTTAGCTAGATGAGAATCGACGAAATTCTGCAATAGCAAACGAGGCTCATGTCAAACGAATAAAATCTTAGTATGATAGAAGTGTTACCCCTTGTAATTTTTTAGAAGGAGACCTAGTCTTAGTGTGTGATCAAGCCAACGATAAGGTAGGAGCTGGAAAATTTGTGCCAATGTGGCATGGTCCTTTCACTTTTAAGTGGAAGCTGGAAAAAGGGGCCTATGAGCTGATAGATTTCGACGGTGTCTCTTTAGATAAACCCAGAAATGGACTTTATTTGAAGAGATATTATGCTTAAATTTGGTTGGAGATTTATTAGATTAGATTTCTTTACTATTGGTGTGTCTTAGATTAGAAAAGCGTGCCTAGTTTAGAGTGTGTTTTTATCACTATTCCTACTTATCTGAGTTTTACTCTTGATATTGCAGATGTCAACGTCTCTTCAAACCTACATTGGTTTTGCTGATGGTGCTTGTTGTAATACACGGAACATTTCTTCTGCAGCTTGGGTTATCTATTCACCCTCTGACGAGTTAGTATCCATGCATGGGGTAAGCCTTGGTCAAACAACAAATAACATTGCAGAGTATAGTGCAGTGATTGAGTTATTATTTGAATACATATCGTTTGGAATTCGGAGTTTGATTGTTAGGTTAGATTCTGAACTTGTTGTATTACAGCTTAATAGGGTTTATGCCATTAGAAATCCAGTGTTATTACAGTTATTTTTGAGAGTTCGTCTCTTGGAATTTGAATTTGATTACATTGAATATCAGCATATTCCAAGACATTTAAATACATTAGCAGATGCATTTTCTTCTAGTATGATAAATCAACATTTGTAATAATCAAAACAGTAAATTAAAAAACATTCAATAACATGTACACAGATAGCTGGTAATAGTGATATATCATAGTATAGAAGTGTTTCAAAAAATATACATTGTCTTCGATCATAGGTTGGAAACACCTTATGATCGATAAAAAATATATACAAAAGATCAAAAATATGAGTCTACGACACGATCATCCTATCACTGATGATGATCACGATAAGAGACCACTGCCCGGGCCACCCTACATAGGAACCTCCTAAAAGGTTCAGGGACACCAATCACATATCTTTGTAATCTGAGCGGGATATCATCTATGTCGGTCTGTGGAATGTCTAGAGTCAGACACTCTAGGTGATGCTCTAAATTAGACAGAATATCTGCTGATTGGCCCTCTAGGGCTGGTGCTGCAGCAGCTGGATGCCTCCTCTCATAAGGTTGGAGATGGGATGGTCGTCATGGGCCCACATCTGCATTTAAAACTTTTGATTATTAGTTTTGAGACGATTAAAATACAAAAAAAATAGAACTTAGAAATTGTTGAAAATGATTTTTACCTGATTCATCCCACTGTTCCCCTGCTGGGAGAGCCATCTCTCGATCGCCGCAGAAAACTATGCCGGTGTATGGAAAGTCCTCTAAAACAAAAATTTGGCGATATAGCCAATGAAAATATGTAGGAGGAAATCGAACAACCTCGACGCCCTCAGGAGCATGACAGGCCATCAATGCAACCCAACGAACCATCCTAGGTTCTCGAGGTCATCTAGCATCAACAGGAATGTTCTGCGGAGCTAACATGGGGATCCTCTCTAGAGAAAAAGTGACTACAATGGATCCATATCCAAAGTTATTTAGATTTCCGTTCTTTTCTCTAGTTATTTGGCCTTTTACATTGGCCAACATAGCTTCGCACCAGTTGAAAATGGTGCCTCGAAAACAGTCTATAGCAATGCGCATCCGGGAACTGGTAGCCACATGCAACGCTGCGCTCCCACACAGTCTGGTGATGGTAAATGAAATAACTTTAAGCTCGGGACGGATGATATTTTTTATGTCAATCCGTTTGTCCCTGGGGTCTGCCTAATCATTACAGAACTCTAGTCGAAGACTAGCGACAGTCTGGCCACCTGGCCTAGTCCCAAACAGAGAAATTTGTTTGCCCCTCTTGGACAAACCAGTCAAAAAATAGATATCCTCTAGCTCAATTTCAAGCCGGTGGCCGCCAATAATGAAACACTGGTCCTGTACATTTGATCTATTCACCAGCCACGTTAGGAGGTCTACCTGTGCCCTCATGCCCTGAATGGCCCAGAATTTATACAAACTGCATGCTCTTAATGTCTGAATTGTAGGCAAATGAAGCATTGCGGAGTCATCTACGTCTTCATGCTCACGTTCTCTCCAAATTAGCATCTTGTATATCATACAATGCATAAAAATTTATATTAGAACAATCTAATTTGGAAATTTTTGGGCGGAATTAAATAAATTTAATTGCGCGGGGTCTACACTTTGTTCTCATACACAATGCGTAGGAACGCACAAGCGTTGTGAGACAAATGCGGACCCACGACTTTTTTCTTTGTAGGAAAAATTCGGGGTCTGCAGGGCCCGCGTGTTGCACCTTCGAACCCCCGCGGGCGATATTTTAAACACATTTTTCTCTTAAAAACGAAATCTAAAGCCTAAAAATGAAATATAAACAGATGAAATGCAAGATAAGGAGGTCGTGGATTACCTGGAGCTGACAGTTCTCGATTTTGCCGGACGGATTTTTCAGAATCTTCACAGGAACTTTTTTACCCAAAAGCTTTTACTTTTCACTCTGAACTCAATTGGTAAAAATGAGGTTAGAAAAGTCCTTTTTATAAGTTTTTTTGAATAAATGAATTTTTTATTTGTTTATTTTTCACTTTAAAAAGGTTATTTTTGAAAGCATTTTTATTTATCTTAAACAAGTATGTGTAATGTTTCAAGTTTTTGTGCAGAAATTGGATTTTTCAGGAAAATTGATCGTTTTTCAACAAAGAGCATACTTTTATCACTTTTTCAGACTCTTTCAAAAAATTTACGAAAAAGTGAAAATTTGGAGTCCTCTTTTAAGCTCTTTTCAGACTCTTGAAAATTGAAAAGATTGTCGAGTACTTGATTATTCAAACTTGTTAAAATAAATGAATGATCATCCCCTCAGTATAAGTTTACCCCTTTTACGGACTGAAATGGACTATTTACGAAAAAGGTATACGTTGACTAATTACAGTCAATAGAGTTCTCTCCCGCATTATTTTATCCTTTTTCGAGCTCGAGAGACTAAATTTACGAAAAAGTACCCTCATGGAGTCTTCTTAAGTTTTTTCTTCTGACTCTCTAAAATTGAAAAAACACCGAGTTTCTCCTATACTAGACTCGTTAAAATGTAATAGTAAAGGACCTGTTCAATTTTAAACAGGAACGAACCACTCCTTCTTAGGGTTCAAATTTTAAACTAAATTGGACTCATCAGAAGGATGAGCTTATAAACAAGAAAATTTTATCCTCCTCAAGCTTGTAAAAAATAAAGAGGTACTTGCCAGAAATGGCGAGGGAAAAGAGAGGAAAATGAACCTGTTTGTTGTATTTTGATTATTCGAAAAGTCGTGAACCACTCTTGAACACAACAATTTTGTTCACCTGGTTGCAAAAATCCTTTGCCTAACAGTTAATCAAACCATATTGAAAGTCTTCAACCGGTTTCTAGGTATTAGCTTTGGGTCAATTGTCACCAAGCCATCTGTAGTGTCGTTATGTGTTCAAGAGGATAGTTCAAATAAACCATTCATCTGCAAAATATCTGTCATCTATTTTGACCATCCCTGAGTCAGTCCTTGCCAATATGTCTCTTCAAAACTTGATCTATGATTTCGTGTTGTGGGCTTGCCTACGACAGATCACTTTCTATCGACAATAGCCCATTATCTAGGAATTTGATCTAGAAATCATCAGTACCTTGAAATCTGCATGCCTCAATGGTAGGTTTCTCGCCTTCGACGACAGGTTGCATCATTGACGTTCGATTGAATGATTCTATGACATGTTCGACTTCAGCTCATTCATTCACATTTCATGGATTGTACTGAGTACTTTGAGAACCATTGACATTACTGGTGGTTACTCTCACACTTGTTAATAGTTTACATCATTGACTGGTAATCAAGTGGTTTCTACCATGTTCGACTTCGACACATTCATTCACATTGATAGAATCGTACTAGTTCGAGAAGCGGAAATCAAGACCCTGGATCTAGTTTCTACCATCCAGGCTGCGAGGAATTTTGTTATCATTTATACAGTGGACTATTCATAAACATATGGCTGCATCCATACTGTGTCTACACATGTCTATACTGTTGATGTATTCAAAATCGTTCCTGTATCAGAACAGTTTAAATTAGTTTCTAGTTAGTTTTGATCTGAGTATGGGAATTCCTACCTAAGCGATGATATGTACACATATATATTTTTCATTGAATGTTTTTACAGGTTCCAATTGGGGTGTCCACAAGATGATCCTTGAAATGATAAAGTACTGCACTCTTCATATATGACAGACTTCAGCTTCATCTATTCCAGACTTTTCACTTTATGGGGCAATCTGTTGCATTGAAAATTGTCATCCTGACATTCTGCTATGTGTATGAGCTCATTATCACTCATACTTCATCCTTTGCAAGTCTAACATATCAGTTCTTCATGTCAAGCTTTGAAAATAAGAGAAAAGTTCTTAAAAATCTCCTTAACTCTGGTATCGCACTTTCTCTTTATCTTGCTTGTGGTCCCGCACTTAATGTTCATGACTCTTGCGTACCTGAATGCACTTTCTCTGTGTTATGGGTGCGTACCCCTGTAAAATATTAAAAAGGATCAAGTAAACTCAAAAATATCACTTTCAGTAAATTCTAGAAGCCTCTAGAAAGAATCTTGCGGTGGCAGAACTGCTCTTTTTAGGTTCATGTATCCCTTACCTTAAGGAGCTAACCCCTTGATGTGAGGAGCTTATCCCTTTGAAGGAGGATTCTATCCCTCCATTTTTGGACTGAAACCTCCTCTTTTCCACTATAAAAAGAGGCATTGGGTAGCCTCAAGGGGAGTTCAAGCTTTATAATTATTTGAGGTTAAGTGTTGTTGGGATTCAGACTCATTTAACTGATATTTTTGTGAGGAGAGATCACATACCTCTATCTGTCTCGGTTGGAAGAGTGCAAGGCTTGTCAGAGTAGAGGATATTCTTGCTTCGAACCCTGGGAAGGCCTGTTCAACATCAAGGCTAAGGTTGTAAGGTTTTCCTTCTTTAAAAGTTAATACAAATGAATTCATTTTTCTCAATAAGCTGTTAATTAACTGTTTATTTCATGGATTCCTTGATCACCATGATAGGCATGATTTATAATGTTTACTATATAGGTGCTATTTAATGTTTGCTTGTTTGTGACTGGAGGTTTACGAAGATAACTCCTTCAAGTGCACGAGGGACAAAAACTTCCAACAAGCATTGGATCTACGGTAAGTCCTTAACACATTTATAGTATTCTTTTGTAAATCGCATATGTTTAGAGAAAGATAGTTTTATTTGGCTGTTTGTTGCTAGATTACCTTTTGGTACTAGGGAGATCGATCTTATCCACAATATTGATTAATCCACCCAACACCACCCAAGAATTATTATGATGTGGTTCGATAAAAACATTGAAATAATGAGAGACTCAATTTCCACCTTGTTGCTATATAGAGTCTGGCTAACTATAAATCAATCTATTCTCTTAGAAATACCCTCCCCTTTGGTCAACCCATTCTTCCATGTTGGAGCCATTGTCTCTAAGATTGCATATATTACTGCAGTGGCTTCCATCAACTCTTTAATGAAAGCAGACATGGTATCTTCACTGACCTTGTCGCCCCATATTTTCGATGAACCCAATGTGAAATTAAGGTCCCCTGCCAATATCAATGCACTGCGACTTAAAATTCTAGAATTTTCCACTCGGTTCCAAAAGCTTCTACAACCACGATAAGGAGTGTATGTGTTGATAATTATATTGAACCTAGTACTCGACTCCAACATATATCCAGTTAGGAGTATGATCACTCCACCAGTTCTCCGAAGGTTGAAAAGGAGATTGACAAAGGTAACCACACACCCCTTTGACCTAGTAGCTAGCCCTACCAAGCTGAGAGGGCTCTCTCTATGATATCACATTCAAGGATTGATTGTGATATGAAGGATATTAAGCTATATATGATAAGCTTAGGTAGTTTTTGAGTATTTTAGGGTTTGATGCTGGATTAGGGATGAAACCAAGTAGCTAGGTCTAGATATCAAAAGGGTTTACATATGTAAAGATATAAAGGAGGAAGGTAGTAGTGAATCTATGATGTATTTAGGGTTTTGTAGGTATGGTGGAGGGTTTGAAAAAGTAGAGGGATTTAATGAGCATTTTTAATCATGAATTCATTAAACTAGAATCATGAAACAAAAAATGACATTTCCATATAAATAGAGCTAAATTAATAGAATTATGCCTATGAATTGTAAGGAAAGCCATTGAAGATACAAGATATAGAAAGAGGAGCTATATATCATTTATCAAAGACTATAATAGAGAAAAAACATGATCATAAACTCACTCCACATTAATTCCTATATAATAGTTGCAACTGTATCCTTTGGTTTTTGAATATGAAAGTGAAAGTACAAGCTACAAAAGTTGCAATCCTTTGATGTCCAATCGGCCAAATGGCTATGAAAATGATAGATATAGATAAAAAAAACCTCTCCCCTATGTGTAAAAAGGAATCCACTAATGCAGACAATTCATCCATTGGACCTCGCCAACAAAAGTACATTGTGGCCCACGCTGCTTTTTTTCCAGTGTTACTATTTCACAAAAACTGCCAAAAACTCAGAAATTTTCCGCAAAAATAGGGCTTTAACGTAGGTAAATATATCTCTAACAATAATTATTTTTACACAACTGAGAGACGTGTTTTTTCTTTGAAATTTTATGAACAAAAACCTCCTCCTTTTTTCAAAAATAATATCCCATTTGGTCAAAATCAAAGTTTAAAGTTAATCACTTAAAAACTAGAGAAAACGTAGTGTGCCAGGAGAAACACATCGTGCTTAGGAAACGTGACTTTTGGAGGCCTTACTGAGGTCCAAATCAATATCTGAAGGTACCATTGGAAATCTTAGTATTTTGGCTACATAATAGAGCCATCCATCACTGCCAAAAACCTTCTCCAAACCCCTAAAAAATTATCTTGAAGTCAAGTTGTCCAAAAGTGCATAAAACCTCCTCTAGAAATTTTATTTTCGGAATTTTTCCCAAATTATAATACTTGTGTATAAAATGAAGTATTTTTCTATTCCTTGGTCTATGATGGACAAAAACCTCTTTCACTTTTGAAAAATTCATCTCTATTTGGTAAGAAATACATTTTGAAGAAATTTTTTCCATGCGTGCAATGTAAACCCTAGGCAGCCCATATCTTGGAAAGGTGAAGCTATGATTTATTGGACTTTAGTGGGCTCATACCTACTAATCTAACCTTAGTTTAAATTGTATAACTCACTCCTGCAATGATGACCTTATCTCTCCTAAGGTTAGTGGCAAACAAGCTTGTCAGCTTGGCATGATATTTGACTTGTTGAATTTGCTCACAAAATGGAAGACACCCTACACTCTGAAAACAATTCTTTCAAAATGGTGAAGAAATTAGCTCATGAGTGGTTATGGGTTCATATATTGACATTTGGCCTCCCTTTTTGTAAGGCCTCTTCTCCTCCATTTAATAGTTTGCAAGGGGAAAACCCTAATGGGACAAAACAAGGGAAGGGAGTGAAGGGATATGATGAAGGGATTAGGGAAGGAAGATGGGAGTAGGAAAATTTCAGGAGGTGGAAAGGGGTATTAGGGAACTATAGGAAGTGGAATGGAGTGAAATGGGTATGGGAATTAGGCTAGGGAATTTTTACACAGTCCTAGCTAGGAAAACTTCCAAAAATGAAAAATTAGGCTGGGGTTTAGGGTTTGGGACTTAGGAAATGGGAATGAAGGGGTGTAAAGGCTATGGGAGATGGCTTTGAGTGTGTGGGAAGGTAAAAACTCTATGGGAAGGTGTGTTTATCTTGAAATTTTCGAAAATATGGGCTACCCACTAAAACGTAGTGTAGGGACCAATGGAGGGCTTACACTTTAAAACAATGAAATTGAGCTGCAAGGAGGGGTTGCAGAGGTGTAACTTACTTGTGCAATGATGTTGGACAACTTGATAGCCTTCAAAACCTGATTTGATACCACTTGCAGAGAAAACACAACGTGTAGAAGAAAACACAATGTCACATGTGTAGCTTAGAAAACGTAGTGTGGCTGCTTTGGCATCAAATTTTTGGAATCTATTTGACTTGAAGTTTCTGAGGAAGCACTTACTGATTGATGAGAGATCTCTATCAAAAAATTAAATAACAAAAACAAATATAACATCATTGGAAATGTTAACTTACCTTACATCCTTCGCATCACTAATAAAATTTCCAATATTTTGAAGAAAAATAATATTTCTGCCACTTTCAAACCTATAAACACAATTCGTAGCAACCTTAAATACGTTAAAGACACCCTAGACCCTAAATTACAAAAAGGAGTGTATCTAATCCCTTGCTCTTGTGGCAAAACATACATTGGGGAAACTGGTCGTTCAATCAAAACCATGATGCAAGAACACTTTGCAGACATGAAACATAACCGCTCAAAAACCTTCGCCTTAGCTGAACATTCCAACAACTCTAAACATCACATTTGTATTGAAAACTCTCGCATCCTTGCCAAAATAGACCACTACTTTCACAGAAAATTTAGGGAGGCTCTGGAAATCAATAAACATCCTAGCAACCCAAACTGCGACGAAGGATGAAACATTAGTGAAAATTGGATTCCCGCATTAATTTCTAAAATAACCCCCTCGAAACAATAAAATTTCTAAAATAAACCCACCCCACCCCCCCCCCTTTAAACAATCTATTAACATCCTAGTTTTAATAAATAATCATATTTCTTTAAACCCTAGATGTTCCTTAGTCATAACCCATTCCTAAACCTTCCCCTAAATCTTATCCCTTCCTTTTAACCTCTACCCTTAAAAATCATTTTCTTACCTTTCTTTAAATAATTTCTTACATTTTAATAAAAATTAATTTAAAAATATTTTATCATTATTTTTAATTGATACAATTTCAACCTTTACAATTTACTATTAACAAACAAACATCATAATATAAAAACATTATTAAATATTTCACTTAGAATTCCTTCTCATAAATCAATTAATATAACCTAATCCTAAATAACATTTTCCCTCTCTTTAAAATTTCAATTTCATTTTTCACATGATCTTTAATATTAAATAACAAAGAAATAAATAAAAATTTTGAATTTAATAAAGACTTCATAATTTAAAAATTACCATCATAAAAATCAACTTTCTTCATTATTAAATAACATAGTAATAAATAATGTTTTAATTTAATAAGCGTAATAATTGAAATAGAAAAACAATTCAATGAACCCTTTGTAAAATTAAATTAAGAAAAGCAACATAATTTAAAATAACACAATAATAGATCTTTTTGTAAAGTTAAATTAATACTAATTATAAACTTTTAATACTTAAAAAAAAATCATTAATTTTAAAATTATCATTCTTGGAAGCTCATATCAAAATATTTTCACAAACTTTTAGATATTTATTTATCCTATCTGAGATCAGTTTTCTGTCATTCAATTTTATCTTGATGATGAACCTATGTAGTGGGTTCGAAACGTTGATGTTAAGTCCCTATATTAATAGTGTAGCCCCTTATTATGTTAGTGTAGCCCCCCTTATTGTTATTATTGTACCCCTGTAACCCCCATATTGTTATTATTGTGCCCTTACATTATTATTGTTAGGTCGGCTAGGATTACATTGTGGCCCCACTAGGATTATATTATGGCCCCATGGACTCCTATATATAGAAGGAGTTTTTGTTCATTTGTATCATCCAAGAATTGTTCATTCATGTAATGTATTGGAGGTTGCCCCCTCGAAGTGGCTCATTTCTAAGGCGTGAATATCTCTTTTCTTCTCTCTTTAGAGCTGGTTACACAACATTTGGTATCGGAGCTTTGGGATTCTAGGGTTTCGCTGCTCCAAACAGGTCATCGTGGCATTTTCGCTATAACTTTTTTTCTACGAAGCTTCAGAAGCTGAAATTTCTAGGGTGCGAAGCTGAAATCTTGAGGAAGGTTGTCAAAAAATTTCAGATCTTGGTTCGCAATATTTGAGGAGATATCATCTGTGGAAGTTAGGTATTTGTTCAGGCTCATAAACAGGTCATCGTGGCAATTGCGCTATAAATTTTTTTGTACGAAGTTTCAGAGTCTGAAATTCATATGGTGCGAAGCTGAAATCCTGAGGAAATTCGTCAAAAAAATTTCAGAGCTTGGTTCGCAATATTTTTGGAGATATGATCTGTGGAAGGTAGTGCTTTGTCAGGCTCCTGAATTTTATCTCAAAGAGGTGATCGTGGGAAAACTTCAATAAATCTCTCTCTGGGCATTGGATTGAAGTGCCGTAAAAAGTGGTCGCAAGTACACAGACTGAAGTTTCTTCGCTATCAATTTCAGAGACAAAGGACAAAACAGTGACACGTGGCAATTCGTACAAGTTCGCTCTACTGAACCAGTCCAGAATTAGGTCATTGTGGGAGATTGGACACAAATTTGTCTTGGAGAATCCAAATCAGGTCAGACCTGTGGCATTTGAAAGAAGCTTCAGAGATCTACTACAGGGCGGAATTTCAGATATCGAAGATTTTCAAATACAGAGATAATTAAATTTCAATATCGAGCTCCTAAAAGCTAGTAAAAGGTGTGTATTTTTTTTCCGAATTGCATAAGTCTTGTTTGAAGAATCAAGTTGAATTGATTCCAAGGGAATCTTGTAGAATAGATATCAATATTGAATTCTAAAATGGCCCCTAAAAATAATTCAACATCCATTAAGCCTTCAGAAGGCTCTACTATGACTCATGAAGATGAAGAATTGCAACATGATCTATCAAAATTACAAGAGCAAATGCAACAGTTTTCACTCTCGCAAAGAGAAACAAAAAATGAAATGGAAGTTTTTAAGAAAGGCATGGAAGTGAAGATGGACGGTTTGAAGAAAGGCATGGAAGCTAAAATGGATGGCGTGGAAGCTAAGATGGATGGCGTGGAAGCTAAGATGGATGACATGAAAGACAACATGGAAAACATGAAGAGTGATCTAAAAGCATACATGGAAGGCTTGATGACAAGCTTAAAACCGGAAATGATTCCTAATGGCGGAAATATAGGAGAAGAACCTCATGATGAGAACAAAATAAATGTTAATCGTGATTTCATAAACTCGAATGTTGGTGGGAAGAACCACCATATTCCAAAAAATGGATATGAGGAAGTTTGATGGAAAGGATCCTGTAACATGGATACTACAGATGGAGCAATATTTTGATCTCCATAATGTGCAAAACACACAAAAGGTACGCATTGCAACTTTACATTTAGAACAAAATACATTTGTATGGTATCGATGGCTTTGCTCCCGTAAAAAAATTGTCATTTGGTCAATTTTTACGGAGGAAATGATAGCACATTATGAGGATACAAAGAGCAACACCTTCTTTAGCCAATTGATAAATCTCAAACAAAAGGGTTTAGTGGGGCGGCACATTGAGGACTTCCAAAAATTGAGTATAAGGGTAACTGATATTTCAGAGGACCACAGGATTGATCTCTTCTTAGGCAGTTTAAAGGATAACATTCAACATGAAGTTCGTGTTCTGGAACCTGATTCATTAGAGAAGGCATTCGGGTTGGCAAGAAAAGTTGAATGTAAAATTATGGCAACAAGGAAGTCTACTACTCAATTCTATAAAGAAGGAAGTGTGGCTACATCTAGATTTCCACAACCTACAAGGTTGACACCACAACAATTGGAAGAAAAAAGAGCAAAAGGGCTTTGCTACGGTTGTGATAGCAAATACACTAAAGGTCATAAGTGTGCTGAGAAGAAATTATTTTACATAGATTGTGAAGAAGAAGAAGAAAATGAACAAGAAGAGGATATACCCCAGGAACCACCCCTAGAAGAGGAAGAAATGAATCCGACCATATCGTGTAATGCACTGGCAGGAATTACCACTCCTCAAACTCTCAAGATAGAAGGACATATAAAGAAGAAAAGGGTAATAGTGTTGATTGATTCGGGTAGCACCCATAATTTTATTCATTATAAGGTAGCCAAGGAATTAAATTGTTTCCTATACCCAGCACCAGAATGTCAAGTGATGGTTGCAAATGGAGGAACTATAAATTGCTCTGGAAAATGCAATAACATCGAGCTAACCATGGGGGAATATGTGTTGACTAGTCCAATGCTTTCCATTCCTATGGGAGGTGCTGATGTTGTACTAGGAGTACAATGGTTACAATCTTTGGGGACGGTAGCTTTTAATTTTCAAGAACTTTTCTTGAAATTCTTTTCAGAAGGAAAGGAAGTCGAACTACGGGGTATTGAAGGGAAGCCAGGAAGGATAATAATCTCTAATGGCATGACAAAGCTTCTAAAGAAAGAACAACGAGGCGTAATTGCACAATTATGCTCACTAGAAGTTCCAACATCAAAATCATCTATTTCTGCGGATCTCCAACAAGTCTTGGACAATCATTCCAAGGTGTTTGAAACTCCCAAAGGACTCCCACCTATTCGTGATCATGATCATGCTATTCATTTGATTCAGGAAGTGTTCCTCCAAACATCAGGCCTTATAGATATCCTTACTTCCAAAAGAGCGAAATTGAACGTATGATTGCAGAAATGTTAGAGGCGGGTATAATTCAACCCAGTCAAAGTTCTTTCTCTGCTCCTGTAGTATTGGTACACACGAAGGATGGATCATGGCGAATGTGTCCGGATTATAGGGAGCTCAATAAGCTCACCATTAAAGATAAATTTCCCATTCCTGTGATTGATGAATTATTGGATGAATTACATGGAGCAATTTATTTTACCGAGTTGGATCTTCGTTCAGGATATCATCAAATTAGAATGAAGACTGAAGATATTCCAAAAACAACATTTCGAACTCATGAGGGTCATTATGAATTTTTGGTCATGCCTTTTGGCCTTACCAATGCACCTTCTACATTTCAAGGGTTGATGAATTCCATTTTCAAACCCTTCCTTAGAAAATTGTGCTAGTATTTTTTGATGATATACTAATCTACAGCAGGTCTTGGAAGGATCATGTTGAACATGTTGACAGGGTGCTCAAACTATTGCAGGAGAAACAATTATATGCAAAAAAATCCAAATGTTTCTTTGGAGTACGAGAGGTGGAATATCTGGGTCATATTGTATCTCACGAGGGTGTTAAAGTAGACCCTAACAAAATTAAAGCCATTAAGGAATGGAAAGTCCCCACAACCATAAAGCAGTTGCGAGGATTTCTCGGGTTAACAGGGTATTATCGCAAGTTTGTTAAGAATTATGGGAGAATAGCAGCACCTCTAACAACATTTTTGAAGAAAGATGCATTTTCATGGACTCCTGAAGCAACTAAGGCCTTTGAACATCTTAAAGAGGCAATGTGCCTAGCACCGGTCTTAGCTACGCCAGACTTCACAAAAGCCTTTATTGTGGAATGTGATGCCTCAGGAAATGGAATTGGTGCTGTTTTAATGTAGGAAGGAAGACCCATTTCTTTTGAAAGTCGTCCAATCAAAGGAAAGTATTTATAGAAACCTATTTATGAGAAGGAAATGTTAACAATACTGCATGCACTAAAGAAATGGCGAACTTACCTAATGGGAAGACACTTCAAGGTAAAAACTGATCATGATAGTCTTAAACACTTTTTGGAACAAAGACTATCTTCAGAAGAGCAGCAAAAATGGGTCACAAATATGTTGGGTTATGAATTTGAAATAATCTACAAAAAGGAAAGCTTAATGTTGTTGCAGATGCACTCTCAAGAAAGAATGAAGAGGTGGAAGCATTGCTTTGTGCCATTTCTATTATCCAACCAGATTGGATAACCGAAGCAAGAGATGAATGGAAGAAGGACAAAGATGTATGGACACTCATTCAAAAGTTGCGGCAAGATCCTAGTACATCTGATACATTTAGTTGGAAAAATGATTCCTTATGGTACAAAGATCGCTTATATCTTTGTAAGAATTCCCAACTAAAAGAAAAGATTCTTCTGGAATTGCACACTTCTCCTTTAGGAGGACACTCGGGATTTTTTAAAACTTACCACAGGGTGAAGAAAGAATTTTTTTGGGATGGCCTTAAATCTGATATTCAAAAGTTTGTGGCGGAATGTTTGGTTTTCCAGCAGAATAAAGTGGAGACAATTAAGACCTCGGGACTTCTACAACCTTTATCCATTCCAAGTCAACGTTGGGAGGAGATTTCAATGGATTTTATCACGGGTTTACCTAAGTCCGAAGGAAAGAATGTCATCATGGTGGTAGTTGATAGACTTACCAAGTATGCACACTTTTGTGCATTATCTCATCCATTTAAAGCAAGTACAGTTGCTACTACATTTGTGGACAGAATTCAAAAGCTACATGGAAGCCCAAGGGTTATTGTGAGCGACGGAGATCCCATTTTTACGGGAAATTTTTGGACAGAGTTATTTTCTTCTTTGGGTACTAAATTAGCTCATAGCTCATCTTATCATCCTCAATCTGATGGTCAAACTGAGATAGTAAATAAATGTTTGGAAGGATATCTTCGTTGTTTTGTATCTGATAAAAAAACACAATGGGTCAAGTGGTTACCTCTCGCCGAATGGTGGTATATCACTTCCTTCCATACTGCAGCAAAAATGACCCCATTTATGGCACTTTATGGATATCATCCACCTTCGATCACATCATCTTTAAGGGAAAATTTGAAGGTTCAAGCGGTGGAAGATCACGTCGAGCATCAGCAAGAAGTTCTCCAACTCTTAAAGGATAACCTGAATTTGGCACAAAATCGAATGAAACAACAGGCAGATCAACATCGCGGCGAGAGAAGTTTTGATGTAGGAGATTGGGTATTTTTACGGCTACAACCATACAAACAAATGTCCCTCAAGCAAGCTAAGAAGGATAATAAATTATCACCAAAGTACTATGGTCCTTACAAGGTGTTGCAAAAGATCGGTACTGTGGCCTAGAAATTGGAGCTTCCTGCTTCTTCGCGAGTACATCTAGTTTTCCATGTTTCATGCTTAAAGAAGGTTATAGGTGAAAATCTTCCGGTTCAAACAATATTGCCAGAACTTGATGAGGAAGGAAAAATCATATTGGAACCTGAAGCGGTCATGGAAACAAGAACTCGACAGCTACGGAATCGATCAATTTCGGAGTATCTCATCAAGTGGAAGAACTTACCCACTGAAGATTCTGCATGGGAGGATGAGAATTTTATACAGAAGCACCCAGAGCTACTCAAGCATTGAGGACAACACTTTTTTGAAGGAGAGGGGCATGTTAGGTCCCTATATTACTAGTATAGTCCCTTATTGTTGTTAGTGTAACCCCCTTATTGTTATTATTCTACCCTTGTAACCCCCATTTTGTTATTATTGTGCCCTTAAATTATTATTGTTAGGTCGGCTAGGATTACATTGTGGCCCACTAGGATTACATTATGGCCCCATGGACTCCTATATATAGAAGGAGTTTTTGTTCATTTGTATCATCCAAGAATTGTTCATTCATGTAATGTATTGGAGGTTGCCCCCTCGAAGTGGCTCATTTCTAAGGCGTGAATATCTCTTTTCTTCTCTCTTTAGAGCTGGTTACACAACAGTTGATGAGAAAATCTACTTAATGCGATGGATCCGGAAATAACATTAAAAAAATATTAGAGATCTTTATCAATGAGGTGAATGAGAAAATGAGTTGAAATGGTCTTTAATAGCTTGTGATTGTCACTTTTCTTCATAGTTGTGGGATGGACCACTACATGTTTTTTAATTTCTATTTGAAAACTTAGGTAGCTTTAGGAACTTGCTATGCACCTTTAGGAACATTGGAAACTTATTACATATTTGAAACATAAATTACAATTTGAAACCAAATTCATAGAACAAATTTACATTTTACCACTCCTTATTTGTCGTATTTTATGCATGGAATGACATATTTTGGTGACCTTAACCCTAATGACCTAATGGTGACACTGAGATGAATGAAAACCATGATGTTGTTGACTGAAGTGATGATGATGATCTTTCAACGATGGTACACTATACAGTGACCAAATTTTTATTTAAAGACCTAATGAAATGAAAAAAAATTGACTTTGAGAACCTAACAAGACATGGTAAGAGAATATTTGATCGTTGGTGATAGGCTGAACAGACTGACACTAACATTGGCTCCAGCTGGGGATGACATCTCCTTGGAGGTGTCAAGAACACCGTAGACCAAGTAGCCTTACCATTGGGCATGGAGTCAAAAATCAAAAGATGAGACTTAATACTGAAAATTGACTCAAAACTAAAATGACTTTGACTAAAAAAAAAATTTACTGAACTTATTGATGGTAGAATATCACCAAGTCTTGAGGGATTTCAAATCTTGATGACAAATACCTGCCTACTGAAGACATATGTACAATCATATGAAATGTTCCTTCCAGTGTAAACAATCCTATTGATGGCTACTTAATTGAATTATCCTCTCACTTTCCTTGAGTAGGCAGAAAAAACAAAAGATAGGTAACTTCAAGTGTTCACTAAAAATGTCCTCATGATCCATAAATTCAAGAAAATATATCATGCCTATTGACTACAGCAAATCAATGTAAGGATATTCAATAATTTGAAATGTTACCTTGTCTCGAGATCCAAAAAAAACACAAGCACACCCTTCATTATGATATGTAAGTACACTTGGTTGTTGATCCATAGGAAGGCATAGGGAAGTATGACTTTCTGCTACCTGAGTGTTGGTTGTAAATTCTTGAAGCATGGGCAACTCTGATTCTATCTCTGACATATTTTCTCTCTCAGACTCATTTTCCTTCCATTCATAATCTAAGTCATATTTGAACAAAAAACATTCTTCAAGATTGTTAAACAAGACAACCTTGTCCTCTTCATGAAAGACAACAATACATGTTAGCTTATCTCTTTGCAGAAAATCATCATCACAGATTGGCTTACTCACAACTTCTTGTATTGTTTCATCAGTCTCATGACTGTCATCATTTAAAATTTGATTTTCATTTTCAATAATGGAAGAATTTTTAATAACACATTCTTGACTATGTGAACATTGCAAACCTACATTATGTTGGGTTGTAACATGAATTTTCAGGAGTTGATCTTTTTCATTTTCAGATAGAGGAGAAACTTGAGTTTTATAAGAGTTAACATTGGCTTGATGATTTTCATTTTCAGGATCGGGAATAGGTATTTCTCTTTTTTGGTCCCAATCTATTTCATCCATGGAGGAAAGTTATAATAGTTGTGAATGCCAAAGAGGCACTAGTCCAGTCGATGTGGATCTGTAGTTCTATTGGCTTCTCCACTAGTGACATGTGTTAACATGTCTATTGGCTCAATATATTGCAATTGATTGAGTAATATTCAGTTCGTATTGTATAGTCAAAGATTTCCTTGTATGTGCCAGTTGAAAATGATTCAGTCAGTCACTGCCCTTGTAATATAAGAAATTGACTTTCTTTTCGTTATTTGTGGTAAACAATAATTTTTTCAGTATATTACTGCAGGCCATACAATTACAACCATACATGTATCCCTTGGGAAATTTAACTTTGCTCGTGTCCCATAAATTCTTCACCCTGCACAGGCCATATAAAAAATTACCATAATGAAGTCCTGTGACATTGACTATCATAGGGGAGGGACTGAGTTTCATAAAAGTAATATCGTCATAAAGACCGCAACTCAAAGAAGATGGCAAAAAAAATAAATTTAGTCCTCAAGCTACTATAATCCTGCTATATGGAGTATCTGGAGGAAAAAACCTATTCAAAATAAATGTGCCTGTCTTCACCTTTGAGAGGGAGCAAAACCAACAAATCCTGTCCTGTGTAGAATCTTGTGACTGTCTTTATCTGTAGATGGTGCAAGTGCATTGTCAACTAAGGGGAGACCTGAGGCCATGATAACAGTGTTGTATGTGGTCAAGATGGATAATGAGACCATGAGCAATCTTCAAGAAATTCTCAGTATAAAATTCTAGCTTAGGGCTGAGAGACTACAGTGGGAAATCCTACGTGATATAAATGAACTGCTGATAAATGTGATGGTGATTCCTTAATGGCCTGCGACTAGGGAGGGTGAATTAATAGATACTTTAAAAGAAAATAATAAAAGGGGCAAGGGGTGATCCTTGGGAAAGTCATGGTAGTGGGCAAGTGGCAATCCTTGGGAAATCATGTTAGGGGTGTGGGCAAGGGACGATCCTTGGGATTTCATGGTAGGGGTTTCAGGGAATAAATTCCCATTTTGGGTTACAAAAGGAAAAGTACTAGAAGGTTTTCCTGTTCTAGGATGCTTAATTAATTTCCTTGGGATGTAAAGCTTTTCAATATAGTGTCTCATCTTTCCCTTTCAAGCAATGTTAATACTGTCAACTCTGTCCATCCTAGCCTGAGGTTTGCTTCCCAGGTTCTCTGCTATCAGGTCATTCTCTCCCCATCAATAAGCTTCTCTACTCTGTGTCAGCACCTCATTCATGATGAGGTGGCATTCACATGGTGGAGCCAAGCTACGCTGAATGGAACTACCATTGCTTACATGAAGCTTCCTATTATCATCAATTAAGAAATGAAGCTCGTTCCCTTTCCCTTTCCTGCATCTAGATCACCCTAATGGAAGATAGGGGTTTATCACCCCATTTAGAGTTTGCATTGATGTTTTCCAATATACTTGCAGCCTTATTTTCAGCCCATAGATAATGATTGAAATCCACTTCTTGCAGGTAGTCTTTTAATCTAGTTGTCTTTGCAAGAGGAGTAACCAGAAGCCATTTACGGATCAGGTACTCCCATGGATTTTAGTTATGCGGCATATTGATGATTATGTTAGAAACTCCTTTTACGATCACATGTTTGATCCCTAAATTTATTCTAGTATGGATGTCTTTCATGATAGTCAGAATTGCGGCCATATTTTTTGTGATCATGCCAATGTTATGGGTGTACATATGGACAAAGTTCACCTCACGATTCCTGATGAAGCCTCAATTCCAGGTCTGTTGGGATTGCCTTTGGAGATGGTGTCAAAGTTGAATTTGAGGGAGGAGGAATGGAGGGGGATTCTATGTTTCCTTCATATTTATCTTTTCCTTGCTGATCTATACTGAGTCCTTAACGAAGATGCCCCATTCTGCCAGTTTTTGGCCATGCGCAGGTGAGATCTGCAACTCTCCTCTCCCCAAGGTTTTACTTCAATGGTCACCTTTATTTTTCTTTCGATTCTATGGTAGACTTTTTTTGTTATGCCCCTTGCATGTATTCCATATTATGAAACCAAGTGCTATGTCCCCATGGCATGCTCATAAGTTCAAGTCTAAAATCTCCTTGGGCCAGCGCTTAATGAAACTTTAGATCTCATATATTTTCCTAATGCTTCTCATCTTTGGAACCGTGTCTCGACTCTCAGCAGCATCCAGAGATGTCACAATGGAGAAACAAGTGGTTGATTCTTGATATTTCCCTAAGCGGTCTGGTAGAGTTTGCATCTCAAAGGCCCAATGTATCCTACTTATGCATAGGTTTTGTCATGTCAGTGTACATGAAGGCTGCGACCTTGGGCCAATATGTTGGATTCCAAGACTTGGTCCAAATTTTGTCTCGAAAACTGGTTTGTTTGTGTTTGGTGGTGCATAATATGTGGCATCGAGTGCCATTTTTTCATAGGCATGGATCATAACAGTCGGCCATTGAGGAGGGAGGTTGAGAAGAGACCCAAGGCCCAACCAATCTATGGTATGAAGTATTTTGGGCCTTTTCCTTTCACTTTTTGACCTAATCAGAGGGGATGACCTGGGACTATGAAATGATGCCCCTAAAAGTCTCAGGCCAATAAGATGGGATGAGTAAAGATTGAGATTTGTCTCTGAGTGCTTCTTTCAAAAATAGAGTAAGGCATCTTTGGTCTGGATAGCAAAATAAAGTGGATAGGGAGCCTCGGGCCAATATGGGATGAGAAAAGATTGAGATTTGTCTCTGAGTACCATATTTCATGAATAGAGCAAGGCACATTTGGTCAGGATAGCAAAGAAAGTGGAAAGGGATCCCCTGAATCCCGTAAAAGACAATAACAATGACATTTGATCTCATAGTTAAAAGGGTTTTTGATTATGAGATGCATTTCTACCTCAATTTCTTGTAAGTGACATAACCCACAAATCCTGTCTGACTCTTCCCTGAGTTGGCTAGGAGCTCACTTTCTTTCAGCTTATCCTTGGCTAATTTTCTAATTCTTTTACTGTGGTCTACTTTTTGGGCTTTTAGGTGGTTTGATTTTGATAACCAATTCTTTGAGAAGACATTTTCTTCAAATTATATTGCAACTACCTATGTTGTTCTTCATTTTGGAAATATTTGCTCATCTTCCAATACGAGTAGACCTAGATCATTGTCTGCATCCATTGTATAGCACAATTTCCTTTTGGGGTTCCTCCTGTCGCTTGTAATTCTGATGTATTATTTGTCCCATTGTATCTATTGGCTTCCCTCATCTTGGGACTTATATTTCTCCTCTTAATTTTTCAAATCTCTAGTTTAATTAGCATAGGTATTCTCCAATTTTTAACTATATCTTATGCTTTCGGTCAATGTTGCAAACATTTGGATAAAATCAGTAATCGTTTTAGAAAACCAAAAAAAACAAAAAAATCGAGAAAATATTGGTAAAAAAACATAAAAATTGAGAAAATGTTGGTAAAAATTGGCAAAATTAAGATAACACCAAATAGGCCAAAAAATAGTGATAAAATTGGGATGTTTGCAACAATGTTTTCGATGGGGTGTATCTTAATCATTTCACGTTATTTTACCTTTTTGGTTGGAATTCGTGATATTAACCATTTCATGTTATTACTTTTTGGTTGGAATTCGTGATATTTTTTGTTTGGGAGATTGTGAATTTTTGTTGTTTAAAATGTGTTTTTGAATGTATAAATAGATTTAGTGTCCCTGAAAAGCTCTGGGGCACTTGAATTGTGTAGATTATAAAACTCAAACTTACAATTCCACGAATAAGGTAGAAATGTTTATGAATAAGAAATGTTTAAAACTCAAACTGCCATGCCTGGTAGAAATGTTTATGAATAAGAAATGTTTAAAACTCAAACTGCCATGCCTGGTAGAAATGTTTATGAATAAGGTATTAGAACATAACTCTCAATTCCATTTGATGACCAATTAATCATAGTTTTCTCTTGCATTGTTTTCTGAATATGTACATGTGGTTGCAGGAGATCAGAGTGGAGGAGTTATTACCCATGAGTTGCCATTTTCAGAGATCAAAAAAGCTTTTGAATTTTTTTTGGCAGGTAATTGCTTGAGATGTGTTCTCCACCTCTAACTCCCACTATAAATTGCTGACTGTTTGTTTTTGACATTTCGATTTGAATGGCATTTGCTCCAATAAAATAATTAGAATGAATAAGATGATATGTTGAGCATAGTCTCAGTGTTTGTGACAACGATTGCTAAATAAATTATAAATTTGTTTAAAATGGCGGTTGACAAATAAATTATAAGCTTCCTAATCGAAGGAATGTACAAATAGTATTTATAATTGTGCGATAGACCACGACATTGTAACAAAGATTCGTTTGCTAGTAAAGGATACGTGGGAGGTTGTTGCCCTTTCAAAATGATATTTAATCACTAAATAACAATTATAAAATTGAGAAAACTTGTCATAAGGGGGTCCAGTTATGCGACCATTAGGCTTTTATAAAGAATGTTAGACCAGTTATGATAATGACAAACAACTTAGACTATTTTTTATGTAATATTTTATTTTAGTAAATTCTATTATGTTATGGTGGTATGTGGGGATTATGGTTTAAATATTTTAGGATGATGATGACCGTTTTATTTAAACATCCATTGAAATTAATTATGTTGTTTTTGTGGACTTCTTTTTACTAATATTGTCATATAATTCTATTTTAGTAACTTTATTATTTTAGAAATTTTATTATAATATGGTTATGGTTTGATGATGGTAGTTAATATTTATTGGAACTATATTTTATTCATTAGATATTAAGAAAGATAAGGAATTATTCAGTTTTTTTGTTAAATAGTAAAAAAAACATTCTAAGATTCATATAATTTTGATAAATTAGAAAGTTAAGAATGTTGGTATTGTGACAAATATTTTGAAATTGTGATGTAATATGGGTGTACACAAAATATTTCAATATAAAGTGTTTTTCATCTTCAACTCTCTTTTTTTTCTTTTATTTTTTTATTTTTTATTTTTTCCCTCGAAAAAAAAAAATCTTAAATTTTGTTAATGGTATAAAAATTATATTTTGTAGACACACATAATGTGTGTGCATATAGGATCAGAAAGTACATGATGAAGCTAAAAAGAATAGAAGGAAAAAGAAAGTTTTTTTTTTATGACTAAGAACTGCAAGGAAAATAACATCAAAAGAAACAAAGAAAGTAAAGGATGACAACTAGAGCTAATATTTTCATTTTTTTTCCTTTTTTGCACTTTTTTCCAACCCTTGGGATTTGGTTCAACAAGAACCAAATTCAATTCACGTCCCACTCGTGGGACTCCTTTGTTAGAATCCAAGCTCTCAGAGACATGAGCTCTCTTTGAGCCCCTAATTCCATCCAATGTTAAAGAGTCCTTATGATCCTTTCCTTTCTAATGAATGGTGGAAATTTCTTGTTGAACCATAGCGTCCACATTCAGTGTGTCTCCCTATTTGGCCATATCAATCATTTCTTCTTTTTTGAGTTGACTTTCCTTGTTATCTTCTTCAATCAATCAATATATCTTCTTCCTTTTTGAGTGCTTGAAGAAAAAACACTCAACCTTCCATGTTTCCTCAAACTCCTCTCCAACCTCAATATCAGTGCTAGTAGTAGCATGAGAAACAAAATTACGCTTAGCAGAACTAGAACGCATTTTCCAAACTGCACGAGAACTACGTCCCTCACGAGTCACCATGTGCCATGCTTGGTCTCGGTGGTTCGCTTCCTTCAACTCCTGGTTCAACTACCATATCTTCATTGGAACCAACACACCGAACTCCACTAGACAACAATTCACCAATTTGTACTAGTGATTCGCCATTTGTACTGGTGATTCGCCACGATTTTACAAGATAATATAATTTCGTGAGAGATTCGCCAAAAAATTATATATACATATTATATTATTAATAAAATCGCCTTCCATTTTTCCTATGTATCATGGGGATTCACCCATTTATTATACATATAAATTTAGGGGGGTTCTTAAAATTTTCCCTGGTTGCAGGCCTCTGCCCACAAAAACAATGGCAACCCCTGATCATGTAACATGGCTTTGGCAGCCCCTCCGATGGATCTATTCTTCCTCTCCGCAACCCCGTTCTGCTGGGGGTTGTAAGGAACAGTGAACTCCCTCCTACTGCCTGCCTCCACACAATAGTCAACAAACTCTCCAAGGGTGTACTCTCCCCCATTGTCCGACCTCAGGGACTGATTTTCCGACCTGTCTGTGTCTCCACAAGAGCTCTGAACTCCTGAAACCGCTTGAAGGCCTCACTCTTGGTCTTCAAGAAATAAATCTAGGTCCTCCTGGAGTGATCATCAATGAATAAAACATAGTACTCATATCCACTCAAGGAAACATGAGACATCCAACCGCTCACATCGGAATGAATCAAATCAAGTATCCCAGTCGCTCTGCTGTCACTGCTGGGAAAAGGGGATTTGGCAAACTTGCCCATCGCACATCCTCTGCAAGTATCAAAGTGATCAATACTGAAATCTGGCACACCTGTAGTGATCTCCTGCAAAGTCCTCAAGGCTCCATGATACATGTGCCCCATCCTGCGGTGCCAAATCTCACACAGCTCAGAACTGCTAGCTCTGCTATCGGTACTACTGCTCAATGCCAAAAGGGGCTGAAAAGCAAACTTGTACACCTTTTCATGGCGTACACCTATCACTCTAGCTGAATCGGCTGGAGCGCCCCTAGGATATATCAGCACCTGTCCTCCCCTGAACAATATCTCATATCCTTTATCCTCCAAAGCTGAGACGGATATGAGGTTCTTCCTCATCCCTGGCACATAAATAACATCTGACACCTTCAAGGGAGGTTTGGGTTCCCTATGAAATGTCAGTGTTCCCACACCGACTACTCTAAAAACTCTGTCATCACCGAGTACTACCTCTATATCAGTGCCACTCTCTGAAAGATTTGAGAAGTACTCACGGACTCATGTCATATGACGTGAAGCCCCACTGTCCACATACCAGATACCCGAAGATGCTCCGCTAGTCGAGGGAAATGCATGCTCCCTCTGAACCTCTGTGGCAGGTAATCTTGAACTAGAGGACTCACATGCAATGAACCCAAACTCCTGGTCAAAGTGATCTGCAAAGTCCTCAACCTCTGCTGATGCTGCCATGCTCTAGTTCTTCCACTTCTTCTTCTTCTTCTTCGAACACACAACTGAATAGTGTCCCATCTTCTGACAATTCCAACACTTCACCTTGGAATAGTCCTTCTGTGTGTTACCCTGTTTACCTTTACCTTTGCCTTTGCCCCCACCATTGCTTGTGGAAGCCTGCTTCTTCCCTTTGACTTTCTTGCCTCCTGCCAACAGTGTTACATCCTCATCCTGCTCAACTGGCTTGGCTGCCCCAAGCTGACCTTTCTTGATCTCTGTCTGAATGTAATCATCCCAAAACCTCTCCCATGTGGGAAGGGTCTCACGTGCACAAACCCCATCAGCAAAGTTCATCCATGAACTGGGAAGGCCATTCACTACAATCCACATCAACTCAGTGGGTGGAATGACCTCTCCAACTGCTGCCAACTTATCTCTCACATTAGTAATCTTTGTGAGATATCCAGCTGCACTATCAATCTTACCCATCTTAATGGTCTTCAGCTTCTCCTTCGGGACCATTTTCCGGTTCTCATTGGTATTCTGGTAGAGAGTGGACAATGTTGTCCACATCTCATGAGCATTTCTCTTTCCTCTCACATGAGGAATGCAATGGTCTTTGACTCTGTCTAGAATCAGTCTCTTACCCTTGTTGTTATTTTTATTATATGCTGCCAACTGAACATCATCAGTAGGCACAATAACAGGGTCCTGTGTGGTATGCACCATGATGTCCTAGACTTCTGCCTCCTCAAAGATACTCTGCATTCTCTCCTTCCAAACGTTGTAATTGGTATGCCCATCCAACCTATCCTCCACTCTCAGTGCCAATGACATCCTGTTGTCCTAAAAACTGAAAAATAGCACTGTTGTAGTAAAGATAAAAATTCTATGTGTGAAAAATCAACTTGCTGGAATTTTCTGAGTGAAAAATCAGCAGACTGTATTTTTCTTCTTGCTGTCCCAAACTGCACTTTCAGCACTCAAGCTCTGATACCATGTAGAAATTTCCTGATTTTCCCACCCCGGTTTTCAGTTTCTCCTTATTTCTCCTTTTAGTTAAATGTCGTTTCCCATATCCTTACATTCAACAACAGAAAAATATTTTTTTGTTGAAAACACAAATTCTAGAAAATTTACAGAATGTTGGAAAATGCAGAAATAAAAATAAGCAAGCTCAAACAGCCATTCAACACATTTTACACAGAGATTTTTGGTCAAGGTGACCCTGGAAAAACCCCCTACAACTCTTGGGGAAAACCAGTTCGAAAGCTCCTTCTTATTTCTGGGCAAATGCTTTTTACAATAAGAGAAAAACTCAGAAAAATCAACAAGTACAGATTACAACTTATCTCGTTTTTTGTGCTTTACCACCACCTCGAAAAATGTGTAAACAGAAAAACAGACAAGCAATAAACGATGTACGTCCTCCTTGGTTTTCGTGCCAAAATTTGCAACCTTAAATGCTGATGTACGGACTATCTAGAAATGCGTGCAAGCTGCCATAAATGTTGCTGTACTATTTTTCTCGATTTCTGTGCAGAAAAAATAGCAAAGATGTTGTACGGATTTCTGCCTCAAAATCTATGCAAGGGTACAACCACTTGCTATACAGCCTCCCTAAAAAAACGTGCCAGCAAAACTAGCTTCTCTGCTCCTCGATTTTTGTGCCAACTTGCTATACGGCCTCCTTGGAAACTGAGCCAAAACTGCTGTACGGAATTTCTAGAAAATCGTGCCTAAATTTTTCCTTTCACTGTGTGCTAACTCTGTTGTACGGACTTGCTGAAACACTACTTTGGGATATGTGCCAAAGTGCTGCCTCTTTCTCCTCACTGCCCAGAAATCTCCCTTGCTCTCTTGCTCTCCTTCTCCCAATCTGCTCATGAAAGAATGAATGACCTTTTCCTCATTTTCCTCCTTTAACCTAACCCTAAGTGACTTTTGGGGAATCCTTAAATCCAATGGCTGAAATAGATTTAGATCTAGGGCTGAGATTAAATGCTCATTTAAATCTCACTTTCTATTTTTTAATTCACCCCACTTTAATAAAGACCCACTTAGTCATTTATTTTCAAAGTCACTTTTCCTTTCTAATTTTACATTGACTTTATTAAAGTCACTTTAAAATTAGACTTTAGTAACTTTATCACTTAAAAGTCACTTTTAAATTAGATTTGACTTTATAACTTTATAAAGTCACTTTAGGAGAAAAATTAAATTCTTTTGGACACTTTTCCCTAGGCCAAAGATCAAAGCCTTAGGGAACCACCTGTCCTCCAGTAACCAAATTTCAACATTTCTTTGCTTATTCTTGATGGTATTCAAGGGAGGATACCTATTCCTTGTATTGACTAATTTTTTCTTCAAATTTGTTCAACTCCTCATGTCTCTGTTCAAGATGGTTTGACAAAATGTCTTCCATTTTCTTTGCTTGATCCAACTGGTTTGACATGGATATGACTTATTCATTATGTCTTTCCTTGTTTTGATGCAATTCCTCCTTAATGTTGGTGAGATCCTTATCTCTTTCTTGTACTTGAATCTTGAGTAGGTAAACTTCCTTCCTTGTCTTTTCAAGGTTGTGGTTACCATATTGTGTTTTCCTTTTGAGCTCGCCATTTTCCTTCAAGTTGATTATTTCTTCTATGGCAGCTACATGTTTTGTCTTTAAATCTATTTTAACTTCTACTTCTAGAATTTATTCATCATCATCTTCCTTTATAAAATTTCTCCCTTCATTTTTTCTTTCATTTGTCTTCTTTGGTTCATCTTGATGCTCTTTTTCATCATATTTTGGGTTAGAGGTTATGACCAATAATCCTTTGGAGTGAAGATCTTTAATATTTTCCCAAATATCTTTTTTTGATGAACATTTATCCATTTTGACCTTTATAGGATTTGGTAGGCCACTCAAGATAGCTTTAATATGTTGTGAAACCAGCTCCAAAAATAGAATAAAAAAGATATCAATACCTTAGAAATAAGCCACTTCGAGGGGGAAACCTCCAATACATTACATGAATGAACAATTCTTGGATGATACAAATAACAAAACCTCCTTTCTATATATAGGATTCCATATGGCCACAATGTAACCCTAGTGGGGCCAAAATGTAATCCTAGCCGACCTAACAATAATAATGTAAGAGCACAATAATAACAATATGTGGGTTACAAGGGTACAACAATAACAATAAGGAGGGCTACACTAATAATATAGGGACCTAACATAATATCTATTGCATAATGTTCTTGGTAGTCTTATTCTTCCTTTGTGCTTCCAGTAACAATTGATTCCCAGACTTCAAACCTTGAGCCATTAATAAATTCTTCATACTTTCGTTCCATATTTCAAAGTTTCCATTGAACAACAGAGCTTTCTCAAATTGATTATCCATTGAGTAGGTAACACCTTAGAATGGTTTGAAATCCTTCTTCCTTGACTTTTCCATTTGTGTTCTAAGGATCTAACTTCCAGTTGTAAGGTTGAGACTAAAAGTATTGGATATGATACCAATTGTTGGAAATACTGAGAGGGGGAGGGTGAAACAATATTTCTTTTAAAATTGTTACTTTACCAATTTTATATCACTTATAAATAGAACACAAAATGAAAAATATGGAATAAATAATTTTATTAATAAAAAATAAAGAGGACTCCAATCCTCTTATTTACAATAAATCAAATATAATAATGTTTAAGGATTCAACACTAGATGAAGACACCAATCTTCAATAAACTAGGCTCCGACATATATGGTGCCAAGCTCCAACTTGGTATTTATGAGGCTCCAACCTTTTATGGCTCCAACCCTGTCTTCCACAAGGCTCCAACCTCTAGGGTTTCGACCCTCTTCACTTTCACAGGCTCCAACATGATCTTCTTGACAACACCTATCCTCTAGGTCACCATCCCTATCAATCTAGTTCATCTCTTCAATGTAAGAGGAATGGTTCTTCAGGTTTTCCTAAAAACTTCTGCAATAATCGTTGACAATATATTCAAATTATCCTTCAACAAATGCCCACGGTTATCACATCAATGACAACTTCATGATTCTTTGAAGGTGTCTCCACAACTCTTCATGTCACCCAAATAATTTTCATCAAGGTTGTATCATGAGGACTTCCATCAATGTATCATGTCCACTAAATATCTCCAAGAATCTTCAATAAGCTGCTTCAAATAATTTCAAGTTTTCCCAAGCTATTTAAATAGGGATTAGTGATGCTTCAAAGGTATATGATTATTTTTTTATATTAGTTCCCCAGTAATCAATGAGGCTACTAGTTCCACACAAACCTGATATAATTATCAACCACAAGAATATGGTTGGGTCTGTTATTTTCAATTTGGCTAAATAATCACTTGAAAATTTGATCCTATGTCGACTCAATATTGTGCTTTCAAATGTCTGCAATTATCGCAAGTTCAAAGAGTTTTCAAACAACCTCAATACGGTCTGCAAAAAAATAATATTTCCAACCAAGATGCAACAGTGTCTTCAGCAAGTCTACAAGAAATTCTTAACAAGTCTACCAAAATTCTACAATAGAGGTCTGCACAAAAATTATTCTAAGGGTTCTTCAATGGACCTGAACAGTGTTGCTTTAAGGATTCTTCATGATGTCTCCAAGTCTACCCTCAAATATGCTTCTAAAAGGTCTTCTAAACTGTTCCAAAATTCTCTTCAATATTCCTTCAAATTACCTTCAAATATATCCCCAAAACAGTCCTCAAAACCTCTCTTCAAAGATTTTTCTAGGGCCACTTTTAAATACTTAGAATATCTTCAAAATATGCTCAACACACTGCAATAAAGGCCCAAAGTCTGACGTCTGCAAGGACCCAAGGCCTATAACTAAATACAAATTCTCCAAAGGTATGCAACCCAAATAAATAATTTGTCCAAGGTCAATAGATGTCTGCAACTTCGAACTGCAACAAGTCTACAATATTTCTGCAACAAGTCCGAGCCACAGTAAATGATTACAGGTCTGAGACTCCATTTTTTTTTCCATAGTTCTGAGAATTTCAGTACATCCACATGCCGAGTTTGATAGGTTCCACAGGGGCTGAGAATCTCAGTATTACAGAGCCAAAAGTATTGTCTTCAAAGGTCTGAGATAAGGCCCGTAACAAAAGTTAAAATTTAGCTCACAAGCAAGTTGTGAACAATGGACAAAAACACCTTCAAATATAACCCAAGCACCTTTCTTCTTTACTGAACTTTTTTCTGTACTTCCTTGACCGGGTTTTTTTAACTAGGAGTGATGATTTTACTTTGGTATTTATAGTTGTTTGCCACAACGAAAGGACATGTCGGTTGACTTAAGTGCCAGAGAGTCGATCTGACATTTAGCCGACCTGCGCAACAAATGTATTAAAATTTGTCTTTTTAGGGAGTTGTCTTGTGCATGTTTATTATTGAATTTATTTCAGTTATTAGATGATGGTGTATTTACAAGTGTTTTAAGTGTCAGAAATTTCCACCATAGTATGCCCATGTTACTATTCTTGTCACACTTTTGTTTTTCTATTGTGAAACTCATATATACACTGATTTATCTTCTCCTTACACTGTGTTTGCTTTAGGTAGTCCTCAAGTATGTCCTTGAAGACGGACCAAGCTAGCCTAATTTTTCTCTTTAAATTTGTTTTCAAATGTGTTCCTTTTGTTGAGCTAAATCAACAATTAATTTTGTTCTTCAATAGTAGTTTGCACAAGCCTAGAACAGGCCTCACTAAAATCCTTTGACTGGTCTAATTTTGGCCTTCAATTTTTGATATGAAGAGGGTCTTGAAATTATAATAAAGTTTGTCTTTGGAGCTCTATAGTCCACAAAATTTTGGTCTTTGATTAGTCCATGAAAACAGGTCTAAACAGGCTTAAGATACATCCTTCAAAACAACCTTTTATTTTGGTCCAAAATGGTCCCTTTTCAATTAATTATTCAATGTTAAACTAGCCCATATGCCAGCATCCTAAGACGTCTTTCTTAAGGTTTTTAAGATTAGGACAGTGCTTTAACAAATACTATGGCTTCAAAAGGATTTGGGGCTTGTCATCATATATATAGGAATATATAACAAGGGTATTTTAATCATTAGGTTTTGCTAAGGCATTATATAGTCAAACATCTCTGACATGTTTCAATTGTGCTTTCCATCTTATTGACGTCAATGACAACTTTGGTCAACAATGACAGGAGAGAAAGACAGGTTCATAGACTTATGAAAGGACAAACATGGAACTATGTTATTCATAAATGATACATCATCCAAAGCTTTGGGAAAAGGAACAGTTGATCTTGCAGGTAAAGGTTCCAAGAAATAAAATTCCTTGCTCATTGAAAACTTGAATCACATTTTGTTGAGCGTGAGTCAGATGTAAGGATTAAACAAGACATCCTAACACTCGTAGAAGTATATGTGGATGATATCATATTCGATAGTGATCATGACAGGTTGAGTAAGAAATTTTTTGGTTACATGCAAAAGGAATTTAAGATGTCCTTACTTGGAGAATTAAATTTCTTCTTGGGACTTTAGATTTCTCAGGAAGAAGATGGAATATTCATCTCCCAATCTAAGTACATTAGAGACATGTTGAAGAAATTTTGAATGGAGAATTTCAAACTTGTTAGTACTCCCACAGAAACAGGATCCAAGCTAAGCAAGGATGATGATTTTAAGGAATTTTACCAAAAATTATATAAATCCATGATTGGTAGCCTATTGTATGTAACATACTTTAGACCAAATGTGATGCAAGTAGTTGGAAAGGTTGCACGACTCCAAGCAACACCAAAAGAATCCCATGTCCTTGTTGTAAAAAGAATCTTTAGATATCTCACAGGGACAACTGATTTTATTTTATGGTATCCTAAAGAGAATGAATGATAATTACAACTCACAATGATGCAGATTCGGTAGGATGAATTGATGATCGTAAGAGCACCAGTGGAGCAGCGTTTTACTTTGGTGGATTTATTTTATCGTGGTTGAGTAAAAAACAATTTTCAATTTCCTTATCTACAATGGAATCTGAATATATCGCAACACTAACATGTTGTACTCAGGTTCTATGGATGAATAAAATATTGCAGGATCTATAAGTGAAGGTGGAAGAGCCCATTGCAAATTTCTGCAACAACACTAACAACATCATCATCTCCAAGAATCATTTCATGCATTCCAAAATAAAACATATTCCTATCAAGTCCCACTTCGCTAGAGAACCGATTACATAAAGGAACATAAAAGTGGAATATATTGGGATTAAGGAACAAATAGTTGACATATTCACCAAACCATTATTGTGTGAGACATTGAGTATCTTCAAAAAAAACTTGGGATAATTCCAAGTTCACATTAAAATTTATTTTATCCATCCAAGCAGACAGGGGGAGCAGAGGTAGGTTACAAGTACACGACAACAGGAAGATTTCCAGCAGTAGACACCCTTTTCCATTGATGTAAAATGGGGAGAGAAAGAAGGTCAGGAATATCAGCGGCATGAATTCAAGGGGAGTAGTGATTGTGGGGAGTTTTTTTATGTTGCAATCAATTCCAAAGGGGGATATTGATGAACTATGGTTGTTAGTGATGTCAACCCAAGAAATAACTAGTGGAGCCTCGCTTTTGTCGATCAAAATGACATGGAAAATTATGGTTTTTCAAGTTAGGATCATCCTTGATGTATTATCCTCATCAATTTGATTCTCATGGTATGTGACACGCCATGATAGCCTTCACTATTTAAGATATATTCTTATTTAACGTTGAAGACCCCATCCTATGGCCAATAACTCCAAAGGTAACATCAAAGGGTGATAATGTGGCAACTCCTTGTTGGTTATGTTAAATGGTTATGCAATATGGCTCTTCTAAATAGAATAAAATAATCTTAATTATGACATAAGTCTATTTTGAAGGGGTTTCAAATCTATCAAAAATCATGAAAAAGGTTTTAAGCATAAAAAGAAAATTAATTGCCAAAATTAAAAACCCTAAGAGGGGTTTTCTCCCTTCAATATTTGAATTTTTAAATTCTTTATTTCCCTCCCTCAAAGAAACTTGAATGTCTCACTTGAAGCCCCTTAATCGTCTCTAAAAAGGTGTTATATTCCACATCTTTGGTTATCAAACTCAATGAATATCATCAGCATCTAATCTCTGTTCTTTTCCATCCCTGTGGAGATGTTGAACATCAAACAAGAACTTTTTATGTGGGATATAAACATGGGATTCGTTGGTTTGATTTGCATTATATTGGGATTAGTTTGGGATAGATTCTTCTTACAGGCTCGATCTATTTAGAGGAAGAATCACGTCAATGCCTGAAAGCTTCATCTTTTTGGCACATTACTGCGTGGACTAGCGAAAGGATTACAGAGCAAGATCTCTGCAATTTTATCAAAGGAACTAGCGAAAAGGACCTGTCTCCTTATGGCATGTACAATCATCAATCTGAAGTTATTTGCATACCCCTTTGAAAATATATCTCTGATTTTTTCAGTTCATGAAACTCCGCGTTCAACATTATATGGGCTAGTTTGTATTTGTAACCATTTCATAGTAGCAAAGGGGCAAGAATATCTTGTGATCAAGGGTTTAACTCTCAGTATTCTCTGCGGCCTTTTGATCTGGAATGAGATTAATTTGAGTCTTATAATATTTTTGGTTTTTCTTTCTTTTGAACATGAGCATGATTTCTGGGTACGTCGTGCCACGGGGTGATGAAAAAAGCTGTGTGGAGCATGAAATGTGACAATTCTATCTTCTATCACTAGGGCATCATCTTTGTGACTATTCTTTGGTCGATTTCAGGCTACAGGAGCTAACAAGTCATGTCATTTAAGCACAACATATATAAATTGAGACCTACTCTATCTTTGTGGCCTATATCTCTTTTAGGAAAAGAGAACAACAAAGTTGTAATAATGAAAAATTGATTCATAGTTATGTTGATCGTTGAAGGTCTTGATGCCACAAGAAGAGCTTTTGAAGTTGTAATATGCTTAAATATATACCCTAAGACACGCTTTCTTAAACAATACTCGAATTTTATTATTAGCAAGGCTACAATCGTATTGTTTCGAATAGTCACCTTGCAAATATTGTAAAGATGGTCATGATTGTTATTGTTGGCCTAGTTTCATTCCTACAGTGACATGATTACTGTACTCCACAGTAATCATTAGACACAATGATGTGAATAATATATTAATGAAGGTTTCTAAAGGATAGAAGTATAGTGGCATGGTCTTTTGAAGGTGGAAGTTGGAGTACTATGGTTTATTTACTAAAGGGGTTGTAAAAGATATCGTCATTAGCAATCGTGGCTCATCATTCTCAGAATTGCAACATGATTGATATTTATCATCAATTTGGATACAACAATGTATTCACTATTACATCATTTTGTAGAAAATTTTTCATCTTTAATCATTGTACAAAAATTGGGGTTTTTTCAGTAATCATCTTACAACAACAAGGATTACATCGTCCACCACTTTTGTAGGGTGTCATAATCAACAGTAATGGCAGAACAATTTGATCAATCATTAGCATCATTAATTACAACATTTTGGCAAAATGAGTCACTAGTCATCAATTAAATCTTGTAGTAAGGTGTTTTTTAGGGTTTTGTAGTAATATTTTTAGTATTTGGGATTTCGTTGTTATATATTTTGATGATGTGTGTGGGCCATTGTCCCTAGTACATCAACCCACATTAGTGTGTAAATTTCTTTATCTTTTAAGGGTGGTTGGGTGGTTCTAGGTAGGTGGTTGAAGTCACCTTCAGGTTGAAGCTTAAAAACACTTCAGGGTGGTAGAGTGGTGATTGGGAAAATTGGATCTTGCAGGAAGTTGAAGCATCCTTCCAATAGGTGTTGGTAAAGCAGGGTGTTGTAGCATCCTTTCAAGATTTAGAGCTACCTGATAAATCTTGAACATTTTTTTGATCACTAGGGATTTGGGGCTTCCCTTTTTAGTTCGTGTTGATGTATTAATACACATAAATTTATTAGAGAATCATTTAGTGGTTTTTCTCTCGGAAGGGTTTCCACCTAAAAATTGTGTCTAATGTCTTGATTCTATGCACTATTGTTTTATGTTTATTTTTGAAGATAATAAATGATCAGAAAATATAACTTAACTAATTGTAAGTGAAATACTAATTTACCCCTCCCTAGTAATTCCAACAATTGGTATCAGAGCAAGTCCCTATACAATTAGTCTAACTCTTGAAGGGGGATCATGGAGTGCACAAAGAATGGAGTTCTGTTATTTGATGGGAAAAACTATGCACTATAGAGTGGAAGGATGCCAGTATAAATACTTGCACAAGGATATGATATTTTGGAAATATTTGAAAAAGGATATGATTCACATGTCTCTCCTCCAACAAATGAGAAATGTAAGAAAGTTGTCGATAATGATGCCAAAGACAATCATTCCATTATGAGTGGAATCATAGAATTTGTCTATGTTAAAGTGTTGGGTTGTAAAAAAATTAAGGAATGTTGGTGCAAGATTCCAAACATATATGAAGGAGACTCATTGAAGTTCAAAGAAGCAAAAGTTAAAATTTTAAGAGCTCAATCTGAGCAACTTAAGATGAGAGAAGACGAGAATATTGAAGCTTATTTTCAACGATTGGATGAAGTAATGAATGCCTTAGAAGGACGGGGAGAACCAAAAAATAATAATTTATCGTACAAAATGTTTTGAGATCTCTTCCAGCAATATTTAATGCTAAAATTTTTGTCTTGGAAGATAGATTAGACTTTAATAATATTAGCATGGACGAGCTACATGGGATTATTACATCTTATGAAATGAAGATTGAACAGGAAGATCCATCTATACAAGTGAAGCAACATTCAAGGCCTCAAAGAAGACAAGAAACAACAAGCATGAATCAAAACAGAAGCCCATTCAAGTTAACATTGAGGACTCAAATGAAGAAGTATCCAACCTCGTGAGGAAAATCAAGCGAGGAACCGAAAAGTACAAAGGTAAGCTCCCTATAAAGTGTTTGAGTTGTGGAAGAATTGGTCGTTTTTCTTCAAAATGCCCCTAGTATGAAAAAATTTCTGACAATGATGAAGAAGTTGAAGCTCCCAATAAAAATAAAAATCAAAAGGGAAACATGAAACAAGGTAAAAGTAAAATTCCTAAGAAAATATTCTACTCTAAGGAAGACAGTTCAACTTCTGACAGTGACAATGATTTAGAATAGGTATTATTTATGACTTTTGAAAATGAAGTTGTTCGTGGGGACGAAGAAAATGTGGATGGAGAAGTTAACCAAGGAGAATTGATAAGTGTTATTGATGATTTGAAGGAAAAAAATAAAAATTTCAAGAAATTGAAAAGGGAACTAAGTAAACTAAAAGAAAAATATGACTCTAAAAAGATCATTAGCGATCTTAAAATAAAATTAGAAGAAGAAAAGAAGATTGAAGAAACACTTGCTCAAAAATAATTGGAAGAAAGCTCCAAGATGAGAGAAAGATTGGAAGTTGAAATAATCTCCCTCTGAAAGGAAGCCCAGAAGAAAAATGTTCAACAAAGATTCATGAACAACTCAAAAGTATTGGAAGAGATCATAGGTAATCAAATGTCATGTGATGAAAAAAATTTATTAGGATAAAACACAAAATCTGTTAAGGGATCAAGCTCCATGACAAGGAAGGAATATGAACACAAAATTTATGCTGAATTTGTTAAAGAATACAACAAGAAGGAACAATCATTTTGAACTCAAGATTAACCAACTAGAAAAATTCCCAAGCACCAACTACCTAACAACCCGTAGGAAGGTTCATGGAGAAATGTACAGCCAAGAAGTTTCTCTTCCTTTAGGTATCAAACTCTTTTCCTTGGTGTTTTTTATTCTAGAAACAATTTTAGGCACAAAGCTATGAATTTCAATGCTAGAAACAAAAGAACTGATGATAACTATGTCAGAAGGCCTCGTGCAGATTACAATCAAGGCTACAATTTTTTTGCATTATTGAACAATGATTTTGAATGTCATAAGTGTAATAAGTTTTTTCATATAGCACAATATTGTCGAATGAGTGCTTCTTTGAAAGAGACAAAGTCATAATTCAATGCTTCTTCAAAATTATGGAAAAGGAAAGATGAGATACACAACCTTGCATTCATTGTAGAATGAAAGAAACATGAATGGCTAGTAAAAAATGGTTCGAATCATATGACATGAGACAAGGACAGGTTCATATACTTACAAAAGTACAAAGATGGAACAGTGTCAATTAGAAATGATAAATAATCCAAAGTTTTGGGAAAAGGCACAGTTAAGCTTGGAGGTAAAGGTGCCAAGGCAGAAATGTCTTGCTTATTGAAAATATTGAATCATAGTTTGTTGAGTGTGAGTTAGATGTGGGACCATGGGAAGAAAGTTATTTTTTACTCCAAAAAGTGTGAAATAAGAAAGAAGAAGGCAGGTAAAGTAGTGGCTAGAACATCTCAAGGACATAATAATTTGTATTATCTAGATGAAATTAGAAAGGAAACAGGTTAAGTAGGAAAGGAGGATGAAATTTGGCTATGGCATAGAAGCATGGGTCACATTCACTTTAACAACCTTGTCAAGTTCTATAAGAAGGAAGGAGTCAAAGGAATGCCTAAAATAAAATTTAAAAATTAGCAAAATCCATATGCAAACATTGTTGGCATGGAAAGTATATCATAGTTGAATTTAAGACCAAGGAATGTTCTACCTCAAATCCATTGAAGCTAATGCACACTGACTTATGTGGACCCATGAGAACTAAAGATATGAAATGTGAGTTGTACTTTATATTGTTTATTGATGATTATACTTGAATGGAAACTATCAACTACATAAATACTCAAATTCATAAGTGTTAAAACATTTCAAGATATACAAAGAAATGGTTGAAAATGAAATTGATCTAGAAAACAAATGCTTAAGATCAGACAATGGAGGTGAGTTTACATCTAAGGAGTTTCAGCACTATTGTGAATAACATGGCATTAAAAGGCAACTCTCAGCAACTAGCACACCTTAGAAAAACAGAGTTGAAGAAAGAAAAAACAAGACTGGAGTTTAAATGTCCAAGACCATGTTGAGTGACTCAAAGTTAAGAAACATCTATTAGGTCCAAGCAGTTGAAGCCACAGTTCATATTTTGAATAGAGGAATTCTTAGGAGTA
The DNA here is from genome assembly GCA_034641835.2 of Pinus albicaulis. NCBI lineage: Eukaryota > Viridiplantae > Streptophyta > Pinopsida > Pinales > Pinaceae > Pinus > Pinus albicaulis. The sequence goes on from CM076584.1 coordinate 1,686,864,550, forward strand.
ACACCACCAAAACTCCTTATGAATCATGGAAAGTAATACTAGCCAATATCAAGCACTTCAAGTTCTTCGGGAGTAAATTATACATAAAAATGGATAACCAGAAGATTAGAAAGTTAGAATTCTCAAGTAGATGAAGGCATATTCATTGGGTAATCCACCAAAAGCAAGGCATATAAATGTTATAAATCGATACTTGGAAAAATATTGGAAAGCGTCAATGTAACATTTGATGAAGGTTGTAAGGCACATAACAAACATGATTCAACAAAACCAGAGATGGAAGAACCTAGGAAGTAAGATAAGGTGAAGGAAGAGTCATTAGAAGAAGAGCCAGAACCAACAAATAAGCAAGAAAATATTGATCAGCAAACATCCCAAGAATCCTCTAAAGCACCTAAGAAATGGTACTAGAAAAATCATCCATCAAAATAGTTAATCAAAGATATGGATGCATGAATTGGAACCAGAAAAAGGCAACAAGCACATGTGGGAGAAGAAAACTATTACACCTTGTTATCCACCTTTGATCCTAGTATTTTTTATGAGGCTTGCCACAATAAATGCTAAGTCAAGGCCATGAATGAAGAACTTGATCAGATTGAAGAGAATGATACATGCGAACTGGTGCCAAGAACTAGGGACAAAAATGTCATAGGCACAAAATGGGTCTTCAGGAACAAGATAAATAAAGATGGACATGTTACCATAATTAAAGCAATATTGGTTTGTGAGGGATATGAATAGGTGGAAGCAATTGATGTTCTTGGCATATGCTTTCTCAATAAATATAAAATCATATCAGATGGACATCAAATCAACATTCTTAAATGAATAATTGGAAGAAGAATTTTACATAGAGAAACCTAAAGGATTTATACTCACTCATAATAAAGACTATGTTTGTAAGTTAAAGAAATATTTATACAATCTCAAGCAAGAACTGAGAGCATGGTATCCCTGATTGGAGAGATATTTGTAGAAGCAAGGGTTCAGAAAAGGAAGTGATGACAACAGATTATATTTCAAGATTGAATAAGAAAACCTAACACTCATAGAAGTATATGTGGACGACATCATATTTGGTAGTGATGATGACAATTTGAGTAAGAAATTTTCCAGTGACATGCAGAAGGAATTTGATATATCTTTACTTGGAGAATTAAATTTCTTCTTGGAAATTCCTATTTCTCAAGAAGAAGATGGAATATTCATCTTGTTGGAAAATTAATAGAGGCAACATTTTTAACTTAACATTTTCCATCCATGACATGTACTTGTGACATTATATTCTTCATATTATATTCATGCATGTGTTCTCATTATCAAGTAAATGCCAAAATGTTATGAATAAAATATTCATAAAAATATTTATTACATAAATAATATTAAATTAATAATTAAGTAAGTAATTATTAAAACATTATTATTTATGAAGACGTAAATAGTCAAAAGACATGACTACTCATCCTTCAAGGCAATTTGTTGCCTATATATGCAAACCACCATGAAGGTAGTGCACACCATTAAGTTCTTATCAATAATAAAAATTATTTATTTACATGCTACACAAACTACATACATCTATAATTCAGCATACTAGTTTTCTCCTCTACAGTGGTATCAGAGCCAAAAAAATATCAAGAATAACTCAATAAGGTATGATGTTGTCTCGATAATGTTGAGAAGAAATAGCAAGAGTTAGGACAAGGTCAAAATAGGATAATTGTAACTCAAGATAAATTAGCAAGTGATATTTAAAAAATAGATAACACTGAGAGCATGTTGCAAGGAATGCGGAACCAGTTAATGGGAAGGTTTAATTCATTTTGTAATCATTTAATTGCTCAAGAACCAACACAAATTTTCAAGACTCTAGAAAGTGAATGTTTCCCAAATCATGAAATTCTACAAATGTCGCAAATACACTTCTCAGGGAGTTAGTATTATACAAAATTCTCAGAAAAAAGATATCAGTGAATTAAGGAGTTCCCAAAATACAATGGAAAATACCATAGAGGTGTTATTTAGTGGGTTAATAAAATGGAAGCCATTTTTTAATCGAACCCACCAACAGGTGAAATAGAGAAAATCATGACTGCATCCAACAATTTGGAAGCTGAGGCATATGATTGATTCCTATGGTGGTCTGAAAAATGTGACGCTCGTTCCTTTCTTTGGAAGAAATTTGGGGATGCTTTTCTAAGAAGGTTTAATGACAAAGAAGAAGATGATGTCTATGAAATATTTGTTCATATTAAGCAAAAAGGATCTATAATTGAATACACCCACAAATGTGAAGTATTAGCTACAAGAGAAAGAGTATTTACTGATGAACAACTACTTAAAATGTATAAATGTGGACTTAAGGAGTATATTCATGCAGAATTGAAGTTGTACAAATCCAAAACTAATGAAGAAGCCAGACATGGAGAAAAAATTATTGAACAAAAGCATAAGCTCAAAATTTCATCATTCAAGGAAGACAAAGACCAACAACAATAATCAGGTAAAAAGGATTCAAACAAGTGTAGGTATTGTGGAGACAAATGGACTTCAAGACAAAAATTCCTTAACAAGAAGCTATATACTTACGAAGTTGAGAAGGAATCAGACACTTCAAGTAATGAGTCATAAAAATATATAAAAGAAAAATAATTGTCGCAAGTGTGGAGAAAACTGGATGCCATGACATAAATGTGAAGACATGTCCTTACGCTACTATAAAATAGTAGATGGGAAGAAAATTGAAGTACAAGAATGTGATGAAGAAATCATTATCACACATAGTGAAGATTTAGATTCTGAGGAACCATAATTAGTTGCAATCTCATGTGTCCAACAAAATCAAGGTGAAGGAAGAAATTCTTCAAAAATTCAAAAACAACAAGTCACTGCAAAATACATTCCAACACATATTCGAAAGCATAGAAACTAGTCTCTAAAGAACATTAAGCTAATACAATACCAAAAAACATGACAAGGAGATTAAACCCTAAAACCCTGAAGCTTAAAGGGCTCACAAGAGGCATAAATGTCAATATACTTGTAGATTATGGCAAAACTTACAATTGTATAAACATTAATCTTGCTTAACTATTTGATCTATGTATATGCCCAATCAAGGACCTGACCATGTCTGTCACTACTGGGAAAATTTTCAAAGAGATAGGAGAATGTCATAAGGTTTTAATCCAGATAAAATAACTAGAGCTACAAACATATTTATTTTTCCTACCACTAAAAGAAATGATATAGTGTTAGGTGAAAAATGGTTAATACAATTAGGGAGTTATACTAAAAACCTTGAAGAACAATCCATGGAGTTTAACTGGCAGGGACGACATTATAGATTTTATGGTGTTCATGCTTCCAGCTTCAAGGAAGGTGTAAATACACATGAGGATTTCGCCAACTCACCAAGCACATATAAGTCAAACTAAAGGATGTCATTCCTAGAGAGACCTTTATGTTATGCTTTGAGGACAAAGCATCTCTAAAGGGGGTGGAAATTTTATGAATAAATTTTCATAAAAATATTAATTACGTAAATAATATTAAATTAATAATTAATTAAGTAATTATTAAAACATTATTATTTATGAAGAGGTAAATTTACAAAATACATGACTATTCATCCTTCATGGCCAGTCACTACCTATATAGGCAAACTTCCACGAAGGTATTGTACACCATTCAGTTATTATCAATAATAAAAGTTACTTATTTACATACAATACACAAACTACATACATCTATACTTTTGTGCACTGGTTTTCTCCTATACACAAACCATAAAGATCACAACCATAAAGAGAGACACTAGAAATATGCTCCAAGCCAAGGAGAAACCCCTCTAAGGGGAAAACCCTAAGGAAATTTCTCTTCTTATAGAATAATTTCAAAGGATACTTCCAAGACCCAAAAACAATATTGTTAGCTTCCTCCAAGGCACAAGATGACCTACCAGGTAACCCAAGAGATATTCAAGAGCAACAATCTAGAAATTTTCCATGAAAATGGTCCTTTTGTCATCTTGAACCTGATGTAACCCTAGATCCCTTCATATGAGAGGTCCTTCCTCCTTCTCATGCCTTAAAGTTCCTTTGTTATGCCTTCACTCTTCCACCAAACATCATACCACAAACTCATATATGTGAGCTTCTTGTCTTGTAAAGGAGGCCAAAGTTATGCCTTTATATAGCCTTTTCTTGTGGCTTTTCAAGCCTACCCAAGGCCGACTTTAACTGGAAGTTTATTTGACCTTTTTGGAGTATCTAGATACTTCTTAAATATAGAATAATATTTCTTTTATTTGAAACTTGTGCCCACAAGGGTATTTTACAATGTAACAATGATCTTTGACTCATGACAAACATTATAAGCATACAATGGATGATTTGATCTATTAACCATTGACCCAAGCATGAAACCCATGCTTTATAAATAATTTTCTTTTACAATTTTCTTTCTTATTTTGATCAATATATACATAGAGATTACATCATTACATAAGTCAAATGATAATTATGAAGACCAAAACTAGTTACATTCTTCAACACATCTCTCAATCTAAGTACATCATAGATGTGTTGAAGAAATTTTGAATGGAGGATTGAAAACCAGTTAGTACTCCCATGGTGACAAGACGCAAGCTAAGAAAGGATGATGATTTTAAGGAAGTTGACCAAAAATTATACATATCCATGATTGGTAACCTATTCTATGTAACAACCTCCAAACTGGATGTGATGCGGGTAGTTGGATAGGTTGCATGCTTCCAAGTAAATCCAAAAGAATCTCATGTCCTTGTTGTAATTATGATCTTCAGATATATCAAAGGGACAAATGAGTGTGGTATACAATATCCTAAAGGGAACGAATTAATCATTACAACTTACATTGATGCAGATTTGGTAGGTTACATTGATGATTGCAAGAGCACCAATGGAGCAATGTTTTACTTGGGAGGATGTTTTTTATCGTGGTTGAGTAAAAATCAATATTCAATTTCCTTATCTAGAGAAGAAGTTTAATATATTGTAATTGAAACATGTTGCACTTAGGTTTGAAACAAATGTTGAAAGATTTACAAGCGAAGGGGGATGAGCCCATTCCTATGTTCTGTAACAACACCAACACCATCAACATCACCAAGAATCATGTCATGCATTCCAAAATAAAACATATTCCTATCAAGTATCACTTTGTTAGAGAATGGGTTAGAGAAAGAAACATAAATGTGGAATATATTGGGACTAAGGAACAAATAGCTGACATCTTCACTAAACCATTTGATCCTGAGATAAAAAGAAAAAAAAAATAAGCTGAAAAATGAAAGTGATGAGAATCTCATGAAACAACGTCAAGTCGTAGTGTTCGTCGTCCCAATTCTAATGGCACTTGAAACACCTCAATATGACATTGTATGAAGAAGTTATGGTGTTATGAAGTTTTTGACCAACAGTGAAAAAGTCAACGGCATGGTTGATTGGGTTATTGATTAGGCAGTCCATACAACTAATGTCATCAACTGACTGTAGGTATGGTTGGAGGTGGACCAATCACGTTTTGAAACGTGGCATCATGTTACAGGTGCGTGTGATGCATTTTGGTTGGTTTTTGAGTTTGAGGTGGCCCCGTGAGAGGGAGCCACATGGCACACCATTGTTGGACAAAAGTTTTATAATGGGCCCCAAGGCCTCGGCGGGGTTCAACCCCTATACCTTCAGTAAACCAACCTCTTACCTTACCATCACACCACCGCGTTAGTTCTTAACATATAGCGATCATGGGTTATATTTAAAGTAGATTGTTTCAGCGGCTTGAGATGAGGGGTTGGGTGATTAGCCCCGGCCCCAGGTCACATTGATTACCCATATGCTCATTGTGCATGGTGAAGAGGGTGGGGACATGGCCTCAACCCATGGTCCCATTTCTCACCACAGTACCTTAACGGACAAGCAGGAGGCACTATGGCAGAGGGGCGGGGCACTTGGCCCTAGCATTGGGTCTTATTTGATACCACATGACCGATGATGAGGGCGAGAAATTAGCCCTGGACCTCAGCCACATCAACACCATGTGACCTTATCCTAGAGAAAAAAAATCTGAATCATATGGGGGTTGATAGTTGGCCCCTAACCCCTAGCCATATGGCCATCACATGACCTTATCTCGACAAAGCGGGAGTTAAGCCAGCGGGGGCGGGTAGCTAGCCACGGCCCCCAACCACATGCACCTCCACATGACCCTGATATGATGCATATGGTTTATTGGTGAAATTAATGAAGCGACAAATTGCACCTTTGCGGTGAGAATATTGTCATTCCCACGTGAAATTGTCTCTTAGCGGACTGTGTAAAGGGTGAAATCGTCACACAGTTAGCAGGTTTTTCCAATTTGCACGACAGATAACAAAGCTTGGCTTGGAGAAGAATGTCTTGCTCATTTTTTAGCCTTTTTGAGCTCAAGAAGAGCCTATATGGGGGTTTTTTAATTTCCTAAACTAAATGGCAGCCTTAGTTTTCTGATTTTAGCACTTTATGATGGAATTTTTGCAGAATCAAGTCTTTTAGTACTAGAGGAAGATTCATTTTTGAAGCAATATGAAGGAATTTGCGAGCATGGAGAAAGCCTAGCCAGATTTTTTCCAGCCTTCTAGTTTCATTTGTAGCAGCTATGAATTCATTAGAGGATCTCTTTTCAGTCTTTTATCAATATTTTCTTATGAGAGAATCTCTTTTCAACACTTCATTGTGGAGTTGTTATATGTTTTTGTGCTTGGATTTCAGGTTGAGTACAAGGAATTGTTATGAGAGTGTCCTTTTTATGTTTAAAATCATGACTTACTGTAGGGATTCATATATTTGAGTGGGAATTCATTATATGTTTCTTTGTAGGAGAATGTTTCTTTATAGGAGAAACAAGCCACTCTTGTGTCAACAATTTTTAATGTACCCATTTGTTGTTGAAATCAACATAGACAGCCTCGTCATTGGAGCAAGGCCCAAAGATGTAACTTAAGAGGGGTGAAATATGTTATCAATTTTTTGGTTTCTTCTCTTCATGTTTATCATTTTGAGTTGCATGTTATGTGTTTCTATTTTAAGTTCATGCGAAAATTTAACTCACCATCTTGACGAGGTTGTGAAACTCATTTTATCTTTAATGATCCATTTTGTTTGAATTGCAAAGTGTTAGAGGATGGTCGTTTTTTACTGTAGGAGTTGTCTCTTCCCATTTTCATATAAGGTGGTATCAAAGCAATTTTTGACCAAATTGCAAGTATGTGGAAGAAATTGAAGTGTGAAAGACTCCAAGAGTTGTAGGAGATTAATCTATCTCTTTGAATGGAGAATGTCGAGCTAAGAAGATTGCTTAAAATTTTAGAGGGGGAGAAAATGAAAATGCGCCTACAGTTGTAGCATCTAGTGGAGGAACATATTGGTGAGAGTTCAATCTCTAAAGAAACAAATAATCCATCCATGATGAAGCCAACTTGTGGGCATGGTTCGTACATAAGATATGGATCGTGTGTTCAGAATGATGCTTGTGAGTTTTGACAGCATCTGAAAGACTCTCCCTATGTGTCAGTTGGTAAAATTGGTTGGCTAGAGTCATCATCCACTTCATCATAAACATCTAAAATAGAAAAGATGGGTGATAGGCTAAAAGAGGTAATTAGGATATCTAGTTCTACTCCTTTAGCTAATGTTGATAACACATCTTTTGCAGCTTTTGAAAAGCATACTAAAGGTATTGGTATGAATATTTTAACTCAGACGGGTTATGATGGAAGAGGCCTTGGATTCAATGGCCATGGTATCATTAATCCTATCGAGGGGAAGGAAAGGCCACGATATGAAGGATTGGGTTATGGTCATGGAGAAATTGGAGGGTGCTCTAAAATTCTTGAGACAAATAAATCATCAAGTGATGATATGTCACACCATGATGGAAGTGATAATAGAAAATTGTTTCTAAAGATATATGAATGTTCTAAGGGACATGTCAAGTCTAGTTCTTCTCGTCAAAGTCACAACCTAAAGGAAAGGTATAGGTATCATGGGAATTTCAAAAATGTTGGTGATTTTTATTAGTTATGGGAAATGTTACCTTGCACATTTTATGATGCATCTGACCATTGTGTGGTTGAGTGTGAGAAATGAAAGGTGATGATCAAGAAAATGGATCAAATCCTCGGCACAAGGCATGAGGAACCTCTCTCAAGTATGAATACTTCCTTGTCGATGGGCAAGCGTAAGCATTTTTGTACCCATTGTACTATGAATGGGCACTATAATGAAAAGTGTTGGAAACTCCATCCAGAACTTTGTCCCAAGAAGGATAAAGAGGTCATGGGATCCACTGCATGGAAAGTGACAGGTGGAAAATTGGAAATCGTTGTAGTTCTTGCAGCAACCTTCGAAACAAAGTCTGTGCAGAAAGAGAACCCATAAGCCTGGTTAGGAAAATATTGGGTAGACTATTTTCTATAGTTAGGCTTTCTTTGTAAAATTGTTAATACTTGTTGTATATCCCCATTTGGTTACTTTGTAAATTGAAGTCATGTACAATCACTTATCCGTAACAAGTGTATTTTTTTTTGGTATGTTATTTTATCTTGGCTTGATGATAATTCAACTTGAATGGGACTTTTAGGATCAGAATTTGCATATCATCCAGTATGTCTACAAATGTGTCAAGCACTCACTTATACGAGTGTTTCTATGTGAAGCTTGTTTGTGAATTTGATCTCTGGTAAATATTGTGCAGAAGATTACCATAGTAATGTGTACAAAGTCAAGCATGTCATTGAAAAAATGTAGCCAGTACATTAAAGAGTACAAGTGAAGCTTGAGGACAGTAAAGAAAAGTGTAAGACAATGCATGGTAGGCATTGAGGTGCTTCTAATTTCCAAGTGGAAGATCAAGTTCGTCTTCACCAAAGAGAGACTTCAAGTGAATTTTGTTTGAGCCAAAGAAAGATGGTTTTGGAGAGAATGTTCAAATTTCATCCATCTTGAAGTTTTTATTCCTGCATGTTTAGAATAATTGTAGCAAGCCACAATTCTTGACAGGATGATAAGGACCTTGCTCAGAGGCAAGGTGAAGTACCTTGATTATAGCTCAAAGGCACCAATTCAAATAGAACAAAAATGATTTGTATCTGGAAAGTTAATGAGCATTTTTCCTCACTTATTTTTTGAGTGAAGATATACTTTTGTAGGTCCAAAAGTTCCTAGTGGGGAGGTATGATCCAAAGATCAAAACTAGACTTAAAATGAAAGTGCTTAGAATCTCCTAAAACCAACTTGAAGTCATAGTGTTCGTCATCATGATTCCAATGATGCTTGAATCGCCTCAATCCGACGTTGTTTGAATAATTTATGGTGTTCTGGATTTTTTGACCAATAACAAAAAAGTCAACAACACACTTGACTAAGCCATTGACTGGGCAGTTCATATAACGAACGTCATCAGCTCACTATGCAGGGTATGGTTGGTAGTGAACCAATTAGGTTTTGACATGTGGCGTCATGGTATGGGTGCAGGTAGCGCATTTTGGTTGGTTGTTTAGTTTTGAGGTGGCCCAATTAGAGGTCACCACGTTACCCAATGAGAGGATGCCACGTGGTGCCCCATGGTTGGCCAAAAATTTTATAACGAGCCCGAAGGGCTCAACAGGGTTCAACCCCTAGACCTTCGGTATACCAACCTATGACCTTACCATCACACCAAAATGTTAGTTCTTAACATATAGCGATCATGGGTTATATTTAAAGTTGATTGTTTCGGTTGTTTGGGAGGAGGGGTCGAGCGGTTAGACCCAACCCCAGGTCACATAGATTACCCATATGCTCATGGTGCATGGAGGAGAGGGCAGGGAAATGGCCCTATCCCATGGTCCTATTTCTCACCACAAGACCTTGGCGGACAACTACGAGGTGCTATGGGGGAGGGGCGAAGCACTTAGCCCTAGCCTCGGGTCTTATGTGATACCACATGACCGATGACAAGGGATCCAGTGACGATGGCAAAGGACTGGCTTTGGCCATCGGCCACAACGCCATGCGACCTTATCTCGGATCAGAAGTCGAGAGGGGTGGGTAGTTGGCCCCGACCCCCGACCACATGCGCCTCCACATGACCCTGATCCTGCGCATATGAGTTATTGGATAAATTAATGAAGCGACAAATTGCACCTTTTGCGGCGGGAATATCGTTGGTCTCGAGCGGAATTTTCGCTCAGAAGATTGTAAAAGGCGAAATCGTCGTGCAATTAGAAGTGTTTACCAATTTGCAGGACATATAACAAAGCTTTACTTGGAGAAGCATATATTGCTTAGTTTTTAGCCTTTTTGAGCTCAAGAAGAGCCTAGATGGGGATTTTGAGTGTCCTGAACTTAATGGTAGCCTCAATTTTTTGATTTAACACTTTATGATGAAATTTTTTCATAATAAATTCTTTTAGTGCTAGAAACAGAGAGGGACCTTAATTGGCAAGACAAAACAACGGGGAGTAGAGACTACAGGGGAAAAGGCAGTCGTTGATCTTGGATCAACAACTGGTTCTGCGAGGGAAAAAGCAAAAAGGATCATACCCTGGTGGGGAACCTACAAAAAGGTCTGAGGCAAGTAAGAAAGAAAGTACAGTACCAATCTCCTCTATATCTCTAGAAATGTAGACATCTCTAAAAATCCATACATCTCTAGAGGTAAGAAAAGTCGGTTTTGAATCAGTATTAAGGCATTTGTGAGCATGGAGAGAGCCTAGTCATAGGTTTCCTAGCCTTCTAGATTCATCTGCAGCAGTTGTGACTTTAGTAGAGTAGCTCTCTTTAGTATTTTCTCAATATGTCTTCATGAGAGAAGCTCTTTTTTTAGCAACTCATTGTGGATTTGTTGTATGTTTTTGTGCTTGGATTTCATGTGGAGTACAAGGACCTATTGTGAGAGTATCCTTTTTATGTTGACAATCATGACTTACTGTTGAGAGTCATATTTTTTAGTGAGAATTCTTTGTAGGAGAAACAAGCCACTCTTTTGATGTACTTATTTGTTGTTGAAATCAATATAGCAAACCTAGTCATTGGAGCAAGGCCCGATGATGTAACCCGGAAGGGGTGAACTTCGTTATCAAACTGATGGTTTCTTCTCTTCATGTTTATCATTTTGATTTGCATGTGAATGTGTTTCTCTTTTAAGTTCATGTGAAAACTTAACTATATTGAAGAGGTTGTGAAACTTATTTTATCTTTAAAGACCTATTTTGTTTAAATTGCAAAGTGTTAGAGGACAGTCGGTTTTTATTGGAGGAGTTGTCTCTTCCCATTTTCAGATCACCATTACTGTGTGAGACATTTGATTATCTTTGAAAAAAACTTGGGATACTCCCAAGTTCACATTAAAATTTATTTTATTCAGCCAAGAAAACATGGGGAGCAGAGGCAGGTTATAGGTGCACAACAACATGCAAATTATCAGGGGGAGTCACCCTTTGACATCGACATCAAAGGGGGAGAGAAAGTAGTTTAGAAAGATCAACGACATGAAGTAAGTGGTAGAAGTAATCATAGGGGGAGTTTGTGTGTTGCCATAAATGCTAAAGGGGGAGATTGATGAACTATGGTTGTCATTGATGTCAACACAAACATTAGCTAGTGGATCCCTACTTTTGTCAACCAAAATGACATGGAAAATTATAGTTTTTCGAGTGAGTGTCATCCTTGATGGATTCTCCTCGTCAAGTTAATTCTGACAGTATGTGGCACACCACAAGATCCTTCATTTATTATGATATATTCTTGTTTGAAGTTGAAGAACCTGGCTTGTGGCCAAAACCTCGGAGAGTGATGATGTGGCAGCTCCTCGTTGGTCATGTCAAATGGTTATGCAATAAGGCTATTTTGCAAATAGTAAAATAACCTTAATTATGACAAAAGTATAGTTTGAAGGGGTTTCAAATCTATCAAAAATCATGAAAAAGGTTTTAAACATAGTTACCTATCAAAGGAGAAAATTATCAAATACCCCTTTTTTGAGGTAGCCAAAATCACCCGATTGTGAAAAGTGGTTGTTCATAATACACCTTTTTTTAAGCATATTTTTTACACTTTCAATTTACTTATGTAACATTTTTTTTAAATGTTAGTGATTTTCACGCTGATTTTGAAAAGTGTTGATGTAGCATCAACCCATTTTTTGTAGAGGGCTTATTTTTTTACACTTCAAATTTTTTAATGTATCAAGTATGAACATTTTTTTCTTAAATGTTAATGATTTTCATGTTGATTTTGAAAAGTGTTGATGCAACATCGACTCTTTTTGTTTAGAGGGCTTATTTTTACACTTTAAATTTTCTAATGTATTAAGTGTGCATATTTTTTCTTAAATGATGGTGATTTTCATGTTGGTAATAAAAAAACATGACCCAAGAAAAAATCGAATATATAAAAATATATAAGAAAGACAAAAAAATAAAAAAAAACATAAAAATATAAAAAAATAAAAATAAAAAAACAACTTGCAAATACTAAAAATTTAAACATAAAATAATAATAATAATAATAATATCAAAAAAATAAAAAATAAAAACACATAATTTAAGGAAAAAAATTACCCAAATATAAACATCAAAAACATTTTATTTAAGTTATGAAAAAAAAACACAAATTAAAAATAAAAATAAATAAATAACCACATAATTTTAAAATAATAATAATAATAATAAATTTAATATATATATATATATATATATATATATATATATATATATATATATATATATATATATATATAATGTCCCTCACGGCTTTAGGTCGATTCCCAAAATTGGCCATGGCCGCGGGGCGGCAATGCACAGCGTCACCCCACCCACGCCTGAGGCCCTGCTCACAACGTTACACCGCCCACGCCCGAGGCCTCGTGGCCCTAGGCGAGAGGTCACCTGGAATCGACCTGGCCACCTAGAGCACAAAATTTATTTATTTATTTATTTATTTTTATTTTTTTAATTTGATTTGATTTTTATTTTTATTTTTTTCATTATGTGTTTTTTTTTTAAGTTTTTAATATGTTTTTTTTTAACTTCAAAAGAAAATGTTTTTGATGTTTTTTTTTAACAAATTATTTTTTATTTTTTTTTTCATGTTTTTAATTTTTATTTTTTATTACTTCTTATTATTTTTTTAAGTTTTTTTTTTTTTTTCAAATGTTTGAAATTTTGTTTTCTTTTGTATTTTTCATTTTTTATTTATTATTATTATTATTATTATTATTTTATTATTATTATTATTATTATTATATTTTGCTGCAAGGTCTGTGTCGATGCTCAACTAGCAACTTGATCTCATTATGTGCAATTTGATAGTTGATTTTAAATTTTTCATTATAATGAATCTTTTCTCCTCCACGATATTTCAATTTCATGGTTGGTCTTTAAGTTTTCATTAAAATGGGTCGAGTTCACCTACACTGAGTGTCAATTTGATAGTTGATTTTTAAATTTGTTGTTGCAATGTGTCATGTTGTCTTAGGCTAAGATTTTAAAATCGCTATACATTTAGCATCTAAAAAAGAAATTACTCTTGGTATAATGACTCTTTCATTCAGGTGTTCATTTTAAAAACTTTTTTAGTCATAATCTTTGGTTTTAATTCCATGGTTTAAAAATTGTCAAGATTTTAATGTTTTTCTAAGTCATGATATTTTATCTTTAATACTATAGTTGAAAATAGTTATAAGTATTTTTTCTTTAACACCACACTAAAAATTGTTGGAATTTTAAGGTTTTTCAAAGACATGATATTTTATATTTAATGTCATGCCTAAAATTCGTTGAAATTTTAAGGCTTTTCAAAGATGTAATATTTTATCTTTAATGTCATGTTTGAAAATCGTTCGAACTTTAAATTTTTTCAGAGTCATGATATTTTATCTTTAACGTCATTATAAAATATGTTGAAATTTTACCCCGAAAAAAATAAGTTAACAAAAAAAAATAAAAAAAAAAAAATAAATAAATAAATAAAAATTAAAAAAAAAATTAAAAAAAAAATAAAATTATTCCAGCATCAACACTTTTTGTTTTCAGGATGCCTTTTGTACACAAAAAATTGGTTTTTTACTGTCATTTCTAAAAAATGTTGAAAAGATACCCTGAAAGTATATATTTGTGCACCTTTTTTTTGCATTTTTTTGGGGTTTTTTGGCTTGAATTCTCATTTTGAGGTAACAGTTCTCATTTTATAGGTAACTTTGTTTTTAAGCCTAAAAAGAAAATTAATTTAAAAAATTCAAAACCCTAAACAGGGTTTTCTCCCTTCAGTATTTGAATTTTTAAATTATATATTTCCCTCCCTCAAAGAAATTCCAATGTCTCACTTGAAACCTCTTAATCATCTATAAACTGAGGTGTTATTTTCCATCTCTTTGGTTATGAAACTCAACAATTATCAACAATGTCTAATCTCTGAGTTCTTTTTTTGACCCCTATGGAGATGTTGAACATCAAATGAGATGAGTTTGTGTGGGATATCAACCTACGATTCATTGGTTTGATTTACATTATACTGGGATTCATTTGGGATAGATTCTTGTTGCGGGCTCAACCTATTCTGAGGAAGAATCACGTTAAGGCCTGGAAGCTTCATCTTTGCAACACATTATTGAGTGTACCAACGAAGGGATTACGGAGAAAGATCTTTGTGATATAATTAAAGGAACTAGCGAAAAGGAGTCCCTTGTCTTTGTGGACTACATAATCATCTATCTGAAGTTATTTGTGGTCCCCTTTGAAAATATATCTCTGAGTTTTGCAACTCATGAAACTTTGTGTTCATCTTTGTATGGGCTAGTTCTTATTTGTGGCCTTTTAAGAGTAGCGAAGGAGAAAGAATATATTGCGATCAATGGTTTAATACTAAGTATTTATGTGGTCTTTTGATCTTGAATGATATTTGTTTGAGTCTTACAATATATATGCTCCTGCTTTCTTTCGCACCTGAGCTTCATTTCTAGGTATGTAGTGACATGTGGTGATGAACCAAGCTCTATGGAGCATGAAATGTGACAAGGATATCACTAGGGAGTCATCTCTGTGACTACTCTGTGGCCATTTTCAGGCTACATGAGTTAACAAGGTCTGCCATTTGAGAACATTATATAGAAATTGAGACCTACTCTATCATTGTGGCATATATCTCTTCTATTAAAACTAAACAATGAAGTTGTAATGATGAAAATTTGATTCATACTTTTGTTGATCGTTGAAGGTTCGTTGATTCTACGAGAAGGGATTGCAAAGTTGTAATATGCTCAAATTTATACCCAAAGACACGCTTGATTCAACAGTTCTAGAATGTGATTATTAAAAACTCTACAATCATATCGTTTTGAACAATCACATTACAAATCTTGTAAATATGATCATGATTTCTATCGTTGGCCTATTTTCATTCCTACAGTGACATGATTATTCCACAATAAGCATCAGACACAATCATGTGAACAATACATTAATGAAGGTTTTTGAAGGATAGGAGTATAGTGGCATTGTCTTTCAAAGGTGGAAGTTGGATTACTATGGTTTATTTACTAAAGAGGTTATGAAAGATACCATCATCAGTAGCCTTGGCTCATCATTCTCAAAATTGCAGCAGGCTTGAGATTTATCATCAATTTTGATACAACAATGTATTCATCGTTACATCATATTTGTAGCAAATATTTCATCTTTAATTATTGTACAACAACAATGGTTTTTTTCAGTCATCATATTACAATAGCAAGGGTTACACTCTCAAGCACTTTTGAAGGGTGTCATAATCAGTAGTAAGGGAAAAACAGTCTCAATAATCATTGGCATCATTACTTACCATAGTTTGGCAAAAAGAGTCACTTTTCATAAGTTGTGTTAGGGCTCCTTAGTTTCCCAAGGCTGAGAAAGGAAACCAAAGAAGTAACCACAAACCAATTTTTAGGTTTGGTATCTAGCCCTACCAAATCAGAGAGGGCTCTCTCAATATCAAGCTCACATTCAATGGAAATAACTGGAGAATAAGGATTTTAGGCTAGTTATAAGCTCAGTAGGGTTTTGATTAGGGTTTGCTGGACAAAGAAGCACCAGGTTTAGGACCTAGGCAAGGCATCCAAAAACATTAGTTGCAGACATAGTATGAGTCAAGGTAGGTGTGATCAGTGACACAATTGGTTTATCATTGTAGTGTGGTTAGGAGGAAAGCATATAAGAATTTAAGTGAGCATAATGGATTCACTTATTCAGAGGATGAAACACTTAAATGATTTTCTTAAACAAAATAGATCATAAAAGAATGATTTATGTTTCAAATATTAAAATATAAATCATACGAATAAAGTAGATGGATACTTGAACAAATTGATCATCAGATGCATAAGAAAAATGGAGAAAAACATTGTCACTAACCACATCACAAGAATCCCATAAAAATAGTTGCAACTACCTGTAAATTACTTCTACAAATAGTAAAGTACACTAATTCCAAAAGAGTGTGAACTTCAAGTATCCAACCCTCTCAATGACTTGATTTTGAGTAAATATAGAAACTAAAACAAGATTCTGCCTCTAAGGGTCGAATCCTGATCCATAGCAACTAATTAATGAACCTAATGACTCATTGCCTAATCTTAGGGAAGTTAGAAACAACTTTCCCCTTTTTATCTAACTAGTTGAGATTTTCTCTCAAGGCATTAATCATAAGATTTTTTACAAAGATGACCATTAATAAGCCTATTAATCATCAAACAACTCATGAGCCAGTTTTTACATCGACCAAGTTGACCTTTGACCTCCACATGTCACGAAAAACCTTCAAACCCAGAAACACGACAAAATTTCTCAGAAACGCAACAACATTTTTTGCAGAAACGCAACAAAACTTTGGAGGATAATTTGGAGGCCTTCCAGGATGATTTTTTTGCTGCAAAAGGTATGGTTGGAAATCTGAATATTTATACTACACAATGGATTCATCAAACACTACAAACACCAGCTCTAAACCCTAAAAAAATTGACTTGAAATCAAATTGTCCCAAAAGCGCAGCGAGTGGTCTGAAAAAATGGCAGAAGGGTCAAAAATTGGCATTATTTGGTCAATTTCTAAAAATTTGTGAACTTTCAAGCATCCCCATGAACGTTTCTGACATCCTTATGCTATTAGCCATCTACATATGCTTGAAATTGTGAATTTGGGCCTCCTAAGAAAAAGTGCAGCGAGAATTCCCTGCGTTTCTGTAGGGTGTTTTTTACTGTGTGCACAAGAAACTCAAAAACTCAAAAAATTGATCTTTTTCTTCTTTGTTTTCTATTATGCTTTCAAGCCACCAATGAAGCAACTACCAAGAGGTCCAAGTTATCCCTCTTTTTTAGTTTTCTTAGCGTCTTCTTGAGCTTCTTCTTCATATTCTTAACCCTGACCTTGCAAACCATGTTTCTTTCATAGTAATGCCTTGCCATATTCCTTTGCATAGAGGTATCCATGTTTGCTTTCTCCATTAGCTTCTCCAAATTTACATTCACTTTATCAAGCCAATACTCCATGTTCTTCTCAATCTCAGCACTTATGGAGTCAAATGTGGTATCTTGGGATTAAGGAGAAGCTATGATGTCTTGAGCTTGAGGAGATGGATCTTCTAGTTTCTATTCCTTCCTAGCCATTGTTGTTGTCTTAGGTCTCCTAAGTTGTGTTTGATCATTCTTTTCTTCCAGCTCCTCAACATCAATAATGGCCTTACCTTTATCCTTTGTTGCTAATGTTTTACTTGTTGATGGAGGGTCCTCTTGTGGCTTGCTCTACTGCATTAGAACTTGTCTCAACTGTCTATTTTCTTGTTGTAAGAAAGCCACCATGAAATTGGCTTTGGAAATATCATCTTTTAACTCCCTAATATGTGCCTCTTTTTCCTTGATGATTTCTTCTGATGGCTTATCTCCATGATTCTCTTCTTCTAGGTCTTCCATTTCAAGTTCAGGAGGTATATGTTCTTCATGTTGCAAAGGTGAATCATGTTTATCTCTAGGTGATTCCTCTCTCATAGTTTCAACTTGAACTTCTTCATTGATAATGTCCTTTGGTAATATTTTTGCTTGATACCTAGTTCTAGGTTTAGAGCTAGGCATCTCTTGTTATGCCTCAGGAACAAATACCATCTTCTTACCTTTCTTATATGCCCTTGAAATCTTTATTCTAGGTTGAGCTCATGTCAATGATGGCATACTTGATGTTTCAGCTCCCTGTGGTCCTGATGGTGATGAAGGAGAGCTTTGACTCTTTGGCTGGCTTGAGACAGGAAGAAGTGCAGCTAATTCTAAGAAGTTTTCCCATGACATATTGACCTATTCTAGTTGTTGGAGAACTACCACTTTGATTAGAGTATGATGGAAAAGACTTGCTTGGTCATTTCTTCCTTTGGATTGAACCTTCTCAGTCATTTTTCACCAAACTTCTAAACAGATAATTGGGTAGGTTTAAGGTCTTGATAGAAGTGAAATGCATCAATAATATGATATGATACTGATATAACTTGCTAAACCTCCCCTCAAAAGTGAAATACTTCATGATAATATTCATCAAAGGGTTTTACTTGTCCGGCAACTGTGTGCTAGGAAATATATAAGAAGGGGACTCCTAGTACTGTGGTTTCAAGAAAATATTATAATGCTCAAGTTCTAAATCCATCCCCTTGAACCAAATTTCACTTTCATTAGGGATTGTGTTTGTTGAAGATATGATCTCTGTTGACACCATAAAGTTCACCCATGCAATTGTGACATGATCTATTTTGAAATTGATGGCAAATAAACTTGTTAGATCAAGATTATAACCCACCTCTTGCACTTTCCTACAAAACCCTAGATAGCATGCCTGCTCAAATGACCTTCTTATAAAATCTGATGAATTTACCTCTTGCATATGAATGGGCTCATATCTTGAGATCTTTCCTCTTTTGAATTTAATCTTTTCACTGGTCTCTTCCATGTTTGACTTTTCTTCTGACAGGAAACCCTAGTTTCACACAAGAATGGGTAAGGGGACTTCAACTGCAAAACATGGGTGAAAACGCAGCAAGTTGAGAGTATGGAATGGAGGGGATGCTGGGCAAGAAAAAATCTGAAAAAAAATAATAATAAATAAATAAATTATGGGGAGTAGGGAAGTGTTTTAGGAATATAATTAGAGTGGAATTTTTCAATTTTAGTGAGAGAAAGAGGGTGAAAAAAGGAAAACATAGTCCTAGTCTGGAAGCATTGCAACTAGCGAGGGTAGTGAGAGAAAATGATAAATGACGGAATTTAAGTGTGGGGAATGGTGGAAAATATCTGATGAGGGATATTTTGGATGTGTAGGCTTAGAAACTAGGAAATTTCTTTTGAAAAGAAGCCAAAGACAGTAAAATTTCAAAAACGGAGCATAAGCGTAGCAGAAACCCTAGGCAATGATTTTAATCAATTCTCTGAGGAAATTGACTAAAGAAAGGAGTTGTGAAGGCTCCACTTACTTGATTAAAGATGTTTGAAGCATTGAGGTGAAGTTTAGAACCGATTCTTTCCTCCTTATGATTCCAAAACAAAAGCGCAACAACCCCCTCCAAAAATGCATCAAATTGATGGAAGAGCAATAGTGGGAAAAATTCGAAGCTTTGGTGGCTGTGGAAGCTCTTCAAATTGATAGAGAGGAGTTCTTCAAAGTTTTGGAAGGATGGAATGAAGTTTTAAAACACTTTTATGTCCCTTTATAATTCAAAAACTCATTTTTGGCTTATTAGTGCAGTGACGTCATGTACTTTAACCAAATGACTTAATGATGTGATTTCTTCCCTAAGTACTAACTCCCATGACATTTATTTGTTTTGGATGATGGTGACATGACTCCAAATGGAAAAAAGATGAAACTCATGACACTCTCATGATCAACCCTATGACACCATAACTCTTCCTTTTCATATTTTAAATAATGACACTTAATGAAGGAAAAATGACCTATGGTGACTAAATGACTCGGGAAACTAATTATGAATTGACCTTGTTGACCATGACATGAGATTGAAAATCACACTTAGACAATGAATTGACCATTTAAAAACCAAGAGAAGTGTCAAATTTTATTTTAAAATGTAACAATTTGACCATAAGATCTTATCAATCACATGGAAAGACTACATTTGATCACTGGTGACTCATAGACACTAACAAGTTGAATCTTCCAGTAATTGATTTGTTGTTGAAATATGTAACTAGTTTCAGTCTTCATAATGACATATGTAATCACGATTTTATGTATTTAATGTAAAGATAAAATTAAATTTATTATTTTTATTCTTGAGGCATGGATTTCATGCTCAAGGAGATTTATTTTTAGGTCAAGCACCCATTGAGTGCTTCTAGGTTTGTCATAAATTCAATTGATTCATAGTTGTGTATTGAAAACTCATTTGGACATGTTAAATATAATAATAATAATAATTAAATGTCAAAAATAGAGTCAAAATATCCTCCAAGAACAAGTCATGGTGAAAATACCAAATCGTCCTACATGAAGGAACAAGTCGGCCTAAAAATAACAATTCGTACCCCTCAAACGCTTATAAATAAGAAGGAATTTGACCTCATTTGGAGACACCCTCAAGCAAGTTCGATCTCCTCAAGATAGAAGCTGGAAAAGGATGAAAAAGAAGAAGAAGAGCAAGATTGAAGTTTTGGGCCTCTCTCTCTCTCTCTCTCTCTCTCTCTCTCTCTCATGATAGGGTTTCTACAATTTTTGGGCAAGTCTAAGTGTTAGAAAATTGTTGGGAAACTCGAAGTGGTGGAAAATTTTTGGTCAAGTCGAAGTGTTGGAAATTTGTTGGGCAAGTTGAAGTGATGGAAATTTTTTGGGTAAGTCAAAGTGTTGGAAAGTTTTTTGGTAGGTCGAAGTCGTAGAAGTATCTGCTAGGTCAAATTTGCGAAATAATTTACTAGAGGTCTAAATCGCAAATGTTGTTAGAAGGAAAGGTTTGAATTGGTCTCAGAGGGTCTTGATCAAGGGTCATAAGTATCGAGATTCGTCATTTGAAGTTATTTATGAAGAGAAAAATTCTTGTGGGTTTTCCCCTCAAGTGGAGAGGTTTTGGCCTTGGATGGTTTCCTACATCTTGTTTCATCTTGTCTCATTATTATTAATGACTTGGTAGTTGTTTGATGATAAAGAACACTAAATATAATTAAGAGAAAAAATAAAATAATTAAGTTAAGTAAAAATACATCACATGAAGTTATCAACTTAAGAGAAATCACCTAATCTAGTTGCCCTAGGTTTCTCAACATGGTATCAAAGCTAAGGTGACAAGACAAGGAAAGTTGGCTTGAAGAATGGCCATCAAAAGAAGTATCAAGAAAGTTCAAAGCATCAAATGCGGCATCAAGCCATCAAAAAGGGTACTCAAGGGCTGAAGCATAAAGAGATCATATAGGAAACATCAAGAGCATCAATCATCAAGGAGCATCAAAGGCAAGGATTACATCATCATCTTGAAAGAAGTAACTAAAGAAGACCTCAAAACCATAGCTTATTCAAAAAAGGGTTCTACAATTGAAGCATGTTTGGGAAGCTTACAATCCACATCACAATCAAAGACCTCAAGTGATCAGGTGCTCAAAATTATGCTCAAAAATCAAAATTTTCGGATCGGTGTCGAGCCTAAACGTCTGTGTAGATCTCGTCGTTTTGAATCTGGTGCAACTTTTTTTGCAGAAATCTGACACATATTCTCCCAGAAACGTGTTATGTCCACTTTGTCGAATAGGTGAATTTTAAAAAAAAATTGCAAGACAGCCCAGTCAGTAGTTTGTACAATTTACTAGGCATGCCTACATGGCAAGGTGACTGTGCAAGTTTGACTGGTCAACGGTATCCATGGGCGAATTAATTGGTGCCAAGTGGCACTTTCCTACTGGTTCGAAATGGTGCAATGTTATTGGTGGATTTGGTGGCCAACCACTGGCTACCAAGTGGCCCAACTAGGGGACGCCATGTGGCAGTGGGAGGGAAACCAAAATGTTGGGTCAAGTTCGAGCAACAGTAGCGTGGGTCGAACTCGCGACCACTGAGCACCAAGCACCAAGAGTCATCATCACAGTATCGCACATGTTCCTTGTAATACTATGGATTTACTATGGTTTTATTTTCATATGGTTGGCGCGTTAGGGGGAGGGGGCTGGGGTCTAGCCCCAACCCTGGTCACCACGTCGGGGGTGGGGACCATGAGCGGCAAGCTAGCCCCGTACCCCCCTCATAACCGTAATCATAACATAACATGTCAAGGTCCTTATGACCACATCGCAGACCGTCGGGGAGCTGGAACCGTTAGCATTAACATTTTCTGTCAACCACACATGTGCCCACATCAACGTTAAGTCGTAACCGCCAGTGCTCTTATATATATATATATATATATATATATATATATATATATGGTATTAAACCATAAATTATATGGTTTTAAATTCGGGTTTTAGGCGTTATAGGGAAAATTAATGCCCCGACAATTTCTCCCTGTTTTTTGCAGAATTGGCGCTCTGATAGCACTTTTTGGGGCGAAATTGTCAGTTTGGTGAATAGTGAAGAAACTGTAGAAATTATACCAATGGATTCAATCTGATCATGTAATGTACTAAAACAAGCTACTGAATCATTCTACAATATGTGCGGAATATAAAACATTATCGTTCAATCACATGCAAGTAAGAGAAAGAAGTAAATCAATCGCACAACACAATATTTTCCTAGGGAAAGAAACTGCTCAAAACCCCTCTATATCTATTTATAATAAGCCAAGAAATCATGAAACAATACAATGCATTCTTTCTCACAAGAATCTTCTACACTCTACCAATCATCTCACACTGATCTAAGCAAAATTGGACAAACACATAGCTAATTCCTTTCCTTCCTCCAGCCCGCCTTGCTCACACAATTCCTAGGCAAATAAATCCCTATTAAATAGGAATTCAACCCTTACTTGATTGTGCAATCCATCATCGGCATCCTATGGCTTTTAACTGCACTCAGGCAATTTGCTAATAATACAACTGATAGTTATCTTCCCTTTAACCTTTGTCTCAACTAGGTCTTCATCAGAATTGACATGCATGCAACTAATAATAGTGAATCATTAGTTATCTGATTGATCACTACTTGTGAATTAAATCTAATTTAATTCACTAGACCTCTCACTAGCTCATCACTCAGTTAGAACTAGTTAAATTGAGTTTAACTCAATAAATTTTAGTTAACTGATTACACTCGCACCACACTAGTGCGTTAAATACAACTAGACCCCCAAAATAATAGAATCACTCTACATGTCTCACCTTTGACTCTCAACTCGAAATTCTTGAGCTAACTCAGTCTTTCTAACTTAGTTAACTGATACAATTTGTTATGAGATAAGATTAAAATTTATTGTCCAATTTATTTAAGGGGAAAATAAATTAGACACACATTTTCTTGTTGAATTTCAACAATCCCTCTCAACAAGAAAGGGATTATCATCTACCCCAGTCCTGCCTCTATGGTATTCAAATTTTCTTTTTCCCATCACCTTCATCAAGAAGTCTGCATCCTTATCCTCCGTGGGAATGCACTGCAACAACATAATGTGCCTTTGAACGCAATCTCTGAGATGGTGGTAACAGATATCAATATGCTTGGACCTGTCATGGAATATCGGATTAACTGAGAGTTTTATGCAACTATGGTTATCACAATGTATCATTGTCGGATCCATCTGATGAACAAACAAACCAACAAGTATCTTCCTCATCCAGATGGCCTCGCATGCAGCCTGAGAAGGTGACATGCACTCTACCTCCACTTAACTGAGTGCAACTGATCTCTACTTCCTAATGTACCAAGAAACTATTGTTGATCCTATGTTGAAGATGCCCCCTGATGTTCTCTTCTTGTCTGATGGACTGCCTACCCAATCTGCATCGATGAAGCCTTGAAGCTTCACTCCCTCTGTTTATATGTACCATAATACATACTTTGTAGTGCCCCTGAGATATTTCAAAACATGCTTCCCTGCCTTCCAAAAGAGCTTGTTAGGCTTAACCATAGCTTGGCTAAGTTGTTTAGCTGCATAGCATATGTTTGATCATGTGTTCACCAAATACATTAGTGAATCCACACGCTGCTTATAAACAGTAGCATCCACTACCTCACCTGAAGTAGCATCCTCCTTCCTCTAGTTTCCTACAAAGATGAGTCTCCATGGGTTTGTTTCCCTCCATGTGGAACTTTCTCAGAATCTCCTTGGCATAATTGCCCTAAGATACAAATAACTCCCCATCTCTTTTCCATATTTCCAAAACAAGGAAATAATGTAAGAGCCCCATGTCCTTCATCTCAAACTCTCTTGCAAGATCATCTTTGCAAGAAGTTATGAGCTGCTCATCACCTGTGATTATTAGATCATCAACATAAAGTACAATAATCAAAATCTTACCATCAACAATAATATGATACAGGTTTGCATCCTCTTCACTCTTTGTGAAGCCCAACCTAGTGAAATATTTGTCGATTCTGGTGTACCAAGCATGAGGTGCTTGCTTCAGCCCATACATTACTCTCTTGAGTCTTCACACATGAAACTCCATGTATAAGGTCTCAAAACCTTATGGTTGCTCAATTTACACTTCTTCCTCAATAACTCCATTGAGAAAGGATGTCTTTACATCCATCTGATGTATCTGCCATCCCATCTGCACTGAGAGTGCAAGGATGGATCTAATCGATGAGTACCTTGCAACTAGTGCAAAAGTCTCCTCATAGTCAATCCCCTCTACCTGTGAGAATCCTCTGGCCACAAATCCAACCTTGTATTTCTCCACACTCCCATCTGTTGCTTGCTTCACCTTATAGATCCACTTGGATCCAATCGTTGACTTCCCCATTGGTCTTGGGACCACTTCCCATGCATTGTTTCTGATAATGGAGTCACACTCCTCAACCATGGCATCAACTCATATTGGTTGTTGCACTACTTCATCAAAAGAGGATAGTTCTGTCATAATACATTCACCCATAAGAGGCATGTATCCAATATACCTGTCTGGGGGCCTTATCTGCATGCGTTGTGATGTAGGTGCACCTACAATCTTTATCGCATCTAGCATCAAATTGTCAACTTCTCTAGCGTGCTTCCTTCCACTTCTGGTGGATGGCTTTGCATGAGTGGTTTCTACCACTCTTTGTTCATTTGCTTGTGGTTGCTTCACATCCTGAGGTTCATCATTTGGAACTAAGAATTCCTCTTCTGCATGCAAGTCAAGCTCCCTCTCAAGGGACAATCGCATGGCTTTGTCCTCATCAAATTTCACATCTCTCCTGACAACTGTCACCCTGTGTACTGTAAAATACACCCGATAGTTGTGGGGAGTATCTGTGTACCCTAGAAATATCTCAACCTCCATTGTTGGTTCTAGCTTCTTCCTTGCATCTTTGGTCACATGTCAGTAGACAGATGAGCCAAAAATTTTAAAATATGAAACATCTGGTTTGATTAGGGAAATTTGAGGTCTAAAATGGGCCTCCTAAATAAATAATAAAATAATAGTTACACCAATAAAATAATATTTATGAATTTTCATTTTACATTTTGCACCACAATCCATATAACCATGGTTAAATTCAATTAAAAAGGTGTACCAAAATACAAATAATAAATTTTTTTTATTAATGTGACTATAAATATGAATGAGCTTTTCAAAAAAATGTCATTATCATTGAACAACTAATGCACTTGTTCTTTGTATTTAAATAATTTAAAATAAATTATAAACATAAGTATATAAATTCTTAATTTTATAATATACTATTAATTAAAATTTATATTATTTAAATTATATAATAACATGTAATTAATATAATATATTAAAATCAAATAATATAATATAATACATGTAATATACTATTTTATGTATTTTATTTTATATTACTTATTGAATTGATTTGATTTATATCATAAGAGAAAATAATATATAATATAAAAAAGAATTTAATATATATTTTATAACATTTAGATTATTTTTCATAATATGTATAATAATATATGAAATTAATTTAATGGTATTGAAAATTAAAGAAAAAAAAATATTGAAATAAATTTAATTTATATTTATAAGTATAATATAAGATTTATATACATTGAAATTTTAGACTTTTTTTTTCCCTAAGCTATGTTGAATTTAATATAATTTTTTTAACATACAAAACTAAT
The DNA here is from genome assembly GCA_034641835.2 of Pinus albicaulis. Classification (NCBI taxonomy): domain Eukaryota; kingdom Viridiplantae; phylum Streptophyta; class Pinopsida; order Pinales; family Pinaceae; genus Pinus; species Pinus albicaulis. The sequence continues at coordinate 1,686,890,848 of CM076584.1, forward strand.
GTACATTTTTTCATATACAAAAGTAATATATTTTTTTCTTTAATTTTAATATGTTTGTATTGTTATTAATATTATAATAATATTATTCATAGATGTTATTTATCCTAAAATTACAAAGTTACATTTTTATTCATTTTGATTTCATATGTATAATATATATGTATAGATATTAACTTATAATTAATTTGAAATCATAATATTAAATTAAATGAGATGAATATATAATTTAAAAATAAATATATGAAAATATACAAATATAATATTTATTGAAAAATGTGTAAAGACATCAGGATTATGTAAGGATATGCATTGTTTTTTCAAAAAATATGAAATGACAATAATAATATTTTATTCAAAAAATGTGAAATGACATTTATTATTAGTACTTTGCTTTATTACTTTAAAAATACTTAGAGCACTACCATGGTTAACCATGAGTTTTTATCCATCATTGATAATGTGACAAGTAAGTACTTTTAACTCGAGCAATGCCACCGCAACCATTGGGGATGATGCCATCTCCTAAAATGTGATTGGTTCTCATAAAGTGAATTTCGATTGTACAATTTTCTTAGGAGGCCCATTTTAACTTCAAAATTCCATAATGCTTACCTGAAAAAGCCTCCTGTGGTGTACTCATTATAGGTATCCGATGAGGACTACGATTTGGAACAAATCCCATTGTGTTGCATGCCTCTGCCCACATATGCAACGGTAGGCCCTGATCATGTAACATAGCTCGTGCTTCTCCCACAATTGTTATTTTCTTTCTTTCTGCAACCCCATTATGTTGTGGGTTATGAAGTGCAATCAATTATCTCTAAATTCCTTCTTTGGCACAAAGTGTTGAAATTTGGTTACCGGAGGACAGGTGGTTTCCTAAGGCTTTGATCTTTGGCCTAGGGACAAGTGTCCAAAAGATTTTAATTTTTCTCCTAAAGTGACTTTATAATTTTATAAAGTCAAATCTAATTTAAAAGTGACTTTAAGTGATAAAGTTACTAAAGTCTAATTTTAAAGTGACTTTAATAAAGTCAATGTAAAATTAGAAAGGAAAAGTGACTTTGGAAATAAATGACTAAGTGAGTCTTTATTAAAGTGGGGTGAATTAAAAAATAGAAAGTGAGATTTAAATGAGCATTTAATCTCAGCCCGAGATCTAAATTTGTTTCAGCCATTGAATTTAGGGATTCCCCAAAAGTCACTTAGGGTTAGGTTAAAGGAGGGAAAGGAGGAAAAGGTCATTCATTCTTCCATGAGCAGATTGGGAGAAGGAGAGAAAGAGAGTAAGGGAGATTTCTGGGCAATGAGGAGAAGAAGGCAGCAGCTTGGCACACATTCCAAGGCAGTATTTCAGCAAATCCGTACAGCAGAGTTTGCACTTAGTTCTAGGGAGATTTGACACGGTTTTCAAGGCAGAATCCGTACAGCAGCTTTGGGCACAATTTCCAAGGAGGTCGTACTATTTTCTGGGCACAGATTTCGAGGGAGAGGTTGTTTTTGCTGCATGCATTTCCAGGCAGGTCGTACAGCCTATAGCTGATTGCTGGCACAAAAACCGAGGCAGATTTATGTACACAGCATTTAGGACAGCCTGCACGCATTCCAAGGAGGTCGTACAGCAGCATTTAATGTTGTTCTGCACGCAAAATGAGGCGGTCGTACAATAGAAATTAATGCTGTAATTTCTGGGCACGTTTTTCAAGGAAATCCATACAGCATTTATTGTTGGTTCTGTTTTTCTGTTTGCACATTTTCCGAGGTAGTGGTTAAGCACGAAAAACGAGATAAGTTGTAAAAGTTTACTTGCTGATTTTTTGCTGAATATTTCTCACACTGTAAAAAGCATTTTTCCCAGAAATAAGGAGCTTTCGAACTGGTTTTCCCCAAGAGTTGTAGGGGGGTTTTCCAAGGTCATGTTGACCAAAAATCTCAGTGTTCAAATGTGTTGAATGACTGTTTCAGCTTGCTGTGTTTTGTTTTATTTCTGCAGTTTCAGCATTCTGTAAAGTTTTCCAGAATTTGTGTTTCAGCAAAGTAATTTCTGTTTCAACAAATAAAAATTATTTCTCTGATTGTTGAATGTAAGGATATAGGAAAGGGCATTTAACCAAAAGGAGAAATAAGTGATACTGAAACCGGGGTGGGAAAACAGGAAATTTCTACAAGAAGTTCTTGAATTCATTAGAAATATACTCACCACCATTGTCGCTCCTTAGAGCCTTCACCTTCTTCCACATATCTCTCTACCAGTGCTTTTAACTCACAAAACTTGGAGAACTTTTGATATTTCTTCTGCATGAAAAAGATCCAACACTTTCTAGAAAAATAATCAACAAAAATCACATAATACATGTGCTTTGTTGTGGAAGCTGTTGAGAATCGTCCACACATGTCTGAGTGAACTCTCTCAAGGATTACTGTTGATCGGTTCTCCTTCTCATGAAAGGTGGACTCTGTATACTTCCCCATAGTACAACCCTTGCATGTGTCTCTCTGTGCAAGTGTACCCTTTGGAAACCCTGTATAAATCTGTTGCATGATCCTCAAAGCACTCTGGTGTAGATGACCCAACCTCATGTTCCATAACTCACCGGTATCCCAGCACACCACCTCATCTGCTTTACTGCTCAATGTTGCGCAGCCATATACATCAAATTTGTAGAGGTTCTTCACACGAACCCCAATATTCTTTACCTGCCCTGCGGCTTTGTGACGAAAAAATGTCTTTCCTTCACTAAAAACCACATTATATCCAAGATCCTCCAACATAGCAACTGAAACTAGATTCTTTTTCAAACCTGGTACATGCATGACATATTTTAATATGAAAGGTTTACTTTACTCTCTCTGTAAAGTAACTATACCAATACCGGTAGGGCTATACCTCCTGTCATCACCCATCTCAATGTGCATCTGAAGATCCTTCTCCTCCAAGCTACTAAAGAGTTCTTTGTTGTCAATCATGTGGAAATATGCTCCACTATCCAAGTACCACAAAGCTCCCATAGTTGACACCATGCATGCGATGAGAGAGAGGTCCAACTCAAACTGTGAGGCCAAAGCTTCACCTGTTGCAACTCCCAAAGCCTTCTTGTTGTTCTTCTTTTGTGGAAAATTTTTGGCATAGTATCCATGATCATGACAGTTGAAAATTTTCACCTTTGACATGTCTCGCTTTTTGCCTTGTTTTCCGATGTCGGATTTGGAATATGACTTCTTCCCTTTCCCCTTATTTGCCTTACCAGCCAAGGCACAAATTTCCTCATCATCAATCTTGGATGAGGATCCAGCCCTGGTATTTCGCCGAAACTCTTCGTGTACCAAATCTGACCATAGTCGCTCCCACTTTGGTAACTTCTCCCTCCAATTCACAGAATCCTGGTAACTATGCCATCTCTTGGGAAGGCCTAGAAGTTCTAGGCTCACCAAGTCATTATCAGCCACAGTAATCCCGACACTTCCAAGCTCATCTAGACATTGAGTGAACTTGGTCAAGTATTTCTGGATTGTGTCCCCTTTTCCATTTTGATTTTCCTAAGCTTATCCTTGAGTGCCAATTTCCTGTGGTCACTGCTGCTTTGGAAAAAATCTGTCAAGGCCTTCCACATAGCATATGGAGTTGCCTTTCCATGGATACTTGAGACAATACGATCTCGAACTCCCTCTAATAATATCCTCGTCTTTGCAACAGTGTTCCTCCATGCTTCATATTGCGCATCATTTCCCTGATTGGGTTCAGGAATATCAGTGTCAATGAACTCCTTTAGCCTGTTATCCTCCAATATTGCCTCCATCATGTCCTTCCATGCAATATAGTTCAAATTTCCCTCGAGTGCATATTTGAGTGTCAAGCCAGTGAAATACATCCTGGTCAATTGCTAGCTCCAAAGAACGTATCTACAAATTTGAATATTGTTCAAAACAAACCCAATTTCTTCTCCACTATTGTGATTCATGGCTCTCTAATACCATGTAGAAATTATACCAATGAATTCAATCTGATCATGTAATGTGCTAAAACAAGACACTGAATCCTTCTACAATATTTGCAGAATATAAAACACAATTGCTCAATCACATGCAAGAGAAAGAAATAAATCAATCACACAACACAAGATTTTCCTAGGGAAAGAAACTGCTCAAAACCCATATATCTCTATTGTATAATAACCCTAAGAATCATGAAACAATACAATGTATTCATGCTCACAAGAATCTATTGCACTCTACCAATCGTCTCACACTGATCTAGGAAAAATTGGACAAACAAATAGCCAATTCCTTGCCTTCTTCCAGCCTATCTTCCTCATGCAATTCCTAGGCAAATAAATCCCTATTAAATAGGAATTTCAACCTTCCTTGATTGCACAATCCATCATGAGCATCTTATGGCTTTATAACTAGACCCCGGGCAATTTGCTAATAATACAAATGATAGTTTACTTCCCTTTAACATTTGTCTCAACTAGGTCTTTATCAGAATTGACATGCATGCAACTAATAATAGTGAATCATCAGTTATCTGATTGATCAATACTTGTGAATTAAATCTAATTTAATTCACTAGACCTCTCACTAGCTCATCACTCAATTAGAACTAGTTAAACTGATTTTATCCCAATTAATTTGAGTTAACTGATTACACTCACACCACACTAGTGCATTAACTACAATTGGACCCCCAAAATAATAGAATCACTCTGCATGCCTCACCTTTGACCCTCAACTCGAAATTCTTGAGTTAACTCAGTATTTCTGACTTAGGTAACTAATACAAATTGTTATGAGATAAGATTTCAATTTATTGTCCAATTTATTTAAGGGAAAAATTAATTAGACACGCATTTTCTTGTTGAATTTCAGCAGCAACTAGGGAAAGTCACAACTTAATGAGTTTTTGGCCAAATTCGATGTAGAAAGAGGCTATACGGGAATTTTTGAGCATTTTGGAGCTGATGGAATAGGTTTCAGAGTTGTTTGATCATTGTAAACACATGTAATCACACTTTTGAGCATAATAGAATAGGGTCAAGCCATTTGAAGCTGGACCAAAGACACTGTGATGTTCATGTCTATTAGATGTTGTTTTTCAATATTTTATTTATGTTAATTTTCTCATGAAATTCACATAAAAACTTGACCATGCATTTTTTATAAAGAAAGTAGCCTCTCCTTAAGCTAATAAAATCAACTTGTTCATTAAACAAATACCATAGTGCCCCTTGATAGTTTGTTCTTACATGTTCAAACAAATAAATCAGGATATAAATTCTTGATGAAGAGATTTTAAAACCCATTAGTTTCAACAAATAGTTCATTTGCTCTTAAGAACAAGCAGTACAAGCAACCTCTTCTCCAACTCCAAAAGGAAAAGCTCATTGACCCTCCTTGTGGAAAGATGTAGAGATAGACAACAATTAAGTAGATCCAATAAAGACTTTCCTAGGACTCAATGTCCACTCCTTTTCATCCATTGTAACTACTCTAGTGCATCATAGTGGAGAAGCCACTATTATTGCTATCCTATGTGGCAACCACCCTCTTCTTGATTTCCAAATATGAAAGTTTTTTTAGATCTAGAAATAAGGGACATAAATTAGAGTCCTAGGATTAGGGAAAAGATCCAATTTTGTTTTCATCAGAGCAAGCAAAGAAGCAATTGAATGTGACAGATACTCCAATTCACAATGAAGAGGTTAACTGGACCAGAGTCCAGAGAAATCGAGAGAAAAAGGGGCATAAATGGAGGAAGTACGATATTTTATCAAGTAAAAATGGACAGTTTGGTCATAATTATAATTAGCACATATATCTAAGAGGTCATCGTAACACCAACTCCAGAAAAAGGTGGATAATGTGAACATAAAAGCCATGGATATTTGCAAAAAAATATGGACCTTAATGTTTTTATTTATAATAACACAGCAAGCAAAGAAGCAATTGAATGTGACAGATACTCCAATTCACAATGGAGAGGTTAACTGGACCAGAGTCCAGAGAAATCGAGAGAAAAAGGGGTATAAATGGAGGAAGTACGATATTTTATCAAGTAAAAATGGACAGTTTGGTCATAATTATAATTAGCACATATATTTAAGAGGTCATCGTAACACCAACTCCAGAAAAAGGTGGATAATGTGAACATAAAAGCCATGGATATTTGCAAAAAAATATGGACCTTAATGTTTTTATTTATAATAACACAGAAGGAAGCAAAAGGTAGTAGCTGTCTGCTTGGCCTTTTTGATGGCACCATAGATATATCTGCAAACCTTCCACATAGAACCAAATCCAAGACACCGTTGGTCTATACTTCCAAATATAGCATGTATCAGGAACTACTCCATCTGTTCACAAAGACATCGTTGGTCTATACTCCCAGAATCCAAATATAACATGTATAAGGAACTACTCCATCTGTTTGCGAAGTGCATAAAATGCACTGGAAGCAATCAATGAAGTAAGACAATACAAATGAGGGCGATTAATTCTTTCAAAACAAATATATAGGCATGACAAGTCCTATGTGCTTCTAAATTTATATTTCCTGGCCTGGCAAAACATCCATGAAAAGCAATTGCATAGTTAAAAAATCTTACCACCAGAAAAATTGAAGCCGCCTTGATAAAGACAATTTGCATTGTTTCAACTATAAACGTCCCTGTAGTAATCACCTACTAGTGCATATACAAACGTACATTCCATTTCAAGTGGCATCAAAGTACCGTCAACAGTATCATTCAGAGACGCCATTAGATCCAAATCTCCAAACGTATAGCCATGTCAGTGAAGGGGGGTGGTGAATTCTCTGTTTCACTCATCAATGAAGATTGCTCCAACTAAACCAATGGACCTTATTTAGTAGAATCTGGGCAGGAACAAGATAATGATATGCCACTATTCTATTGGAGGCAACCCTATCTCATCTTCCGTACAATGATCTAAGAGGTACATTATGCGTGTAGGAGAAACAACCATTAACACTGCTTGAAAAATTACATTGGGAAAACCTGCAAGAAGTATTTCGTGAATTGTAATAGCTCAGCTACCGGTCTAATTCAAGGTAATAGTGACAAACTATTTTTCTGTTCCTATGCTCTGGATATGTGGGATCCTCACAGTAGGCTAAGAGGATTGCCAAATTTTGTAAATCCATATACACTTTTGATTGATCTAATATAAATAATTGTATTATATTTACAACAGCCCACCCCTCCCAAAACAAAAAGTGCATTCCATTTCAACATTTTGAATTCCACATTCAAATACTAACTTTGCTGGAAGTATCATAATTATACAAATACAAGTCGCATGTCATTGATGTGTCTACCTAAATATGAGAGAATCCATAGTTCTCTCAAGTACATTTCATGACACTGTACTTCGAACTACATAATGGCATCACAACATTGATGAATGCGAAATAAGACTAAATGTGACTTCGAAGAAATGCAACCGTTGCAACACGACTTCCCTCAACACCACCGAAAGTAAAAGTTGGGTATGTCCGAACATGATCAAGATAGTGGAACAAAGGCTGCGAAGCATTATTTGATGCCAAGGAGGTTGAACATCCTTGCTTTTCAGAGTTGGAATTGCCATCAATTAAACTTTCTTGGTAGCTATTCAGCTCCTCAATAAGTTCATCCTTTGTACTATTACAGGAGGTAATCACCTGCGTGCAAGTAACGACAATGTTTAGATAGAATGAATATGAAAAAAAATGATTAGGCATTAGATATGCTACACAATAAACTGCACACCAGTAAACCACCAGGAGCCACGAGCTTTGAAACAGAACCCCAATACATAATCCTGCATGGTACAGACAAAAAGTATTATGACAACTTCTGCACAATAAAACCTCTCCGATAACTTGATTCTCATCGGATCCAAATTACTAGACTCTCAGGCGCAGTTAGTATCAATTTAATATAAAGATTCATAAAAATAAAGGTGGATCAACCATCAAAATTTAATTAAGCAAGTAGCTTGGAGGAAGAAAGCATGCACAACTAAAAAAGAACCAAAAAATTAACACTGATTCTAGTATAAGTACAATAATTACAAAAAAAAATCGAGAATAGAGTGAAAGTCTGTTACTGAAAATGCCCCAGGATATCGGTTTCCTCTCTGACTGTTTCTGAAATAGGAATGCCTGGGAAAACTCAGAGAAACAATTTTTCCTTTGCTGTTTCCAATGTTGCGTTCCACTGTGACCCACCAGAAACAAAAAGTTGGTTTTAAGTCGTTTTGTCTGTTTATGACCTTTGAGAGCCGACTATTGAGCAGCAGCATGGAGAGGATTCATAGAAGATATTTTCTCAGAAATTTGAATTTCTCTGGTTTGAATATTTTTCATGAGATTTTAGAGTTTCTTAAATCTTCACTATTCAGATTTCTTGATTCTTCTTGAATGTATACTACTTCATTATTCTGAGAGACTTAATGGTTGTTTCTGATTCAGGTGCTTCTCTGAAGAGACTTCAAGATCCAGCAAATTTTGGTTGTGCAACGAGTATTATGAATCTGTGTTGAATTGATGAATCCTTATGCTTATCTACACACATTGAAATGCTTTCTCTCTCTCTCTCTCTCCCCGCTTCCCCGTTCCCTAACATTTTTAAAAGTGGTGTTAGGGCTTTTAGATGGCACTATGCAACGAGGATCAGCACAGATCATGTATAGCAGTAAATAGACAGTACGCAGAGGATAGTTAGATATAACCCAAATGATCAAGGGATCTTTCCTTTGCATAGTCTTTCATGCACACGGGGTGGTCAACATCTCCTGTTTTATCCCGAGTCTGCAATCAGTTTATTTGACCTTGTAAGGTGGATTCTACATTTGAGGTGTCATTCTTCCTACAGGAAAGACACCATTGGATAGATGCCCATGGATGAATCAGAAAGAAACTTCAATTGCCAAAGGGCATCGATGAAGTGCTGATGGAAGAATCTCTTTTTATAAAATAATGTATCATTCTCATAGTTGAAGATTGTCTCAAGGTTGAGTGGCAAGAGAGGAGCCTTTTCATGGGCTTTGTCTTTGAGACAGGCCTGCTGCTAAGCAAGTTAGCAATGAAATCGGAGTGTTTGCATGGAACTGTCTGTAGGACCATAATTGAATGGAGTGAGGAATAGGATACTCAGGGATTAGAATAGGCCTGACAAAAACGTCAACCTGTGAGGTACCCATGTCTATAGAGTTTTTGCTTCTCTTTTTCTTCAGATGTGAATAAAGCTTTCTTGGTATGGTAGCAACTGTCAAAGTTACATTAATAATAGTTGAGTCACAGCTTCATTCCTTCAGAATTCTTGATCTTTCCATGTTAGGATATCTTTGAAAAAATTGGATATCAAAGACATAGTGGCAAAACAAACTAATCAATTCCCCACTTTCCTTTCTTTTCTAATTTGAGCGAAAATATTTCCATACAAAACAGAAATAGAAGTGAACATGAGACTACCTTATTTCAGTACAGACATTGAATAGAGAAAAATTTCGTAGCCATGAATGTTATCACAATGACATGAACAAATATATTCTTGTGCGGTTTCATTATCATCATACTATACCCATAGCCAGCATAAGTTATGGCTTCCAGCAATACACAATAATCGGTAAATTTCTTGTTGAAATACATGTCCAATACAAGACCCATACCTTTTAACTGCACCATCAGGATGAAGTCCAATTGCATCTAAAGTCCCTTTATCATTGACAAGTCTAAACTGTATCTGCAATTTGGACTCCAATATATCATCTGCCTGAATGAAAAGAATCATGCAAAAGCCATGTGTCTATTAGAGAAGAATAAGGATGACACCTCGAGAAATATGTAAGATTTGTCCTTTGATAATTGCTATGCATCCATACTATCACCCAAACCTCAATGTGAACCAGTATACTAGCAAAGATAATATCTTGTTACTCTCTGTGCAATCAGTGGAACACTTCTGAACTACTCGAGCATTGTAGACGACCGTTACATGGAGATTCTTTTCTTTGAAAAATGCTACTTAGATTAACAAAAAAATATGATATATAAATAATGTACAACTAGGCATGAGAAAAACACTTGGTTGTGTTGTCCTTGGATAGAGATATGTTCCATTATATGGAGATTTTCAATGAGCGGAGGGGCCTGCTGGAATTATTCCTCTAGTGGCTGAGAAAAAGCTACAATAAAAAACATATCCTAGGATGGAGAAACACTAGATACATTCTGCGTATGCAAATCGATTGCTTACTAAGATTTTGAAATAAGTGTGCTAACCTATGAAACCGGATTCATTCCTCAGCCCCGTCGTGTCCCAAATCGGTTGAATCGGACACGATTCGGTGGGACACGTGTCCTTTGGATCGTGTCCTGATTCTAGGACACATGTCCGGCTTTTATGAGTGCCACGCAGCCCATAAAGGGCCATTTTTGCCCATTTCAACTTCACATTTCACTCTCTCTTGGTGTGGGTTTGCTGTGGGTGTGTGGGAGCAAAGAGAAAAGGGTGAGGGAGCATTTTGGAGGCGATTCAAGCAACACGTAAGTGCATTTTGTCTCTATTTTTTTTGCATTTTTATTACAGCAGTTTGCATGTGCATTTTTTTTACAAATTTGTGCATTTTTTCTTTATTTTTTTACAGCATTCATGGCTAGATCAAGGGCAATAATAAAGGGGCAAAGGAAGGGAAATAATGTCCCTATTGGAGATGCCCCTCCTATTCCAATTTCATCAAGGTCTACAAGTGTTCTCTCTATTGGAAGTGGGTCTGCAACAACAGCTTCAAATGTGAGGAAAGACAGAAACCTCAAGATAACAAATATCCCTTGTGGAAATATGTCACAAGAGAGCAAGGGCCGGGCAACTCACAGTGATGATGACAGTGATGCTGAATTTGATGATGAGGATTGATGACTCATGAGCTGCCTACTGCCTTGAGGCTTGTAGTTGTTTTGTATTTACTATTTCTATTTGCCATTGGCATTTCTACTACCTATGTAACACATTTTGATTTTGATGACTTAATGAGAAAACTGCAGTATCTTGTCTTTCTCCTATTGGATCATTGATGAATATGTCACAATTGTATTTGTATGCATAATGTTACTTTGTAAAACTTACATCTAGATGAAGATCTATGTTTGAATCTAAATTGCAGGAAACGTAGAGTAGGGGTTCGTTTCCGCCCTAAAACGAAACAGAAACGCGTTTCCCCGTACCATATGGACTGGAAACGCGTTTCCGTCCATACTGGGCCGTTCCTGTGGGGGAAACGTGCCCAGTACGGATGGAAACACGTTTCCAGGCCGTACGGGCGCATTTCCGTCGTTTTAACTTAATTTTTTTTGCTTTTTTTTGGGGTTCGTGTGTTTTATTATTTTTTTAATTGTGGAAAGTGTATTTTGTTGCATCTAGATGGCTCTCTCAACTTATAAAAAGTCTCTCGCTTCTAATGATCAAGCCTATGGCCCTAGTATTTATATGCGATTCATGGTAATGTTAAATTCTTAAAGTTAATCTTCATTTTCATCCTTTTACTTTTTTAACATTACCATGAAATGACTCAGGATGTTTGAGAGTGGTTCCAACCTCATTAGATTTCATATGGAGAAAGTAGAATTTTAGATCTCATTCAAAATCCAGGAGACTTATCAATTTTTCAGGGTTTTAGGATTGGGTGATTGCAATGTTTCCATCGAATTTTGTCATGTATTAGGGTATGGAACTTGTATTTAATCAAGAGCACCAATCCCTCTATGTACCTTGATGTTAGTGACATCGGTCGTCAAACTCCTCTATCATGACCCTACTAAAAATGTACCCATCACTCAAACAAAACCTTGACTTGACATGCTCATAATTTTTATTGTACTTGCAGCCTCATAGTCTTTATTGTACTTGCAGCCTCATATATATAATAAAAGCTGATTTTGAGATTTTGATATATAATAAAGGCTGGTTTTGGATATTTTGATATTGCCATTTTTATTATGTGTCTGTTATCAATGATCATTCATGAGTAAATGTCTTGTAACTTGTAATAGTTTATGCTTTGAATTTATCATGTATGTTTTATGATTTCACATAAGATTTCTTAAATGTCATAAATTCTAATATAAATTTAAATTATAACATATATATATATATATATATATATATATCACGTTTCCCCATTTCCAAAATTTGGGGAGGTTGCATTTCGTATCACTTCCCGTTTCGGAAATTCATTTCCGTTTCCCCATTTCGTGCAACTTAGGTTTGAATCAATGACTTTGTATCATGAATGAGAATTTGTGTAAGAAATATCTAATTTTTAATATATATATATATATATATATATATATATATATATTTTAATAAAATAATATATAACATACCTATTCCGGGGGGTCGACGTGCCTGTGTCTGACACTCGAATCCTTGTGTCCTTCGTGTCCCGTGTCCTTGTATCAGGTGACTTAGGTGCTAACCTGTTACTACCAACTTATAATGGGAATATAGCAATTCAAGCAGGGTCCAGAACATAAGTGACCAATCCTAGATTCAAAGAAAATAAGAAATGCAAGATAACCTTCATTAGGAATGTAAGTCAAAAGGCTTTAATTTTCACATTTATAAACCTTCAAAAATGGAATGTCCTCTATGAAATATTAAAGCACATTTTTGTATGCTTACATGTCCGGCAAAAAAACCTTTGGTGTTCCCTTCTCAAAATTCCCATGAAATTGTATTAGCTTATATGAGAAAAAATGTTTTCCAATTATCAAAATGTGGTGCCAGTGTGTTTAATGAATAAGAGGTGCAACCTTGCCTAATAAGATGACTCGTTTGACCATAGGTAAGGGAGAACTTGTAAAATGGTGAAGCAGTTGCAGGATATGTTAACTGCCTATGAAATGGTAGCTTGAGATTAATTTTGAATTTTTGACAAACCTATGTGGATCCTGGAATTTTATGAAGAACATATCAGCTTCCAAGAAATTTGATGTTGTTTCAAACCATTGAAGCATATAATTTGTCATGGTATACCACAGTGACATAGTCTTTTATTTATCTTTGTTCTTGTACACCTTTAAGATCTCATTTAGATTGTATGCAATCATTTAAAAGCTCATTTCCACATAGTCCAACAGTTTAAGGACAGACTGTTATACCCGAAAATGCCTCCTCATCAGCTCAGAGGAGATCAATATGCTTTCATTGAAATACACCCCTTTTTCTGGCCTATTTGAGACTATAATGCACCCCTTATACTCAATAAATGTGTTATATCCTATGTTGCTAGGAAACATGGGTACGGGGATGGGTGCGGGGACAGGTGCGTCAGTTTTTGAAACAGGGTATGTGGGTTCATCGGGGGTATAATATAATTTATATATATTATATATTTTATAGATTATAATACATATGAATTTTGAAATCTTCCAAATTACAACAAGAAAAATAAATCATTTAAAGACTTAAACATAAACATTCATTTTGAAATTTTAAATTTGATATCAAGTGAAAATTGCAATTTACATATTGATGCGAATCATGATAATAGATATTAGAATCATAAGTATATGTCCATTGTCATACTACATTCAAAATTTTCCTTAAGGAATTTTCAAACATGAAATAGAAATTTCAAATTTTCAAAATTCCAAAAATAGTGAAACTGAACAATGAACACGATTAGGCTTCCTTAAGCCATGTCATTAGTATCCATGTCATCAACATCACTAAGATCGTCAGTTTTGATTAAAGGATGAGACTTTAATTTCCTCGAGTTGGGGCTTCATATTTAAGTGCAAATCAGTGAAAAAAATATGAGCACCACTTCACAAGGAAGAACTTCAAACCTACTACACCCTGCATCTCTGCCTCCACTCTCCAACCCACCGCCAACACCACAAACTGTTGTACTCGTTGCCTCCGTCAACACCACAAACTACTCAGTGTTGCGCCTTCGTCCGAGCAAATGAAATTTTGGGGGTTCCCAGGTCGGGTTATGGCCATAGGTTATAAACTTATAACTCGTAAGTTACAATGGGTCGTAACTATAAAAATTAAAATAGGGTTTAAACTTATAACTATTAAGCTATGTTGCACGAGTTTCTGGTACGCAAGTACTTCGAGTACGGGGGAACAAGTATCCAATACGGCTAGAAGCTTTGCCCAAATTTACAGGAATGCCAAGTTGGGAGCAGCAATAATATAATATATTAAAATTTAATATATATTAAAAGTGAATAAAATAATTTATTTATTTCCATCCAAAACCTGCCAATTAAATTCTATCCTGCAGATTCCATCTTGCAATGAAATATGTAAAAGATTGAACTTTGAAACACTACCAGAAAAAATCAAAATATTAATCCATCAACAGCTTGCCAATGAAATTCCTTGCCAGCAAAGAAACATGCGAAACTCCTTAACCAAAAAAAAGTTATTATTACTTGATTATTATGTGATTTCATGCAACACTATATTATATTCAAGTTTGGAAATTTATAAAATGAAACTTACTAACACGCTACTATTTCTTGTTTGGACCATCATTGTAATTTGTTGAATTTTATCATTAAAGCTTCAAGATAGACTTCAAGAAAGTAGACTTATTTGCAATTGTTGAACTTCAAGATTTTCAACAATGCAGCCCCCTGAGCTATCATGTATCACTTAGAAAATAAACAAATGGTCACTTCTCTGTTCAAAAAGGTACCTGAAAGGTGAAAATCTGCTCAAAATAGGTACCCGAAGCATCAAAATTTGTTGTAGAGAAGCTCTCAAAAAGCTCCAAAGTACCCTTTGAAGCTCCTGGCGATTTTGGAAAGTTTCCTACAAGCTCCCAAGCTCCCAGGAGCGTGGGAGCATGGGGTGCGTGCTCTCCAATGGCTGGGAGTGATCCCCGTGTTACTATGCTATTAAGTTAATTACAACGAGTCATAACTATACATACGGTTTAAACTTATAACTAGTCGTAACTATTAAAATTTGTTTTTGTTTTATTAAAAAAAAAAATCTTTGCCATACGCCACAAAATAACCCCTCAAGCACTCGTTTTCAAGGTTCACACGCCCATTTTATGGGTTCGGCGAACTCGTTTACACAAAAGAACCCAGCCCGAAGCTATTGAGTATCGGATTCTTATGGGAAGTACAGGGTTCATTTGGGTTCGTCTAGGAAGTCCTCGCTCCAACACTGGGTTCGTGGGGACGAGAACCTGAGATGGGTTTGCGAACTTGTGCTTCACAGGTTATAACGCAAGCTATGTACTATGAGGACAACGTTACAGTAGTCTATAATGCTTTGTCTATTCATCTAATCCGCATTACCAAATTCTCACTCAGTCACAAAGGCAAAAAGCCTGAGTTAACTCACTATGACACTCTTATTCACTTAAGGAAACTCTGAAAAGGTGGAATTTGATCACCTTTGAAGTGAACAAAGTTCCTTCTCACGTTAAATACTCCAGAACACGTCGAATATGAAAATATCCATGAGGGTACAAATATTATTATATAAAAGGTATGAAAAATGAGACATGAGATGAGATGATTGATAATTACAAATGAGGTCTGCTTATATACCTAAGCAAGTGCCTCTTCATGAAAGGTCATGTCTCATCATACAAGCCCTTTCAACCTAATTACTAATTGACTAATTAATCATTATTTATATTATTTTATTCATTACATTGCCTTCCTCCTCAAAAATATTTGTCCTCAAAGCTGCTTGATGAAAGGCCTTGATTTCTTTTCTTGCTACGAATGTCTTCTCGTTTTGGGGCAGTCATCCTTGTCGATACAAGTTGATATGATCCTCTAAGTGACAAACAAAATTGTCGCACTGAGAATGGATCATACCATCCTAAATCAATCTTCTATGGAATCTTACGGCAGTTGGCAACTTGTGACGACTTGTTATCACATGAGTGGATTGCACCGACATTAGTATTCTTCGGAATATGAGCTTGTTGATTCTGTTCTGAATACGTAGCTTGATAGAGTTGTCTGCTCCCGTGATTTGGATGTCGATACGGAACTTTTTTGGTTTGACTTCTTCAATTTTCCTCTAGCGAGGATGTTATTGAGTTGGTTACATAACCTTCACTTGCACTGTTCCTCGTCTGAACTGCAACATCTAAGTTTGTATTTTATGCAATTTGTTTGTCTTCTTCTTGAGTTGTGACATTTACTGGATCAATGTTCGTTTTTTCTTCAACTTGAACTTCTACATTTGTCGGTTTCGACGATTTCTTTTTGATAAGTTGTTGCACCTTGTTTTCTAATGACTTCCTGTCTTTCTTCAGCTTCTTAATTTGCGTTAGTAATTTATCGTTGTGCTCCTTGAGGCGAGCAACCTCTTCATTCTTGTTAGTTGTGATTTTATCAATTTCCTTTTCCATATTTTGTATCACCTTTTTACCTTCTTGGAAAATTACTTTTGAAATTTCTTGTATGTCTTCAGGCATCATGGAATTTGGCTTCAAGTAACGTCCTATAGCGTTATTTTCTTCTTTTTGTAGGTGAATGTCAAAAATTTCTTTTTCGCATTTAGGATAAATGAACCTAGGGTTGCCATCCATGCTGAACCTAACACAATGTCACTATTGTAAAAAAGTAGGGTTTTCACAGTAAATTGAGAGATAAAAGTATAATCCCCAATATTTAGTTGTAAACATTTTATGTCGTATTTTTTCTTGTCAAAAATGTCTAATTTTTCGATTATATTTGACTCAAGAATCATCAACTGGTTGGCAATTTTAGGGTTTATATAATTTTTTCTCTTCGGCGGGTGATATAGTAATAGTGACATGTTTTCCTACGAGAGTTCCTTTAATTCTAAATAGCACTTTAGGGTCAATACGTAGGGTTTCTAATTCTAAAAATCGTTCTGACTTCATTTCTGTATTAGATGTCATTCTACTTGCGTCAAGATAACTTCAGGTTTTTTTAAAAAGTGACCCTTCCTAATATTTATAATAAAATAATATTAGTGAAGGATTCATTACCAAAGATTGAAGGAATAATAGTAAATGATATTGGAAAGAATAATTAAGCTTCGATACCAAATGAAGTGAACAAAGTTCCTTCTCACATTAAATACTCCAGAACATTTGGAATATGAAAATATCCATGAGGATACAAATATTATTATATAAAAGGTATGAAGAATGAGATATGAGATGAGATGATTGATAATTACAAATGAGGCATGCTTATATACCTAGGTAGGTGTCTCTTCACGAAAGGTCATGTCTCATCAGACATGCCCTTTCAATCTAATTACTAATTAACTAATTAATCATTATTTATATTATTTTATTTATTACAACCTTTTCCTCAACTACAAAATTTTCCTAAACAAATAAAGCACTATAAAATGGATAAAAACATTAAAGCATGAGGAAACATTATCCACCCCAAAGCTTTTGCCCAAATTGCACTAGAGAGAAACTAATAGTCTCCATAGCCTCCATTTTTCCTATAAATTGAAGGCTTGGTCATTGAGAAAGGGATGGGAATTCTATGTATTGTTATGTTGTCGAGATCTTCTTTGAGAGAGTTTTTGGAGCTACGAGTTGGAGGAGGTGTTGCTACAACTTGATTTGGTTGTAACCTTCCCTCTATTCATTAATATATAGATCTATTGTCCTTTCTTCCATACTATTGTTCATTGTTCATGTCTTTTATGCTTGATTAATGATTGTTTGGAAGTTGGTCTTATGCTGATGCATTCAATAATATGACCAACTTCCAAACAATCATTAATCAAGCATAACAGACATGAACAGTGAACAATAGTATGGAAGAAAGGACAGTAGATCTATATATTAGTGAATATAGGGAAGGTTACAACCAAATGAAGTTGCAGCAACACCTCCTCAAGCTCCAAGCTCCAAAAACTCTCTCTCTCTCAAAGAAGATCTCGACAACATAATAAAATATAATACATAGAATTCTCGTCCCTTCCTCAATGGAGGCCATGGAGACTATCAGTTTCTCTCTAGTGCAATTTGAGCAAAAGCTTTGGGATGGATGATGTTTCCTCATGCTTTAATGCTTTTATCCATTTTATAGTGATTTATTTGTTTAGGAAAAAGTTGTGGATGAGGAAAAGGCGATCAGATTCCACCTTTTCAGAGTTTCCTTAACTGAACAAAAGTGTCATAGTGAGTTAACTCAGGCTTTTTTCCTTGTGACTGAGTGAGAATTTGGTAAGACAGGTTAGATGAAGAGACAAAGCATTATAGACTAGGGTAATGTTGTCCTCATAGTACATAACTCGCGTTATAACACATTTATTGATTATAAAGGGAGTGCTATAGTCTCAAATAGGCCAGAAAAAGGGTGTACTTCAACCAAATCTTCATGATCTCCTTTGAGCTGATGAGGAGGTATTTTCAAGTATAACATAGGCTTCATCATACAAAGCTCACAGTTGAAGGTTGTGTAATAAATCAGAAGGCAAAAACAATCAAGCATCTTCTATGAGGCTGCAAAGTAGCCTGAACTTTCTAGGACTAGGTTGTAAAATAACAGACATTGTTCATTTCCCCCTTCCACTGGAAGGGGGCCATTTTTTGGGACAAATGGATGATTAGGCTGGTGGGAAGAGCCATATCAAATATGGCAAGATTGGAAGGTACATTCTTCTTATGAAAGGTGTTGTCGAGCTACCTTTCATCTAGATAACTATAATGCCATTAATATATTGACCTTGAAGTTGGAGCCAAGGCAGACATGCTCCCCCTCCTTTGCTTATATACGGAGGGGAAATGAGCAAGCCTCTACTTTTGTTGGAGATGTAAGAAGGTTTGATCTATTTTATCCTGTTCATTAAGAAAATATAAAATGAAATTGTTTCCAATAGTAATTTCAAAAATGTTCTTGTACATGTAGGTTTTAGCAAGAAATGGGAATTTTCAGGATGACCAAGTCTTTCCAAGGTATCAGGTTGTCTTAATGTGATAAACATCAGTTTTGTGCAATGTAGATGTGTTGTTAATGGTGGTCCCAAACCAATGCAGCTTATGCAAAGGAGGCAAGGCACAAGGCTTGGGTGACTTTGATTGAATACATACCATTGGTTGGAGAATTGTAGCCAAAGGTCATCATAGTGTAAAGCTGATATTGTAAACGAGTTCCACCCTCTCTAGTCAAACAGATTTGATCAGCCCAAGAAACAAAATTGGTTGCAGATAAAGTCTAAAGATGCTCAAGATTTATTACAAATAATTGCTGAAAAAATTGTGGCCACTTTACCTACAAAACATTTTCAAAAAATGTAAACATCTATGGGTATTACCCAGGAAAAATGCATAGAAGCATGTTTTATAAGTATGAACATATTGGCTAGAAATTGGATGTCAATATTTTACCATAAAAATTGCAAGGCCATTGGGCACATAGCTTTTTGCTCTGTATCACTGTAACTTGTTCCCAAACCTAAGAGAAACGTCCTGTAAGTTCCCATGTCCCAAGGGATGGTGGGATGGTTAGAGAGCAGCCCTTTTTGGCTAGGCATGGACATTCCCACTATCCCTTGATAGTTCCCTGCTGGGAAAGGGTATACCATGGGCATCTCCCAACACGTTGATGGATGTGTAGCTGTCCCTCAATTCCTAGTCAACCAAGCTTGGGGCCAAAAACTTCCAAACAAAACCTTAAAATAAAAATAAAAACTCACAATAATGAGATTAAAGACCTACAACCCTTAATTATATTATAAAAAGCACTGACCCTTCCCCCTATTTAGACATTTAGCCTGTCTTGACCCTTATTCACATGCCTAACCTGTTAACACAGGCATGGAAGAACATAACACTAATCTAATAATTTCTATTTATAGGATTGAAATAACATAAAGGGAGGTTGGTTGTTCTTGATGCTTGTAGCTCAGCCAAGTACTTTTGAACAGGCCAAAGTGTCTAGGCATGCAAAAGTCAACTAATATCACTAATTAAAGTAATTTCTTTTATAATGCAAAGCTTTTCGCATTAGTGAATCAGATGAATCTCCACTATTAATTTCAAGTGAGGTCAGATCTAATCTCAACCATCAATCCCTTTGGAGATTAGGGTGGTAGATTCAGTCATAACATAACCCTTCATTCACGCTGCAAGTGCCACGTCCTCATCTGTCTTCTTTGACGGATGAAGATCCTCATCTCGCAACTCTTCCTGAATGAAGTCGTCCCACAATCTATTCCAGTCTGGCAATTTCTCCCTGGCAACGATTCCTTTGATGAAGGGCTTCCATTCCACAGTGAGCCCTTCCAAGGCAATCCTTACCATCTCTGCATCTGAAACTTTGACACCAATGGCAACAATCTCGTCTTGAACCTAAGACAACCTTGCTAGATACAAAGTTGTTCCTTCACCCTTTATCATCTTGGTGGACTTCAACTTATCCTGCAATACCAATTCCTGGTTCTCGCTCTTATTCTGGAACAAATACTAAAGAGCCATCCACATCTCATGTGCATTGTTCTTCCTGGACAAATGAGGTATTAAGGGATTCTTCACACCATCAAGGATGATCAACCTCGCCCTCATATCCAAATCTTCCAATATATCCAGCTCCTTAGGGTCAGTTGGTTGCTTGATCTCTTTCTCGGCAAAATCCCAGATCATGTTGACCTGCAAGACCAACTTGATCCTTTCCTTCCAAGGAGTATAGTTGGACAACCCTTCCAACCTGTCCTCGTATCGGAGACCTACCTGCAACTTCGACATTGTAGTGAGTTCTTCACTTACAATGTGACCAAATCCCTCTCACGTTGTACTTCGTTGCGCACAACTCTGATTTACTTACTTCCAAAGTAGCTCAGATATGCTCTGATACCATGTTGAATTTCCACGACCTTGGGTCTAGGTTAGAGTCTTAAATCACTAATGCAACCAAACCAAGAATCTCACCCTTAAACTACTTTGTACAGCGGAAATAGAAAGTAGTGAATCACACATGCACAATTATACACAGTTTTTAATCAAATTCTACAATAATGTACAATCACCAACCTTCGTTATATCAAACCAAATCTGAATAATACAACAGTCTATGGCATACAAGATACAATGATAAACTCGATGTCGAATCTCGTCCTGTCGGTCCTTCGCTTCCATATTGCTCACTAGTAGCGCCTTAGTCCATCAAGGCACCTACTCATCGAGACTCTAGGAGGGCTACCACCTAAAACCATAGTATTAAAAACTGACCAGCTTGAACCAGAAATCGGTCAAACTGGCCGGTTCATTAGCCGACCGGGTCAAACCGGTAGAAAAATCGGGTTCGACCCTCCTCTTCGCCAAAAAAACCGGTCCAACCGGTGCTAACCAGCTGGTTTAGGATGGAATTGGCCGATTTATGGTCAAACCAGTCAGTTCATTGCCAAACCATGGACCCCACATAATGCATTTTTGTGAGTTTTGGAGCTTTTTTGAGAGAAATTTAGGGTTGTTTTCCTCCAAAAACATCCCCTCTAATAAAAGCATGCCTACCCTCTCATTTTCCTAACACATCCCTAGCAATGTTGGCAATTAATGGTAATGTTAAATTCTTAAAGTAAAAGGATGAAATGTCATCCTTTTGCTTAAATTTTTAACATTACCACGAAATGACTCAGGATATTTGAGAGTGGTTTCGACCTCATTGGATTTCATATGGAGAAACTAGAATTTTAGATTTCACTCAAAATTCCGCAGACTTAATGGTTTCCAGGGTTTCATGGTTTGGGGGTTTGCAATGTTTCCATTTGATTCTATCATGTGTAAGGGTATGGGATTGGCATTTGATAAAGAGCATGAAGCCCTTTAAGAACCTTGATGTTGGTGACATTGATTGTTGAACTTTGTTGATGTTGGTGGTATTGATTGTTGAACTCCCCTACTGTGGCCTTAACAAGAATGTACCCTTCACTCAAAGGAAAACAACTGGTTAGGCATGCTAATCTTTTTCTACCACATTTTAAGGTTGAGGAGATGAACCCTTCACTCAAACCAAAATCATTAGTTAGGCATGTTAAACTTTTTCAGTTTCTATCATGTTATAAGGTTGAGCAATCCAACTCTGAAGACTTTGAGCTACATGATGTTTATGTATCTCTTGTTGATGATCCAATTTCTAGTAGTGATGAATCAATGATGAGTTTCACGAGAGACCATGTTGCTTAGTAATTTGTAATTTTCATGTCTATTTTTGCTACTACTACTACTACTACTAAAGTTGTAGAGGAGTTTTAGGAGTCCTCAAATACTGAGCCATATTATTTATGGAGCTCATGTTGATGATCCCTTGTCTAGTAGTGGTGATGATTTTGATCATGATGAGGAGTGATCATGTTGTTGATCACTAATATGTAGTCTTGTAGTAGGCCAATGGCCTCATATCTTGTAGCATTGTTTTTGGACTTTATAGGCAATTTGGAGCCTCAATGCTTATGTATTTTTTCGATGATATGTATTGCACTTGGTGCCATTTTGATATATTCACCTTTACATGGTATATAAATGAGCAAACTCTGCATATTTTGTCTCTATTGGCTTGGAATCATGGTTACAAATCTTACAAATACTTTTTTTATTAAAAATTAATTATTTAATGTATTTTTTTAAAAACCGTTCATTTAGACCTGACCAGTACCAGTTAGACCGGTTCCGGTCAGAAAACCGGTTCAATAGGTCCATCAGTTCGGTCACGAGTTCCGATTTTTAATACTATGGCTAAAACTATTGCGCGTCAACTGTAGGGTGTACATGGGTTGATCCAATCTGCTCTTTGGGTAGGCCTAATTCTCGAGCTCCAAACTGCCAGGCTAGCAACAACTTTTGTCCATTAAAGTGTTGCACTTCGGCACCAATCTTCACCTAACATTCAACTACTCGTCGTCCTTCAAGATAGCTCGTTTAGGGCTACTTTGGGTAGCCAACACGTTGCCCTCCAATAGACTAATGGCACCCAATCCAATCATTGTTGAATCGGCTCCTAGGAAGACATTTCACCACTACAGAATGTCATCCACATGGCATCAACAGGATGTTGCAATCACGATCCAATTTGGTCACACCTTGACCCAATACACCTCCCAAAACATTGATGTTCACCTTGTTGCACTATTGTCACTGCATCATTGATTAGGGCAAACCACACTTCCCTCCACCCAACACACAGTCAGTTGCACAAGCCTATTAAGGTTGTGGTCCACCTTAGAAGGAGCCCTCCACACCTACGCTGCCTCTTTATGAGTTTGTCCACCTAGACGCAGGTCTTAAAGGGCCTCTAACTATTGGCTATGGCCTGCGGCCTAGCAGAGCAGTTAGCTTAGGCTTCAGTCCTCCCTAAACCAGCACCAAACTACCTCCAGAGTCCAAACAGCTCTTGTTTTGTCCTCCAGCCTTGCGGCCTTCACGACCTAGTAATCCCCACTCAAGACAGACCTTAAACAAGCCTCAAAACAGCCCGTTGTACCTACAACAACTTGGCCTCTCCACATAAATGCCCTACATTGTCCTTTAAGCCTCCTTCACGTTGTCCTTAAGCCTCCTCTTGCTGCGACTAAGCCTCTTCCAATTTCAGAGACGTATTGCCCACACTTGGATGCTAAAACAACAATCTTTCACCCTCAATTTATAGACATATGAGGGGCTCCAACGAATCTTGAAGAGACAAATCTATTGGAGTTGTTTACACCAAGCCTAGATAACTTGGCAACCAATAATTACCTTGTCAACTTCAAAAATTCATCTCTCTAACGACAACTCGGATTTGCACGATTCTCGTTGTGTTGGAATTGTATCACCGAGCATTATCATCCTCATCCATCAAATGTCGATTTCTCATCACAGTTTTGGCCCAAATCACGATGGGTGCAAAACCCCACACTTGGGTTCTAAGCCCACAACCTGCCCTTGTGGTGCTTTGCCCTACAAACCCTAAACCCAAGGGCTTGGAGCACCTCCCAAGCTACACAAATCAAAACCTCCATGACTAGGAAGTACTTTGTCATCATTATCACTGCTCGCAACATTTTCCCAAATCCTGGCGCTCACAATCGCAGCAATCCTTGTATGGTGAGCTACGCCTTTCTCGGAAGTGTCGTTGTCACTAGAAGCATCCTGCTTCTTCTTCTTCTCCTGTAACGCTTTCCAATCTCGCTATGATTCCTTTTAGGTAGATGTGGAAGCACACTTGCTTCCCACCGACCACGCTCTCTTCTTGGGCTGCAAAGTCTCCCTCTGAATCTGCAAGCTCCCTCTAGAAATTGACTCCCTCTGAGTCTTTGGAACCTGGATCTTCTTCTCTGGAAAGTGTACCTTTTCCTCTGAAGCCTACACCTGCTCCTGCTTCTCTGGAACCTATACCTGCCCCTTCTTCTTCCCATGATCCTTAGGCTTGCTTGTCAACCTGTAGAGACCATGCTGTCTAACTTCAAGTACAATCCCAGTGGACTTAGAGCCTCTAGGCCTAAGTCTTGCCTTCCCATCCTAGAACAAGACCTCAAACCCCCTCCTCTCCATCATCTAGACGGAAATGACACTATATCTGAGTCCTAGTACAAACAGTACATCCTAGACCCGCATCATACGTCCTGTCCCCATCCTGAATGGCACAACTCCCGATCCTCGAATCTCCAACTGACTCTTGTCTCCCAACACCATGTGCAACTTCGAGTCCCATTCTGCTAGTCTCAAAAACCTTGTGACCCTTTCATATGCTTCATTTCACCAGTGTCCACATACCATCCATCCTCCTTGATAGTACCCTATTAGAAATGAGAAATCATAGCAAAGTCCTCTTCCAATCTCCTGGAGAGATCATCCATCTCAGATGAAGTGGCAACACCGGCAACCTGCTTTCCTTTCCTCTTTTCATCATCTCCCCTCTTCATTGGACATCTCGACAAAAAATGACCCATCTAGCCACAGTTGAAACTTGAAACACTTGACTGTACTCAAGTTCATCGGCTTACCCTTCATTCGCACTACAAGTACCACGTCCTCATCTGCCTTCTTTGATGGATGAAGATCCTCGTCTCGCAACTCTTCCTGAATGAAGTCGTCCCACAATCTATTCCAATCTGGCAATTTCTCCCTAGCAACGATTTCTTTGATGAAGGGCTTCCATTCCTCGATGAACCCTTTCAAGGCAACCCTTACCATCTCCACATCTGAAACTTTGACATCAACGGCAGCAAGCTTGTCTCGAACCTGAGAAAACCTCGTTAGATAGGAATTCGTTCATTCACCCTTTATCATCTTGGTGGACTTCAACTTATCATGCAATACCAATACCCAATTCTCATTCTTCTTCTAGAACAAATTCTGAAGAGCCATCCACATCTCATATGCATTGTTCTTCTAGGACAAATGAGGTATTAAGGAATCCTTCACACCATCAAGGATGATCAATCTCGCCCTTGTATCCAAAGCTTCCCAACTACTTAGGGTTGGCTGGTTTCTTGATCTCTTTCTCGGCAAACTCCTAGATCATGTTGACCTGCAACTTGCAAGACCAACTTGATCCTTTCCTTCCAAGGAGTATAGTTCGACAACCCTTCCAACCTATCCTCGTATCAGGGACCTTCCTGCAACTTCGACATTGTAGTGAGTCTTTCACTTGCAATGTGAGCAACTCCTTCTCAAGTTGTACTTTGTTGCGCACAACTTTGATTTACTTACTTCCAAAGTATCTCAGAAATGCTCTGATACTATGTTGAAATTTCATGATCTTAGGTCTAGGTTAGAGTCTTAAATCACTGACGCTACAAAAACCAAGAATCTCAACCATAAACTACTTTGCACAACAAAAATATAAGCAGTAAATCACACATGCACAATTATACATAGTTTTTAATCAAATTCTACAATAATGTACAATCAATCTTCGTTATATTAAGCCAAATCTGAATAATGCAACAGTCTATGCTACACAAGATACAATGACAAACTCGATGTCATATCTTGTCTTGTTAGTCCTTCGCTTCCGTACTGCTCACTAGTAGTGCCTTAGCCCATCAAGGCACCTAAACATCGAGAGTCCAGGAGGGTTGCCACCTAACATTGTTGCACGTCCATCTGTAGAGGGTACATGGGTTGATCCAATCTGTTCTATGGGTACGCCTAATTCCTGAGCTCCAAACTGCCAGGCTAGCAACAACTTTCGTCCATCAAAGTGTTGCACTTCGGCACTGATCTTCACCAAACCTTCAACTGCTCTTTATCCTTCAAGTTAGCTCGTCTAGGGCTACTTTGGGTAGCCAACACGCTGCCCTCCAACAAACCTATGGCACCCAATCCAATCAATGTTGATTCGGCTCCTAGGATGACATTTCACCACCAAGAAATGTCATCCACATAGCATCAACAATTTGCTGCAATCACGACCCAATCCGGTCACACCTTGACCTGATACACGTCCCAAAACATCATGTTCACCTTGTTGCACTATTGTCACTGCATCACTGGTTAGGGCACACAACCCTGCCCTCCACCCAACACACAGTCAGCTGCACAAGCCTATTAAGGCTGTGGTCCACCTTAGAAGGAGCCCTCCACACCTACGTTGCCTCTTTATGAGCCTGTCCACCTAGATACAGCCCTAAAAGGGCCTCTAATTGGTGGCTATGGCCTGGCCTAGCACAACATTTAGCTTAGGCTTCAGTCCTCCCTAAACCAGCACCAAACGGCCTCCAAACAATGCCTATTTTGTCCTCCAGCCTTACGGCCTTCACTGCCTAACAATTCGCACTCAAGACAGACCTTAAACAAGCCTCAAAACAGCCCATTGTACCTACAGCAACTTGGCCTCTCCACATAAATTCCCTACACTATCCTTTAAGCCCCCTACACACTATCCTTAAGCCTCCTCTTGTTGCGGCTAAGCCTCTTCTAATTTCATAGATGTATTGCCCAGACTTCGATGCTAAGACAACAAGCTTTCACCCTCAATTTATAGACATATGAGGGGCTCCAACGAATCTTGAAGAGACACATCTATTGGAGTTGTTTACACCAAGCCTATATGACTTAGCAACCAATAATTACCTTGACAGCTTCCAAAATTCATTTCTCTCTAATGACAACTCGGATTCAGACGATTCTCGCTGCGTGGGAATCGTATCGCCGAGCACTATCATCCTCATCCATCACATGTCAATTTAATATCACGGTTTTGGCCCAAATCAGGAAGGGTGCAAAACCCCACACTTGGGTTCCAAGCCCACAAGCTGCCCTTGTGGTGCCTTGCCCTCCAAACCCTGAATCCTAGGGCTTGGAGTACCTCCCAAGCTACACAAATCAACAGGCATGGCACAACCTGAAATCATAGTGCTTTCTTGTTTTTTCTCTTTCTAATTCCTTTCCTGCTGATTCTTGTGATAGTTGGTCAGTTGATAGTGGTGCTTCAAGGCACTTTACTGGTTATAAATAATTTCTCTCAAATCTGGTTGAGAGGAAGACAAATCTGAAAATTATACTTGGAGATTATTCGACATATCCTATAAAGGGATCTGATTCTGTTTCATTTTATCAGGATCAAGATGTTTTGTATGTACCTGGTTTAAAATTAAGGTGTTGCATGTGCTTGATAATTATGGTTTTGGTATTTGTTGATGCATGTAAAAGTAAAGAATAGTTTTACATCCTTTATGCATGTGCAAGAAAGTGTTGTCCTGAAAACAAGTACAATGCATGGAAGGTTATGAAAGAATAACTGATAGAAATTGAATGTTGAATATAGATTGATTTTGATTCTCTCACATTATATGAGTAAGAACATAATATTATCGGCTTTGGTAATTTTGATATTGAAGTATATTGACAATAGTGGTTGCAGGTAAGGATCATGATTTTTGCGAAATATGGAATGATAGTTTTTTAAACTAACCTCTTTTGCAGTGAACAAAGATGGAATTCTCATCTTGGTATCCTTGGAGATGATGAATTTGCCAACGTTTGCTTGCTTTCTCACTGCCCCTATGTCCCCACCAGATGAGAGATGGCCCCCAAGTTTCCAACATACATGAGAGAAGGGACCCCCTTAATACAGAGCCAAAAGAAAGTTTCCAAACGGGATTATTTACTTTTGACCATAGCAGCTATATGCATGTCATTTATGGATGCCTTTGTGTAGTCTGCGAACAGTTTTTTTTCTTTTTTCTTTTTTTTTCTTTTTTCTTTTTTTTTTCTTTTTCTTTTTTTTTTTTATGGCCTTTTTCTTTAATGCCTTCTATGAACCAATGGAAGATGCCTTATTTTCAGTTTTTGAACCAATGGAGGATGCCTTCTTGTAATCACCTCTATGTGCGTTGTTTTGCCACATGCTGCCATATGTTCCCACCCGAAGAGATAGAGAAGTACATTTTTACATCCAAACCCAAGAAAATGGCCATATAACAACTTAATGCTACGGAGCATTGTTAACTAATATCATTGCAGGCAATGAAGTCAATATGTATAATTCTTATTACATACCTTCACTTTGGGATCAAGATTTGAAGATCTTTATAAAATCAATGGAAGACCTATCCATGCATTGATTCATGATATGTAATCATCAATATAAACTATGGCACCAAGAGTTCACTCATCTTCACTATTAAGCATTACCTCACGTGAGAAAGGTGGTTTCCAAAATACTTGAGATTAGAGTGGAACATAATGGAGTTTGTCAAGTGGTGTTCAAGAAGATGCATTTCTTCTCCCAATGACATATGCCTAATGGACAATGGTAACTTATAGAGGTCGGATCAAGAGGGAGCTAACAACGTCCTTCAATCCCCATTAAAAAAAGAAGTATTTTCAAGCCTTATGTTGTTTATTTGTCACTGCTCTTGTTTAGATTTATCTTTATAGATCATTGATTATTCTTCCTGCATCAGAGTTTGAATGAACTTTTCACTAACTTCTTGATAAGGATGAGATCAAGAAAAACAGGTCCTAAAGATCATCAGGGTGCAGAATAGTACAGGAAGAGTAAACTCCAAGAGGACATTGGTGAAAGGATAATGAAAGAGCCACTCTCACATCCAGAAAAGAAAGTAAGTCCTACCTCATCACTAGGAATACTTTCATTATGTTTATGTACTTTGATATTATTGCTCTTGCTCTTGTTTTGGGATCAACAAGTATATTTGATGAATGTGAGAACCAAATCCTTTGTATTGAGATTGAGGAAGATGTCGAGCCATCCCATGATTTAAGTGGCACGTGAAATGGATAAGAGCTCAAGACTTCTGCAAAGAAGTTGGAATCAAGAAAAAGACCATCGTACCATATAACCCAGAACAAAATGGGAACTTAAGAATCTTTGACTTCCCTATATAATTTCATGTGCCAAATAAAAAGAGTACCAAATTGGAAGCTTGAGGTAAGAAAGGTATGATTGTTGGTTATTGTGAAAATTCTAAAGCTTACAGAATATATGTACTTGGACAAAGAAATATAGAGTTTAGCAGAGATATATCATTTGATGAATATGCAGCTCTTTGAAAAGTGATAAATTTAGATAACCATGGTGTTCTATGCTTGATGCACTTTTACTTCAATCTTTCTTAGGCCCGATACAAAATAGCAATCACATAAACATGAAAGTAAAATGTTGATAGAACACAATAATAGATCAATAGAAGACAAGCCAAATATAGATCAGATTTACAATTCCTTTTATCCAGCAAAGATATGAGATATTGTTGCGTTACGGTAGTCAGCAGGATGCTTCAACTAGCAAAGTCTTTCTCGGTCAGCCACTCCTTCATGTGTCACACCCACAGCCCTCAAAGACAACTCATCAAAAGTCAACACTAGTCAACCCAAAGATAGCGCAGAAAAGTCAACACAGGCAGCAACAAAAAATTCAACGCGACAAATTATGGCTCCGGTCAAACAACGCGAAATTCCTAGATTTTATTGCCTAGCTGTACGACCTCCTAAAATCAGAATTTTGGTAGAAGATTGAGGTCAAACGACCAAGCGTTGACCATGGTCAACCCTAGTCAATGCTGCTGCAAAAGAGCCCTAAACAGATCCACAAATTTCAGACTTCAGCTCCACACGTATGAGGGGAAAAAAGCCTCCAAAGGCTATCAAAACAATAATATCACAATGAGAGAATGTGTGACGAGATGATGAGAAAATGACATCCAAGTCTCTCTAATTTATATCCATCAATGAGGGTGTGTGACACATCTATTAGGCATGTGAGCCTACATTACAAATCTGGCCGACCTTGCACATGTGGAAAATAAATTCAAAATAAATGTTATGCTCATCTGATCAAGATGATCTTTAGATCAATCTTGCACCTCTTAGAAAGAGGAATCCAGCAAAAATATGACCATCATCATATGAGAAGTGCAACATGGAGTTTGGACCTAGTTGCCCAAAATTAGCACTCCCTCTCAACCAAGGAGAACTCCATCTGTCCACAAGTGCCATCCATCAGTACCATCATGTACTTTCACCAAACATCGTGCGTCATCCTGTCGCAACTTGCTTTGTTGGCTCTTTATTTCAGATAGGCAAAAGGTGCATCACAAAGACATCACACACAGCTGACTCGAAGTCAGCTTAGAGGTAAAAACCTCTCTTGGACTCAAAAGAGTCTCCTACTAACCTGAAGTTAGTTTACTAACCCGAAGTCAGTTTAGAGGTAAAAACTTCATCATACTTGATCTCAGCTCAAGGTGTTGGACACATGCCATCCTAGACACAGAGAGTATGACAATCTCAGATGCATCCATTAGTCTTGCAATTGGTCTCTATCCACATTTCCCACCTCATTGGCCAAATGAGAGGTACTTCCCATGAGTCTGAAACTCCATGGGTAGGATGTGTGCGGGGCATCGATCAGAGAGAGGCGAACCAACTCAATATCATAATGGTCGGACAAAAGCACAACAAGGTTCGGCAAGCCTAGCCCCATTTGTGCTTATAGCTCCAAGAAGCTATCCTCAAGCCCCCTGTAGCTCCCAAATCTCATAGTCCAACTCACGCAGGACCCTCAGAATAGGGTCTTTCCACGATTCCAAGCTCTCACGAAAGGTTAGGAACTTGACCTTCCCCAAGGGCTTCGTGAGAATATTTGTGAAATGCTCATCAGTTCCTATATGATCGAGCCTTATGGCGCCTCGTTGTACCATATCCCGGATAAAGTGGTACATTATATTAATATGCTTAGATCGATCGTGGAACACGGGATTCTCAGAAAGACGAATCCCACTCTGGTTATCACAAAGGATAACGGTGGTATCTAGCACATGCCCAAACAACTCACTGAATAGCTTTTGCAACCAAACAGCTTCACAACGGGCCATACTTGCTGCAACTTAGTGGTGCTTAAAGCCACCGACTTTTGCTTCCTGCTCATCCAAGATATCGAAGCAGAACCCAAGGTGAAGCAACATCCAGATGTGCTCTTGCGATCCACCACACTGCCAGCCCAATCAACATCAGTGTATCCATGGAGTCTCAAACTCCCGGCAATGTATCTCAGCCCATGGTTGATTGTGCCCCGAAGATATCTCAACAGATTCTTGGCACCAATCCAGTGAATGTGATGAGGATCAACCATATGTTCACTCAAAGTGTTCACTGCAAAACATACGTCCGAACGGGAGTTCACTAAGAACACCAGGGCCCCCACGAGCTGTCGATACTCAGTAGGCTTTGCTAGCACAGGCCCAGCAGCGTTTCCACTCAACTTCTTAAAGTTGAGTTCCATCGGTGTTGACACAGACTTACAGTCCACCATAACAAATCTCTCCAACAACTTCACAACATATTTTCCTTGAGAAAGAAAAATTTCGCCTGGCCTCTGCCAAACCTCCAAGCCTAGGAAGTAGTGTATCAGTCCTACGTCTTTCATCTCAAACTCAGAAGCTAGCTCCCTCTTACACTGATGAATGAGAGGGTCAGCACCTGTCAGGAAGAGATCGTCCACATATAGAACCAAAATGAGAGACCTTTCTCTATCAACCTTAAAATAAAGGTTCAGATCAACATTACTTCGAGTGAAGCCCAGCTTCATCAAGTAGCTATCTATCCTCTCCTACCAAGCCCTGGGGGCTTGCTTCAACCCATAGAGGGCTTTCTTCAACCTACATACATGGGTGTCTCTATCTCGGACTTCGAACCCTAGAGGTTGCTCCACATACACCTCTTCCTTTATAGATCCATGCAGAAAAGTGGCCTTCACATCCATCTAATGTAGACTCCATCCTTGCATTGCAGCAAGGGCAATAATAGATCAAATGGTGGTATAGCGGGCCACAGGTGTAAATATATCATCATAATCTATGCCTTCTTTTTGAGAGAAACCTCGGGCAACAAATCTTGCCTTGTAATTTTCAGCACTTCCATCAGATCCATGCTTGATCTTATAGAGCCATTTCGAGGTGACAACATATTTGTCCTCCAGTCTCGGGACCACTTCCCAGACATCATTTTTCATAATGGACTCATACTCCTCATGCATAGCATCCTTCCAAACTTGATCCTTTACGGCTTCTTCAAATGTTCCAGGCTCAGATTGTACTACCGTACTCATGGCTGCTAAATACCCTTTGTATATCTTAGGCTTCTTGCTTTCACGAAATGTCCCCCTTGGGGCAATATGTCCCTCGGCATCTTCGAGAGTATCCCTAAGCCATGAGGGTCTTCTCTTATTTCAAGGAGGTGGATCAATGGGATCCATAGGTCCTTCAACATCGGGCATCAGGTCATCCTTCAACTCTTCCAGCTTCCTTGCTTATTCATCTTCTTTGTCTTCCTTGGAGCTCGGAAGATTTCTCACTTTCTTGAGGGCAACATCTTCATCGAAGGTGACATCGTGGCATATTTCCACTTCTCTTTGACCAGGCACATAGATTCGATATGCCTTCGAAGTTTCATCTCTCAATTCGGGCATCCTTGTCACCACTTCCTTACTTCGAGAAGGGCTTTGTAATGAAGGTGTGCAAACCTTCAGTGCCATAACTCTGTTTGAAAAGTTGTATCACATGCCATAGCCCCCAATGGACTTCCTCCAACCTGGTAGAGTGTATTAACTCTAAAACCAATAGAAAGAGCTTCCTTGAAGTTCTTCTCACAGATAAGTTCCTTTCCATCAACGAATGCCACCTTGAACCCTTTGTCTTCCATTGCCGAAATGGACACAAGGTTCTTCTTCAAAGCAGGTACATACAACACATCTTGTAATCGGAGGACTTGACCTTGAGATAGATGGAGAGTCACAGTCCCTGTCCCTTTCACGGGATAGGTGGCATTATCTCCAAGGATAATTTCCAGATTAGTATCCTTCTCAACCAAATCAAGAAGGGCTTTTCTATAACAAGTGAGGTGCCTTGAAGCACCACTATCAATCAACCAGACATCCAGGGTGTCAGGTGGAGATGCAGCAAAGAGGGCAAATACAAGAATAAATTCATTTCTCTTATTATCGACAACATTAGACTCATCGTACTTGGAATTTCTTTACCTCTTGAAAGGTTGCCCATTTCCACTGCGATCAGAGGGAGCCTTCCCTTTTCCTTGGAACCTGCTGTTCCTGCCATTCCTTCTAGAGTTGTTGTCATCATCCCTGGGAGAGTCCCTTCTATTAGGGCACTCCCTTGCATATTGACCAAACTTGTTACAAGTGTAATATCTTCCCTTCCTTCCTTTAGGCCCCGCACTACCATGGTTTTCATTTCTCGGGTCACCATGGTTATTCTTCTTTGCATGAGCGGTGAAGGTAGTAGGGTCACTTCCATTACCATTAGAGGAATACTCCATCATTCTTGTTTCCTCTTGAGAGCATCTCGTCAATATTTCATCAAAATCAGGAATCACATTATTATTGATAATAGTGGTATTGAATACATGCCAATCACGGGGGAGACCTCCAAGTGCAATAAGAACCATATGTCGATCAGATATTGCTTCCCCAATAGCTAGGGTGTTATTCCTGATTTCAGTGCGCCTCATAAAATAGGATTGAATAGATACATCCTTACCCTTCTTGATATTCTTCAATTGATTCTTGAAGAAGAGGATTTGATTAGCATTGCTAGTCCTGAACATGCTCACCAGTTTATCATACATCTCCTTAAATGTCTTTAGCTCATAAATGTAAGCAACCAAGTGCTTATGAATAGAATCCCGAATAATCATCTTTGCTTTGATTTCCCCTTTTCTCTACTTCATCTTCGTGGCAGCAACTGCATTTGATGGAGGCTCTTGAATCTTCCCCTGCACATAGTCCATGACATCTTGATCTTCTAGCACCAAATCCAAGGACATCTTCCATGCATGATAATCAAACTTATCAGTCAATTTATCATCATCCTTGAAACCCTTGTAGGTTGAGGAGGCCATTTGTCCTTGATAGGATTTCTTCCTTCAGAGATTGCTTCTAACACCAGCTTGTACTCTTGGACTTTGTCTTCACCTCAGCTCTGATACCATGTTAAATTTAGATAACCAAGGTGTTCTATGCTTGATGCACTTTTACTTCAATCTTTCTTAGGCCCAATATAAAATAGCAATCACATAAAAATGAAAGTATAATGTTGATAGAACACAATAATAGAAGAAAGAAAGAAACCATATTGGTTCCAAAGATATGTTGTCGCCATGAGCAACATTATTCAGGCTAAGCCATGCACTTTTGAAGAAGCAGTGAAAGATCAAGGGTGGAAAGATGTAATGGTTGAAGATTACGAGTCCATCCAGAATGATGTATGGAAAGTCGTTCCTAGACCTCAAGATATATATGTTGTCACTTCTAAATCGTTGTTTAATATTACACATGGTGCAAATGTATTGAAAAATATAAGGTTGGATTTGTAGCTAAAGGTTTCTCTCAAAAAGAGGGAATATATTATGAAGATATTTTTGCACCTATAGCTCGATATACTACTATTCGATCTGTTGTTTCCTTAGTTGCTAAGCAGGGATGGACTCTTCACCAAATGGGCATAAAAATTGCTTTCTTGCATGACTTCCTCAAATGAGAGGTATTTGTGGAACAACCACACAAGGATTTGAAGAGCATGATAGGGAAACTCATGTATGCAAACTGAAGAAAGCATTATATGGGCTAAAACAAGCTCCAAGAGCTTGGTATGTTCACATTGATAGCTACCTGATGAAACTTGATTTCACCAAAAGCAGTGCAGACCCAAACCTCTACTTCAAGACTGTCCAAGGTATACCTTTTTGGTATTGTATGTTGATGAATTATTCTTGATAGAAGAACCTCTTATCCTCTAGTGTAAGAGGAAGTTAGCATATGAATTTGAAATGAAAGACCTTGGTTTGATGCATTACTTTCTAGGTCTAGAGGTCTGACAAAGACTTGGTGAAATTTATCTTTTTGAAGGAAAATATGTTGTTAAGCTTCAGGAAATATTTGCTATGGTAAAATGTAAATGTATGAATACTCCAATGGAGATGAACTTCAAGACCCTATGTGGTAAAGCTGAAGGTCCTGATTTGGCAAATCCTTCCGACTCCCGAGTATCAAAAACTGATTGAGGCATTGATGGTCTTAGTGAACACTATACCAGACATATATTTTGCGGTCAATACTCTGAGCCAATATACGATTAAGTCATCACATGCACATTGGATTGTTGCAAAGCATGTGTTGAGATAACTGTATGGGACCATCAATCTTGGATTGAGATATATTGCTACAAAGGTAAGACTTCATAGATATATTGATGTTGATTGGATTGGTAACTTTGTTGATAGAAAGAGCACTTCTAGGTGTTGCTTTAGCTTGGGATCTGCCATGATCTCTTGGATGAACAGAAAGCAGAAGTTTGTTGCACTGAGTACAACTGAAGCTTAATACATTACTACTAGCATGACTAGTTATGAGGCAGTTTAGCTGAGAAAGCTTTTTGGGCAACTATTTGAGCAAGTTCCAGACACAACAGTTATATATTGTGACAATAAGAGTGGGATTTCTCTTGCAAAAACCCTTGTGTTTCATGACTAGTCCAAGCACATTGAGATCAAATATCACTATATCCGCGACATGGTGCAGAGAGGAGCAGTGATGCTCCATCATATTGTGATTGATGATCAAATAGCTGGCATTCTTACTAAGCCTTTACAGAAAGGAAAGTTCCTATTTTTTAGATAGCAACTTGGACTTATGGTCGTGACCCTTTCGGGAAGCGGTCATAGCTGATCGAGAACACTAAGTTGCCTTTCCCCCCTGTCAGGGCACTTCGGATTAGGGAATGATGTTGGAAAGCTCCTGAGGATGAGGGACCTCTCGTGTAGTGTGTGCCACAAGAGTAGGCCTCAGTGTGCATCTGACCCACAGTCTGGGACATGGGAAGAGCCACCTATCTAGCCAATAGGTGTAGTGAGACTTGTCTAGGACGCAAGTGTTCCACCACTTGACGTTTAATGAAACTTGGTTGTGTGAGATCCTTGTCATGTGTTGAAAAGTGGATCCCCCCAAGCAGTGATGAGCCTTGGATGTGTGAAATCCTTGTCATGTGTTGACAAGCGGATCCCCCCAAGCAGAGATGAGACTTGGTTGTGTGAAATACTTGTCATGTGTTGACAAGTGGATCCCCCCAAGCAGAGATAACACTTGGTTGTGCGAGATCTTTGTCATGTGTTGGCAAGTGGCAATCCCCCCAAGTGAATATAGGGTGATAGATTAACCTACCCTATTGTCCATGGATATAGGGTGGTTGTCGAAGCTCCCCTATGATGATTCTTCTTCATTAGAGTGAGACATCATTGTTCGAGATGATAAACAGCAAAGATGAACATAAATGAGCAGAGAAAGCAGAGATGAACATAAATGAGCAGAGAAAGCAGATATATTTTGTTGCAGAAAGAAATTCCTGCCTAGATAAGAGGGAGTGTTAAAAATTTGGAAGCTCAGAGATGAGTTTCTAAAAATAGAAAGTCTCAAGTATGACTTTCCAAAAATAGTAAATCGCCTTGCTTTAATTGGTAATCAAGTATTGTTGATGGAAAATCCCTTCTAATCATCAATCAATCCTAATAGTTCAATTTCGACTTAATCATCAATATTATCATTAATTTTATTATTATTCTTACGATACTATTATATTATTATTAAAAAAAAATTAAAGTCTCTCAATCATGGCTCTCAATAATGTTCTCTTACACTCATTAATGCTCTTACACTCTCTTACTCCCATTAAAAGACTCGTCATAAAATATTCTTCTTATTTCTGTCATAAAATATTCATCTTATGCATGTCATAAAATATTCCTCTTACAAGGCATAGCATGCAAGATTTCTCTTACACACTCATTAAAGGCATGTCATAAAAGATTCCTCTCAGCCTCTTATCTAGGGCATGTGTTTCCTCTCCATAATGGCATGACTTACTCTTCCCTAAATGGAAAATGTAACTCCTCCTCAAGGCATGTGTATTTCTCCTCCTTCATGTCAATAATTCATTGCTCTTATATATATGTCTCATATCATCTCACCTCACTTACTTTTGCATTGTGAATTGGAACTTGAGAGAGAGTTGGAGAGACTTGAAGGAGATTGTGAGAAAGAGAAATTTGGAGAGTTAGAGCAGAACTTGGTGAGCCAAGGTTGATTATGTGTTTGCTTCAATTGTTGCTACCAGTGATCTTCATGCTACAACTTCATATTTAGGCGAACTTTCTCATTCTCTTGATCTCTCATTTTACTTTGTATCTCTGTTGAACCAATGATATCTGATAGAAGAAGAATTTGGTTGGTTTTTCCCCTTGTGGGTTTTGCCCTGGCCATTGGACCTAAATTCTTTGTGTCTCATTGTGTTCTTGGTTGTCTTCTATTGTGCATATGGCTTATACGGTTTATGTTCTATCTACAATCGCTTAACTAATATTGCAGCATAAAGAAGTTTTGTAATAAGTGATTGTTAAAGCGTAGGACATCAAAATTTCAACAGGGAAGTCACAACAACTAGCAACATCAATAGAGGTTCAACATGAGTATGCAACAAAGTTTGAGAATGACTTCTCATTTGTCTCATGAATATCTACAAGCACCAACACTAGGAGTCTTGGTACTTGGATAGTGGCACATTACGCCATATGATAGAAGCATGAGAGTAATTTAACAATTTGTAGTAGATTGACTCAAATTTGTCTATGGAGCTTGGTGATGATGCCAACCTTGCAGCAAAGGGGGTTGGAACTGTCAAGTTTTAACTAGAGGTAGGAGTGATGTTGGAAGCCAAGGACAAATTAAAGAACAAGCAAGTGCTCATTTGTCCAGATGAGTCTAGCCTAGACACAACAGTCGCTCTCAGGTTTAGAGAGAGCAAGTTGATGGGCAAACTTGTTCAAAAACTGACAAATGCTAAAGAGCACGTGGAGGTTCCTAGGAGCACATTCAGGAAGAGCGGGCATGTGAAGAGGGGCATTGTGCCAGGACATGAGGAAAACTAGTTCTAAGTGTCTCTTTAGGAAATACCTCCCTCACTAGGAGGCAATGTTGATGTTTGTAGCTCGAGTAGGTACTTTTCCAAAGGCAAAAGTGATTGGGTGTCCAGAAGTCGCCTAGTACAACTTGAACCTTAGCAATTACTTCAGTGTTTAAAGTAATTTCTTTTATAAGACAAAAATGAGTTAATATAATCAAATGCAAAGGATTTTGCATTAGTGAATTAGATGAATCTCAACTGTCAATCTCAAATGAGGTGAGATTTAATCTCAATCGTTAATTACTTTGAAGATTAGGATTTTGGATTCAGTCATAATTCAAAGCTTATAATAAAAAGGCTAGGCCAAGGGAGAATACACAAGAAACCTAGCACAAGACTTAATGAGAGTGAGGTCTTAGTGATTGAGTGGAGAAGAACTTCCATTCAACTATGTTGGGTTCTAGGAAGGTGCAAGGAGCAACAAGATAAATCAAGATCAACCGAGACAAATCTAGGGATTGATTAGCTAGATCAGCTCCAGTTCATTATTGTGTATGTAATTTCCTTAGTGAGCCATTTTTCCCAATAAGGAAGCTCAAGTAGGTATTGAAGTTATTTTTAATGAAGAACTGTTGTTTGGGCAAAATCTGTGTGTTAATATGTGATTGAGATTGGACAATTTAATTTGCTTTCGCTGAATATTTTTGTTTCTGTTAAGATCCCAATTGTGCTTTTATTGAGTAAATATGAGAAAATCTACTAGGTAATAAGTTAGCCAGATTATTGGTTTTAAAATGCAAGAGTTGTGGGCCTCCCTCAATCTCTTGGCTAAGACTAAATCTCAAAAACACTGTCAAGGAGATTAGATAACTTATGCTTGCACACATCCTTCTCTTCTACCTATGAACCAAGACCTTCAGCACCCTATAATATTTGAGCGCGATGACCTTAATTGCCATCCAACTTGCCATTTGATCAGTACTTGAGCACATAAGTGAATTTCATTCGACAACACTTTCTTGCACCACTCTATGTTTTCTAAAACTTGTTATCACTGAAGACAAGTTGATGGAGCCTTCATTCAAGAAATCCACTACTATAGCCCTAGAATAGTCTCTAAGGAAGAGTCATCAAAAATCAAAGAAGAAGAATCACATAATGTCAAAAAAACAATAATCATTAGGAAAGATAGATAATACAAGATTGATGAATCAACAATCAAGAAGTTTGTCTTTTATAGTGTCTAAGAGCCATGACTCTGCAAGGACATGAACCTACCTACTGAATGATCAAGTATACTTAACATTTTTTGACATGAGACTTTTCCATGACAATTAATATAGTAAGATATACATTGCTTTAGTACAAAAAGTTGGGCTTCCTATAAGGTTGTTATAGTTACTAGAAAAACTAGATCAAAAATATCAAAAAAAGAGCTAGCTTAAGCGAAAACACAAAAATAAATTCAAAAAAACATGTTCCAATGTCAAAAGCAGCATAAGCCCGTAGCTTGAAATAGAAACCAAACAACAATGCCTATAGCAAGAGGGCAGCATCATGATCATTCGTGGTTGAGGCCCAATCAATGACATCAAGGGGCCTTTTCGAATGGTAGGTCACATCCATCCTCAAAAATAGGGGCTTGGGGTCCTCAAATATAGACGACACCAAACTTGGAAATTCCTTGCCACATTCAAAAGGGCCAAGTACATTGTGCTAACCACTCTCAAACCAAATTGCCATATTTATGTCAACCACTTCGTTGGGACTATGTACAAGTGGTTGAGACGGGGTAGGTGGCACCCGAGTCATCATACATGGAGCATGCCCCCAAAACTATAGCAACAACTGCAAGTGGTCCATCTCAATCTAATTTTTTCGAGATAACATGATAATCTACAGAGATAGCCTATAACAAATTAAAGTGTTGTCATACAATGAGAAAGTATATGCATGTTTATTGATATTAAATAAAACATAATTCACCCTTTTTCAAATAAAATAAATAATTTTAGATCGCACAAGCAACTAGACTAAGTTAAACTAAATATCGCAGGGTAACCTATCACCCAGGAGAGCAACTTTCCAAAGATTGAAGCTAGGAGGTGACTACCACAGATCCCTTTCCCAAATCCCTGCACAACTTAGCTAGAGAGTAGAACCAAAAGATGTGTTTTAGAGTTCCAAGGTTGTTCCAAGGTTGACACATTATGGGCATTATGGGTTTGGAAATCCCTGATATGATAATATTTTTCAAATTGGAAGCCCTCCCATTATCGATAACCAAGTGGACATTACTTTCTTTGTGTTGAGAAATTTAGGGCAGAGACAAGAGGTGATTTCTCTAGTAATGATAACTGCTTGTGAACACTTTTACTTATTTTCTTTATGTTCTTCTTTAGCTTGATTATTATAATGTTCTTTTCATCAAACAACTATCAAAATATGAACAACAATGAGACTAGAGATGCAAGATGTAGGCGATCAGCCAGGGCCAAAGCCTCTCCAACTTGAGAGGAAAACCCAAACGAATTCTTCTTCTTATAGAATCTTCAAGTAGTGAATTCCAAGACTAAGTCACAAGACCTTTTGTAAATTTTTGTAGATGTTCTATGCTTGATGCAACTTTACTTTTATTACAGCAATCACCCAAACAGTTAAGTAAAATGTTGATAGAACATATCAGTGGATCTATAGAAGACAAACCAGAAACAGAAGAATGTGATGGTGCGTTACGGCGGTCAACGAGGATGCTTCCAACTTGACAGAAGTCTCCTTAATCGGCCAGCCCGAGAATGTGTCACAACAATCCTCGAAATCGGTCATCTTCCAATCCAGCACAAGTCAACTCCCGGAGAGAAAAGTCAGCGACATCCCGAGGAAAAAGTCAACGCGAGAAGCGACGGCTTGGGCATAAAGTCAACGCGACTCCAACTTCGGTCAACCTTTTGACCTCGGTTTTTGTGCCAATGTGTACGGCCTCCTAAAATCAAAGTCTCCAACAAATTTCAGCCCTTTTGGACCATGCGTTGACCAAAGTCAACGCTGGTCAAACTTCCTTGGAAACCCTAGCTGCAGCAATTTCGTCCTTCTTCTTGGTGGCCATACAAATTGATCTATCCTCCCACATTATGACTGAGACCATCCTCGAGCTCAAGTTGTTGTATTCATATCGCATCATTGAGGTGTCGTGACTTGTCTGTTTGAAAGTGTAAAAACTATGAGCCGACACTGCACATATAATTTATTATAAATAATAAATTCCAAAATAAATGTTTGCTTTCATCGGATTTAAATTTTATATCGATTTTACACCTCTCCGAAAGAGGAATCCAATACAAATATTGGAATCTTCATCTGAGCATCACAAGATGGAGTTTGGACCTAGTTGTCCAAATTTAACACTCACTCCCAACTAGGGAGAACTCCATCCACTAGTGCAATCAAACATCGTGCATCATCCCGCCGTAACTTGCTTTGATGGCCTCTTTATTTCAGAACGGAAGTGGGTCAGTCACAAAGACATCATCCCCCGACTGACATAATCAGTCCAGAGGTTCAAAAAACCTCTATCAAGCTCATGAAGAGTGTCCAACCAACCCAAAGTTGGTTCATTTGACCCGAAGTCAGGCAGAGGTCCCAGACCTCACTAAACTTGATCCCAGATCAAGTGGTTGGACCGTGCCATCCTAGATAGAGAGTACGGCAATCTCTGATGCGTCCATCAATATTTGCTACTAGTCTCTAGCTTTTCCCACCTCATTGGCCAAATGAGAGGTACTTCCCATGAGCCCCGAACTCAATGGGTAGGATGCATACGGGGCACAGAAAATGAGAGGTGAACCAACTCAAAATCACAACGGTGGGGTCCAAGCACACCACCAAGGTTGGCAAGCCTAGCCTTGTGGTTGCCCATAGCTCCAAGAAGCTCTCCCCAAAGCCCCCCAGAGCTCCCAGAGCTCAT
This sequence comes from Pinus albicaulis, assembly GCA_034641835.2. NCBI lineage: Eukaryota > Viridiplantae > Streptophyta > Pinopsida > Pinales > Pinaceae > Pinus > Pinus albicaulis. The sequence continues at coordinate 1,686,933,208 of CM076584.1, forward strand.
CGTCCAACAGGACCCACATCATAGGGTCTTTCCACGATTCCAAGATTCTCACGAAGGTTAGGAACATGACCTTCCCCAAGGGCATTGTGAGAATATCCGCGACCTGCTCATCAGTTCCTATATGATCGAGCCTTACGGCGCCTCGCTGTACCATATCCCAGATAAAGTGGTACCTGATATCAATATGCTTGGATCGGTTGTGGAACACAGGATTCTCAGTCATACGAATCCCACTCTGATTATCACAGAGTATCACAGTGGTATCTAGCACATGTCCAAACAGCTCACTAAAGAGCTTTCGCAACCAAACTGCTTCACAACAGGCCATACTAGCTGCAATGTATTCGGCCTCAGCGGTGTTCAAAGCCACCGACTTCTGCTACCTGCTCATCCATGAGATCGAAGCAGAACCAAGATTGAAGCAGCATCCCGATGTGCTCTTACGATCCACCACACTGCCAGCCCAATCGGCATCAATATATCCACGGAGTGTCACACTCCCGGCAGTGTATCTCAGCCCATGGTTTATCGTGCCCCGAAGATATCTCAGAAGATTCTTGGCACCAACCCAGTGAAAGTGATGAGGCTCAACCATCTGTTGACTCAAAGTGTTCACTGCAAAACATATATCTGGATGGGTGTTCACTAAGAACATCAGAGCTCCTACGAGTTGACGATACTCAGTAGGATTGGCCAATACAGGCCCAGCAGCGCTGCCACTCAACTTCTTGAAGTTGAGTTCCATTGGTATTGACACGATCTTGCAGTCCACCATACCAAATCTTTCCAGAAGTTTCACAATGTATTTTCCTTGAGAAAGGAAAATCTCTCCAGGTTTCTGCCAGACCTCCAAGCCTAGGAAATAGTGCATCAGTCCTAGGTCCTTCATCTCGAACTCAGCAGCGAGCTCCCTCTTGCATTGATGAATGAGAGGGTCAGCACCTGTTAGGAAGAGGTCGTCCACATACAGCACCAGAATGAGAGGCTTCCCCTGTACAACCTTGAAGTAAAGGTTCGAATCAACATTACTTCGAGTGAAGCCCAGCTTCATCAAGTAACTATCCATCCTCTCGTACCAAGCTTTGGGTGCTTGCTTTAACCCATAGAGGGCTTTCTTCAATCTGCAGACATGAGTGTCTCGATCCTGAACTTCAAATCCCAGAGGTTGTTCTACATACACCTCTTCTTTTATTGTACCATGCAAAAAGGCAGTCTTGACATCCATCTGATGAAGACTCCAACCTTGCGTAGCAGCAAGGGCTATGATTGATCGAATGGTGGTATATCGTGCCACAGGTGCAAATATGTCATCATAATCTACTCCTTCCTTTTGAGAGAAGCCACGGGCAACAAATCTTGCCTTGAACTTTTCAACACTTCCATCAGAACCATGCTTGATCTTGTAGAGCCATTTTGCTGTGACAACTGATTTGTCCTTCGGTCTTGGAACCACATCCCAGACATCATTCTTCATTATGGACTCATATTCTTCGTGCATAGCATCCTTCAAGACTTGATGCTTTACGGCTTCCTCAAAAGATCCGGGTTCATTTTGTACAATGGTACTCATGGCAGCCAGATACCCTTGGTATCTGCACGGCTTCTTGCTTTCACGGAATGTCCCCCTTGGGGCAGCATGTCCCTCAGCATCTTTGAGGGTGTCCCTGAGCCATGATGGTCTCTTTCCCAGTGAAGGAGATGGATCGATAGGGTCCATTGGTCCTTCAACATCAGGCATTGTCTCATCCTGCGGTTCTTCTTGATTTCCAGACCTTGCTTCATGATTTTCCTCAGATCTTGGAAGATCTACTACTTTCTTCAGGGAAGCATCTTCGTCAAAAGTGACATCATGGCATATCTCTACTTCCCTTTGACCAGGTACATAGACTCTATAGGCCTTACAGGTTTCGTTGTAGTCCACAAACATTCCTTTCTTCCCAGAAGCATCCAGCTTAATTCTCTTTTCTTTTGGCACATGAAAATAAATAGGACATCCAAAAATTCTAAAATGTGAGACATCAGGTTTCTTACCAGTGAAAACCTCTTCGGGAGTTTTGGAGTCCAGAGCAGAATGAGGGCATCGGTTTTGAATGTATACAGCAGTATTTGCAGCTTCTCCCCACAGAAACTTCGGTAGACCCTGGTCACATAGCATGGCACGGGCAGCTTCCACAATAGTCTTGTTCTTGCGTTCAGCAACACCATTCTGCTCAGGAGTATAGGCAGTAGTAGTCTCCCTCTTAATGCCAGCTTCTCTGCAAAAGTCCTTGAACTCATTTGACTCATATTCAGTGCCATTGTCGGTCCTCAAAATCTTGATCTTCTTTCTTGTCATATTTTCCACCAAGGCTTTGAAGGTATGGAACCACATGAAAGCATCATCCTTCTTCTTCAAGAAGTATATCTAAGTTTTGCGGGAGAAGTCATCAGTGAATGTCATATAGTAAGAACATCCTCCCAGGGATGTCACAGGCAGCATACCAGATAGATCAGAATGGACCAGTTGCAAAATATCAGATGTCTTTGTGGCACTTGAGGGAAAAGGTCCCCTTGTATGCTTTCCTTCGGCACAACCCTTACATACACCTTCATGATTATTTCCAAAGTCGGGCATCCCTGTCACCACCTTCCTTGCTTCGGGAAGGGCCTTGTAATGAAGGTGTCCAAACCTTCGGTGCCATAGTTCGGTTTGTCGCATAGTATCACATGTCATAGCTCCTAGTGGACTTCCTTCAACCTGGTAGAGTGTTCCAACTCTAAAACCAATCACGATAGCTTCCTTGAGGTTCTTCTTCCACATGCGCACCTTTCCATCAATGAATGCCACATTGAAGCCTTTGTCTTCAATCGCTAATATAGACACAAGGTTCTTCTTCAATTTTGGTACATAGAGTACATCCTGCAAATGTAGGACTTGTCCTTGAGACAAGTGGAGGGTCACAGTCCCTGTCCCTTTCACGGGATATGTGGCATTATCTCCAAGGATAATTTCCAGATTGGTATCCTCCTCAACCATGTCAGAGAGTGCTTCCATGAACCCAGTGATGTGTCTTGAGGCACCACTATCTATCAGCCAGACATCCATAGTGTCGGGCGGGGATGCAGCAGAGAGAGCAGATACAAGAATATATTCATTTCTTTTATCAACAACATTTGACTCCTCATACTTGGAGTTTCTAGACCTTTTAGAAGGTTGATTGTTTCCGCCAGAGGGAGCCTTCCTCTTTCCTTTGGATCTGTCGTTTCTTTGATTTCCATTCCTCCGGTTGTTGTTGTTGTCATCACTATCGAGAGAATCCTTCTTGAAGGGACATTCTCTAGCATAGTGACCAGGCCTATGACAAGTGAAACACTTACCCTTCTTTCCTTGGGCCCTTGTTCTTCCTTTGTTCTTAGGACCACCAGAGTTCTTCTTTCTAGAATGAGCAGCATAGGCAGCATTTCTATCATTTTCATATTCCTTCATTCTTGTTTCTTCTTTCATGCATCTGGACAATAGCTCGTCAAAGTTAGGAATAGTATTATTATTGAGAATGGTAGTGGTGAATACTTGCCATTCATATGGGAGTCCTCCAAGTGCGGTGAGTACCATCTCACGATCGGCTATTGTCTCCCCAATAGCCAACAGATTGTTCCTAATCTTGGTCAATTTCAGAAAGAATGTTTGGACAGAGTCATCCCTGCCTTTCTTCAGATTCTTCAATTGATTCTTGAAGAATAGCACTTGGTTTACATTGTTTACCTTGAACATTAGGATCAATTTATCATACATCTCTTTGGATGTACCCAACTCAGAGATGTAGGCCACCAGGCTTTTATGAATGGATTCCCTGATCATCGGCTTTGCTTTGATCTCCCCCTTCTTATACTTGGTTTTAGCAGCAGCAGTAGCATTGGATGGAGGTTCTTGTATCTTACCCAGTACATGGTCCATGAGATCATGGTCTTCCAATTTGAGATCTAATATCATCTTCCAAGCATGGAAGTCATCCCTTCCAGTCAACTTGTCATTCTCCTTGAATTCATAACTTGTGGAACCCATTTTCTTAGATGGTGATTGCTAAAGTTAAGGCTTGTCTTCACCTCAGCTCTGATACCATGTAAATTTTTGTAGATGTTCTATGCTTGATGCAACTTTACTTTTATTACAGCAGTCACCCAAACAGTTAAGTAAAATGTCGATAGAACATATCAGTGGATCTATAGAAGACAAACCAGAAACAGAAGAATGTGATGGTGCGTTACGGCGGTCAACAGGATGCCTCAACCAGCAAAGTCTCCTTAATCAGCCAACCCAGAATGTGTCACAACAATCCTCAAATCAGTCATCAAGTCAACACAAGTCAACTCCAGAAAAGTCAACGCTGTCCAGAAAAGTCAACGCAGGGCAGCAACATAAAAGTCAACGCAGCTCCAACTTCGATCAACCTTTTGACCTCGATTCTTGTGCCAATGTGTACGGCCTCCTAAAATCGAAGTCTCCAACAAATTTCAGCCCTTTTGGACCATGCGTTGACCAAAGTCAACGCTGGTCAAACTTCCTTGGAAACCCTAGCTGCAGCCTCTGTTTTAAAAAACGGCCTGACCGAAACCGACCAGGCCTGGTCGACCGAGCCGGTAGGGCGGTCGGTCCGACCAGTTAGAAAACCAGCCAGGCTGGCCGGTTTATTACCGAGCCGACCGGTTTTTGTAATGGCTTGGCCGGCTCAGTAATAAACCGGCCGACCAGGCCGAGCCCAATTCAACCAGGCCTGGTCATAACAGCCGGCCGGTGGGCCCATTTTTTCCGATTTTGTGGACTTGAAAATGAAATTTAATTCGCTGTTAGGGTTTTTTTAGCTTGTCTAAGCCCCTGGTAGCTGTCCAAATACCCTTATCAAATGGTCCATGGTGTTTCATGTCTCGGTAGTGGCATTCCTTCCAATTCTTGAACTAAGAATCTCGTAAATTGTACCACTCAGTTGTGAACTTGTAAAGCCAACAAATTTCAAATAAGTTGCTACAGGAGGGTTACAAAAATACAATAAATATTTTGACAAAATAAATAATTATGCCAGGAACATTGATAATTTTGATGATTATGAATTTTAAATCAACAGAAAATATCAGTAATACTTGTGTTTGCCCTTTGACAAGAGGTCTAGCTATGTTTTCTCTTTATTAGAGGTTGATAATAGAAGAATTTCTTCCTACTTATGAGATACCCAAGGAGACATATACGATGCCAGAATTAAAAACTAAGAATAGATTATGCCAAATTTAATGTCCTAGAGTATCCTTCACTATTCTCCCATCTCCTTTTATACTCTTGCTTTCCTGAAAGCCCAGAAAATACAAACCTTAAAGGCATATTGACTGTGGTGACTATTCTTCTCAGTTATTTTTGTCCTCTCTTATTAATTCATTATTGACAGGGCGAATAAAGTGCATTACTTCCCCTTGGGACTTCTGCCAAAACACAAACCAAACCCTTTTTGACACCATTCCAGCCATCTTGTTATTTAATTGAATCCCTGTAGTTTTAAGCCCTCTATGCAGGATCTTATTATTTAAGAACTCTTTCTTTCTCTATCTGAAACATTCACATACAAAAAAAATCGCTGACAATACCATTTATGCCGTACTTACTACCGGATCATTCAGATGCTTGATAACACTCATCAATAAGTTACTGATCACTATATGTACAAGTTAAGATTTAGCTTTTGTAGCTTAAGGGTCTAGCTTAATTTATCAAAAAGATGTTTTTATGATGTCCTCTGATTTTTCAATCACATACCAATGTGCAATATTTTGTGGGGGTACCAGATTATATTCATTCAATATGACAGTGAGATGAGATCTACATCAATAGATTCCTGTTCTCTACAATAAGTTAACATGCACGATATGATATTTCAGTCAGCTGCTTGCAGTACAGCACAATGGAACATGGACACAGTAGCTTCTTAAAACAAATATTCAAAAAATATGAAAATTGTTTTCACATACCAAGTACATGCCACTAGTTACTAGTTACTAGTGACTATTCATGTTTTGTTGTAGAGGCCATTTAGAGCCTCCTTAGTTATGTTTTTTGTTTTGATCTCTATATCATCATCATGTATTGGTCCTTGGACAGTGCACTGGGTGCAATTTTGATATAATGGATATATTCACGAGCCTACTTTTATCATATGTTGTCTTTTGTCTATATTGTAATGCTTTGTGTTTGGAAACATGAATAAAAATCTTTAAATTTATGTTTTTGTACAAAAAAATTAATATTTAATGTATTTTTTACAAAAACCGAGTCATTACCGAGTCATTGAAACCTGGTCGACCGAGTCATTACCGATTCCGAGTCATTACCGAGTCATTACCTCGACTTGGTAGCTGACCAATTCCGTTTTTTAAAACATTGGCTGCAGCAATTTCGTCCTTCTTCTTGGCTGTACAAATTCGTCCTTCCTCCCACGTGTGAGCTGAAATCATCCTCCAAGGAGCTCCAAGTTTGACTGTATTTACATACATCATTGAGGTGTGTGACACATCTGCTGGGGGTGTAAAACTTTAAGGCCGACCTGCACATATAATTTATTATAAATAATAAATTCAAAATAAATGTTTTGCTTATCGGATTAAGATAAATTTTATATGGATCTTACACCTCTCCGAAAGAGGAATCCAACAAAAATATCAGTATCTTAATCTGAGCATCACAACATGGAGTTTGGACCTAGTTGTCCAATTTTAACACCTTTTGAATAGCTTCTCCTTCTTATCCAAGTCAACACTAGTAAAATTTATTTCTTGTACCTCTATTCTCGGCTTCTATGGAATTCAACCTCTTTCCACAATTCTGCAATTCTCGACCTCCCTGAAACAATTGCAATTTCGCACGTGTGAGCTGATTGGAGGAGTTTGGAGATGATTTTCTTCTTCACTTGACTTGGAGACTTCCCTTTATGATCTCGTCAAGCAAGAATGCTAGTTTGGTGACCTCTTTCTTGGCTTCTTCAAGGGTTGATGTAACCCTACTGCAGAAACCCTAATCTTTGTCACACATGTGAGGAAGATAACCCAAAAGAAGTACTAAAAACTCTTCGCAATTCTTCCTTTTCCTTTCACTAGTTATGAGGCTTCCTTCTTGTGTTTTTCTCACACTTCTTCTTGTATTTCAAATGCTTGGATTCATTGTCTTCAAGTGAGGTCGAGCCCTCCTTTATATAGTAGTTTTCCCATGAAATTAAGTTGACTTGTGCTAGTGTGTAGGCTGAGAGCGTCTTCTAGAATGATCTTCATCTTCTTTTGAAGGCTGACTTGATGGAGTACTTGTGACAAGGTCTTGGAGGGTTTATGACTCAAATAAATTCTCTTTTACAATGTGTAACATGTCCAAATGGGTCTTCAGTACATGACACTGACTCAATAGACTTTATGACTTAATGACCAAACCTAATAGCTCACAATGGGAGCTTCATCTATAAAATAAAAGTCCTTGAGCATGAAACCCATGCCTCAAGCATAACATAAATAATTTTATTTTTCTTCTTTACATCAATTACATAAAATCATGATTACACATGTCATAATGAAAACCGAACTTAGTTACATATTTCAACACTTTGGCTCTAACGCCAACTTCTATAGGCTTTACAATTTTAAGAGGTAGGTCACCTGCCTGGATTTATGCTCCAGTGGTTGTTCAATTGGCCCTCAAGTAGCATCCTTCGACATAGCTATCAATAACCCAACATGGGCTTGTATTAGGTGAAGGGTATTTCTTTTCCTCATTTTTAGTGCCTTCACCATGTCCTTAGGCCTAGGGGGCCCAACTTACAAACGAATCATTAGGGATCAAGCCTTGAACCCTTTCCACCACAAATTTATTGGTACAAAGACAAATAGAACTTTTGTTTAATCTCAATGTTCCACCAAGTCCCCTGGAGGTAGGAGAGAGGGGGCGAGGGAGCGCGAGAGCAGCCTATGCAAAAGCTCCCTACCAATTTTCAGGAAATGTGGGGGGACGCGTCAAGGTAATAAAAATTATAAAATATAAAAATATATGATAATATGATATATCATTGAAAATTTAATATTTATAATGTAACTGTATTTTTGCAAGGAATGTATATACAGTCATCATACACTTACATCATGAAAGATAAATCATAAATGATAAAATAATAAATCGATGAATGATGAATCATATAACTGAAACAAATTTAAAACTTAAAACTTAAAACATACAATACAATCATACATGTAAGTTTGTAATTGTATAATCATTAATGTAACTACTAACAATGTACAATGAAAATAAAGTTTAAGATATAATATGACATATTATATCAAGATTCAAAATAAAGTTTAAACTAAAGTTTACAACTCAAGTGTGAAACAAAAAACTTAAAAGCAAATAGGTTATGTCTGAAACATAAAACATAAAACATAACCTATGAATATCAAATGATATCATCATAATGATAAATGAGCATAAATGCTCAAGGTAATGCCCCACTAGTCTCTGCATCCAGCTGTTGCACGAATATATCAGGATCAACCATGTCACCATCTGAATCAGAATCACTTGGATTCTCAAACATGCTAAGTGGCACACCGACTTTTAACATGAAACCATAAACTAAAACAATGAAACAAACTTTTAACACAAATAAAATTTTAAGCTAAAAAAAAAAATCGTTTATTTTTTTATTTTTTTCATTTAAAAAATAGGTTTTTTCAATTTCGGGCCCCTCACGCCCCTCTCATGCCCCCTCATGCCCCCTCGACCCCTAAATTTGAGGAAACTTCCCCCCTCACACCCCCCTTAGTTTTTGGATTTATGGGGGCGTGGGGGTCCTAGAAGTCCCCAAGACCCCGGAGCGCGAGGGGGCGAGGAATCTAGACCCCTAGGTGGGGGGGCGAAACCTCGTGTAACACTGTTTAATCTCTAGCCAATCTAGCTAATCTGAGCACTAAAAAAATTATTGGTGAACTATAGGCTTTTTTTGAACAATATCCTAATAGAGAACCAAGCCATCCCAACCAAGGGTTTTCCTTCTTATAGAATATAAGAATACTCAATGTTAATTTAGCAGCTCAGGAACAAATTCCCTCCTTTAGACAACCTTCCTCGTCAAGAAAGACCCCTCCTAGCCCTTGGAAGAATCTAATTTGGTCAAGGAAAAATATAATTTTTAAGGTGAAACCCACATGTGCACAAAAGTACAAGTCAGTTTGGGCAAGCTAATTTGACCTCCTAAGGCTCATATAAATACACCTTATGTCACATCACTTTGGAGCACCATCTCAAGCATCTCTCTTGTCTTGATTGGTTCAACTACTTCTGAAGTTGCAAGGCTATTCTTCACACATGCAAAGGGAAGTGTTTATGTTCTTGTGTGTTGACTTTCTATTTAAGGGTTTTGACTAGCATTGACCAAGGGAAGAAAAGACTTCGCTTGACCTGGTTTTTGACCTGTTCTTGGAGGCTGAATTGACTAAGCTTTGGACCAAACTTTTCTAGGTTGTTTGACCTTTGTTGACCACAGACTTTGACTGAAATTGACCGCAGAAAATCAAATTTTTGGCCGCAGAGTTTATCTCTCCTTTGACCAAGGTTTTGAGAACTGTTTTGACTAAAGTTTGACTAGCAAGGAAGGCCGCATTTATTGGTAGGTTGACAAAAACTTTTGATTAGCTTTGACCATTGACTTTTGGACTGGTTAAGGCATCTTTGACTGTTGTTGACCTTGATAGAGTTTGCAAATTTGACTTGTTGACCAAATTTGACTTTTGGGCTCATATTTTGTATATTCGTTGGTTGGTCTCTTGGGTAGTCAAAGGTTTGACTTTGACTCTTTTGTTGATAAATTGGAACATTGTATCTATTTTTTGAACATTCGATGACAATTTAATAGAAGAAGAATTTTGAAATGGTTTTCCCCCTTGTGGGGTTTCTCCCTGGTCTTTGACCAAATCTTGTGTCTCTTGTTATTGCTCTTGGTTGTCTTCTATTGTGCATTGGATTTATTGTTCTATCTACAATTGCTTATTATTACTAGAAGATTGAATTTATTGGATAGTCGATTGCTAATTGAAGAAAAAATGGAATAAGTGATTGTGCTAAGCATAGAACGTTGGAAAATTAACACTCAAGACAATGAACATTGAAAGAAAGCCTAGACCTAAGTAGGGGTTTCCTTCCATGAGAGGAAGGACTTGATGACCTTCCAAATACTTCGGTTAAAAGTCCTAACAATCTTGACTTTGGAAAGAGTGAGGAGAATGGTCTACAAGGATAACCCTTGCTGACTCTGCGCACCCAGTGAGAGCCCTTGGTTGGTGTAGTGTTTGGGCAGGAAATTTCAAGCTTAATCCCCTATAACAACTCAACCACCCATTTTCCACAAAGAACTTAAGCATGAATTCTTGTCTTGATTATGCCCAAGCTTTCCATGTCTCTTAGCATGCAACAAATATCCCAAGTAGTTTTGTGGAATCCTTTACCAAGCTTCCCATGTCTCTCAGACAAAACAAATATCCCAGATGGTTTTGTGGAATCCTTTACCCTAGTTAGAATCCCAAAAGAAATTTCTAAAATATTTTTCAAGGCATTTGCAGGCCAGTTTCAACGAAACCCAACAAGAGGAATAGTAAACATGGGTGGTGACCAAAGCCTCGGTGCATATTTGAAATTTGGAAATTGATGGCCAAGGGTTTCATTATCCATCTATAAATCTTACTCGCTACCTTCTACAAAACAATCTCCCATAGCTTAGGTAAGGCCTAAAAAGAAAAAGGGTACTCACATAAATTTGAACACTTCGCTTGGTTGGATCAAAGCCCAATATCAATTGTCTACCTAGTTGGGGGTTGGCTTAGCATTCTACTAATAATAAGAAGTTTTATGCCATTGAATGTTGGAACCATAGGCAAGGAAGAAAATTTCCTAATAGTTCTTAGCATTGTCCTACGATGACCAATCTTCTAGAATAGTAAGAAAGGAGTCAACTGCAAAGTGGTTCGTGACTAGCTGGCTTTTGTAGCCAAGAAAAACAAGGGTAGAGTTAAAAATAACTTTTCCAAATGACTAGAAAAGCCCCACGTTTTCAACTTACAATCATTTATGGGAAGATAAACCAAAGTGTATATAAAGACAGCTCCACTACATAGCTAAATAAAGGTCCAAAAATGAGGGTTTTAAGCATAGCAATGATGGATGACCTTTTGACCCTAACATAAGACTTCTCATTATATATTTTGATAAATGTTACACACCTCAATCCTTCGGGATTATTGTAAATAGTAATTAGGTGTAATATAATGGATAGTTGGTTGGGCAAGCTAACAGCCCACACATAGTCAAACCATTTTTCAGTGTATAAATATGTTTCAATCTTTAATGAATAATCACTGAGCTTTTTGCACGATCCTCAGTCTGACATGGTATTAGAGTGAAGTGATCCTCTATTCTCTTCATGCTTTTACCCTCATGTTCTTCAATGAACGTGATTGCGAATGTGCTTTTGGTGACTGATTATCAGTAAACGTGAAGCATGGCAAACCTGGTGAAGCATGGTAAAGCACGGTGGACTTGTCAACCATTTCAAGCAAAATACCTTGGTCCGACCTGTCAAAAGAGAAAAAAACGATGCGGTATTGAAGAGCATCGATCGAATGAAGGCTTGAACCAGTTATCTCACAAGGATGACATATTGGAGTTGCTCGGCTTCCAAACTGCATGGATTCTGAGGTGAATCAAATATCAGTCTAATATTTGAAGATCTAGATTAGAACATTCTATGTGTTGCATATCAACATTGTCTATTGCAACCGATGCCAGGTTGTCATTACAACCAGTGGTGGTAAGTATTTGTGGTGGGATGTCGTTTCTAACATGAGAAATTGGTCGATTGGTAGAGGATAGGACACATGGGTTGTGTCTCAAACACCGACACGCAATCAATTCTATTCAATTCATACAAATATGTTTTACCAATCCCAGTATTGCAATGAGCAGAGGCTTTGTGTACCACGAATCTATTTTATTAATCTCAGTGTTGCGTTGAATGGAGTTTTGGAAATTCAACGCACCTATATTCAATTCAATTCATGTAATTCAATCCACTTATATTCCCAACGCTGCAACAAGAACCTGCGGTATGGCAAGTGGTGTAATTGTCATCATAGATTGATCGGATTGCTACATGTGATCGTAGTTTGATCAGATTGCTACATGTGATCATAGTTTGATCGCATTGTTATTTGTGATGATATATGGAGCTCTACGTCCCTTATATTCAATGATTTTCTAATTTATTTTGGATTGATCTAATTGTTGTGAGTATATGAAGCTCTACATCCACCAAAAGAAGCCAGATATAAGTCATTGAATCTGGAGGTTTGCCCTGTTATTCTTTGAATTTTGACTAAATGATTGTTCGATTTTACTTTCTATTTTACTTGAAGTGGAAGAGAGAATATATAGAGCAAAACTATTTCACTCGGTTTTATTTAATTTGACTCCAGTCCAAATAGAAGAAAAGACTGTCAATTTCAAAACAATCTTGTTGTTTTAGTCTTTTCGGCTCGCCCTAGGATGGGGGTTTTGATGAAATTGTTCATGCAAAAAGCATTCATTAAACTCCATAGTTGGCGTAGTTTTGACCGATAAGGAAAACTACGCAGAGTGGCTCAGAAAGATAAAGAACACTCATTTTTAATGATCTATGGGAATTCATAGAAAAGGACGATGTTGATCAACTCATTGAAAGCGATGAAAACAGAAGGAAAGCCCTTGATCAGCTTGCCTGTAGTCATAATAAGATTAAGGTTTCTTTCAACAAACATACACAAAGTAGAACATTCAAGCCTGGGGACCTTATGCTCTTATGGGACAAAAGGAGGGAGAAGCCTGGTATGCACAAAAAATGGGATAACTTGTGGGTGTGTCCGTTCAAGATAGTTGACATAGGGGGGATAAATTCATCCATTTAGAGAATAAGGAGGGGGGGATTTGTTCCCCTTCTCGTAAATGGACAACATGTTAGAGTAGCATGCATCGCATGATTATTTTTGCATTAGAACTAATGTCATATGATGTTTTTCATCATAGATTAGTTGCATTTAGATTAAAACTTGCATATTTAATTATTTGTTGATTTTATGGCCTAACATTAAGCATGGGTGATCATAAGACACCATGAAAACATGTTGCCTCGTGGGTTTAGTTTTTTATATGTGCAGGTAATAGGTCTACAGTGACCAAGAGAGTGTTGGAGTTCTCGTGACCTCTCTTTTGAGTAACTCGCCCACTTTTCCAAGAGATCATGTCCCATTTGGAGCCAATTGTTACCCACCACTTTGTGGGTGATATCCCTAGGGGAGAATTTCTCCAAGATGGTCCTCCGTCGGCAACCCCTTGCAGCCACCAACTAGCTTGTTGTGCCATTTCTCCACCACCTGAGCCAGCCATGTGGTCCCTCACCCATCTATGATGATCGTATGTCTAAAGGTGGGTCTCCCGAACCTAAAGGTATGCTTTGTCATTTGGTAATTGAGTATTGTAGTTTGTTTATCATGGATACTTCAAGGCATGGATTAATGGGGGGATTCGACGAAAAGAGTGGACAACATTTGTGCTTCTATCCCCTAGACCTCTTTTGGATGTTACCGTTGTATCTTAGTCCCGTGGGATCTCCTTTACTGACCATTGGGTTTTAAGGTGGTACTACATGGGAAACCCCGATTTTGGTTGCATGGTCCCTCTTCCCCATCCACATATATCACTCCCCTTCCGTTTATTATAAACCCATCCATCATGTTTCCCACCTGAGTCCACATTTCTCCACTGCGTCCACATAGGGTTAGCCTCCCCTTCCCCTTGCCCACACCTTCGGTCAGGCTTGGAACGATGCCCCGGAGATTGATGCAGCTAAAAAGAAAAAGTAAAAGCGTAATTAGCCACATTCAACAGGAAAATGTACCACAAGATGCAAAAGATGGTCGAGATAAACATATTTAACACGTGGGCAAAAGCCAATGCATGAGCTCTACCCCATACCCATGACCATCACCCTTGTTCCATAAGCCCTAGATGAGCCTGCTTTATCATTCAGGAACCCATGATTGTCCCAACCCCTAGTGAGCAATGCACTATCCTTCTTTATAGAGGGTATCCACTGTTATACCTTACACATCATGCTCTTATCATTTGAGCCTTGAGCAGTTAATCAAAGAAAAATCATAAAAGGCAATAGGCATATAAAGAAAAGTGGAAAAAACAAGGTTGGGGCACCTCATGCACCACGATTGCTCCCTCCTATACATTATATACCCAAGTGTGGGCTTCCCTTTTACTAGCTACCCTTCTACCCCAACATGTGGCCCAGGATTGCACCTTTCATTAGTTATTCCATTCACCTCTTTATCACATGCCACCATCATTTGAAGGATGTACCTTGGACATACTATCCCCTCTGAAGGTTGAAACCACTTAATAGGGCACTTAGTTAACCCCCTTTGGAGCTTGGAGACATTAGCACATGCCAAAGCCCACTATGGAAGGGCAGGCCATTATGACGTACCCACCTGTTGTCCATGGTTTGTAAGCTCTTTAACTCACTTACTTTAAATGACTTGTTGTGTTGGAAGGCTACAAGGATGCATTGGATCTTATACAGGATTGTAGATGGTCTCCATTTTGGGTTTGGTCTCCCTATACGAGGTCCTGACCCTCCAGAGGGCTTCATCGGCACATATAGGGTGTGTGTAGAGAGGCATGGGCCTCCATAGCAGTAGACATCACTCCATGGATCCCCATAGATGTTCAGATATTACTCGAGATTCACCTATTGGACGAGGAAGATGCACCTGGTTCACCATGCCCAATCGGCCCCACAGTTGTACCATGAACTTGGCATATGATCCAAGACTTGTATGTTGATGTGGCATCACGTGCACCATCATCTGAGACCTCACAGATGGTCTATAGGCATCTTCGACATACTTGGATACCCATGAGGTTACTTGTGTGCCCTCACACCCATTAAAAGCACCACAGGTTTACTGTTTGGAGAACAAGGGGCCAACCCCTTGTCCACTACTTTTGGGAGTCCTATTCATCATTATGGCACTTATGGACTTTATCAAGCTTCTTAGAAGGCCCAATGACATGCATTATTGATCATTCGACCTCTTGAGAGGCTTATTCTTTTGTTTATGAGCTAGTTTCGTGGGCTTGTCACCAAAAGTTAGTTATTTTACACATTATTTTATTCTAGGGGCTAATGTAGGCTTTGTTACCACTCAAACGAGTAGAGGACCTAAAGGGGTTTCTAATAGGGCAACTGCTAGACTAAGGGCAATGGTGGAGGCTTAGCCCACTATCACCATGGCTAAGATTCCCTGCTCTTTACAGACTTTCACCAATGGGAGGAGTCTCGATGTTTTTGGGAAGCCACTTATAAAGGATATGTCAATGTATAAGTATGAAGTGATCCCAGTAACCCTTTCCCAAGGAGGAGGTGAAAAAATGGTGCTTGCTTGCTCTTTAAGCAAGGGACTTGTCTTCCAAGGGAGAAGGACACAACTTGAAGAGGTACTTCCCGACCCCTAAAATCCTATATGAACTTGCTTTCCCAAATAGCCCTTGTGATTTGTCTTTGATAAGAAATGGGACCAAGTGGACCCAGCCCAGGTTCAGGGATGGAATATAGCAACCAATGATGCTCCTATCCTAGACAAGGTGAGGGGAAAGGATCGGATAAGAAATATTGCTTCAAAAGGTCAAATTGATCCTACTAGGGTCCAGCCTTGGTGATGCCAACGCAAAACTTGGTCCTAGAGCTAGGGCTTGGGAATCCCGGAGATTCCACCATTGGAATTGCCTCAAACTCGGAGGAGAGGGAGAGGACCCACCAGCGCAGTAGCCTCAATGAGATCGAAGTTTTTTCGTTGGTGAATTCTCGAGAAATTGATGCCCTAGGTGGCCCATCAGGGCTAGACCTGGGGAAAAAGGGAAAAAGGTGAAAAAGAAGGGGAAAATGACAACCCTTTTGCGGGACCAATGCCTATTTCCCTTGGGGATATGGATTCATGGATGATAATGACTGAGAATTTGGTTTCTTGATCAAGGAGGCTCGGAAAGTCAACGTCATCCAATGTTAAGGGAAAAAGAAGAAAAGTGACCTACAAGCATTTATACTTCATGCAAATAGAGCAAGCTTATCGAGATAAAACAATCTCTAGGACATTTCATTCATCTAACAATGGCCCATACATTAAACGAGCTAAATAGAAACTTAATTCGTCATTTCAATTATGCAGCAACTAGCCCTAATTATAGCGAAGTTCAACAGGATGCAGGAACAAAAATATATCATCAAAATATAAAACGCGAATGCAAATTAGAGTTTCATTTACTATCAATCCGGGTAAGTAAACTTCGAGGATCATCCAATATATATGGACTTAGAGACAAACTAAACTAAGCTAGGTGAAGAAATGCCAAAGTTCCCTTACAAGAAGTCTTTCGTTAGGATCTCCAACACCTATTTAGTCATTTAACAAAATGAAATCTAAAGACATTATGACAAGCGTAAGAAATATTAAGGTTCCCTTACAGGAGACTGTTCATTAATATTTCTAATTATCTTAATCAACAAACTATTTAAACTAATGAAATTAAAGCACTTAAACCTAATTCTGATTGATTGCATGAAATGTTAAAGCTCTCTTACAAGAGACTATTCATTTATATCTCAAGCATATAAATCAGAAACTTAAACTAATGAAATCAAACATTAAATAACAAATCAGATTCATTGAAGGAAACATTATTGTTTTCTTACGAAAGGTCATTCATTAATATTCCAAACATAAGAACCTAATAATTTAATCTAATGAAATTCACAAACAAACATAAAATAAAAGCCTACTAAAATAAAAGTGTACTTGCTAGGCAATGGGGATCCTTCCAAGGATTCACAAGCACACCAAAAAGTAAATGTAGAGGATCAAAGAAACTTCGTCTTATTTATCATCAATTGCAAATTGCAATTGCAACCATTACATTGATTCTCCAATCTAACTTCTCACTACCAACCCATAAGATACTAAGATTACAAAATGAAGAAGATTAAGATTAAGATTACAAATGAAGGAGATAACACTCCTATTTATACAAAAGCTATGATAACAAACTCATAAATGTAAATCCACTATTCCCTCCTTTGACCCACATATTTCTCAACCAATGGTGACACATAACCCTATCCTCCATGATCTCCTCCATGAGGTCCATGATCTTCTCAAATTCGAATTTGAACATAGAGTGCCACATAAGGGTGCCTAGGAAGCTTCTTTTGTACCTACACATGTCAATAAACTCATTCTAATTGTTAGGTATAAGTATAAGCATAATATTTTCTAAAGTTTAACCACAAATCCACTTAAAAATGTTAAGAATTAATAAACTTTGGAAAAGCATAGTTATAACCCAATGATGAGGTAAATGTAATGATGTGGAGGTGGAATGATGGTAATATGGAAGTAATATGAAGGTATTGATAAATAATGGAGTGTGAATAGGGACTATTTTGAGGCCCAACATACCCCCAAACTGAAGGTATGGAATGTGCTCATGCAATCTATTACATTACTTTTTGATATTTGAGCTCTGCCTTAAACTCTGCTTGATATCATTTACTTAACTTTTGCAAAGTGTTTTTGATGAACTGCAACTTGGTTGGTTCTTGTGTTTCAACCATAATTTGTTTGTTGCATTCAATTTTAATGTATGATATTTGCATATTGATAATGTGATTTTTATTGCAGAGTATTTTTGTTGGAATGCATCATGGTTGGTTCTTGTGTGACAATCATGATTGTGTTGACATCCAATTATCTTTTAAGTACTTTTTGAAAAGCCATTTATATGCTCATGGTGATGTAATAGTAAATATATTTAGAAAATATGTTGGCTTTGAATGTGATATGAATGTTTTGAATGTTATATGAATGTGGCAACATATGAATGTGAATGTATTTCCCCCCTCAACTAATAGTTTTGGCAATTTGACAAAATGACGAAAAGAAGTGAAGTTTTTCTAAAAATTATCATTCTAACTTTTCAAGGAATTAAATGGTTAAAAGTTAGAAAATATCACACCTTAACTTACCCTTTCAAAAATGGATGAGAGTTGTGCACGTGTGGCTGCAAAATTCTGTTCATAGTCTTCTTTACTTAGTTGTGAAAATGGTGGATGAAATCGAAAAAGTGAATCTTTTATTGTTGTTGCATCTGTTGCTAAATCTGCTGCTGAATCTTCTGCTGAATGTTCGGAATCTACTGCTGAATGCAGCTAAAAACGTATAAGGCTTGGAAGGTATACAAAATTCAGAATTTACACTTCCCCCCTCAGCCTTATTTATTGACTTGTCCTCAAGTCATTTACATCAAAAACTGAAAAGTAATGAAAGTAATTCTGCGTCCTCTGCTTCCCGGATGCGGGTGGACAGAAGGAGTATTAATGAGATGGGACGGAGGTTTGGCGCGCCATGCCGACACATGCCTGTCCTGAACGTGAAGTTATTAGGCCCTCCGCGCGAAAGCTTGCAGCATTTACACACTACTCCTACCGAGGACATGAGCTCTGAACACTTCAGTGTTCACTTGATCTCTTCTGCGATGGCTCCGGCCTTCAAGTGCTCCGGCTCGACTTACATCAACGGAGCAGTAATGAAGCCTGATCTTCTAAGCGTGAGAGGTATGGATTTGAGGCAAGTGGGCGCAGTGCACACCAGAGACTGGTACCTATCGCGATGAGCTATATGTAACCCGGCAGATGCTCTTCTCCAAGTCTGCTTTGGAGGCGTTAGTCAGTTTCTTCTTTACTAGGAGAGGATCTGTTCGTTGGAATTCTATTATGCGCAGAGTCACTGTTATTTTTCACGATGCCACGGCTGCGACATCGCATGCGGAGCCGAAGGGGTGGCTCCAGAGGGCGCCCCTCCAGTGCTCGCGCCAGCCCATCCTCGTTATCGCCTTCCACGTCCAGTGGCCCAAGCACTGGCCATTACCCTCGGACGCGGAGTGGCAGGGGGCGCATTCATGGTATCAATCAGAACTGGAGCTCCCTCACATCGCATCCTCCGGCATCCTCTGTCCCCAATTCAGGCTCAGCGCGTTTCATATTTAACAGCTCCCTCACGCGCCCTCGGATTACTGCAATTCTATCAATGGTCTTTCTCGAGGAACACCAGCCTGGGGAGCCCAGCACGCAGACTAGGGCTCCTCCTGCAGACTTTGGACTGTTCTCGAATGTCAACATGGCGAATGATCAAGCCTCGATACCGCCTTCAACCATACCTGCAAGGTCTGCTCCGGCTGAAGCTAGAGCCCCAGATGCACCAGGACCCTCGGCCTCTGAAGAAGCGCTCGCCCGAGACCTGCAAGCCTTTGGTTGGTGCAGGATCATGGAGGAGCCTCCAAACAATTAATGGGTTTGTTACATGTCTGTTCTTCTGTGTCTGTAGCCCAAATTATTGGGCCTATCTTGATGTTGCTGATCATGGAACTTTTTTGGAGTTTTTTTATGCTTTTTTGGTTCAAAGTGAACTCTGAAATGCTTCTCAATGTTCCCCTGCGTGGGCTATGGCGTGTATCTCAGTCTCTTTCAGTAAATTCTGCCTCTAAGGCAGTAGACTCGGACTTCGGTCCCGTTGTAAAATTATCCCTTTGTTAATAGATCAGTTTAACTTAGAAAAAAAAAAATTTGCGTCCTCTGCTACAAAATGATTGGTCTTCAAGTCTTCAACGCTCATTGGCACAATTCGTGTCATGTGAATAAATGTTTCGGTGTTGAACATAACAAGAAATTGTTAACTTAGTGGCCATTGATGGATGCCACTAGTCAACACGAGAGCTCCCATCTTTAGTGGATGAGAGTCAAGATGCCCCGAACACATCTTTCTAAGTATGAATGATTTTGTTGTTGTCGAATACTCAGAAGATCCGATGAACAAGGGACATTGATGTATTCCCTTTGTTTATTGGCATGATAGCTTGCCCTTCAGGCATGCAAGCTTCAAGGTGTTTTTAGAAAAATATTTAGACTCAAGGACTATGGACTCAATGGTGTATGGAAGCAAGGTTTTATTTGCAAGTGTAGGAAAAAGGAAACTGACAATGAATATGTAAAGTGGACCAAACAGCTTGTAGATGACCTTGGTTGGTTTTATTGGTGGGTTAGGATTGAAGAAAATGTAATGAAGTGTATGTGGTAATGGAAAATGGATAATGACTCTCGCTAGAAATTAAAAAAAAAAAAAAAAAATTATGGCATGCAAACTCTCAAATATAGCAAATCTGCTCCTTAATTCTGGATTGCCTACTAAAATAGTTGAGTTTGACCAACGTTGACCAACCACCTATAGACGTTGAATTCAAGTGTGGATAGGTATTTCACCATCCTTGTACATTTAGGAACAAACCCCAGTTCTTTGAATTTTGCTAATCTGTCATGCAACATGTCAAACCATTAAGCTATTACAGGAAGTTGCAAGAACTTGTAATTTTCTGGAAATTTAGGTTATGATCATGAACTCGTTCTTTATAATTTCTCATGAAATTAGTCTTGGGAAGACCAATTGTCATCACAATTTAATATCCTTAATGATCACTTGATTATCCTGTAACCTGCGAAAAAAACTTGGAAGAAAGAAAACATAAGTATGTTCAAGAAGAAATGGCCATTTCCTTCATGATTCTTACGCAAAAATTTCGTACCAAATAAAACAGATTAAGAAAAATTAAAGTGTTGAAATTAACTCAATTCATGATATTAGTATCAATCCATTCTTAAAGAAATAACCATGAAAAGTAAATTTACTCCTTGGTTGTGTCAGATAACACATGTGCATGGCAAAGAGCTCGGCATTATAGATTTGTTGTGTCCTGCAGATTAGTATGTTATAAAGCATACAACAATATGAAGTTGCGTTGCAAATTACCATCCAACTGAATAAATTTCATTTACGTTACGTGAATTCTGTGCAAAGTGTTTTTTTTTTTTTTTTACTTGTACCAACTCTTGCAGTGTTAACCAATTCCTGTAATTCTCATGATTCTCTCAATTTGCATACCACCAAAGTTTTGTTTTATAAAATGCCAATATTCTTCACATAATTTATCATGTCAATATTCACCCTTTAAATCCTTCAAAACAATAACTGTCACAAAACACATAACAATTTTTTATTTTTCTTATATATATATATATATATATATATATATATATATATATATATATTATAAAAAAATTAAAAACACTTTGCATAGAATTCACGTAGCGCAAATGAAATTTATTCAGTTGGATGGTAATTTGCATGGCAACTTCATATTGTTGTATGCTTTATAACATATTAATCTGCAGGACACAACAAATCTATAATGCCAAGCTTTTCGCCATGCACAAAAGTTAGCTGACAAAAACAGAGAGTAAATTTACTTTTCATGGTTATTTCTTTAATAATGGATTGATACTAATATCATGAATTGAGTTAATTTCAACACCTTTATTTTTCTTAATCTATTTTATTTGGTATGAAATTTTTGCATAAGAATCATGAAGGAAATGGCCACTTTTTCTTGAACACTTATGTTTTCTTTCTGCCAAGTTTTTTTTCCGCAGGTTACAAGTTAATCAAGTGATCAGTAAGGAGATTACATTGTGACGATAATTGGTCTTCCAAAGACAAATTTCATGAGAAACTCTAAAGAACCAGTCCATGATCATAACCGAAATTTCCAGAAAATTACAAATTCTTGCAACTTCCTGTAATAGCTTAATGGTTTGACATGTTGCATGACAGATTGGCAAAATTCAAAGAGCTGGAGTTTGTTCCTAAATATACAAGGATGGTGAAATACCTATCCACACTTGAATTCGACGTCTACAGGTGGCTGGTCAACGCTGGTCAAACTCAGCTATTTTAGCAGGCAGTCCAGAATTAAAGAGCAGATTTGCTATATTTGAGAAATTGAGGCCATAATTCATTTTTTTTTCCTAGCAAGAGTCATTATCCATTTTCCATTACCACATACACTTCATTACATTTTTCTTCAATCCTAACCCACCAATAAAACCAACCAAGGTCATCTATACGCTGTTTGGTCCACTTTACATATTCATTGTCAGTTTCTTTTTTCCTACACTTGCAAATAAAACCTTGCTTCCATACACCACTGAGTCCATAGTCCTTGAGTCTAAATATTTTTCTAAAAACACCTTGAAGCTTGCATGCCTTAAGGGCAAGCTATCATGCCAATAAACAAAGGGAATACATCAATGTCCCTTGTTCATCGGATCTTCTGAGTATTCGACAACAACAAAATCATTCATATTTAGAAAGATGTGTTCGGGGCATCTTGACTCTCATCCACATTAAAAATGGGAGCTCTCGTGTTGACTAGTGGCATTCATCAATGGCCATTAAGTTAACAATTTCTTGTTATGTTCGACACCAAAACATTTATTCACATGACAAGAACTGTGCCAATGAGCATTGAAGACTTGAAGACCAATCATTTTGTAGCAAAGGACGCAGAATTACTTTCATTACTTTTCAGTTTTTGATATAAATGACTTGAGGACAAGTCAATAAATAAGGTTGGGGGGAAAGTGTAAATTCTGAATTTTGTATACCTTCCAAGTCTTCTACATTTTTAGCCGCATTCCGCAACAAATTCCGAACATTTAGTAGAAGATCCAACAGCAGATGCAGCAACAATAAAAGATTCACTTTTTCGATTTCATCCACCATTTTCACAACTAAGTAAAGAAGGCTATGAACAGAATTTTGCAGCCACACGTGCACAACTCTCATCCATTTTTGAAAGGGTAAGTTAAGGTATGATATTTTCTAACTTTTAACCATTTAATTCCTTGAAAAGTTAGAATGATAATTTTTGGAAAAACTTCACTTCCTTTTGTCATTTTGTCAAATTGCCAAAACCATCAGTTGAGGGGGGAAATACATTCACATTCATATGTTGCCACATTCATATCACATTCAAAGCCCACATACTTTCAAAATATATTTACTATTACATCATCATGAGCATATAAATGGCTTTTCAAAAAGTACTTCAAACATAATTGGATGCCAACACAATCATGGTTGTCACACAAGAACCAACCATGATGCATTCCAACAAAAATACTCTGCAATAAAAATCACATTATCAATATGCAAAGATCATACATTAAAATTGAATGCAACAAACAAAATAGGGTTGAAACACAAGAACCAACCAAGTTGCAGTTCATCAAAAACACTTTGCAAAAGTTAAGTAAATGATATCATGCAGAGTTTAAGCCAAAGCTCAAGTATCAAAAAGTAATAGATTGCATGAGGACATGCAATACCTTCAGTTTGGGGGTATGTTGGGCCTCAAAATAGTCCCTATTCTCACTCCATTATTCACCAATACCTTCACATAATTTCCATATTACCTTCATGTCACCTTCATTCCACCTCCACATCATTACATTTTCCTCATCATTGGGTTATAACTATGCTTTTCCAAAGTTTATTAATTATTAACATTTTTAAATGGATTTGTGGTTAAACTTTAGAAAATAATATGCTTATACTTATACCTAACAATTAGAATGAGTTTGTTGACATGTGTAGGTACAAAAGAAGCTTCCTAGGCACCCATATGTGGCACTCTATGTTCAAATTCGAATTTGAGGAGATCATGGACCTCATGGAGGATAGGTTTATGTGTCACCATTGGTTGAGAAATATGTGGGTCAAAGGAGGGAATAGTGGATTTACATTTATGAGTTTGTTATCATAGCTTTTGTATAAATAGGAGTGTTATCTCCTTCATTTGTAATCTTGATTTGTAATCTTAATCTTAATCTTCTTCTTCATTTTGTAATCTTAGTATCTTATAGGTTGGTAGTGAGAAGTTGGTAGTGAGAGGTTAGATTGGAGAATCATTGTAATGGTTGTAATTGCAATTTGCAATTGATGATAAATAAGACAGAGTTTCTTTGATCCTCTACATTTGACTTTTCTTTTGGTGTGCTTGTGAATCCTTGGAAGGATCCCCATTGCCTAGCAAGTACACTTTTATTTTAGTAGGCTTTTATTTTATGTTTGTGAATTTCATTAGATTAAATTATTAGGTTCTTATGTTTGGAATATTAATGAATGACCTTTCGTAAGAAAGTAATAATGTTTCCTTCAATGAATCTGATTTGTTATTTAATGTTTGATTTCATTAGTTTAAGTTTCTGATTTATATGCTTGAGATATAAATGAATAGTCTCTTGTAAGAGAGCTTTAACATTTCATGCAATCAATCATAATTAGGTTTAAGTGCTTTAATTTCATTAGTTTAAATAGTTTGTTGATTAAGATGATTAGAAATATTTATGAACAGTCTCCTGTAAGGGAACCTTAATATTTCTTACACTTGTCACAATGTCTTTAGATTTCATTTTGTTAAATGACTAAATAGGTGTTGGAGATCCTAATGAAAGACCTCCTGTAAGGGAACTTTGACATTTCTTCACCTAGCTTAGTTTAGTTTGTCTCTAAGTCCATTTATATTGGATGATCCTCGAAGTTTACTTACCCAGATTGATAGTAAATGAAACTCTAATTTGCATCCGCATTTTAGACCAAACAACCTCGCACCCAAAGTTGAGGTTTCTCAAGTAGTACCACCCTAGAACCACATGGTCAATAAAGGAGATCCCACGGGACTAAGATGCAAGGGTAACACCCAAAAGAGATCAAGGGGACAGAAGCACAAACTAAGCCCACTCTTTCCTCCAAATCCCCCCATCAATCCATGCCCAGAAGTATCCATGATAAGTAAACCCAATACTCAATTACCAACTGACAAGACATACCTTTAGATTCGGGAGGCCCACCTTCAAACATATGATCAATACAGGTGGGTGAAGGACCACATAGTTGGCTCAAGTGGCGGAGAAATGGCACAACGAGCTAGAAGAAGGCTGCAAGGGGTTGTTGGCTTTCAACTGAGGTCCATCATGGAGAAAAAATTCTCCTAGGGATATCACCCACGAAGTGGTGGGTAACAGGCCTAATTAGCTAAATCGAACTCATTAGAAGTGTATAAATGCAATTGATGTGAATTCATTTAGCATCATCACTTAGTTTGGACTTGCATCTCTTTAGAGAACTTCACTATCCTTCTTAGAGGACGAATTTTGGAGCATGGAATGAATTTTGATGTTTGGATTATTTTCTTTTGTCTTGCAGCTTCTTGATTGGCAAGTTGTTGATGGTTGGATATACTCTTGATACATGTAAGTACATTTAATATTATTTTCCTTCTTTATTTTGTCACGTACATTGCTGCTGGATTTTCGTTATACTAGGGCTAATTTGTTGCATCCATTTATGCGAAGTTGTGGAAATTGGGTTTCTAGATAGTGATGCATCATGTATGGGCCGTGTATTATGAAAGAATATTCCTAGAGATTCTTCTTTACTGAATTTCATCTTGATAAGCCATCAATTTTGCAAAACGAAGTATAAATCTCTTTAAGTTGATTTTTTTGTTGCCCTAATGCTATGTGAAGTTGTCTTTAAGGCCTCCTAGACATAGAAAATTGAATGTCCATAGTCATTATTACTCTTGACTCCAAATATCCCCAAAGGACTAAGCACTGGTCCACCATAAAGGCGATCACCTCAAATTAGTTTCCTTCTCTCACCTTCTCTTTTCTAAGTCTAGCCATCTAGGTCACCTTGGGCATCATTTATCTTGGAAACCACCCACTGAAAAAATCTGATCTCTTGACATCCTCTGCGTTTGGGTTTCTCCTAGGCACCCTCCAATAATGAAGCAATTCCGACAATGGGATTGTGAGATAACTCAAGCCCTAGCCTCAAGATCAATCTTGCCCATGGTTTCCTTAGGCTAAAGACCTCATTGGGATCCTCACTTTGTCTTGTGTTGAAAATTCATTCTTTGGTCCTTTTCCCCTCCAGAATAGGTCATTGGTTGCTAGACCCTACCCCCCTGACCTACCCTCCATGTCCACTTGGTCCCGTGTGGTCCCACAAGCCATTAAGAGTAATTCTTCAAATACCAGTTGGAATCCAAGCCTCTACAATAATTTTAGTGTTTAAAGGCCTCCATTATAAGATACATTCCCTAAACCTTAACCTTCAAATTCCCCTTGAGCCCTTCTTTGAGAGCCTTCAACCTTGTCTTCCAAAACAAGCAAGCTATATATCTAAGCCTCTCTCGCGAATAGGCCCCTAGGATCACCCCTCACCCTATCATTATCTACTTACTTTGTGATCCTTATCATATCGGGTCTCCTCCCATCGGTGAAAGTTCGTAAAGAGTAGGGAACCTTAGCCGAGGTGACAATGTGCTATTGCTCCATTTGTTGCCCTTGATCTAGTAGTAGCCCTCCAAGAACTCCATTTAGAGCCCCTACTAGTTTGAGTGGTAACAGGAAGCGAGAGAAATAATAGATCGAATAGTGCTATATCGAGCAATCGGGGAAAATATTTCATCATATTCCACTTCTTCTTTTTGAGAGAAGCCACGAGCTACAAACCTAGCCTTATACTTTATAACACCATTTAGAGGTGACCAGAGACTTGTCCTTTAGGTCTAGGCACCACGCCCCAAACATCATTTTTCATCATTGACTCATATTCCTCAATCATCGCATCTTTCCATACTTTGTGCTTTACGGCTTCTTCGAAAGTGCATGGTTCAGCTTGAACAATAGTACTCATGGCAGCCAAGTATCCTTGATACCTGTTCGGCTTCTTACTTTCGCGAAATGTCCCTCTTGGAGAAATATGTCTTTTAGCATCTTCAAGAGTATCTTTGAGCCATAGTGGATGTTTCCTTGAGGTAGAGGGATCACCAGGAAGTGGATCAATAGGATCCATCGAGAATTCAACATCGAGCATAGGCTCATATGTCAAAGGTTCATCATTTTTTTCCACAGCATCGTCATTGTCCTTCCTTGAGATCTGGAGATCTCTGGGTTTCCCAAGGGCAATGTCTTCATCAAAGGCGACATCACGACTTACTTCCACATCTCTTTGACCAAATATATAGATTCTATATGCTTTTGAATTTCCATTGTAGCCAACAAATATACCTTTATTCCCAGAAGCTTCCAACTTATTCCTTTTCTCTTTAGGCACATGAAAGTATCCCAGACAACCAAAGATTATAAAATGAGAAACATTTTGTTTCTTACCAATGAAGACTTCCTAGAGTGTCTTGAAATCCAAAGCTTGATGTGGGCTCCTATTTTGACCATATACAACAGTGTTGGCAACTTCTCCCCATAAAAATTTCGGTAGACCTAGAACATAAATCATGGCACGAGTGGCTTCCATAATCGTTCGATTCTTCCTTTCAGCAAAACAATTCTACTCAAGAGTCTATGGAACAGTTGTCTCCCTCTTAATGCCAA
This sequence comes from Pinus albicaulis, assembly GCA_034641835.2. Lineage (NCBI taxonomy): Eukaryota > Viridiplantae > Streptophyta > Pinopsida > Pinales > Pinaceae > Pinus > Pinus albicaulis. The sequence continues at coordinate 1,686,960,699 of CM076584.1, forward strand.
CCTCTCTGCAAAAGTCATTGAATTCTCTTGATTCATACTCGGTTCCATTGTCGGTCCTGAACGTCTTGATCTTCTTCCCTGTTTGATTTTAAACTAATGCCTTGAAAGAATGGAACCATTTAAATACTTCATCCTTCCTCTTCAAGAAATAGATCCATGTTTTGCGTGAGAAGTCATCCACAAATATTGCATAGTATATGTATCCTCCCAATGAGGTTACAGGCAAGGCACTAGCTAGGCCAGAATTGACCAATTGAAGATTATCGATTGTCTTGCTTTCACTAGAAGGGAATGGTCCCTTTGTATGTTTCCCAACTGCACAACCTTGACAAACTCCTTCATGGTTCATATTAAAGTTGGGCATCCATGTAACCATCTTCCTTACCCTAGGTAAGGCTTTGTAATGTAAGTGGGCAAATCTTCGGTGCCATAATTCATATTGAAGAAAAGTATCACTCGCCAAAGCTCCCAAAGGAATTCCACCAACTTGACAAAGACCATCAACCATAAATCCAAGAGTAAATGCATCTTTAGGGTTTATTTGCCAAATACGTACCTTTCTATCAATGAATGCTACCTTCAAGCCTTTGTCTTCCATCGCAGAAATAGATACCTAGTTCTTCGAATCAAGCACATATAACAAATCTTGTAGATGAATGGGTTGACCTTGATTCAAGTGAAGAGTGACGGTACCTATCCCTTACACCAGGTAGGTGGCATTATCTTCAAGTTTAATTTCTAGATTAATCTTCTTCTCAACCAAATTTGAGAGGGGCTCCTTGTATCCAGTGAAGTGCCTTGAGGCTCCTTTATCAATCAACCAATGATCCAAAGTATCCAGAGGAGAGGCAGTAGATAGAGCATAAATAAGATAGAATTCATCTTGTTTTTCTACAACATTACTTTCATCATACCTGGCATTTCTTATCCTTTTGGGAGGTCGACCTTTTCCATTTCGAGCAGTGGGAGCATTCCTCTTTCCTTTGTTGTTAAACCTATTGTTCCTTTGATTGCCATTGCCTTTGAAATTGTGGTTGTTGTTGTCATCATCCCTTGGAGGATTCTTCTTGTGAGGGCACTCTCTAGCATAGTGGTTGAACCTGTTGCAATTGTAGCATCTTCCTTTTCTTCCTTCTTTGAATCCCTTCTTCGATCCTTGACCTTGTCTTCTTGGACCAACATTATTCTTCCTATTTGCATGAGAGGAGAAGGCAGTAGGTTCATTTCCATTTGAGGACTTATCTCTCTCCATCGTCCTTGTTTCCACTTGAGTGCATCTAGCCAATAATTCATCAAAACCAGGTATCTTGTCGTTGTTGAGAATGGTGGTGGTAAATACATCCCATGGTCTTGAAGGACCTCCAAGTGCAATGAGAGTGAGATCCCTGTCAGCAATAACTTCTTCAATAGATAGTAGGTCATTCTTGATTTGATTTGTTCTCATGAAATAGGATTGGAGAGACTCCCCTTTATCCATCTTAATGTCCTTCAACTTGTTTTTGAGGAAGAGGATTTGACTTGCATTGTTCACTTTGAACATCCCAACCATCTTCTCATATATTTCCTTAGAAGTTCGTAAATCAGAAATATAGGCAACCAAATGCTTTTGAATGGAGTCAATCAAATTTTCTTAGCTTTGACCTCACCTTTTCTATATTTCGTTTTAGCAGCAGACGGTGCATTTGAAGGAGTCTCCACCACTTTTCCCTGCACATAGTCCAATACTTCATGCTCCTCCAAGGTCATGTCGAAAGTCATCTTCCATGCATGATAGTCAGATTTGTCATTAAGTTTGTCCTCAGTCTTGAAGTAGGATGTAGAAGCCATTGAGACTTGTCCAATAATCTTTGACCAACAGATCTCTTAGTGATTGCTTTTCTCTCTTGCTCGGCCTTTGTCTTCACCTAGGCTATGATACCATGTTAATTTTAGATAAAAATGGTATGTTCTATGCTTGCAACAATTACTTCAATGTCCTTTAGTTAGCCCAATGACAATTTCCAATAGAAATCACATTAACCATTAATCACATTGATAGTAACTATAGATAGAACATAAACAATAATGCAAAAGACAAGCCAAGACAAGAGAACGCCAGTATTTGGCAAATGCCAAGGAAAAACCCCAAGATGAAGAAAACCCTTATATCGCTTCTTCTTATTATTATATCAAATGTTCAACAGAGAGAGAGTACAACAATAGAGTCAAAGTCAAAATTGACTTGTCAAATCACAGTCCAAAACAACCCTGCCAGATGTGCACTTTTGTCCTTAGTCAACAACAATCAAATCGGCAGTCGTGTCTGCCCTAACCAGTGATCGGTCAAGGGTCAAAACAGTCCCTTAGCAGCTCGGTCAAAGTTCATCCAACTCGGCATCCTTAAGTCAGCCCAAAAAAGTCAACTCTGGAGCGGTCAAACCCAGTCAAACAAAAGTCAACCCTGCAGTCAAACAGGGTGGCATTCCATGCATTCAAACAACCCAGAAAATCTCAGTTTTTGTACCAATGAATGTGGCCTTCCCAAATAGAAAATCTCCCACAAAAATCGCAGTCAAAGAAGGTCACATAGCCCTTCGTCAACATAGGTCAAACCTTGCATCAGATATAAAATTCAGCCTCCTAAAATTCGTCCGCTTTCAACCACGCGTGTGAGAAGTAGAGTTGCCAATGAGTTGTACGAACCAATTAGATGAGGTGAGAGAAGAATGAGTTGAGTTGATGAGGTGCCAAATGATGATGGAGGTCACTCTTATTTATATAAATCCATGTGGGTGAAAGACATGTCTCTTGGGCTTCATGAGCCTACATGATGGTGTAGCCAACCTTGACAAATTGCACAATAAAAGCAATGCCTCAGCTCTTATTTATATCAGTACTTCAACCATTTATTACTTGAGCCTGAATTCTCCTTATGACCATGACAGGTACCATTGTAGTGATACTTATTATGATAGGCGTAATTTTACCAAGAATTGTTCTCTGTGATAGCCACCACTGTGACAATATTAAAATGTATTCATAGCACTGAAACTTATACCATTGTGATAGAACCAAGTCTTATTCACTGCATTAGCTTTACTGAAATTTCACCGAGTTGAGGTTACTGTGATCATGTGATAGCACTGAATTGAGGCCATTGTAGTAGCACCGAACAAAGGTAGCTTTGAGACTGTGTTGACATTCAGACTAAGATACCACCGAGATCCTTCTTCCTATAGTGACATCGAGATCTTCTGCCTATAGTACCGAGACCTTCTTCATCACCGAGACCTTGTTCTCTGAAATGTTAATCCGAATTTGTTTTTTTATTTGAAATTGCACATGATCACCCATTCTCTGAACTGTCTTATTATGATTTGGACCTTTTGAAATCAGTCCTACATGATGCCTTTGAATCCTTCTTGACTTGATCTTCAATACTCAACAAATGCACCCAACTGATCTTCAATAAAAATGCACCCAACTAATCTTCAACCTGCTTTTGATAATGACCATAGCTCTGAAACCATGTTGAGAAATCCAAGTTGGTGGCAGTTAATCGATTTCTCTTATTATGACATTATCTTGTGATGCTTTCGTTATTATTATTAGTTCTATTGATTTATATTTTTTTATCATCAAGATTAATGCCAAGCAACCAATAGAAGAAGACACAAGATGTAAGCATGTTGCCAGGGCAAAACCCCACTCTAGGGGAAAACTCGGTCAAAATTCTTCCTTCAGTATATTCAAGATGAGACGACCAAGACCTTAACAACTAGACTAGATACTCCTTCCATCAAGCCATCCTTTCACTGTGTTTGCATTGAGTATTTTCACTATGTTGCATCGAAATCTCATCACTGTAATACTACCGAGATGATCTCATCATTGTTATGGCGCTAAGATCTCTTTATTGTATTACCACCGAGACTTCATTACGGTCTTGGCACCGAGATCTCATCGCTGGAATAACACCGAGATCTTATCATTGCAATAGCACTGGATCCGGTATCTATGGTAGCACCGAGTCCAAGTCCTTGTCATTGTGGGGGCATCAAAACTTTATTTAAGTGGCAACAAACCTTCCTTCCTGTGGTAGCTCCGAACTGTGAAACCTTCTTGTTGTCATTGCACCGAAACCTTGCCACTGTGGTTACACCGACACTGTGATTGCATAGAACCTATGATAGCACTGAAGTTAGTTTTCTGTGATAGCACCAAAGTCATCATTCTGAAAGCATCTGAACTCATCTTCTGTGGTCACCCGAAATCATCTCTGTGATTAACCCGAAACTAGCTCTATAATTACTCTGAATTTTTGTGGTGAGGTAATGCGAAGATCATATACTTGTACATATAGTTGTTTCCATATGTAAATAATACATGACCATATGAAGAGATGTGTCCTGAGGCAGACATATATTCTTTGAGGGAAGCCGACTTGATGGAGACTTATTTGAGGTCGACTTGAAGTCTTTGTTGAAGAGGATGAGTTGAAGACTTTGCTTAAGAGGATGACTTGATGGAGGAGTCTTTGACCAAACAATAAATGACTTTGACAACAACCTAAAGCCTACAATGGAGGCTTGACCTATAATTGACCCAAGCATGAAACCCATGCTTTAATGAGTCAATAAAATAATAATAAATTCTTTTTGACAAATATATTAATAATGAAGACAGAACCTAGTTACATTCTTCCATAGTCCAAAGTGGAATCCGGCCCTAATTGCCAATTTTAACAGGGTGCTATGTATCTTTCCTTATAATGAGACTGATGATCTCTCCTGTAGGTTGTGTGTCAGGAATCTTATGGATTGGTCGGGGAGATTGATCTTGACTGAGAGAGAGACTTGTACTTGCGATCTCTCGCTTAGGTTGTGGGTCGAGAGACCTATGGATTAGTCAGGAAGATTGATCTTGAGAAAGCAAATGAAAAGTACCTCCTTGGCTAAGAGGGAGTGTTGGAAATATGGTAGCCATGGCCGGTATTTTCATCATGTGGGAAAATATAAACTTTTTTTAATTCAAATTTTTGCCTCTAATAATTCAAGTTAACCTCCTATTATTTTAGGTCGGTTGGGCCACCAAGAGGCTCCTATTCAACCCCCTTTGAAGTCTATATAAAGGAGACTCGAGAGCCTTCTTCCTCATTTGGCACATCGAATTTTTCTTATCTATCTCTGATCCAACAAATTTCAGAAGGAGAAAATGAGGGTTGAATTTCAAAAGAAGGGTTTTGGATTTCGTTTTGTTCTTGGGTATTGGTTTGGCTATTATCTTGATGGTGTTTCTGATATATTGATGAATCTCTCTCTCTCTCTCTCTCACACACACACACACAAGGAATAATTTATGGTTTTTCCCCCTGTGAGTTTTGTCCTCACCACAGGCATAATTTATGTGTCTCTTGTCTCATGGTTTCATAGTTATTTTCTATTGTTCTCTCATGGTTTAATAGTTGATATTTTCTTCTATATAGTTTCTTAATGATTCTGAATGAATGTTATTTGTGAATTAATGCTAACTGATCATTGGAAGTAGTTACCATGAAGAAGAAAAATCATTTCTAGCATGTGCCCTAGAAAATCAACACATTCTCCTGTCAAACACGAAGTATAAGGGTGGTTAATGTTCCACAAAGGCTTGGTTGTTAAATCCAACCTTCATATATTTGGTGTAAGGAATGTTATATGAATGATTTGTTATAGGGATGAAATGGTAGTATATGTTTTTCTTAGATGCCCATCTGCAAAGGCTTTCAGACATGGTTTGAAGTTGTGTTTTTCTATTCTTATGCAATCTTGCTTTCTTGGAAATGCCCTATTAGGAGCTAAGTTACTAGGATTCAAATATCAATCTATCAGGTTTTTTAAAAACCAAGATCTAGATGTTACATGTTGAAAAGTGTAACTAGGTTCAGTCTTCATAATCACTTGTAATTATGAATTTATGTAATGAAGAGACAAAGATAATAAAATGTATTTTGTAATGCTTGCCCCATGGGTTTCATGAGCAAGGAGTTTTTATTATAGGTCAAAGACTTCTTCTTGATGTCTTTAGGAGTTTGTCATCTTGTCATAAATATAATTTAGAGTCATGTATATGAAGTGATGTTGTTAGGGTCCCGTGATTTGGTTGATTGGCAAGCCAAATGACAGTGTAACATCAAACCAATCTTTGGAGCCCAAGGACCTAGCCTTCCTGGACTCAGAGAGGGCTCTCTCTATTCGTGTAAGGAATATCTATGTGTTTGCTTATTGTGTTCTGATTTTAGGCTAGTTATGAAGTAGGTTTTTTGGTTTTGATTTTTAGGTTGTGAGGGATGAAACTGATCAAAGATATAAGAAAGGTAAAAAGATGTCAGATCAATTGGGCTATGGGGTCGAAGAGGTCAAGAAAGCTTTCAAATGGTGATACAAGGCTGTTGAAGGGCCGATTTGATTCGAGGTAAAAATGGATCTTTGGGCAAAATGGAGTAAGATGGACATCAAGTTTGTGAATAACAAAGGATTTCAAACACAAATAGTTTAATCGCTGACATAAACATTTTAGGGCAAACCATTAATCATGAGAAATGTAACTTTAAGCTAATCAATGCATAGAAATAAACATTCAAGCCATGCATAGAGATATATAACTCTCTAACTTTAGGAAATGGCTATCAGACTTTGGGGAAACACATTTAAAACAGACAAACAACTCAAATCACTATGTCGAAACGCCTAAACACAGTACTTCAAGCTATTGGGCACTTTGAAAACAAGATTGCATAGTCTTAGGCAAAGGGCAAGATCAGAACAAGACCTCCTTGGTTCAACAAATGACAATCTAATCAGTCAAAGAGAAGTTTCATAGATGGAGCTATGGCTAGCCATGAGTAAGCAGGGAATATCGTAAATCATACTTAGCATGCATAAAACCATGAATGAAACAAGCAAACAATATTCTTAAGTTATTAAAGAGCAATCAAGAATTCTTTAATGTGACTAAGAATGAAGAAAACATGGAAGCTATGAAGAAACAGGAAATTTGAGGTGCCTCCAAGGGCATGTCTCAATTTTTTTCTCTACTGTCCTATAGCAAGCAAGAACATGGATTTATGAATGAAAACTAAGAAACAAAAAAACAGAGATAGAGACACTATACCATTCTACCAAGTCATGGAATCCAACAACAATCCTCTTTCATCATCCAAGAACATCCAAGAAACTATCCAAAAGCATGAGACAAGTATTTCTTCCAAAGCTTATATGACCATATATTGCTTCTATTCATCAAGTTCAACCTTGTTTACAATGAAAGCCTTTGGAATATATAGGCCAAAGTGAGGAAAACCTCTTAGTTCAACTTGCAATCTCATTGGCCTATCCAAAATATCTTATTTTGTCCTTGAGGCTTTGCAAAGCCCAAGGCACAAAATATCTCATAAAATATCTCAAAAATGCTAAAAAAGGGAAATAAATTGACTTTTCATAACTTATCATATAAAAAAATAGCTAAACGCACATGAGGAAAAAATAGTTTTGAAAGTTTCAATTTTTACAAAAATACTCAAAAAATACATCAGCAGAAGGTCCCCTAACTTGCCGACAACTTTTGGAGGCCTTCCCGATGTCAAAACAAGGCTCATGATGGCTCGTTGGAAAGCTCTGAGTGTCTACTTTCTGAAAATGTTAAGTTTGCTCCCAACTGACCACTGAAAGTCCTTCAAAAACAGACCTGTGTGTAAAAAACCAGAAAATAGGCCTTGCTAATAAACGGGGCAGAGTGTAGAAAAAGCGAGTGTTTTTCGCCATTTTGGGGGAGCAAATGATCTTCAATTGTTCTGAAAATCGTTGAGTATGTGCCCCTGAAATTATGGCATCCAATGATACCATTTTCATCCTTTGATGATGCCCCAAACTGAAATGGCGATGCCCATGAGTTTTGGCCAAAAACCCAAAAATGACAAAAAACCAAAACATGTCGAATTTTGCCCAAACTTGGCGAGCATGACCCTCAAGGGTTTTCAGCAACATGTTGTGAAGCAGAGGCCAAAATTTGGAGCCTTGAGGTGTCTTTCCTCAATTTTGGTGTCAGGCGCTTCCCTTTAGCCTCCTTGAGTTTTTCCTAAACAACCTTCAACTTCCGCCGGGCAAACTGATTGAACTTTTTATAATGTCTAGTCATCCTCCGTTGAAGGTCCAAGTCCCTATTTGCCTTCTCCAATTTCTTCTCCAAGTGATCATTAACTCTCTCAAGCCAAGCTTCCCGATTCTTCTCCATCTCTTGTTCGAACAATGCAGTGAGAGGGGTGGATTGGAGAAGGGCATCTTCTTCTTCTTTTCGTTTCTCAAGAGCCTTTTTGAGCCCCATGGTTCTTGGCCTCTTTCGCCCGGGCCGATCTTTCCCTTCGCTTTCATCGAACTCACCCATGAGTTCTTCCAACCTCACTTGTTGGAGGCCTCCTTTTTGTATTTGATTGCCCGTGTCTCATAAACAGCCATATGGACACTCATCTGCTTGTTTTGAACTTGCAAAAAGTGATTGAAGTTCCTAGCCCTATCAAGATCAGTCCTCAAAGCATCAATTTGGCTTTCTCTATGGATTAAGAGATTTTCTAGAATTCGGGCTTCATTATCACTATCATCACTTTGGATTTGGATGATGTCGAATTCCCTTACCTGTTCATGACTGCTTTCTTCCTTGTCCTTCCCTTTGCTTTGGGTGGCTCTTTTAGTCTTCTTCCTCTTGGGCAATTCGACCATGGGCTTCTTTGGCAATTTTCCCTTGCTTCGGAGGGCCCTAGTCACATTTGGAGTTACAACTCTAGGCACCTAAGTCACATGACACGAGGACACGAGACACGGAGGACACGTAAATACGAGTATTCGACACGAGACACCGTGACCTCGAAAACAGGACACGAGGGACACGTTTTATTTATATTTAATATATATATATATATATATATATATATATATATATATATAAATAAATATTAACAAATTAGTAAATTACAATTATACAACTTACAAGGCTACAAGCACATTAAAACCATAAGTTATAAGAATAGTCATTAGTCAATGAGTCAATGACTCATGAGTCATTAAAATTTAACTCAGATACCCCCATCCCCGCTCCCATGCCTAATCATTTTTTCACAATGGCTTCAGCTTTATTCATTTCTCTGTGAGTTGATTTCTTTTTCCACACATGAATGAGATGAAATTCACCTTATCTGATACAAGGTAGGTGGACATTAGTCGCAGGCTCGAGAAAAATCATTAATCACAGGCTATAGACATGAAATAATTCAACGCACCTAGAAAACGAGGAAAGGCATAACTATTTCAAGGGAGAAAGAACAACACTTCCCTAGATTGAGAGTCGAGATCGCAGCCTCATTAAAAAGAAAAAGAAGGAATTTTGAACTCCTTCTAGAGAGAAGAATGAGTCTGTCTATTTATCAGTTTGTTCTATTCATAATGGCTTCCGTTTTATTTTTTCCTCTTTTTAATTGATCACTTTTCCCCACACGAATGAGATGAAATTTAGCTTATCTGATTCAAGGTAGGTGGTGATTAGTCGTAGGCTCCAGAAGCATCATCAATTAGAGGCTACAAATCTGGTTCTGTTTAGTTTTAGACTTTAGTTTATTTTTTTATTTTTTTATTTTTTCAAATTAATTCGACTGAAATGGTTAAAATTTGCATTAAAAAGTTTCTGCGGCTGCACCGTATAGTTTGATAATACATACAAAATGGGACTTTCAGAAGTCAATGTTCCAAGAAATCCTAAAATTTCAAAAATGGTGCCAATAAAGCTGATCTAATATTATTGTTTTGAAAATATAACTATGAAATAGAGTAGTTTGGATCCTCACATTCTGATATAAGAGCAAAACTACCTTACATAACATTTAAAAACCTGACATTAATAAAAGAAGTGTTCTCCAAGAAGAACTTTCCGCTTGATGTCTGCCTACAGCTGGAACACAAATTCGAAATTTTCCATCTTACAATCTCCATCTGCTTGCTAGATAGTCTCCTCATCTTTTACAGCAGCAGGGACGGAGACAGTTGATAGCCAATTGATACCTTTGGATGGGAGACTAGTGATTGAGAGCTCCTAGAGAGACCTACTGGATGAAATGAAAAACTAACAAATTTTTTGTCATTTTTGTATTTTTTCATGGAAAACGTGGCAAGTGCGGGGAATACATTAGGGCAAGTATTTCAAACCTAGGACGCGAGTATTCTATCAAAGGACACGAATGCAAAAACGGAGGGTACGTATTCAATTTCGGAGGACACGACCAAAAGCGTATTGGACACGTTTTAGGTCGTATTTGGTGTCCGACACGTGAAATACGGGACACGTGACCCTGGAGGACGTGTCCTGTGACTTAGCTAGGCACCCTTTTCTCTGATGTCCGGGGCTTGGCCACTTTCGGAGAAGAGGGCATGGCCCCTTGCCTAGGAGAGGCAGCTAGCACATGCTCCATGGGCTCTTTACCCTTGTCACTTTGCTCTTCATTTTTTCCACTGTCTTGGATTTCTTCATGGATGCCTAGGCTATCCTTTTGCACTTCCTTTTGAGGGCTTTCCTCCTCACTATGTTGTACCTATTTATCCTGCTGCCCGTCTTCTTCTTGAGGTTACTGTTCCTTTTTAGGAGGCTGTTGTTCATCACCCTGAGGCTGCCTCTATTCATCATGCTGTAGTTGTTGTGTATCATGCTGTGGTTGTTGTGTATCATGTTGTGGCTGCTGTGTATCATGTTGTAGCTACTATGTATCATGTTGTGGCTGCTGTGTATCATGTTGTAGCTGCTCACCCTCAATGTGTTGCACATCTTCATGCTGTTTCCCATCATCATCTTCCTCATCATCCCATTGCTGCCCTGTTTCATCTTGCTGTTGCTCATCATCACTTCCCTCTTCTTGCTCATGCTCTTCTTTCTCATCATGATCATGCTCTTCTCCCTCTTCAGGCTCTTTTGTTTGTTCTATGGTAAATTTGAGCTTCTTGGGAACAACTTTGCTAGAATAAGGTGAAGGATGGTGAGTAGGAGGTGTAGGAGATGTATGAATTGGAGGGACAATGGAGAAATCCGTATGGGTGATGAAAGTATCCCAAGAGACCTCCCTCTTCTCAAGCTGATGAAGAATGATGACTTTGATGAGGGAGTGATGGAAGAGGCAGGCTGTCTACTGTGAGGGAGGATTTTTCTGAACAGTGGAGGCTATTTTCTCAATGCTTCTATGTAGGAAGAAAGGGAGATTTAGCAATTTGGCCCTTGTGAAATGCATGAGCAATCGAATGTGATAGGCATAGACTCGGGAGAATATTCCCTCACAAGTGAAGCATTTCATGATGATCTTCATGAGGGGGGCGTAGCTAGTCAAAAGATATGAGAAAGGGAAAATGGTAGGACATGAATCTCTGTGCTCAGGCTTTAGAAAGGGCTTTTATTATTCTGAGTCCAGGTGGCTTTTTTTAAACCAATTCTCCCCGACATAAGGGATTTTAGTGGCCTTGGAGATAGACCTTGGAGAGAATTTGAAAGCTAGGCCTGCCAACTGTAAATTCTTCTCTTGAAACTTCAAAGCGCAAATATGTGTCAAAGAGGAAAAAATCTTCACCTCTTGCACTCTTTGATAGAAATATAAACACCCAACCTCATGGAAATTGAACAAGACTGATGGGTGGGCATTCACTTCTTCAGTGGAAACAAGCTCAAATCTCTTATGAAATCCACTCCTACCGTCCTGTCTGGGAGGCATATTGTTTTGAATGCTCTCTGAAACACCATGCTACCTCAACTGGCTTTTGAAATGTTTTCTCAAACACACAACTATGTCCTCTTTATTAGTCACTGTTTGATCAAGGCAAATTGTTTCAAATGCTGTGTGAAAAGGTTCTTTAACACCAACCTCCTGCCCCTTACAAATCATTGTTTTGTCTCTTTGTGCCAAACAACAAAAGTTATCAAAATAACAAGCACACAGTCAAATTGTTACTGCGTTTGGGTAGAGTTGCAAGGATCCTTTGTGTTTTGGTACAAACAAGACAACTTTGTATTTAGACAAAGACAAAACACCCCTCTCAATCCAAAACACTCTTTTTTTATTTCATTGTGTCACATGCACAGGTAGACAAGAACACTTTCAAATTTAGTTAAAAAGCTTTTCATAACATACTCTGCTTCATGGATCAAAGGAGGAAGCACTAGTTTTTTATTTTTACCACACAGAGAGGACTTTTGAAATGACAAAGCACTCATACAATGATCACTATTGTTGAAATTAGGCTCATTGTTTCACCTTTCAAACACTGTGTTTTTCCTTTCAAACACTGTCTCCACCTTCTAACACTATTTTCACCATTACATTTTTTTGACAGAGGTTAGCTTTGTCATATCATAGTTAGGACAGCTTCAACAATTTTGACAAAACCTCTAATATTGTGTTTATTTTGACTTGCAGGTAGTGTTATAGTTTACCACTGTTTTTAGGGTACCTTTAGGCGTATTGAAATTAATATGAACACTCTACTATCCTCCACCATAACAAACTTTGTCAATATTTTTAAAAAATCACTTTGATTTATACCAAGACCTTCTCTATTCGATCACCATTTAGTTTGAAAATATGGCAACAATCTCTCATTTAGCAACTTGAATATACCAGGGAGGCAAAATAGAAATACCTCAAAAATGGATGGTGGTCTTTGCTTGAAGGGTTAAGTAGCTTCAAGACCCTTTTGGAGGCATTTTGAATGTTAAAACATGCATGGCACGTTGAAATGGAAAGGCGTTGTGCAATAGATATGGTGTTGGGTCAATGATTGGGCGGTCGTGGACGCACTCATGTGCGCGCCGCGCAGCCTAAAAGCTTCAAACTCTCGCAATTTTCGTCAAGAATTGCTTCGCCGCAGAGTACCTAAGGGGAGCATTTCTCGTGCTTTGAATTGAAAAATAGATTTTGGCAACAGTCTTTAACTCTTTTTTGAAAGCGAACAAGTCAATTACCCTTGAGTTTTATTTGCGAGGGTTTTGAAGGCTTCTTTGAAAAAGGTATTGGTTTAAACAAAACGTGAAGCTCATGTCCTTTTAAAACATAACCGAGACTCTTTTTTTCCTCAAATAAATGACACAGTGGCAAGAACCACTTCTTTTACAGGTATGAACTTTTTTGAAGTAAAGAAGCCTTTTAAAGAATCAAAAACTTTCCACTGTTTCTCACTAAGGAATGAAACTTTGTTTCCCTTTTTGATATCTGTACTGTAGAAGGAAATTCTGCTTCGAGCCATGTGAATGACTGTAGATGTTCCTTTTGAATGATACTGCCTTTTTTACTGGGGGAAAAACTTAGCTTCATTTTCCTGGGTTTAGCAACATATGCTCATCAAAAATAAAATATTTTAAAGGCTTCTTCTGCACTTATAAGCAACAGCTAAGTATCTTCATATGTCTCAAGAGTCCTTTGTTTGTGACAACATTATGTTTCATTTCTTCTAGTGTTGCTCTTGAAATTGAAACATTTGCCATATACTTTTTCCCACCTCTTGTCTTTGTGTTGTTCATTTGCAAAGTCCCCTTTAGAAAACATAGCTTGGGTTACCTCTTTGTCACTTTTGACAAGTTTTGAAAAAGATCTTTATGAATAGGACGAGCACAACATTTTTGAATATCAACATCACTCTTGGGCCTCTATTAAACCCAGCTGATTTTAACTACTTTCAACTCTGTTTTGTTAAAGGAATAGAGGCTAAATGTCATGCCTGTTTATCAAGGAGATGGATCTTTGGAACCTTTAAGGAAATCACATCCCTTAGCAAGGTTTGTTCATTTTGGCTCTAGACTGCCTTTGAAAGAAATCTCTGATAGGAGATAAGTCAGCTTCCTTGATCATTATAGTACTCATGTTTTCTCTTTGTTTTTAACACCATTTCTTTATCCATAAACCTTTTGCTGCTTTCCCACTGCACCTAAAATTTTCCTTTCAGTCAGTGAAAATATTAAAATCAAACTTCATCCTTGGCCCTCTACTTATAGATGAAGGAGGCCTTTATCACAGTGCCAAAACCATCTACTTGTAAAATGAATGAGGTTTTCTCAGTCTTCAACCCTCTGCTCATGTATGGAGGAGGTTCTTAGTGATACCATTTCATCAAATTTTAAATAGTGATATCTTTCCTTTACTGCCTATTCATGCTTGAGTGAATGAAGATGACAAACTTTAAATAATTCATGATGGGCATTTCTCTGAGACATGTAATTCTTCTTTCCAAATACCTTTGTGCCTATTTTAGATATCACAAGCAGTTTGGCTAGTATTTGCAAAGAACTTCTTGTCATTCATAATTTACTAACCTTTGACTATGATTGCAGGAGCTTAATGAAACAACTCTCTGTCCTGTGGCTGCATCCCAAACTCAAAATCACATGAGAAGCAGCTATCTTCTCATGTTGAGCTAAATACTGTCTTCTGGGATGCTGGTACACTTCTGCTCTTGAAAGATCCTTTGAAACATTGTAAAACTACCTAATATCAATTTTACCTATGGCACATGCATTGTTGAGACTTTAAGGCTTGTTAGTGGCATGACTTAAGGGTGTAACCAAACTTTATTTGCAGAATAGGAAGGTCAGTTAGGACTAGCTGATCATAGATAGAGGTTCTTTGGCATATGATAGTTTTCCAAGGGAGAAATGCCTAAAGCGCCACTACCTAACTTAGGGGAGACTTCTTGGACAGATTTGGATTGTTTTCCTTGGAGCTGATGGACAAGCTAGTATCGCTGAGGCTAGATAGGGCTTGATAATGAGGTTTCATCTCGTCATGGGCAGATTGAAAAGGTAGGAGGGCAAAAATGTTTATGGGTGTTTTCCAGCTGGCAATTTTGACAATTTTTTAGATCAGCTACTAGAAAACTTGGTTGTTACAACTAGTCATCACCAACGAGTGAAAAATACTGATGACTAACAGATGTTACACTTGTAAAGGGACAAAATATTCATGTAATTGTATGCTCCAAGACCTTGTCAACTAGCCTCTTGAAGTCGGCTTAGAATATGCTATAAGTCTCATTGATGATGTCGGCCTACACACAGATGAACATGTCGGCCTAGAGATGGGAGACAGTCCTTATATATAAAAGGACTACGGCTTCATTTGTGACAAGCATCTCGGATCAAGTTTTGTGATTGTAGTGCGAGTTAAGGACTGCATTTTAGTGAGAGGAAAGGAGCAAAGACAAAGACAATCTCAGCAAGGAATAACTCTATGTTTGGGTCAAGTAAAGGAGTATCATCTATGTATTATGGTCTCGCATATCTCAACCAAGCAAAGGCTACCTCAGCATAGAAGGAATATGCGATACAGTGCGAAGGTGAGGCAGTGCGTAAGCAAGACTGTGGGCAATGCGTGGGAAAAGGCTACTCAACGAAGGAGGACAATCATCTTTGTTTTGAGTCTGTTCTATACCTCGCTAATCTCAGAAACGTAGAAGGGTATATACAGTGTAAGGAGGTCTACAACAACTCTCGATCTAGGGCATCAAGGGTGCAGAAAGGTAATCTGAGAAGAAGTCTCTAGAAGGCTAAAAGAAAGGGCAGAAAAGGAGATCATTATTTAGGGCTAAGAACTGAGCTTTCCTAGTACTGGTGCAAAGCAGTGTAGAAAAGGAAGATCAACATAAGGAGCCTAGAAGAGCAGTGACAAGGGTCTTGGAGGCATACTGATGTCAAGGGTTTGTGTCATGGTTATGGTACTCGTCAATTGAAGATCTATAAGAAGAATTACTTTAGGGTTTTCCTCTCCAAGAGGGAGAGGTTTTGGCCCTAGCTTGCTAGCCTAAATATTTGTGACTCTTGTGCATTTGATAATTGACTTGATGAAGAACGCAATAATCTAATGAAGATGAGATCTAAGTGAAAGAAGCATAACGAAATCACAAGTGATTATCATGAAAGAGAAATTTTAATAAAAGCCCTAATTTCTCAACATTACAGTCATGCTTTCATGGAAATGTTCTTTGTTGGGAGTTAAGTTACTAGGATTTATATATGAATCATTCAAATTTTTAAAAGGCCAAGATACAGATGTGATGAGGAAATGATAGGTACAAACAATATAAATATATTTTTTATAAATTTTAAAGTAAAACTTATAGAATATATAACTTATATGTACTATAATTAAGAGTGCCTTTGGAGTAAATCAACTGGCAATTGTCGTGTAAATAAAGCATTATGTTCGAAGAGATTCCAAGTTCAAATCTCTCAAGTTTATCTGTGGGGCGCATGTTGGGCCGATGTGTTGAGCAATCTAGGGCAATCTGGTTAGGATTTATTTAAATTTGATTTCTCTATTTTAATGAAACATTATTGTGATTATATTATTGCACCATTATTATTATAGCATTCAATTCACCATCAAGACAAGTGCCAATTAGATCACAATGCAAACAAGAAGACACCATAAAATAGGCTCCAAGACAGGGAAAAACCCCTCAACAAGGGAAAACCTAGAAAAGTTCCTCTTCTTATAGAATCTCTTTCAATGAAGACTTCCAAGAATAAGACACAATATTACTCACTAAATTGTTAGGTCAACCAACCGTTACATAGATTTTCTTCTCAAACAAAACCAGTTGCTTTGTCTGCACAAATTAAATTTGCAAAAACCCAAGGCTTTCACATATGCGAGTTGCCAAGAGGGAGAGAAATTCGTCCATGGATCAGATCAGAGAGAGAGAAACTTCACTACCATCCTTCCTGAAATTAGCACCTTCTATCTTGCCTTAGATTACTTGTCAAGATCGAGTCATCACTGTGTGTCTAACAAAGGTCAAATCCTCCTTTCAATAGCCTTCTCAAAGGGTGCATGGACCTCATCTAGGCCGACCTCACATTTGGGAGCTTCTAAACAAATTCTTTACATAAAATATTTTTATTTTCTTTCATTCATGAGCCTTCAAAGGGACTTTACAACATGACTTTTGACTTTTGACTCTAATACAAAAACCCTAGAGCACACAATGGGTGTTTTGACCTAGGACAAATAACCATGGTCAAGAAACCCATTTACAAATAGATAATTTTTCTTATATAAAACAAAATACATTTTTCTTTTTATTTTTCCTTTGATAAATATAACAATGATTGCATTAATTCATGACTCATATACAATTATGAAGACCGACACTAGTTACATTTCTCAACATTCCCTCTTAACTAGGGAGTCATTAGATTATAACATGTCATGTCTTGTCTTCATCAAATCCTTATTCAATCATCGGGAAGAGTCATCCTCACATCAGGGTATCTTGTCGGGGATTTTATAGCTTCCTTTGAAGTCGACAGTCTTTCATATCATATCGGATGTTGATTACAACCAACATGTCTCTTACTTTAGTTGGTCATCTAGCTTTCTTCAAATTGCTTCCCATCCTGAAGATGGGACTTCATCATGCTACAATTGTATCGGCAAACTTTTAGGAATCTTGCCCCAAAACTGAGAAAGTACAAAATGTCTGCAGTATTAACATGGTCGTTCTTCTACCAGGCAAAGAAATCTCCCCATGAATTCATCTAATGGAGGATCCTTGAATGACCCTCACCAACCAGTTGTTGCATGAGAATATGTCATAGATGTATAATGGACTTTCTTAGTATGTTATGCCAAATCTTTCTTTTTCATCAATCAACTCATAATGATGATCTTCTCATTCAAGTATCTATACGACCTTTCTTTACATGAGTCAGAGTGCCCAAGGATCCAACTTGTTTACCAAGTTACCATTCTCAGGGTCCTTCCATTTCCCTCCTTCTATCATGCTCACCAAACCACGAGATTTATTTTCCTAAGCCATCTTCTTTTGCTTTCTTCATGATGCTCCTGCAATACATATTAACAAACACAACCAAGCAAATATATAAAAGCATGATGTCCATCGGTCATTCTAGGGTTTCCAAGGAATCTAAGAGGACGGAATCCTAGGTTTTTCAAGTACAAATCCTAGATCTTGGGACAAGATATCATATTCAACTAATCATCCTCATCAATTATTACTTGTCACGTGTCCTAGATTGCTCACAAACCCTAGAAATCAAGGGGTGGGATTTCTATGAGGGAACCAAGAGAATCAAAGTTAGGGTTTCCATATAGCTAGGGTTTCTCATGTACCATCTAGGGTTTTACAAACCCAGATATCAATACCAATATTAACAAACCCTAGAACCATACAATCGACCAACCCTAAAACATTTCATGTTAGACCCTTAATAAATGAAGATACCATACATACCCTCATGATAACATACCTTTGTTGTAGAGAATGTTGTAAAGGCCTACCCTTCTGGATGCCATGATCTCCTTATAGTCTTCTTCAAGGTATACAATAACTCAAGGTGTTCTTTGTTGCATCTACCAACTTCAATAGTCTCTTTCTTCAATATTTGTATATATCGAGCTAGGCTCTTTAGAAGTTTCATCTTTCAACGACTCAAACGACAATGTTGTTGGTCTGCTACAAAACTTCTAGATGGGTTTCATTCAAAGACACTATGCTAGAGAACCTTCCAACTATACTAGCTCTCCTTTGTTCTTGCGACAAGGATTTATTATCGCCATTGCAAGAGGATCACTGCATGTAGCTTTCCTTCCAAGTCTAGTCAATTTTGTAGATACTCTTTGAATGATGTTATATGAACTTGGGATATTCCTTTGGTTAGGGATTTTCCAAAACACTTGTATATGCTTGGAATTTGCTTCCTTCTGAATAAACCTCAACAATTAGATTTTGGCTACTTGTATCTATAACCTTTCAACCACAGTGACTCCTACAAGGTTGGCTCACTGTTCAAACTTGCAATGATTATATATATGGCTTTAGGATTATGATCCTTCATCACAAGTTCTCGTCTTTGGCTTATAGATATGCTTGCACAAGTCTCCTATAGTTTTGTATTTCCTATACCACTATATAGGCATGCGATTTATTCATTGAGCAAGATGATTGTAAATTGTTCTTGTAATATGCATCTCGGTTCTCTTTCATAGTACAGGACTGTGAAAACCTCCTTCAAGTTCGATGACTGTAAATGAGAGATAGATTTACCAAAATTGTTCAGCCTTAAGTAGATTATATGCATAGGTGTATAATATGAATTTTGGTCTTCCTTTAAAAGTGTTTGTGGTTCGATTTATGCACAAATATGATGAATAGGTCTATGTCCTCCCTCAATAATACTTGTGTTTATTATTTCAGCTTCTTTGAGAGGGTGACAATGGCTCTCTCTTTAGGGTGACTGAAGTGAGCTTATGACAAAACAATTCGTTTTCCAATGCACATGTTCAGAATGGGTGTCGGCCCCTTCACAAGATGACTGTGGCTCATGTCCAGCTTTAAGGAGGCTCGACTCCCTCTTTAGTAGTTACAAAGTGAATCTTCCAACCAGCCTAGACACTTTGCACTAGCTTGCCTGATTGATCATAAAGGTTATTTCTTGATAATTATGAGGAACTCAAATATAAGCAAAATGTACCCTAAACATGTGAGATTCAGATAGCACCTGAATTTGGACTTATTTAGCAATGATTTCAGCTCTTGTAAAATGTGCCCAGGACTTCAATCCTTGGCTTGATGGACTCGGCCTTCTTTGGGCTAAAAGATTAGCCTATCGGTCCCTTGAACAGAGCATTTAAACTCTTCAAAAAAACTCGCTCTATTTGCTCATGACTTCGGTCTTATCACTGTAATTAGGACTTGTAGCTTTGTAAGTAGGCCCATAATTCGGATCTTCCTTTTTCTAGGAGCTTGGCCCTAGGTAAAAGAGTTCCTTTGCTTGTCTTGTAATCTTTTTTGATCTCCTTCCTACCCTTATGTACGTGAACCACTAGCTCTGATGCCGTGCTGAGAAATCTAGGGCAATCTGGTTAGGGGTTATTTAAATTTGATTTCTCTATTTCAATGACACATTCTTGTGAATATAGTATTGCATCATTATTATTATAATGTTCAATTCATCATCAAGAAAAGTATCAAAAAGAAGATCACAATGCAAACAAGAAGACACCAAAAAATAGGCTCCAAGCCAGGGCAAAACCCCTCAACAAGAGAAAACCAAGAAAACTGTCTCTTCTTATCGAATCACTTTCAATGAAGACTTCCAAGACCAAGACACAAGATTACACACCAAACTGTCAGACCAACCACCCATACATAGATCTGCTTCTCACACAAAACCAACTGCTTCGTCTGCACAAATTAAATCTGTGAAAACCCTAGGCTTTCACATATGCGAGTTGCCAAGAGGGAGAGAAATTCGTCAATGGATATCACAGAGAGAGAAACTTCGCTGCCTGTCTTCATGAAATTAGCACCTTTTGTCTTACCTCGGATTGCTTGCCAAGATCAAGCCATCAATGTGTCTCATGGAGGTGAAATCCTCCTTTTTTATAGCCTCCTCAAAGGGTGCATGGGCTTCATCTAGGCCGACTTGGTGGGTTGGCTGACCTGACATTTGGGAGCTTCTAGACACCAAGTAGTATAAATATGAAATATTGATATATTGATAAACTCTACCAAAGCTAATAAAAATTTAAAAACCCAACCCAATGGAACTCTTTTCATGGAGCCACCCCAAATTATGCAACCAAATTATGGAAGATTTGAGGTTCTTTTTCACCGCAGAAGGAATGTGCCACGATTCTTAAAAACCCAATGAACCCTTTTTCACCACAGAAGGAATGCAGCTTCGGGAAGAAATACAGCTCAAGGACAGTTTTTCTATCCACATGCTGTGAATTTCACATGCTAACGGCAACATGTTGTGGTTTTTCACCCTCCGCCAACCATGATAAGCGAATTCCATGTGATTGTGAGCTGTGTGTGGACGTCAATGAATCACTAAATTTTCAGGGAGGATCCTGGGCGGATCGATATCTGAATCCATATCAGATCCAAGGATCCATCCACACAGAACCCACGTATCAGGTAACACAGGTTGGGAAACACTTGGATTATTGGGGGCAGTACAAAATCTTAATGGCACATAGTTCATCTATCCACTATTGGCTTAAGGGAATTGAGCCTTCTTCAACAGTGTTTGGCTTTGCTCGTTAAAGTTAAATTTAGTATTTCTGTAAAGAAGTTAACTACCTTCCTCTTGGGGAATAATTTAGGCTCAACACTAGCATTTTTTGCCTTTTTAGGATGGGACTTTCCTTGTAACTCTGTTGGTAGACTACTGTAGCTATCTCTGTTTTATGATGTCACTCACTTTTTCATGAAGTAATATATGATGCATTTCTCAAAAACAAGACTATGATATACTGTTCCCAAATGATTTTACCTGCTCTGCAAAATTTTACGGAAGAAAAACACGAAAATGAACAGTTATTCCCACATAAAGCTCTTGTGGAGGCTTTAATATCCTAATAAACGGATCACACAAGAGATATGGACAAAATCATACTAAAGCCCAAAAAATAATTCCTACCAGGAAGTTGATAGTGGTAAATCCATCCCGAGCGGCAAGATTTCTAGCCAATTCCACAGCTGCTTCACTGTAATCTGTTCCAGTCAAGTCTGAATATCTACATCCACAACTCATTATTACATTATGTCAATCATTTGTTCCATTCATGGCAAGAAAAAAACTTCATTTCAAATTAGCATCGCAATTAACTTAGTAGAAAAATATCCTAAAAATATTTCTTGTGAATACAGGCTCTCAAGTAATGAACACATACAAAAAAAATTATAATGTACATCCGCAAATTACCATGATAGCTTGTCAAATAAACAGCAGAAATAAATGGGAAAATGGTTACCAATGAAAAGGTTAACCATATGATGGCAGATCTAAGAATATCGAGATTGTTTTTACAGTGGGTGTAATCAGACAACTGTCTAATATTCACTGACATGGGCCAAGAATGCTTCTAGAAACAGCTAACAGTCAAAGTCTGAATACCCTCACAGAAAATCTGTTAAATTTGGACAACTAGGTCCAAACTCCATATTAAGATGCTCAGATTAAGAGGCTAATATTTTTGTTGGATTCCTCTTTCTGAGAGGTGTAAAAACCATATAAAATATGTCTTAATCCGATGAGCAGAACTTATATTTTGAATTTATTATTTTTAATAAATTATATGTGCAAGGTCGGCCAGTTTTGTAATGTAGGCTCGGATGCCCAACAGATGTGTCACACACCCTCATGATGGATATATATACAAGAAAAGTTGGAGAGATTTTCATCATCATCACAACTCACATCTTCCTCTCTCATCTAGGAATACGAGCTACCAAGAAGGACGAATTTAATCCACACGTGTGAAGGACGAAGAGGACAAACTGTACGGTCAAGCTGAAGTACGGATTTGCTGCTGCTAGGGTTTCGCAGAAACTTTGACCAGCGTTGACTTTGGTCAACGCTTGGTCCAAACAAGCTGAAAACTTGTGGAAGGTTCGATTTATGAAGGCCGTACTACTTGGCACAAAAATCGAGGTCAAAGGGTTGACCGTTTTGCTGCTGCGTTGACTTTTAGCTTGCTGCCCCTGCGTTGACTTTTCAGGACAGCGTTGACTTTTGCAGAGTTGACTTGGGTTGACTCATCTACTGATTGGAGGGTTGTTGTGACACATGCTGGGCTGGCTGACCAAAGGAGACTTTGCTGGTTGAAGCATCCCGTTGACCGCCGAAACGAATACACACATTTTTCCTGTTTCTGATTTGTCTTCTGTAAGATCTACTTATATGTTCTATCTGCATTTTGCTTACCTACTTGTATGATTGCTGAAATAAAAGTGAAATTGCTTCTAGCATAGAACATCTACAAATCTTTACATGGTATCAGAGCTGAGGTGAAGACAAACTCAACTATAGCAATCATCATCGTGGAAATGGGTTCCACTAGTCTTGAATTCAAGGAGAATGACAAGCTGACCGGAAGTGATGACTTCCATCCCTGGAAGATGATATTAGATCTCAAATTAGAAGATCATGATCTCCTGGATCATGTGACAGGGAGGATTCAAGAACCTCCATCCAATGCCTCTGCTGCTGTTAGAAACAAGTATAAGAAGGGAGAAATCAAAGCAAAGCTGCTGATCAGGGAATCCATCAATAAGAGTCTGGTTGCCTACATATCTGAACTAGGCACATCCAAGGAGATGTATGACAAATTGATACTTATGTTTCAGGTAAACAATGTGAACCAAGTGCTATTCCTCAAGAACAAGTGGAAGAATATGAAGAAGGGCCGAGATGAGTCTGTTCAAACTTTCTTTCTGAAGTTGACCGAAACCAGGAACCATCTGCTAGCTATTGGGGAGATAATAGCCGATCGTGAGATGGTTCTCACCGCACTTGGAGGACTTCCATATGAATGGCAAGTATTCACAACTACTATCCTCAACAATAATACCATTCCTAACTTTGATGAGCTTCTGTCAAGATGTATGCAAGAAGAAACAAGGATGAAGGAATTTGATAATGAAAGAAATGTTGCCTATGGTGCTCATTCCCGAAAGAAGAACTCTGGTGGTTCTAAGGACAAAAGAAGGACAAAGACTCAAGAGAAGAAGGGTAAATGTTTCTCCTGCCATAGGCCTGGACACTATGCTA
This sequence comes from Pinus albicaulis, assembly GCA_034641835.2. NCBI lineage: Eukaryota > Viridiplantae > Streptophyta > Pinopsida > Pinales > Pinaceae > Pinus > Pinus albicaulis. The sequence goes on from CM076584.1 coordinate 1,686,984,309, forward strand.
GAGAATGCCCCTTCAAGGAGGATTCTCCCGATAGTGACGATAACAACAACAACCGAAGGAATGGGAATCAAAGAAATGACAAATCCAACGGAAAGAGGAAGGCTCACTTTGGAGGAAACAATCAACCTTCTAAGAGGTCCAGAAATACCAGGTATGAGGAGTCTAATGTTGTTGATAAAAGAAATGAGTATATTTTGGTATCTGCTCTCTCAGCTGCATCTCTGCCCGACACGATGGATGTCTGGCTAATTGATAGTGGTGCCTCAAGACATATCACCGGATTCAAGGAAGCACTTTCTGACATGGTTGAAAGGGATACTAATCTAGAAATTATCCTTGGGGATAATGCCACTTATCCTGTAAAAGGGACCGGGACTGTGACCCTTCACTTGTCTCAAGGACAAGTCCTTCGTCTACAAGATGTACTCTATGTACCCAAATTGAAGAAGAACCTTGTGTCTGTATCTGCCATGGAAGACAAAGGATTCAATGTAACTTTCTCTGATGGAAAGGTGCTCATGTGGAAGAAGAGCTTCAAGGAAGCTATCTCAATTGGTTCTAGGGTTGGTACACTCTATCAAGTTGGAGGGAGTCCGTTGGGAGCTATGACTTGTGATACTATCCGACAAACCGAACTATGGCACCGTAGATTTGGAAAGCCCTTCCCGAAGCAAGGAAGGTGTATGTAAGGGCTGTGCTGAAGAATATAACATAACAAGGGGACCTTCTTTCCCCTCAAGTGTCACAAAGACATCTGAGATATTGCAACTGGTCCATTCCGATATTTCTGGTATGTTGCCTATAACATCCCTGGGGGGATGTTCTTACTATATGACATTTACTGATGACTTCTCTCGCAAAACCTGGATCTTTTGAGGAAGCCATCAAGCATCAAGTCTGGAAGGATGCTATGCATGAAGAATATGAGTCTATTATGAAGAATGATGTCTAGGATGTGGTCCCGAGACCGAAGGACAAATCTGTTGTCACCGCTAAATGGCTCTACAAAATCAAACATGGATCTGATGGGAGTGCTGAAAAGTTTAAGGCAAGGTTTGTTGCCCGTGGCTTCTCTCAAAAGGAAGGAATTGACTATGATGATATATTTGCACCTGTGGCACGATATACCACCATTCGATCAATCATAGCCCTTGCTGCTACGCAAGGATGGAGTCTTCATCAGATGGATGTCAAGACCGCTTTTCCGCATGGTGCAATAAAGGAAGAGGTGTATGTGGAACAACCTCTGGGATTTGAAGTTCAAGATCGAGACACTTATGTCTGCAGGTTGAAGAAAGCCCTCTATGGGTTAAAGCAAGCACCCAGAGCTTGGTACGAAAGGATGGATAGTTACTTGATGAAGCTCGGCTTCACTCGAAGTAATGCTGATCCGAACCTATACTTCAAGGTTGTGAAAGAGAAGCCTCTCATTCTAGTACTATATGTGGATGACCTCTTCCTGACTGGTGTTGACCCTCTCATTCATCAATGTGAGAGGGAGCTTGCTGCTGAATTCGAGATGAAGGACCTAGGATTGATGCACTATTTACTAGGCCTGGAGGTCTGGCAGAGACCTGGAGAGATTTTCCTTTCTCAAGGAAAATATATTGTGAAGCTTCTGAAAAGATTTGGAATGGTGGACTGTAAGTCCGTGTCGACACCGATGAAACTCAACTTTAAGAAGTTGAGGAGCAACGTTGCTGGGCCCGTCCTACTGAGTATCGTGAACTCATAAGGACCCTGATGTTCTCAATGAACACTTGTTCGAACATATGCTGTGCAGTGAACACTTTGAGTCAACACATGGTTGATCATAACATTCACTGGGTTGGTGCCACGAAACTCTTGAGATATCTCTGAGGCACGACAGACCATGGGCTGAGATACACTGCCAGGAGTATGACACTCCGTGGATATACTGATGCCGATTGGGCTGGCAGGGTGGTGGATCGCAAGAGCACATCTGGATGCTACTTCACATGAAGATCTGCTTCGGGCAGGAATCTAAAGTCGGCAGTCTTGAGCACCGCTGAGGCCAAATACATTGTAACATGTATGGCCTGTTGTGAAGTCACTTGGTTGCGAAAGCTCCTTGCGAGCTGTTCGAGCATGTGCTAGATGCCACCGTTATCCTTTGTGATAACCAGAGGGGGATTCATTTGTCATAGAATCCCGGATTCCACGATTGATCCAAGCATGTTGATGGCTGGTACCACTTTATCTGGGATATGGTACAGCGAGGCGCCGTAAGGCTCGATCATATAGGAACTGATGAGCAGGTCGCGGATATTCTCACAATGCCCTTGGGGAAGGTCATGTTCCTAACCTTCCGTGAGAATCTTGGAATCGTGGAAAGACCCTATGATGTGGGTCTTGTTGGACGATGAGCTCTGGGAGCTCTGGGGGGCTTTGGGGAGAGCTTCTTGGAGCTATGGGCAACCACAAGGCTAGGCTTGCCAACCTTGGTGGTGTGCTTGGACCCCACTGCTGTGATTTTGAGTTGGTTCACCTCTCATTTTCTGTGCCCCGTATGCATCCTACCCATTGAGTTCAGGGCTCATGGGAAGTACCTCTCATTTGGCCAATGAGGTGTGGAAAAGTTAGAGACTATTAGCAAAGACTGATGGACGCATCAGAGATTGCCGTACTCTCTATCTAGGATGGCACGGTCCAACCACTTGATCCGGGATCAAGATTTGTGAGGTCTGGGACCTCTGGACTGATTATGTCAGTCGGGGGATGATGTCTTTGTGACTGACCCACTTCTGTTCTGAAATAAAGAAGCCAGCAAAGCAAGTTTCGGCGGGATGACGCACGATGTTGATTGCACTAATAGATGGAGTTCTCCCTAGTTTAGAGGGAGTGTTAAATTTGGACAACTAGGTCCAAACTCCATATTAAGATGCTCAGATTAAGAGGCTAATATTTTTGTTGGATTCCTCTTTCTGAGAGGTGTAAAATCCATATAAAATATGTCTTAATCCGATGAGCAGAACTTATATTTTGAATTTATTATTTTAATTAATTATATGTGCAAGGTCGGCCAGTTTTGTAATGTAGGCTTGGATGCCCAACAGATGTGTCACACACCCTCATGATGGATATATATACAGGAAAAGTTGGAGAGATTTTCATCATCATCACAACTCACATCTTCCTCTCTCATCTAGGAATACGAGCTACCAAGAAGGACGAATTTAATCCACACGTGTGAAGGACGAATAGGACAAACTGTACGGTCAAGCTGAAGTACGGATTTGCTGCTGCTAGGGTTTCGCAGTAACTTTGACCAGCGTTGACTTTGGTCAACGCTTGGTCCAAACAAGCTGAAAATTGGTGGAAGGTTCGATTTATGAAGGCCGTACTACCTGGCACAAAATCGAGGTCAAAGGGTTGACCGTTTTGCTGCTGTGTTGACTTTTAGCTTGCTGCCCCTGCGTTGACTTTTCAGGACAGCGTTGACTTTTGCAGAGTTGACTTGGGTTGACTCATCTACTGGTTGGAGGGTTGTTGTGACACATGCTGGGCTGGCTGACCAAAGGAGACTTTGCTGGTTGAAGCATCCTGTTGACCGCCGAAACGAATACACAGATTTTTCCTGTTTCTGATTTGTCTTCTGTAAGATCTACTTATATGTTCTATCTGCATTTTGCTTACCTACTTGTATGATTGCTGAAACAGAAGTGAAATTGCTTCTAGCATAGAACATCTACAAAACTTTACAAAATCAAACACATACATAACTAGTAATTGACATAATGGAAAACGTTTTACAAATAGCAATAATGGGTAAAGCAATTTTACTTACAAATGCATCAACCAACACGAATTGCCACGAAGAAAGGTCAATATACTTGGTACAAAATACAATTTGACCATAATCCTGCAAATGCCCTTTTTGCCGTAGGCGGAAATAAGGTAAATTCAGTTTACCCGGTTCTTACAAAAATAATACACAAGTGCGGGCAGCTTTGAACCTTCTTTATATGAAAGGTGCAAGAGCAGAAGGCGGAATCAGTGAAGTAGCTGGCAAAGAAGACATTTAGGTTCGGAAATGATGAAACTGTCAATAAGGCTGGTATGGACATTAATTTCCAAAATAGTGATCATGGAGTATGAGTGGAGAACCCAACCTGGTTCTAAAAACAGTATACATAAGGATCATTCAACTATTACGACTTGATTTCAAATACCTACCATAAGAAACAAAGTCTGCAATAATCTCAAGAGGATAAGTACAAAGGTGGAACCTTTTATTGTATGATGCAGCAGTATCCACAAAGTTAACATGGGCATTCATTACTTACTTTCTGTGGGTGATTAGTTGCACTCTATTTCAAACCAGAAACTTTGCACAGAAAAAGCAAAAACACAGCAGTTAAATCTACCTTGTTGGCAGGAGTTTATGTGGTTGAAAGAAAAAGCATGAGCAGGGTCAGATATGAAGACAAACTTACTGCCAATACGGGGATTTATATCCACAAGCATAACTTAGTGGCCAGGGCCCAGAAGTATGCTAACAAATAGTTCTAAGTACCTGGTTCTCAGATAGCTTGCCTTTTAGGTTGTCACATATTCATATAATCTCAAGCTCTCCAAACCCTAACTAGGGAAACCATGAACATCCTAACCACCAACTCTGTTTCACTAGGAATCATTGCTAATTAAAAATGGATTCTCCACCCAGATCCTCTTTGGATCCTAGAGTCCGACACTATCACCATACGAGTGTTCAAGGCATCTCCTTTTCTTCAACAAGCAAAACCAATAGCACTAGCATTTCCAAAACCCTAGTTTTCTTCTCTCACAAGAGCTACAAGATACAATTTTTCCTTTACCCTCTAGGGTTTATCAAAAACCCTAATTTCTTTGCCTCCTTAGGGTAAAACTTTAACGCTACAATTTACCTTGACTTCTCCAAGAATCCTAGTGCTCCAAGACAAAGAGAGATAATACAGTGAATAGTATAAGAGAGAGAGAGACTCATGTGCTCTACAACTCATCTCTAATAAAAGTAAGTGATGAATGAATCCACGAGATCCAACATGAACAAATAACTTTCGCCTCTCTCTATTTATATGAGAAGTGACGGAGGCCAACGATACAAAGTAGAGTTAGTAATTTCACTAGTGCAAGAAATAGCATGTCTATGATTTTCCAAGCTTACAAGTTGATCCTTCTGGAAGAGCCCAGTAATTGGATTCCTCCCAGAGTTACGGCTTCCAGCAGCAACAAAACTTGGAAGACTTCGATCTCCCAATCCAGAGGCCGCAACAGAGAGAGAAAAGCACCAAAATTTAGTTTTTCTTCTTCTCCTTAGACTTCCCAAAACTGACACTTCTTTCGACTTCCCGGCAACAGACTTCGAACTTCTTCACAACTACAAGAGATATCGAACTACTTGAGAGAGTATGCTCCAAATGAATTCAAATTGCTTTCTTTTACAGGCTTCAGGTGAGGTCGAATAGGTGTCTCTTGGGCCTACATTAGCCGACATGATCTCTTCTAGGCCGACTTGGTGTGGAGATTACATAATTCATATTTGACTCAATATTAAACCTTTTTACATGATTCGAAAGCCCAAAAAGGGTCTCTTTAAATGTACAATGACTCTATTAACTCGGAATAAATCCTAGAAGTCCTCAATGGGAACTTTGACATAAAACATGGTGACCCAAGCATGTACAATGACTCTATAAACTCAGAATAAATCCTAGAAGTCCTCAATGGGAACTTTGACATAAAACATGGTGACCCAAGCATGAAACCCATGCTTTAATAAGTCACAATCATAATAATAAAAATTATTTTCTTTATTCTTTTGACAAGTACATTACATGATGACTCAAATACATCAAATGAAGACCGAACCTAGTTACAATTTCCAACAAGAAGATGATGCTAGAGATTAGCTTTGCAAATTTCTTGATGATTCTTTTGATTCTTTACAAGACATAATCAATTCTTTTAAAGATAGATATGGATATCAAAGGGGCTCTCTGTATGCCCCTAGATTATGAAGAAAGATGAAAGTCCCTCATATTTAAACACCATGGCTAAAATATTAGAGGGTGGAAAAATTATTAATCCCCTCAAGTGTCAATTAATTAAATTTTCTGGCCAAAAAAAATTAAAATCATAAGCCATAAATTTAATTAATTAGTCAAAAGAGAAATTATATTCTTCGGGGGAAAAAATTCGTGGGTATCAGAAAAATTAATTTTTGGAGGTCCCCCACCAAGGGAATATTGGAAATTTCAAGAAAAATTGGACCCTTCGGCCTTGGTGGTTAAGTCAAAATCAAAGTTTTGAGGAAATTAGCTCAAAATAATTATTTTTGAGCTAATAGAAAATGGTTTTTATGAGAAATTCGAAAATTCCTCAAAAATAAAGATTTTCGACGATTGAGATTAAAAGATGATCAAATACTTATCAACGGTCGAGATTACTTTGACGGAGATCAAGCCAACTAGTCGTTATTTTCCACTTGGAGGATTCATCTATAAATTAGAAGTCATTTGTTTCTCAAGGCATCCGATCTTTGGATCACGCACTCGCTCTTGAAGCTCTCTTGTAATTTTTCTAGAACAATAATAATGCAAAAGTCTTTGGGGTTTTCATTGATGGTGGTGTTTTTCTCCTACTTCTTATGGTAATATTGCTCCTATTGCTCTACTGAATAATATTTTAGAAGTTGTTGATCATTAGCCTTTATGGAATAACTTATTGTACGGGTATCTTGCATTGGTTATTGGATATAAGGTAGCATTTTAATTTAATTGAATTAGCATGTATCTCTAATTCTTGAGTATCATATTTTTATTTTGTCTATATTGATCTAACAACTTGATCATGAGTGTGCAAAGGTCTTTTTATATTTGAAACTTGGGTGCGAGGGGAAGTCCTCGGTTGGACCAGCCCACTCCCAAGTCTAACATTAGAAGATCCTTCTTGATTGAATTCCAAGACTTATCTAACGAAAGTTTTCTTGTAGGGCTTCTTGACTAGTGCCTCATCTAAAAAAAAATTCTCCAAATATATTTTAAAATTTGTTTAAAGACTTTAAATGATAAATCAGCTAATTAGAGCATTATAATCATTGTAAATTTTGTATATTATTTTCGTAATCTTCCTCTTCTTTTTTATTAATCCCTTGATGTAGGTCTAACATTGTACATAATTTTGTTATTTTTTTTAAATTGGGTTTTGAGTCTAGTCAAGGTTGTTTGGGAATCATCCCCCCCCCCCCCCGATCCCGCTCCCAAAACGCACTTCGTTCGGGAGCGCTTTGGTAGCACTCGGGAACGCGCTTCCAAGCCTGAAAAACGCTCCCTGTTTTCTAGGGAGCGTTTCAGGGAGCGCTCAGGAGAAAACGCTCCCCGAGCACTCCTGCCATTAAAAAAACAATTCGGGAGCGTTTTTTAAATGGCAGGAGTGCCCCCGAATGCTCCCCGGCGCAGAAAAAAAAAAATGGGTGGCGAATTTTTTTGGGAGGGAGGGGGGGTGGGTAATAAAAAGCCCTCCCCTCCTCACTGTTTTTATTGTTGTTTGTGAATGAGCTTGAGAGCAAGGAGAGAGAGAGAGCAAGGAGCAAGCGGTAAGAGAGCAAGAGGAGAGAGCAAGGAGCTTGAAGAGAGCAACAAGGAGGATTGAAGGAGTCAGGACTCAAGACAAAGAGGTAGGACTCTCTAATCTAGTTTTTTATTTTCTATATTGCATTTTTAAGTTGTTCAAAAATGAAAACTTGAATTTTTTTTTCAATGTTGCATTTTAATGTGTTGAAAAGTGAAAAATTGAATTGTTTCTTTTCTATGTTGCATTTTTTCCTATTCCCATTTGGCATTCCTCCAATTTTTTTGCAGGCTAGAAACTTGAAACTTGAAACATCATGGCTATATGGCTAGGGGTTTTCTTCATGTTGGTTCCTTTCTTTGTAATAATGGTGTTGGAGAGTAGAAGAAAGATGCCCATTAGAGAAGAGGAGGATGAAGAAGTGGGTTATAGTGGATTTGATGAAAATCCTAAAGAGGAGTATGCTGAGGAGGAAGGGGAGAGTGGGGAACATGAGGCCACATAGACCCCAACTAAACAAGACCAAAGTCAAACACCATTGTGGAAATATGTTCGGAGGCAAGAAGGAGAGAAAGGTGGTGGAACCACTAAATTTCTTTGCCCCCATTGCAATAAAGAATACACAGGTTCATACACCCGTGCCAGAAGGCACCTTTGTGGGAAAATGCCAGGGGATGGAGATAAAAATCTAGGAATCAAAATTTGTGTGAGTGTGCCAGCAACAAAGAGAGAGAAATACAGAAAGGAAGAGGAGACTGCCCAACGGAGATCTAAAAGATCTAGGGGTTTCATTGATTCTTATGCACCATTAGGTCCATCACATCATGGACAAAGAATTCCATCAACTTCCACCCATGGCAATGGATATGGAGGCACACCTAGACCAAACATCTCCTTAAGGTGTAGAACCATATTCGATTTCCTTGACGAAGGGTCTAGGAATGATGTGGATTCAAAAAATTTCCGATTTCTCTATGCATGTGGGGTACCATTCAATGTTCTTCACTCACCTTATTGGCATAAAATGGTTTCTGCCATTAATGATGCCCCCAAAGGATACAGGAGCCCTGGGTATGACAAGGCCAGAACCGTGGGACTTGATCATGAAAAGCTAAAATAAGTCATTCTTTGAATAGAATGACAAGTTCTTGGAATGAGCATGGGTTGTCCATTGTATCTGATGGATGGACCAATGTAAAAGGAAAGCCACTGATAAGTGTTATGGTTGTGTCTGTTAGTGGTGCAATATTCCTTCCAGCATATGATTATTCAAACAAATTCAAGACCATCATTAACATTGCAGAACCATTACTTGAAACAATTGAAAGTATTGGGCCATACAATGTCGTCCAAGTCATCACTGATAATGCTGCTAATTGTAAGGCAGAAGGAGAAATTATTGAGGATAAATACCCCAACATATTTAGGTCTGGGTGTTTGGTTCACACAATGAACCTTTTGATGCATGATATAATTAAAAACAAACAACCTCAATACAAATGGCTTGGTGATTTGTACAAGAGAGGTAAAAAAATGATAAAATTTATTACAAATCATAGCAATACCCATGGGCTTTTCCGCACTCACTCAAAATTGGAGTTGTTGAAGATAGCAAAGACTAGATTTGCTAGCTATTACCTCACCTTCAGGTGCCTTTTGAAGGTAAGAGAGTCATTGGCAGCCATGGTATCAATTCCACACTGGCAGGTATTAAAGGACAGGGCAACAACAATAGTTGGCAGGCAAGGTTTTGAACAGGTGGAGGAGAATGCTCTTGATCCTTTGTTTTGGGCACGTGTGAGGTAAATTTTGACTTTCACCAAGCCCATTTATCACATGATTCAGTTTTCAAATACAGATAAACCAGTGATTGGGGAGGTGTATGAGCAGATGGATAGCATGTTGGGGCAAATAAAAGATGTTGTTAAGGAAAATGATCCCAACTTGCATGCAATGATTCACGACTGTGTGTGTGCACGGTGGAATAAACTTAATGTTCCACTACATGCCTTGGCATATATCCTTATGCAAAAATACTACTCTCCATCTTGGTTGGGCCAACCTGCACCTGGAGGTGGGGTTAGTATCAAACCTCACACAGATCCAGAGGTACAAGAGGGATACATGAAAGCATTAGACAAGTTGGTCCCCGACAGGGAGGAGTGTGCTAGATTGCGCCTTGAATTAGGCAGATACTTCAGTTGCACTAGTAACTTTGGTTCTTTCCATGCAATGGAAGACAGAGACAGATTTAATGCTCTCACATGGTGGGAAGCATATGGCGGCATGGGACTTTTGCCAAAGTTGGCAAAAAAAGTTCTCTCACAAGTTGTAAATACTTCTTCTGCAGAAAGGTGTTGGAGCACCTACAGCTTCATACATAATGTGAGAAGAAACAGGTTGAATGAAAACCGAGCAGAAAGCTTAGTTTATTTGCATTACAACTTGAGGTTGTTGACTCATTATTGTGATCGGGCATATGAGGATCAATCATATAAAGTTTGGGACAACAACCCAAAGGACGATAATTTGGAGGACGGCACTGTACATATGGAAGAATTGGAAGCAGAACTTTTGAGGGATGATGATGAAGCAACAGCAACCATGCCACCGCCACACCCAGGGCCAGTCCCACCATCCAGTAGTAGTGCGGGTGTCAGTGCCAGTGTTCGATTTCCAGCTATTGTTCCTTTGCAAATTCGGCCTCCACCTACATCCTCACGTGGCCATCCGCCTTCTAGTTATGGTCGTGGTACTCCTAAGAGTACTACAAGACCAACATTGCCTCGTGGTTCTCACAAAGTAGACATTTCTTGTGGGCGTGGCAAGGGGCCAGCCAATAGATAAAATAGATTTATTGTTTACAGTTTACTAGTCTTTTCTATTTTCAAGTAGTTTTTAACTTTTATAACTGTTGAACAGTTGAAACTTGACCCTTTCATATTTATTATGATAATTTTTGTAAACAATATATGACAATTTAAGTTTGAATTTGAAAGGTGAAACTTTGAAGTTGGCATTTATAAGTTTATAAGTCATTATGAATTATGAATATGATGCTTCATGAAAGTTGAAAGTTGTTTCATTTCATTTCATTTTATAACATTTCATTTCATGTTAAATATTCTTTGTTGTAATGGTTATTGGTTACACTTAGCTTACAAGTACAAGTATGGTGATCAATGAATCAATGATGATAAATGTTATTTATCAATGATGATAAATGTTATATATTGAATTTTGAAATCAATGAATCAATGATGATAAATGATATATATCAATGATGATAAATGTTATATATTGAATTTTGAAAGCTTGAAACTTTAAGATTGATTCATGAGACTCAAGAGTCAATATGTTGTATGTTTCAAACTTGTGGGCATGGTTGATGAAGATTATAACTTCTAGATGATTGATGTTATATGGTTCAAACTATGTTTTTATGTTTTTTATGTCTAATTCATCATTCTACATGGTTTTGTTGACATATATGCATCAAAATATAAAAAATATAGATATTAAAAAAAAAACGCTCCCCGAAACGCTCTGGACCGAGAGCTTTTGAAAATGGCGCTCCCGCTCCCCGATTTCGCTCTCACTCCCAAGTAACCATGAGCTAGTTTTATTACAGAGTTGTAGAGATGAGAAGGATTTCAGGACAAGCCTTGGATAAAAACAAATTTACCTCACCCAAAATTTATTTACAATTTTCAGAAAATTTATTTAAACATTGCGTTGGGGTTTGGAGCTTTTTCTTGCAGGAACGAAGGCATAATTTTGACTGAGTCCACAAACCTTCTTTTGACTTCAATATTTTTTACAATTTCACAAGCTAACCCTCCCATTTTGCAGTGATTAGCGAGATTTTTTATTAGGGTTTCACTCTAATCTGGGAATAGAAATTTCGTGGGATCTGGGCCACTTTTGTCGTATCAATTTATTGAGGAAATTGTCATTTTTTCTGGTCTATTCACAAAGTTCTAAGTTTTAAGCTTCAAAGGAGCTTAAGTTATATAGTTTTGATCATTGGTTTATTTTACAGAGGCCTGAGAATTTTTTTTATTCTTGCAGCTAGAATCTTCAAAGTTTTCTTCTGGCCGTAAGCCGAGAAAGACTTTCCTTTCTCTGTTGCTGCAATAATTCCTGAAGCCCTACCTTTTTTGTATTTGCAAACTTGAATTTCTTGAAGGGTTCAACATCGATTACTTAAGAGGTCGACTTGTGGCATTCTCACTAAGTTGCAAGCCCTAAAATAATCTCCTCATTCCTGTGCGAAAATCCTCCTCAAAAGAAATTTAAATTTAAAAATAAATAGATAAAATTTAAAAAATTAACCTAATGCCTGTCGAAATACAATTTTAAATCTTGCAGAAGCCATTTTTAGTTTGGATAATTTTTCTCTCAGCCGCATGCAAATTTGAAAACGAAGAGTCAATTTAATCATTCCTTGAGCAAAAATCTGGATAGTGTTTGAGTGGAATTATTTCTTCTAATAAGCCCTTTGCCCGAATTTTTGAGAAATCGAGCATTCTTTAAGCAATCATCTTCTAGCCACAGAGTTTTATTCTTCATCCCTTCGTTGCTTTGATGTAAAGTTTATTGAGGGCAAAGTATTTAAATTTTAACTCTTGGACCAATTGGACTTTGGACATATCGTAAATGAAACATTCCTTTTGGGGAAGATATTAACTTGTGAAGTGAAACCTTTTGTGGGAAATATTCATATTTTCTAATTTTATAAAAATCAACAAAAATATTTCCCTTATTGTCATTTTGAAGGAAATTCGATTTTCCTTTCATTGAGAGAAATGGGCAGTTATCATGAATCTTTGGGTAGTCATTCGAGACTCCTTCCCACCTGGGTGGGAACCCCGAACTAGAGGTTCCAAATGATGGGCCCGCTTGGGAAGACGACAAGATACAGGCATTTGTATCCGTTGTTGGAATGGCAATGGATATTTTTGGTCATCACCGAGACTCTCGAATCAGCAAACATCCTCTTCGTGACCGAGACTCATGCGAGCCCTGTTCGACCTCTCCCAGATATTGCAAGTTACCATTGGTTCTAACTTTGCAGGCAGGAGATGAGGAGCTCAAGAGGGGTCAGAGGATCAGGTGGAGCTGCTTGTTTAGCTAGTGACTCACTCTGGAACAGGGTATCTTTGGTAGCCGACGATGAGTTTGCCAAGTTTATGTGGATTCGGATTAGCATCGGAGTCTCTCCTCCGAGGACATCTAGATTGCAATTTGTTACTTTCCCCCAGCCTCTTCACCATTTGCCATCCATAATGGCTTAAATGGGGACCCCTTTATAGACTTGTACTCCGGCATCACCCAGTACTTTGTTGTTGAGGAAGTCATCCTCCTCGGTGACTTAAATTCTCGTACTAGAGATCTCCAGATCCCTTTCCACGATCGATCAGAGGATGTATTTTGTACCCAGGGGATAGATTCAATAGGGCTTCACCGAATGTCACATGATGCTTTGGGGCCCACTACAGTTTATGGTAAGCATCTATTGCAATTGGAGGAATCACATGAGTTGTTGATTTTAAATAGTCTCCCTTGTTTCCCAGACTCCCGCTTCTTCACAGGTTGGCCATATGGTGGGGATGCGAGTGTAGTTGATTATGTCCTCACTAGCCAAAACTTGCTCCCTTTTATTCGCCATCTCTCGATCTCCCCCATCCCCCTTGCTGATCATGCACTTTTTTCCTTCTCTCTCTAGTTTGACCCTCCCCTTCCACCCCATCCTCCTCGGGGCCCACCCTGAACCACCTTTCGATATGACGAAGGTGACCCTGACATCTTCTCCTCTACCCTACGCAAGATGCTCCCATTGGAGACCCAATTCTCCTGGCTTGATTCTACTTCCACTAAATACACGTGTCTTTCCTCTGCCATTTCGGAAGCAGCACTTAAATCCTTCCCCCACTCCACTCATTACACTTCCATCTCCCCAAAAGTTGGATCTTGCCCCATGAACAAATGGTATGACGACGAATGCAAGTCTCTACATCGAGAACTTCGATATGCTTTCACCCACCCTCAACCCCTCCACCCCGACCTCAAAGCTTCTTATCGTTGTCTCCTCCGTCGCAAGAAATGACTCTTTGTCTCTCATAGAAGACGAGAATTTTCTGCTCTCCTTGCCCACTCCCCTAAACAATTTTGGCATACCATCCTTCCCCGACGCTCGACTCTTCCATCTGACCTCAATCCTACATCCATGTTCTCTCAGACTTCCAACCTTTATGATAGTCTAGGGCAAGCCCAAATTCACGTTACCTCCCCCACCCTCTTCCTGTTACCTATTCTCAAACAGAGATATTAGAGAGGCCATTTGGGTGATGAACAGCAGAAAAGGAGCTGATGAGGAAGGCTACCAAGCAGAGTTCTTTAATCACAGTTTTCGTGCTTTGGTTAGCTACTTGGCTAATCTCTTCAACCATGTAGTCCATGAAGGTTTTCCACCAGCATGGTCACACCACATCATCCATCTAATCCACAAATCAGGCTCCAGCTCAAATCCCAATAACTACAGAACGATCATGGTGGGCCACACGTTCTCGAAGTTGTATGCTATTGTTCTACATAGGAAGCTCTCCAGTGAACTTGAGCAAAGACAACTTAGAGCTAGGGGACAGGTAGGTTTTCGACTAGCTCATCAAACCATTGACCACATCTTCACCCTCCGCGATGTGATTGAGGAAGCACGACACCGCTCTTCAAAAGTCTACTGTTGTTTCATAGATTTTCGGAAAGCTTTTGACTTTGTTCCGAGGGAAGCCTTACTCCAGAGACTCAAAGATATTGGCATCTTGACGACCCTATTAACAGCTATTACGCGCGTATATGAGTCTGTTCTTGGTTGTCTGCGCATGGCTCATGGGATGTCTGATTTTATCCGAAGCACTATTGGGATTAAACAAGGTTGTCCATTGTCCCCTACCCTGTTTGGGATCTATATTGATGAGTTGGAGGCATTTCTACACGATCATATCTAGGACACCAATGGTTGCCTTCTTCACCAGGTTCTAATATCTACTCTACTCTTTGTTGACGACGTGGTCTTGCTCTCCTCATCTCCAAAAGGATTATAGAGGCAATTGGATGCCTTAGCTCTGTTTTGCAATCTTTGACAGTTGACGGTAAACCTGGGTAAAACCAAGGTTATGATCTTCAATGAGGTAAAGAAAACTTCGGACCTTCACTTCCTATTCAGAGTGGAGGAGGTTGAGATCACTAGCACGTACAATTACCTAGGGGTGCAATTCTCAGGTCCCCTCTTCAGTTTGCGACCAGTGCTTCAGCCTCGGATTAACAAAGGATATGGATCCTTAGCCCTTCTCGAGAGACGGTGCTTTCGACATCACTTCCAGTACATCTCGTCCAAGATGAGCCTCATGGAAACCTTGGTCTGTCCCACTGTTCTATATGGCTCAGAGATTTGGAGACCGTCTTTACTTGAGTCGGATTGGGCTTCAGTTGAGAGAGTCTAGAATCTTCTTCTCTGCCGCATCATTAGATGCAAACAGGCAATACCTCAGCACATCATCCTTGCAGAGTTTGGAGCTCAGCCCTTTCGGCTTGAGACAGTCCTCAGTTTGGTCTCATTCTTGCATCGTGTTTGAGGCTTTGCAGACTCCATACAGAGTAGGGACCGGTATCCTTACTTGGCATATTGCTCTTCTGAGACTATTGCTCGTTCTACTCCCTCAGGCCGAGCTAGATGTTGGTTTAGAGGAGTTTTAGATCTCTTAGAATCAATGGGCATTCAGTTGGATCAACTCCCTCCTTTCCGATATTCCTTAGATGCTCTTGGTCACCTTTTACCTACTAAACAGGAGCTGAACAAGATCATCAAGGAGGACATCTACAGGTAGTTCCTCCATGTCACCTGGGTCAATCCTCCGAGAGGGTTGTGCCCAAAGATGGCCTTCTACACTGAGCACTTCTAGGAGTTGAGAGATCAGCTCATTGTTCGACCCCAGTACACGTTTCACCATTGGATGCATGCTCTTCGCTTTCCTCTAGGCCAGTTCAAAGAAGGCTCTCATAGACTTCGGGTAGAGATGGACCACCAGATTGATAAACCAAACAGAATCTACTAGGTACGTCATTTACAAGATGTGAAGACCGAGGTGCACTTTTGGATGCCCTGTCTACTACGAGATGAAAGGAAGGTTCCATTGCTTGTTCAGAGATTCTAAGACCCTCGCCGACTTTTTCAGGGATCCCTATCAGAGATGTTTGGCACTAAATATGCAGGAGGCTCTCAAGTTTTGAGCGCATATTCTTCAGCCTCCCATCAAACCAAACCCCACACATAGGATCACGACATTTTTCAGGGTACTACCTTTAGACAAGGGCACCAATAGATCGATTGATACTAGTTCATATCCATGCTCTAGATCAGTGAGGATCCGTGGAACCTCAACCCACCACACAAGATTTCAGCAACAAATCTGTCTCAGATCCGTTCCTGGGAGACAAACTAGGCCCTCCAGACCTCAGCAGTGCGCAGACTCCCCAAGGCAATGATCTAGCGGACAACCACACTTTCCACCGGCCCTTCATCAGGCCAACAGACTTTGTGGAGTTTCTTCAATGTTCATTCAGCCTCAGATGTCAGGAGAGATGGGTTTGATCCTCATACCCACTTGGATCTTTTCCACCAGGGAATTCCATACATTGTATTTTTATGTTCTTGCATTGTACCTTTTATATTCATGCATTGTATCTTTATAGGAGACCGTTTGGTTCTCCTGTATTGTATGGACATCATTATACTCAGCAGTCCCTTTGACCTACTTTGTTGTCATTAGTTGGACATAAATATAATTATCTTATCTTATCTCATTAACATTTTTCAAGGGGTATTTAAATTTTATATTTGTAAGCCCTCTTTAAAGTTTAAAACCTTTTTTGTCCAAGGAGTTACTTTGTCACTTTAATAATCATTTTTAAGGTAGCTTGGGGTCCCATCCCTTGGTATCTCTATCTTCTTTTCTAGAGGAGCTTCTCATGTCTTGCAATAACATCTTTAATTTTATTTTTGCATTAATTAGAGTAGTTCACTTATATTTAGATATAGTTTTATTATTAATCTAGCTTGCATTACAATAAGCACTTCCTTTAAATTAATCTAAGGAGCTTAGATTTATATGAAAATGTATTTATTTGGTTAATAGTTCTAAGTTCATTTCTATTGAAGTGCTTTTATCTCTCATTGCCTAATTTGCATTCGTTCATTGGGAAAAAAAATTATTTGTTTCATTAATTATTGGCATAAGCTAATTGTGATTGAATAAATTGTGCTCAAAGTGCTAAGTGTTCATTTGATCATATAAGTGGAATGGTGTTTGTTATTGGTAAATTCTAAATATGTTTCACATTTTTGGAGCATTTTGTTTTAATTGAAGCACTTACTTAAGATCTCGTTACTAGTTACTAATTTGCATTAGATCTCATTTACTTGTGTTCTATTGAAAAAATCACAATTATGTCTTTGGGATCATGTTAAAACTCTAAAACATATATCAATCGAGAGTAGAAGTGTATTTTGTTATTGATACATCTGAAGCATTTCACTTTTGAAGCATTTTTGTTAGTCTCATTTGTAGCATTTGTTTAACATTTGCATTTCATCTTAGATCTAGTCCCATAGGTTGCATCTTATCCATCTAACAGTGTGTCACCTCTCATTGATTTGTGAGCATTCCTAATTTACTTGGAAGTTGCATTTATCTTGTAGTTGTCACTTGTTCTTACTTTGTGATATTTATATCTCTTTAAAGTGAAAGTACTTGTTTCATTTATATAGTAGAATGTCTTTTGCTCATATGTCAATCGTGTATCTTATGCTAACCTTTCCTTTTCAAAATTGTTGTTATTGTAACTTGTAATCCTTAAATTGTGGAAGTATCTTAATTTTGGGCATTGTTTTGAAGGCACTGGTCTTTAGGGACTTTATCTCTTTTGAGTGTTATTACAATCTAATCTAATCCACCTTAATATAACAATTTCCCTCTAATAATATCACTTGCTAATCTAAATCAAGTTGCATTGACAATAATTTCCTTGCCCTTAGACTCCTAGGACTACTTGTTCCAACAAGTTTTTGTAAATTTATGTAGATGTTCTATGCTTGATGCAACTTTACTTTTCTTCAATATCAGATAGCAATCACATAAACCATAAAGTAAAATGTTGATAGAACATACCAGTAGATCGATAGAAGACAAACCAGAAATAGATAAGTGTGATGGTGCGTTACGACGGTCAACAAGATGCTTCAACCAGCAAAGTCTCGATATGGTCGCCTAACCAGCAATGTCACACAACCCTTAGAACAGCCAAACGGTCAACTCAAATGTCAACCCCAGAAAAGTCAACACTATCAGTCAACGGTCAATGCACAGCAGCAGCAACAGCTAGGTCAACGTTGAAAATTCACAGTCAATGTCTTGCCTCGAAAACAATGCCAAAAAATGCAAATTAGGTGATCGAAGTTCTGGGAGAGTTTCGGGTCAAATTGACCTTGCGTTGACCAAAGTCAATGCTAGTCAAACTTGCTGCAGAAACCCTAGACCGAAAAACAGAAATTGTTGCTGCTAGATTTCCCACATGTGGAGAGAGAAGAACCTCCAACTGATCGAACCAATCAGATGAGGAGAGGGAATGTGTGAGGATGAGATGAGTGAAATGTCCTCCAACATTGACCTTATTTATATCCATCAGTGAGGGTGTGTGACACATCTGCTGGGGTACAAAACCTTAAAGCCAACCTGCACATATTTTGAATAGATTAAAAATCAATTCAAAATAAATGTTCTGCTCATCGGATCAAGATGATCTTTAGATCGATCTTGCACCTCTCTGAAAGAGGAACCCAATAAAAATATTGGTAACTTCATCTGAGAATCACAACATGGAGTTTGGACCTAGTTTTCCAAAATTAACACTCCCTCTCAACTAGAGAGAACTCCATCCACCTGTGCAATCCAACATCGTGCATCATCCCGCCGTAACTTGCTTTGCTGACTCTTTATTTCATAACAGAAGTGGGTCAGTCACAAAGATATCATTCCCAGCTGACAGATTCAGCCCAGAGGTCCGAAACCTCTATAGGACTCGCAAAGAGTCTCATACCAACTGGAAGTTGGTTTATCTGACCCGAAGTCAGTAGGAGGTCTGAAACCTCACTAGACTTGATCCCAGATCAAGAGGTTGGACTGTGCCATCCTAGATAGAGAGTATGGCAATCTCTGATGCGTCCATCAGTTTTGCTACTAGTCTCTAGCTTTTCCCACCTCACTGGCCAAATGAGGGGTACTTCCCATGAGCCCTGAACTCAATGGGTAGGATGCATACGGGGCACAGAGAATGAAAGGTGAACCAACTCAATCATCACAACGGTGTGGTTGAAGCACACCAACAAGGTTCGGCCAGCCTAGCCATGTGGTTCCTTATAGCTCTGAGAAAATATCCCCAAAGCCCCCCTGAGCTCCCAGAGCTCATCGTCCAACAGGACCCTCATCATAGGGTCGTTCCATGATACCAAGACTCTCACGAAAGGTTAGGAACTTGACCTTCCCCAGGGGCTTTGTGAGAATATCCAAAACCTGCTCATCAGTTCCTATATGATCGAGCCTTACGGCGCCAAACTGTACCATATCCCGGATAAAGTGGTACCTGATATCAATATGCTTGGATCGATCGTGGAACACAGGATTCTCGGACAAGCGAATCCCACTCTGGTTATCACAGAGTATCACGGTGGTATCTAGCACATGCCCGAACAACTCACTGAAGAGCTTTTGCAACCAAACTGCTTCACAACAGGCCATACTCGCTGCAATGTATTTGGCCTCCGCGGTGCTCAAAGCCACTAACTTCTGCTTCCTGCTCATCCATGATATCGAAGCAGATCCAAGCGTGAAGCAGCATCCTGATGTGCTTTTACGATCCACCACACTGCCAACGCAATCGGCATTAGTATATCCAAGGAGTGTCACACTCCCAGCAATGTATCTCAGCCCATGGTTTATCGTGCCCCGAAGATATCTTAGAAGATTCTTGGCACCAAACTAGTGAGCATGATGAGGCTCAACCATCTGTTGACTCAAAGTGTTCACTGCAAAACATATATTTGGACATGTGTTCACTAAGAACATCATGGCCCCTATGAGTTGACGATACTCAGTAGGATTTGCTAACATGGGCCCAACAACGTTGCCACTCAACTTTTTAAAGTTGAGCTCCATCGGTTTCGACATAGACTTGCAGTCCACCATACTGAATCTTTCCAGAAGCTTCACAATGTATTTTCCTTGAGAAAGGAAAATCTCGCCAGGCCTCTGCCAGACCTCCAGGCCTAGGAAGTAGTGCATCAGTCCTAGGTCCTTCATCTCGAACTCAGCAGCGAGCTCCCTCTTGCACTGGTGAATGAGAAGGTCAGCACCTGTCAGGAAGAGGTCGTCCACATATAGCACCAGAATGAGAGGCTTCTCTCTATCAACCTTGAAGTAAAGGTTCGGATCAGCATTACTACGAGTGAAGCCCAGCTTCATCAGGTAGCTATCTATCCTCTCGTACCAAGCTCTGGGTGCTTGCTTCAGCCCATAGAGGGTTTTCTTCAACCTGCAGACATGGGTGTCCCGATCCTGGACTTCGAACCCCAGAGGTTGCTCTACATACACCTCTTCATTTATCGCACTGTAATGAATAAATAATGTAGATAAATGATAATTAGTTAATTAGTAATTAGGCTGAAAGGTCACGTCTGATAAGACATGACCTTTCGTGAAGAGGCACCTGCGTGGGTATATAAGCAGGCCTCATTTGTAACATTCAATCAATTCATATTCATCATCTTTCTAATATAATATTTGTATCCTCATGGATATTCGGATATTTTCAGTCTTCTAGAATATTTAGTTTAAGAAGGAACTTTGTTCGCTTCATTTGGTATCAGAGGTGTTCGATCGTCTGGCTACTCACTGTTGCACAGGGCCACGCTCTCTGATCCTGGTCCTTGACCGAAAATTCGTCAACCTTGTTGCCGTTGAAGCATTTCGCTACAATTTTGGAGTTTCTCCGTCTGCTGATTTCGTTAGAAGCCCTTAGCCATTTTTGAAGAAAAAAAGAGAAATTTTGTGAAAAATAAAAATAAAAAAAAAGAAATATATTTTGAAAAAATAAAGAAGGAAAAAAAGAAAAAATACGACATAAAAAATCTACAACTAAACATTGGGGATTATACTTTTATCTCTCAATTTACCATGAAAACCTTACTTTTGGATAGTAGTGATATTGTGTTGGGTTCACCATGGATGGAAACCTTAGGTTCAGTTATCCTAAATACGAAAAAGAAATTTTTGACATTCACCTACAAAAAGAAGAAGATAACGCTACAAGACGTTAACTTGAAGCCAAATTCCGTGACGCTTGAAGACGTACAAGAAATTTCGCAGGTAATTTCTCAAGAAGGTAAAAAGGTGATACAAAATATGCAAAAAGAAATCGACAAAATCAGCACTAATAAGAATGAAGAGGTTGCTCGCCTCAAGGGCCACAACGACAAATTACTAACGCAAATTAAGAAGTTGAAAAGAGACAAGAAGTCATTAGAAAACAAGGTGCAACAACTTGTCGAAAATAAAGCATCGAATGTAGAAATCCGAGTTGAAGAGAAGGAAACTGGTACTAATGCAGTAAATGTCATAACTCAAGAAGAAGACAAGCAAGTTGCAAAAGATGCAAACTTAGAAGTTGTAGTTCCGGCGATGAACATTTCAAGCGAAAGTTATGTAACCAGCTCAATAACATCATCGCCAAAAGAAAATCAAAACATCAACACACAACTAAGAATGGAAAGTCAAACCAAAAAAGTTCCCTATCGACATCCAAATCACGGGAGCAAACAACTCGATCAAGCTATGTCTTCAGAACAGAAACAAGTTGATACTCCGAAGAATACTAATATCAGTGCAATCAGCTCAAGTGATAATTCAGCACAAGTTTCAAATCGCCGCGAGATTCCACAGAAAATTGATTTAGGATGGTCTGATCCGTTCTCAGTGCGACAGTTTTGTTTGTCACTTAGAGGATCATATCAACTTGTATCAACAAGGATGACTGCCCTAAAACAAAAAGATGTTTGTAGCAAGAAAAGAAGTCGAGGCCTTTTCATTGACAAGCTTTGCGGACAAAGCTTTTTGAGGGGAAGGCAATGTAATGAATAAATAATGTAGATAAATGATAATTAGTTGAATAAATAATGTAGATAAATGATAATTAGTTAATTAGTAATTAGGCTGAAAGGTCACGTCTGATAAGACATGACCTTTCGTGAAGAGGCACTTGCGTGGGTATATAAGCAGGCCTCATTTGTAACATTCAATCAATTCATATTCATCATCTTTCTAATATAATATTTGTATCCTCATGGATATTCGGATATTTTCAGTCTTCTGGAATATTTAGTTTGAGAAGGAACTTTGTTCGCTTCACGCACCATGCAAAAATGCGGTCTTTACATCCATCTGATGAAGACTCCATCCTTGCGTAGCAGCAAGGGCTATGATAGATCGAATGGTGGTATATCGGGCCACAGGTGCAAATATGTCATCATAGTCTTTTCCTTCCTTTTGAGAGAAGCCATGGGCAACGAATCTTGCGCTGAACTTTTCAGCACTTCCATCAGATCCATGCTTAATCTTGTAAAGCCATTTCGAGGTGACAACTGCTTTGTCCTCCGGTCTTGGAACCACATCCCAGACATCATTCTTCAATATGGACTCATACTCTTCATGCATAGCATCCTTCCATACTTGATGCTTTACGACTTCCTCAAAAGATCCAGGCTCAAATTGTACAATAGTACTCATGGCTGCTAGATACCCTTGGTATCTACTTGGCTTCTTGCTTTCACGGAATGTCCCCCTTGGGGCCATATGTCCCTCGGCATCCTCGAGCGTGTCCCTGAGCCATGATGGTCTCTTCCCCAGTGAAGGAGGTGGATCAATCGGGTCCATCGGTCCTTCAGTATCGGACATCGTCTCATCCTTCGGTTCTTCTTGATTTCTAGGCCTTGCTTCATGTTCTTCCTCATATCTCGAAAGATTGACTAATTTCTTCAAGGAAGCATCTTCGTCAAAAGTGACATCGTGGCATATCTCCACTTCCCTTTGACCAAGCACATAGACTCTATAGGCCTTCGAAGTTTTTTTGTAGCCCACAAACATTCCCTTCTTCCCAGAAGCATCCAGCTTGCTCCTTTTCTCTTCGGCACAAGAAAATAAACAAGACATCCAAAAACTCTAAAATGTGAGACGTCAAGTTTCTTACTAGAGAAAACCTCTTCGGGAGTTTTGGAGTCCAAGGCGGAATGCGAGCATCAGTTTTGTATATACACAGCAGTGTTCGCAGCTTCTCCCCACATAAACTTCGATAGACCCTGGTCACATAGCATGGCACGGGCAGCTTCCACAATGGTCTTGTTCTTTCGTTCAGCAACGCCATTCTGCTCAAGAGTATAGACAGTTGTGGTCTCCCTCTTGATGCCAGCTTCTCTGCAAAAGTTCTTGAACTCGTTCGTCTCATATTCAGTGCCATTATCAGTCCTCAAAATCTGGATCTTCTTCCCTGTAAGATTTTCCACCAAGGCTTTGAAAGTACGGAACCACATGAAAGCCTCATCCTTCTTCAAGAAGTATATCCAAGTTTTGCGAGAGAAGTAATCTATGAACATCATATAATAAGAACATCCTCCCAAGGATGTCAAGGGAAGCATACCAGACAGATCAAAATGTACAAATTGCAAGACATTAGATGTCTTTGTGATGCTTGAGGGAAAAGGTCCCCTTGTATGCTTTCCTTCGGCACAACCCTGACATACACCTTCATGATTATTTGTGAACTCAAGCATCCCCGTCACCACCTTCCTTGCTTCCGGAAGGACCTTGTAGTGAAGGTGTCCAAACCTCCGATGCCATAGTTCAGTTTGTCAGATAGTATCACATGTCATCGCTCCCAGTGGACTTCCTCCAACCTGGTAGAGTGTATCAACTCTAAACCCAATCATGATAGCTTCTTTGAAGCTCTTCTTCCACATGCGCACCTTTCCATCAATGAATGCCACATTGAAACCTTTGTCTTCCATGGCCGATATAGACACAAGGTTCTTCTTCGAACTACGGTATATAGAGTACATCCTGCAAGTAAAGGACTTGACCTTGAGACAAATGGAGGGTCACAATCCCTGTCCCTTTCACGGGATATGTGGC
Source organism: Pinus albicaulis (assembly GCA_034641835.2). Taxonomy (NCBI): domain Eukaryota; kingdom Viridiplantae; phylum Streptophyta; class Pinopsida; order Pinales; family Pinaceae; genus Pinus; species Pinus albicaulis. The sequence continues at coordinate 1,687,008,173 of CM076584.1, forward strand.
CTTATCTCCAAGGATAATTTCCAAATTAGTATCCTTCTCAACCATATCAGAGAGTACTTCCTTGAACCCGATGATGTGCCTTGAGGCACCATTATCTATCAACCAGACATCCATAGTGTCGGGTGGAGATGCAGTAAAGAGGGAAGATACAAGAATGAATTTATTTCTTTTATCAACAGCATTTGATTCCTCATACCTAGAGTTTCTCGACCTTTTGAAAGATTGACCATTTCTGCCGGAAGGAGCCTTCCTCTTTCCCTTGAACCTGTTGTTCTTTTGATTACCATTCCTCCGATTGTTGTTGTTGTCATCACCATCGAGAGAATCCTTCTTGAAAGGGCATTCTCTAGCATAGTGACCTGGCCTATGACAAGTGTAACACTTGCCGTTCTTTCCTTGGGCCCCTGCTCTTCCTTTGTTCTTTGGACCACCAAGGTTCTTCTTTCTAGAATGAGCAGTGTAGGCAGCATTTCCTTCATTTTCATACTCCTTCATTCTTGTCTCTTCTTGGACACATCTCGATAGTACTTCGTCAAAGTCAGGTATCACATTATTATTGAAAATGGTAGTGTTGAACACATGCCATTCGGATGGGAGCCCTCCAAGTGCGGTGAGTACCATCTCTCAATCAACTATTGTCTCCCCAATAGCCAACAAATTGTTCCTGATCTCGATCACCTTTAGAAAATATGATTGAATAGACTCATCCTTGCCTTTCTTCAGATTCTTCAATTGATTCTTGAAGAATAGTACTTGATTCTCATTGTTGGCCTTGAACATGTGGACCAACTTATCATACATCTCTTTGGATGTGCCCAGCTCAGAGATGTAGGCAACCAAACTCTTGGGAATTGAGTCCCTGATCATCAGCTTTGCTTTGATCTCCCCCTTCTTATACTTTGTTTTGGTGGCAGCAGTTGCAGTGTATGTAGGCTCTTGGATTTTACCCTGCACATAGTCCATGACATCTTGGTCTTCTAACATAAGATCATGTCATCTTCCAAGCATGGAAGTCATCCTTCCCAGTCAATTTGTCATCGGCCTTGAAGCCATTGTAGTTTGAGGAACCCATCCTCTTATTCAGTGATTGCTACAAATTAGGGCTTGTCCTCACCTCAGCTCTAATACCATGTAAATTTATGTAGATGTTCTATGCTTGATGCAACTTTAATTTTCTTCAATATTAGACAGCAATCACATAAACCATAAAGTAAAATGTTGATAGAACATACCAGTAGATCGATAGAAGACAAACCAGAAACAGATAAGTGTGATGGTGCGTTACGGCGGTCAACAGGATGCTTCAACCAGCAAAGTCTCGATATGGTCGGCTAACCAGCAATGTCACATAACCCTCATAACAGCAAAACGGTCAACTCAAAAGTCAACCCTAGAAAAGTCAATGTTATCAATCAATGGTCAACGCACAGTAACAACAACAGCAAGGTCAACACTGAAAAGTCAAAGTCAACTCTTGCTTCGAAAACAGTGCCAAAAAATGCGGATTAGGGAGATTGAACTTCTGGGAGAGTTTCAGGTCAAATTGACCTTGCGTTGACCAAAGTCAACGCTGGTCAAACTTGCTGCAGAAACACTAGACATTAAAACAGAAATTGTTGCTGCCAGATTTCCCACGTGTGGAGAGAGAAGAGACTCCAAGTGATCGAACCAATCAGATGAGGAGAGAGAATGTGTGAGGATGAGATGAGTGAAATGTCGTCTAACATTGACCTTATTTATATCCATCAGTGAGGGTGTGTAACACATCTGTTGGGGTACAAAACCTTAAAGCCAACCTGCACATATTTTGAATAGATTAAAAATAAATTCAAAATAAATGTTCTGCTCATCGGATCAAGATGATCTTTAGATCGATCTTGCACCTCTCTGAAAGAGGAACCCAATAAAAATGTCGGTATCTTCATCTAAGCATCACAACATGGAGTTTGGACCTAGTTGTCCAAAATTAATGGTTTTCCTCTTGTTATCATCTTTAGGGACTACCTCCCTTAGCTTATCTAGGAGAGAGCTTAAATGGAGTAGGGATCAGAGTGACAGCCCCTACTCTAATCGTTGCGCCTTACGTGTACACTTTATGTGACAACAGGACAAAAGTCCTCGAAAAAACCCAAAGTGAGAAAATTGGTGTAGCAAATGAGGGTTTTATTATTATTATGCAACAGTGAAATTTCCAAGTACAATTTGGATGCCAAACTGGCAATCCTCAGCAAAATATTCTGGCCAAAATTATTAAGGGATTTTTTTCCTTCTCCATAAGCAACCCTGCAACCAACTGTTGCTCAGAAAATGGCACTAGAATACCTCTGTGCAGGCCTCTGCGCAACCTATAACTCGCACTGCCCGGAACTACCAGTAAATCACACATCCTACCTGTTGTTGCTGCTAGAATTGACTCTCCGGCCCTCTAGAAAATTATCCCGGCCTCTGGCAACTAAATTGACCTCCTCCTCAGCCAAATCAAACTGCCCTCTGAAGCTATCTATGCAACCTCTAGTGGAATAACTCGATCTCTCTGTTGTTGCCTCTCTGGAACTGGAAACTCCTTCAGAATTCACATTTGTTGCTCCCTCTTTGTCTTTGTGTCCCTTATGGCCCGACCTCTTCTTCCCTGCTCGACCTCTGCAGCTAGATAGCTCAATCTACCAAGGAATTCGACCTCATAGTGTGTCTTTCTCCAACCCAACGTCATGCTCTTGTAATCTCTCATTGGTGAACCAACAGCCGTGATTAGATATCCATCAACAACTATGATCATCTCAAACTCAATACTTGTGAGATTCTAAAACATTCTCACATTTCTTAATTAATTGTTGTTAATTAATCACTTTTCCTAAGTTAGACTTAGGAAATATTTAATTATTGATTAATTAACTTAACTGAGTTGTCTCTAGGTGTTTTTTTTAGAAACTTATTTGGGATTTTGGAGATCTTGTGTTTGTTAGCCTCTTTGGCCACGATCGAGACTAGAACACTTGTCTGATGCTACAAAAACTAACAACGTGTAGCTCCTCTGGATGTGAGCGCAATTGGAGTGTTTGAAAAAATACACATCAAGAAGCGCAACCTGTTAAAAAAATTCAAATTCATTTTTTGAATTTATTAAATAATAGAAATTATAACTTAGTATTTTTATAATTATTAATTTATAATTATGACCCTCAGACAGGTTGGATCCCAACGCCTTAACGACATGGTCCAAGTTTACTACAATCTCCGATTGTGGGTGAGGAAACTTCAGAAGACACCTAATGTGAAGGCCATCTCATTGGATGGGATTGACACCATTGTTGCGTGGAGGGTTGAGGCCGAGATCACTGTCATGGAATCGGCCCCTGATTGGTTAGAGGAGGGAGTGGAGGATGCAGTAGTTGTAGGAGAAAGAGTGGAGGAGGAAGAGGAACAACAGGAGGAGGAAGTGACACCACCTACCATGGGCACCAGTAGAGGATGTGGTCTACCTCTTCCGGCTCATAGTTCTTCTAGAGGACATCGGAGTCTAATGTCAGCCCCAGGGCCTTCTTCATCTAGAGGGAAAGCTATTACATTTTCTCGCAAAAGGGGCAGAGGAAATCATTAGTTACTTAGTGGTTCATTTCATTGTATATGGCTCATGATATGAGATACATTATTGTAGTTCTTGTTGATATTTTAAAGTTGAGTCAAGACTCAGGTTTCTGGACCTGATTGATTGTTATGTATGATGTAGCACTAGACATATTACACATCTTATATATTAGTTTTCTTTTCATATTTATGTGTCAATGCATTTATTTTATGTTGTGGATGCTTTAGATACTAAAAAGATTGGAAATTTTGAATATTTTTTAATTTTGCCAATGTTTCGCCAATTTTAACAATTTTTCCCCAACTTTTACGATTTTTGCTTTTTCCAGACCCTTGCTGATTTTATCCCAATCGTGATGTTCGCAACACTGATATATATTATATAGTATAAGTTACATGTATTTTACATACCCAAAAAAGTGTTGTAATTGCAACAGCCACAATCATAGTATTGATATTTACTAGTCCTATCAATGGATCAAAATGAATGCCGCACAGGTCTGGAAAATAAAAATAAAAAATTGTCATAAAGCAGCACAAGCTAAACCGATAGAGATAGAAAAACAAAATCACCAATAAAAACTGCTTAGTGCAGCGTGTCTTGCCAAGAAGTTGCCCAAGATAGTGCATGTGTCAAGAAGAGATCCCTTATCCTCGAGGGTTGGCTCCCATCCTTCAATTGTCAGCTCACAATCAGCCATAATTGGTTCATATTCATTGTTTCCTTGCTCAGGCTCCACGGGATGATCTAGTTCAGAGATGACCCAAGGCGTAGTAGTAAATTCAAAGCAGGGTACTTAAAGAGACTGGAGTGGAGGCCAGCTTTTGCAGCATCCCAGCACTTGAGGGTAACCAAAAACTGAGGCTCAAGGGTGAGCCAAATGGTTCGGTGAATGATCAGCAATGGGTACAATGCCCCTGGTGTACAGTGCCCGAGTATAAAATCTAACAACTGACACAAGTGCAACACCTCCATCTCTGCCTTGTTTGTCTACAATTTTTCCCATTTTTCCCATATTAAAAATAATAATAATAATAATATATATCTTTGGTGTTCTCAACCCACCATTTTTCATAGAAATTTGAGGAGGCTTCTAGCCATTTAGGACACCCATTCCCACATTCTGGAAACTTGTGCAACATAGGTATTAAAACTGTATTTTGTCTTTAGAATATCACCAGAGAAGAAAACATAAGAACACTAAACAGGAAGTTTTTCTTCAAAGCATGCAGGAGAATTTACTTGCTTCTAACACTTGAGAACCCACAAGGGTTTTCAAATGAGATTAGAATTGTAAACTGAAAGACAAGGTGGCATACTGTACAGAATAAGGGAATGAAGAAAAGGAAAACTGGATAGAAGAACAATATAATTAAAATTTAATAAAGAGAATACTTCAAAACAATCACTAACATGATACAGATTATATGTCATTATCCAACATCTGACCCTGACATTCAACATCGAACAATGATGAACAGGAATTCTCCCTGAACAGAAAACCCACAAATCAATCTAACTACAAGTAAACATGACAGGATCAAAAGCTCTTCTAAAATATTAAAGCCTATAAAAGAAGTCCTGCTGATCCTAATCAAAGAAATAGATAAAAGACATGGAAAAAATTACAATCAGAGTCCAGACCACCAATAAAATATCCTAATAGAACTAGAGAATTGATTTCTTTCACTGAAGAGGGCTTATGTTCCAATTAAGTCTTTAAAAGCCATAATTAAAAGCAACAGATGCTTATGAAAATATAGACAATCATGAGCAACCACAACTATCACCACCGATGTCATAAGTGGAGACAAAACAGAAGAATCACTGAAGACAACCTCAGACGACTATTTCAAGAGGTAAAAGTATACCAACATTACTGACAAGAAGCAAACTTCTAGGATTCTCTATAAAAGAGATTAGAACACCCCTGAACAAGAATTTCTTTAGGTGATCTAGTAGGGGAAAGGCCCTAAAGGCTAAAAGGCTGGTCTTTATTCTTTCAGAATTTAATCTTCTCACATGAGATAGAATCTGTTCCCTTCAGTTTCTTTTCTCAGAAGCAAAGCTAAGAAAGCTAGAGACTATGTTTGATAATAATGAACTGTTCTTCTAGAATACCTTTCTTCCTTCAGTTTTGTTTTTGCACTGTTATATATTAAATCACGATATAACATGAGCTTTCAAGTGAAATTAGAATACAGGAAAAACCTGAGTATCATCTCATAAAATCTCAGGATTGTTATATGTTATTTCATACAAATACAGTTTTGATTCAAGGTCAAAGAAAGTTACAGAAACTCAAATTAGTTGCAATCGTTGATTCCAGAATCTTTCAATAAGCAACAACATGTCCAGTATGTTGGTATCAAACAAAATTGATGAAAAAATCTCAAAAGGTTTTTGAACCAAATAAATTGAACTTCTTCAATTTAGCCAAAATTTATGGTCATATGCAAGGCATAATATATACTGCAGGTAGACATCCATGATGCGTACTAATCAATAGAGTTTCGAGTAATACCCTTGCTTTGCCAGTGCATGAAGAAATAGTCCATTCCCAGTTCCAATATCAAGGACACTCCAGCTTGCTAGCTCTTTAACTGTTGCCTCTGAATTTGCCTCCTCTAAATTTCTGTTAGTGACATCTTCTTGATCTATATTATGGCCCTGCTTAAGACTTAAGCATAGTTTTACTGTCCAAGTAGCAACAGACTCCATGACCTCAACTCCAAACCTGATATAGAAATTATGTTAATCGGTATTTAACCTTTAGATATAAAAGGCCTTAGCATACAGAAAATTATCTAGTGCATTCTTTTGATAACCTGAATACACAAATAGTACTGAAGCCCTATGAACTCTTTAAATAAGCCCCTGAAATGAATTTATCATATATACCTAGAATAAATTTAATAGTATTCCATTTTAGAGATTGACACTCAATTCTGAAGAAAAACATAATATTGGAATATGGTCATGGAAACACATGAATCCATAACCAGAATCTATACGGAATTGATTTGTCCAACTCAATCTCACCAACATGATTCCTATTATATGTAGGTGGCTTTGTTTGTATTAGATATATAGCCTCCATACCAACATTAAACCCATAGGAATTCTATCATGGACTATTATCTAAATTCAATTTTTTAGAAGATCTAACAAAAATGAAAACAAAATGAGAAGCACTCGTCTCTTGGTTGGAAGAAGGCTTTGCACCGAAATCAATCAAAAACTTGAATATTACTTTTACTTTAAGATAAAATGATCATATGTATGTTGCTTTCTTTATTATGTGTTGATGATGTTAGCTCAGACAGGTTCTTCTGCATAGGCTAGTGTCAAGTATGCAGAAAATGTCCAAAAGACTCTTTAGGTACTTGCTTGAGTAAGTGACTTTTATGATCTCTTCTCTATGTCTAACATAGGAAAAGCACATTGATTAATTTCTTAATTAATGTTGGTTATTGGGCTAAAGTTTTCTAATGAAAAGTAAATTAATTTAATTTAGTGAGTAAAAGTTGGTCTCTACTCTTGATCTCAAGTGAGCCTTACAATATAATCCTATCCTTCCATCACTTAGGAGACTTAGGGTTAGGGATTTAGGTCAATCAGAAATTATAACAGAAGCCTAAGGCAGAGGTGGATGACAATAGAGTTTTTGGAAGAGCAAATTTTCTCAAGAATGTGAGAAACTCAAGACTAAACAGGAGAACGGTGTGCAGCTAGAGGTTCTAGTGGACACAGGTTTTGCAAATTGAGCACACGAGAGGAGGGCCTAGAGTCATATGTGGTTGGGGCTAAGAGTGTGCTGCACATAGGAGGCCGAGAGTGTTGGCAGCAAGTTCTAAGGGAGAGGTGGAAGACACATTAATTTCAGTGGGAGATAAAGAAAAGTGAGAGACTCAAGACTGAAGGGAGAAGAAAAGTGTCGAACAAGGAGATTCCGGTGTGAAAAATTCTGGGACTGAGATCTTGGAGAAAGGAAACTGAGATTTGTCAAGAGGTTGAAATTCCAACTAAAGGCTTGTGCAGGGCGACCATATGTCCTAGGTGAAGGATGAGTTTTTTGTGTATTCTCTGAGGATGTAATAAAAAGTGAAGGAAAAATTAGAGCGCAAAAATTTTGTGTTCCAGACTGATTTTCTATTTAAAACTCTGCTGCAAACAATTTAAGTTAAAATACAAATACCTGTGTATTTTTATTCAGCAGTTTTCTCAGAAAAAAAATTACTAGGTGAATATATTTTCTAGGCATAAAATAAATTTCTAGGAATATAGGAAAATTTTAACATGGTATCAGAGCAGCAATAAACGCTGAGGAGAAAGAAGATCGATTTTGTCACAAGGGGTTTAGCAAAATAATTATTTTCCAGCAGTTATATCTTTCTGGGTTGAGTATTTGATTTGGAGGTTGTGAGGATGGTTGCAACTGAGCTGAGGTTTCAAGACCAGTTGGAGGGTACATCCAACAACAGCCCTTGGGAGGAGAGGATAGCATTGGTGTTGATGGAGAATGGGATCCCGGAGTTTGCAGATCAGCAACTAACCCTTCTATTGATGCTACACAACTGGCCGCCCATAACCAAAAGGATGTGAAATCCAGGAGAATCATTCTGGAAAGTGTAGAGGATCATGTGACCCCTCATCCTTCCGGAAAGAAATCAACAAAGGAAATGTGGGAGGCTCTAACAAAGATGTACTAGAGTGACAATCACAGCAAGAAAATGGCGTTGACAGAGAAGCCCTGGAACACCAAAATGTCCAAATCAGATACAGTAGCATATTATCTCACCAGGATCGCACAGGTTCATGATGAGTTTGTTGTAGATGGGGAGGTTGTGTCAAAAGGTGAAGTCAGCCTTGAGAGGTTTCACAAAGCCATGTGCTCCCTTTGTAAAGGCCCAAGGGTATTGTGGCATGAGAGAAGGTTCCAAACTGGGAGAGGTTGTGTGATGACTTGATTCAACAAGAGATTTGAAAGCAGTCTCTAGATGGTGGCCAACAAAATGGTGATGATGAGAACCTTGACCTTGCTAGTCAAGCAAGGAAAGGTAAGGGGAAGACCAAAAAGAATTCTGGAGGAGAGGCTACCTCAGGAGTTGAGAAGAAAAAGGACCTGAGCAAAGTGAAATGCTTTGCATGTCACAAATTTGGCCATTATGCAGGTCAAATTCCAAACAAGAAAAGGGCAAGGGGAAGGCACAAGTCGCGACTTCAATAGATTCACAGATCAGCGAGTTTTCCACCAAGTTCAAGAAGGAATTCGCATTGGTGTCTTGTCTTTCTGGCACCATAGCCAAGGGTGGACGGTTTGTGGACAGTGGTGCTTCTCGTCATGACAGGACCACAAGAATTGTTCACCAGCATTTCAGAGGGAGACTCAAAGCTACATCTGCAGTGTGGCAATAATGCCAAGTGTGCAGTAGAGGAGGTTGGTGTTGGAAAATGTAACTAGTTTCGGTCTTCATAATTTGTACCGTTGTGTATTTTATGTAAAAAGTAAAAGAAAAATTATTATTATTCTTCTAGACAAGCGTGCTCTTCACGCTTCTAGGTTTTTGAGTGAAAGACTCAATGTCCTATTTGGACCTATTGTAAAGAAAAAGGAAAAACGATTTTTAAATATATAATTTTGAGTTAGAAACCCCTCTAGGTGCCAACTCGGCCAACCTGTCATGTCAGCCCTGCCCCAATGGACATGTCTATTCGTACCCCTCTGAATTGTATAAATAGAGGAAAGATGGAGCCCATTTGAACACACACACTAGATGGATTGTGGTTTGAAATATCGCAGAAAGCACAGAGAAGAAGTGGAGGGTAAAAATCTGATAGAGAGTTTTTATTCTTGAGCTAGAATCTATGAAAGATCTACCTTGGTACATCTCTTGTTGTTGGCCTCTTAATGATGGATTTCTTGTGCAGTAAAGGAGGGTTTGCTTTTGGCATCTAGAGTGTGAAGTTTTTTGTGGTTATGGGTCTTGGATATCTCATTTGATCTGATTCTATAAGAGAATTTTCTAGGTTTTTGAGTGAAAGACTCAATGTCCTATTTGAACCTATTGTAAAGAAAAAGGAAAAAGGATTTTTAAATATATAATTTTGAGTTAGAAACCCCTCTAGGTGCCAACTCGGCCAACCTGCCATGTCAGCCCTGCCCCAATGGACATGTCTATTCGTACCCCTCTGAATTGTATAAATAGAGGAAAGATGGAGCCCATTTGAACACACACACTAGATGGATTGTGGTTTGAAATATTGCAGAAAGCACAGAGAAGAAGTGGAGAGTCAAAATCTGAAAGAGAGTTTTTATTCTTGAGCTAGAATCTATGAAAGATCTACCTTGGTACATCTCTTGTTGTTGGCCTCTTAATGATGGATTTCTTGTGCAGTAAAGGAGGGTTTGCTTTGGCATCTAGAGTGTGAAGTTTTTTGTGGTTATGGGTCTTGGATATCTCATTTGATCTGATTCTATAAGAAGAGAATTTTCTAGGTTTTTCCCTTAGAGGGGTTTTTGCCTAGCTTGGAGCCTATATCTTGAGTTCTATTGTTTCTAAGATCTTCATGTTCATGTTACGGTAATCGTTTGATGAAAGAACGGTAATCGTTTGATGAAAGAACTAGAATTAATGATTAATAAGAAGCCAACTAAATTCACAAGCAATTACGACGGAATGAGAAATCTAAATTAATCTACAAGCCTCCCGATTTCCAACATGGAATCAGAGCTAAGGTGGTTTGAAGAAGGAGGTCTAAAGATCACATTTATTGGCACTTCTCTTCCTTGTTCTAGTTTCTGAAGAATACAAGCTCCATATGACAAAATTGAAAATTCGGCTTAATTTATATCTTTGTGTCCAGCAAATTTTCCTACATATAAAAGCTCGCATATAATTTGTTGTAGCTCACATTGGTCGGCAGAGGCTCGATGAATATGTTCTATATGGATCGTGGTCATACAGAACTTGGATCCTACTTTTTGTGACTTAACTACAATGACTTAAGATTTGAACATACCTCTTTGTGTTTCAAGAGAGACTCACTCTACAATTTAGCTCACATGAGGAATGTTTGAATGACTCGCTACAGGGTGGTTTCGATTGAATCAAGTTGTGTACAATTTCAATCCATGTCGCATCGTTTCATGACATCGCAGAGGCTCGACGTGTATGCTATATGGTTCGGATCTTCATCTTATATAACAGTGGCATGGAAACGCATATTCAGTGTTTGCCATGACAGTGGTGTCGCATACATAAGGATCTAGTGGTCTATGGCATCACCTCTATGGATTTTTGTTTGGCTCAAGATTTATCTCCCTAGTACGTTATTATGGGTATGCTATTATAGTATAGTGCGATCATTACCCTGTGGCACGTTGATTTTACATGCTGACTCGCATGACTCTGTATTCACTTAACATACATCTCAGCAACTCGCACTATTGGCTCGCAATTATTTGGTTATGGCTCATATATATCTTATCTATGGCTCGTTACATATAGTCTCTCATTATCCATAAAGCTCGAGATATATTGTGGCCTCGCAAGGGATTATTACAGTAGTAATATGATACTGCATTATGTGATTCAGAACAGTTCACATTTTCGTAAAATGAGGCCAGCATTTAATTCGAGTTCAATGGCTAGTTTAAATGGCTCGCAAATGCTATAACAATGATTGCATGGTCCAAAGTATGGTTTGCATCTCTATGACCTGAGGACTTGCATAATCTAACGTCTTGTGACCGAACAAAAACAAAGTCATGCACTTTGGCATAACAGCTTGAAAAAAATCGCTTCTGGTGGCTCGCAATTCGAATCTATAGTTGGCATTTCAATGGATAGATTGAATTAAGGATCGCAGCGCTCATTATATGGCCATATTTTTTGTTTTATGGCTCAATAATATTCCTGTGAACCACATAATAGTGACTTGTATGGACAAATATAAATGGACTCATGACTTAGATGACTAGATCGTATACCCTTGACAACGATCATGTCTGTAAGGGATTACATTATGACAGTAATATTCATACAAGTGTCAACTGCGGAAAGTTGACCTGTAGACCTCATAGACATTCTTGTGGTTTTGGTTCGTAAGACACACATAATATTCCTGAGGTTCAACATTGAAGTATGAACAATCAATGACTTGGACGTATACGTGAGGAATGGCTACAATGTGCATAAGAAAGTAATCTTGGAGAGTTATGACCGTGTCCTTTATGACATACTAGTGACAATAAAATCACGATCTATAATATGGCAGTAATTGAATGGTCATGACAGTAATGTATAACTTGACGATTATTATGATGGTCAATGGACAGCAGTTTACATCATCTCCAAGAAGTGCGATGACTTGGTTCAAGAAAGGAATGATATCTGAAGATTAGTATAGCTCTACATGAAGAAAAAGTTGACAGCTCAACATAGGAAAACTTGAGGCATCTGTGTTGAAAATAAACACTTGTTGAAGAAGTATTGTCACATGAAGAAGGGCCAAAGCTTTGAAGGTATGGTAATATCACAGAGGTATGTACAATGTTTATGTGCATTTCATGTCAAGTTTCTAGACTATGATCATTAGAAAGGGTTTGTAAAGTCTTTAAGGCTTTGCAATTAATCTGTTGCATGAAAGGTTTGTAGATATGTAAAGTCTTGAAGACTTTTGGTATTTAGGGTTTTGGGCCCTAGATTGAATTAACCTTAGGAGCAAAAACCCTAACCCTAATTAGTTGTTCCCTCTCAAGAAACCCTAGCACTTGAGAAAATAACATCTAGGGTTTGCAAATTTAAATTTTGAAAGGATAATCTAGGGTATGTGATAAAACCCTAGTAAGGGTTCAATTGGATAAAACCTAGGGCTTAAAATCAAAACCTTGGAAGTTGGGGCTGATGTTTCCGCTAAAAACCCTAATAAGGGTTAGATCAAGAAATATAGGGTCTGTAACTAGAACCCTAGAAGTACACCTTCTAAGAAACCATGGAAAACCTAGATTGACGGGATTGGCATCATGCTCTTGTCTTTGTATATTTTGCTTGGTTGTACTTGCTAATGAGAATTGGAGGTACATAATTAGAAGGATGAAAGAACAAAGCAAAGCAAAACTCATGCTTGATGATGACTCCTTGATGATGATCAACGTGATGGAAAGAGGGCACTGTAAGGACCCTGATGGACATAATGTTGAATCTTCCAGCTGAGTTCATTCTGGAACACATTGATGATTGAAAGATGAAGCAAAAACTTGTTGCAATATGGAGACAGAACATGCAAAGGAATGTTGACTTTAGAGGGAGCAATTAACAGAATATGACATGATGCCTTAACTAAGAGGCTATTATGATCTAGTAACTCCAATATCGATGATCTGCTTGAGATATGACTTGACTCCATGGGATGACATATTGCAAAAACATGTGAAGAAGCTGGAATGAGAGTTTACTTGATGATGTTGTACCTACAGTTGTGTGATTTGATCATGGAACACATGATTTGTGTGAATCACATTGTTGATGACTTGAATAAGCATGAGGAACTAATATGACTCTTTAAAAGAGTATGAGGCGGAACTTTGAAAAAGGCATGCGTCTGCAAGTTGTGAGGAAGTTTTGGCTCCTTAAAAAGGATAGGTGAACCAATTAATGAAAAAGTTGATCAATTGACAAGATCTAGAAAGATCAAAGTTTGATACGTTATAGTGTTGTAAGGAGCCAAAAAACCCCCGTCATAAAGATAGGGTGTGAGACACTTTGGATTCAGAAAATGTTTGGCACCCAGAAAGGTCGAAACCCTGGAATGATGTGAAGCCCTACAACTACAATTTTATCTCCACGAAAGAACAAGTAGTTGATGTTCTAATGATGTATGAGACCAACGAAGGATTGTAATGATGTTTCCCTAAATAAAAGGGGGTAAGAAATCTCCTTAATGTTTGAGAAGGAGCATGGATCTATTCTCTGATCAAGAGAGAATGGGAATCTCCTCTCTAGTTGAGAGGGAGTGATGATGGACATTGCATTCGTATTCTCTTCTTCATGTGTCATGCAAGAGGCCAAGACTAATAGATATACGTCTAGCGAAGGCAATGGAGGGAGAATGGAGAATGGAGGATTTGATAAGCATCTAAGATTGATACTCCTTGAGGATAAAGAATCCAAGATAGGAAGGAGACTGACACTCTTTGAGGATTGGGTAGGGTTTCCAAGATAAGAGTGGTCGAAGAGGACCGATATTCTTTGAGAATTGGAAATCCAAGAAAAAAATTCCTAAAAGGCCATACCTAGTGAACATTTGGATGGGGTATGTACCTTAAGAGGTAGTGTGGTGTCTCACATAAAGCCTCCCAACATTATGCTCTAAAACAAATAGAGCTTGTTAGTTAAGGCCTTGCTATGTTGACAATGTTGGTTATGATGTTGATGCTTAAAGATGACTTATCAATCTGACTCTTCTTATGATCTTATTTCAGTTTGAGAGTATATGTGTACCACGTGTACAATGAATACCTCCCTAGTTAAGAAGGAGTATTGGAAAATGTAACTAGTTGTAATCTTCATAATTTGTAACATTATGTATTTTATGTAAAAAGCAAAAGAAAAGAAAAAGCAAAAAATTATTGTTCTTCTAGACAAGCATGTTCTTCATGTTTCTAGGTTTTTGAGTCAAAGACTCGAAGTCTTATTTGGACCTATTGTAAAGAAAAAGGAAAAAGGATTTTTAAATATGTAATTTTGGGTCAGAAACCACTGGAGGTGCCAAGTCAACCTACCTGTCAATGTTAGTTTTCGTAGTATCGAATGTGTTCTAGCCACGAAATTTGGTGGAGAGGCTAGAATACATGAGATCTCCAAAACACAAAAATTGTTTATGCAAATTCCACCTAGGGAAGACTTAATTAGATTATTAACCTATTTTTTAATGTTTCCTAAGTCTAAACTTAGGAAAATTGGTTAATTAATCAGAATTAATAAAGTCAAGGTGAGAATTCTCTAGAAATTCACACGGATCGATCCAGAAATGATCTGAGCCATCAATTAAGATTTAATCTTGGTCGTTGGAGTCCCAACAAGAATACATAAGAAGGGATCGATGTGGTGATGGAGAAAGCACCAGAGTCACTTGGAGAATTTGATTTTCCAAAGTAGCAGCAGTCAGTTGCCGGAGAGTTCGAGCTTCAATGAGGCAGCAGCAGATAGTGAGGGGCAGAGACAATGATCCATAGGAAGTTTTCCAAATCCAAAGAGGCAACAACAAGAAGGACGAGTTATTCCTAGTGATGTAGCACATAGGAATGCTCAGTTGCTTTAGAGAAGCAGTTCGATTTAGCTGGAGAGAAATTCGTTCTCAATTCCAGAGGCTAGGCAGAGGGTCTAGAGTGCATGAGAGGCGATTTCCTCAACAAAGACAGGCAGAACGACTTCATAGGGCCTCCACAGAGCAGCGTAGAGGCTAACGCAGAGGGTCCAAGAGGCCGAGTTTTCTGAAGGAAGCTGTGTCGGGATTTCTTGTGGAAGAAGGGTAATTCCCTTACAATAATTTTGCCCAGATTTTCTTGCTTTTTGGATCACCAATTGGAAATCCATAGATTGTACTCAGATTTTCACTGTTGCATAATAATAAAAACCCTCATTGTTGCACAAGTTTTCCCAAGTTGGGTTTTTCCTGGAACATTTGTCCAAAAATAATGGTGTCAAATTTATGAGTGTGTGCTAGTATTTTTTCAGTTTCCAGCACTATTTATTTCCGCAGTTTTATTTGTGAAGGTTGTAGTGTGTTTATATCAATGTTGTGAACATTGGCATCGAGATAAAATCGGTAAGGGTCTAGAAAACCAAAAAATCGGAAAAATCGAAAAAATATCGGAAAATATCAGGAAAACATCAGTAAAAATCGACAAACATCAACAAAATTAAGATACCATAAAAATATCTTTAAAAATCAGCAAACATCAGCTAGGCCAAAAAATCGTGGTTTCGAGATAAAATCGGGATGTTATCGAGATGTTCACAACACTAGTTTATTTCGATATTGTCGTAGCAATAAATAGAATAATTATTTTATCAGTTAGAAGAAATAATACCAGTTGTTGCAATAGGATTTCAGTTGTGAAATTTCCACAATCAAGTCGACCTTGCCCCAATGGACATGTCTATTTGCACCTCTTTGAACTGTATAAATATAGGAAAGATGGAGCTCATTTAAACACACACACTTGATAAATTGTGGTATGAAATATCGCAGAAAGGACACAGAAGTAATGGAGGGCCAAAGTCTAAAAGAGATTTTTTCTTCTTGAGCTAGAATCTGTGAAAGTTCTGCCTTGGTACATCTCTTGTTGTTGGTCTTGTCGCTCAGATTGTACAGGCACGGTGCGACAATATCTCAGGTCATTGGTTGTCACTCTAATCCCCAACCTCTATGTTCTAGTTGTATCCCAACAGCAGGCTATGGGGGGTAGTCCCTATGGAAAGTGAAGATGAAGGACAAGTTGCCAACAAACAAGTCCGGGAGACAATTGAATGGCCTAGCCACTTGGTTTATTTTAGCAAGTTTTTAAAATTTTGATTAAATTCTTAATAAGACCAGTGCCTTATGGAGTCAGTTTACTTGCTTTAAGATCAATTAAAGACCAAGTAATCGGATAAACAATTGCTGCTTAAATGAATGACTATCCTATATGCTATGCAAATCCTAAGACCTAGGTGAAATGCAAGAATCTTGGTTGCATTTAACTATATTCCTGTTCTAGATGATTCCTTCCTCTTAACTATTTTGGAATCAGTCCCTAGAGTAAGTTGTGGGATAGAGAAGCAAGTAGAGGCTTGATTAACGATACCTCCCCCCGTGTTCTAACCACCTGATGCCTCTGGCGCTACAGAGACTGTGGCTCTGACGATTGCAAGGTCACTATGTTAACTACTAAAGAGGTGCTAAATTCCTCAAGCTAAATTGAGAATGGTGGTCCTATTTTCTATCAACCAAGCTTATGCTTGGAGGTAAATTATTAATGCAATTCTAGCCTTAGGATGAGAGTGCAAGATTATTAAGTGTTTTCTTGAGTTAAGATTGTTTATGCTCTTAAATACTTAGGATTAATTATCTTATGACGAGA